>OY744614.1:48474247-49194393 GCA_963556255.1 Allolobophora icterica | reverse complement strand
AAAATCTGGATCAAATCCCTGTATGCATATATTATATAGCTATAGTATTTGTCAGTATAATAATATAATACTGACAAATACTATAGTGATATATGCATACAGGGATTTTATTATAGTTATTTTATTACATTGTATTGTATCTAGAAATTTATAAAGCGCCTCTCGCAGAATAACTATTCAAAGGCGCTCTCAGCACAGAAGCCCCAGGGAAACAGAAATGCCTTTAGCGAACGCGATGCTGATGAGGAAAAGCTAGTTATTAGTTTGGCCCTGAGCAAAGGAGAAGGTCTTTCCAGATCGTGGAACCCACTACAGCACACGCCTGGTGCTGGGCCAAAGCAGTTTTAGCCCAGGGAACAAAAAGATCAAGCCGATTTACAGAGCGCAATGAGCGAGAATAAGATGCAGCTAGAGGCTTGGCAGATAGTTCAAGAGATATTTCGGATCAGTACCCTGTTGAGATTTCGAGACAAGGAAGTGGATCTTATAACGGATGCGCGCAGCAATAGGGAGCCAGTGCAGGACATCAAGAATGTAAGTAGAGATATGGGCAAAGCGGGGGAGTCGAGCGATGCAGAAGCATTCAGACAGAATGACAGATTGAAGGGGACGGAGAGGCTGCTTAGGGAGAACCATGAGGAGCGAGTTGCAGTAGTTCAAGCGTGAGCAGACAAATGCATGAACTATGGTGGTAAAGACAGCAGGTGAGACCGAGCGTCTGATGGCCCTGAGACGCCTCAGTTGAAAGAAGCAGGAGCGAGTCATGCTGGAGATGCGCTCTTTGAGTGTGAGAGAGGATTCAAGTGTGACACCCAAGTCGCGAACGGTGGAAGAGTAGGTGTAAGCAGGGAATTTCTCATTTCGCAATGGAAAGTCGAGTTTAGCAAGCTGCTGCCTAGTCCCAAACCAGATCAATTGAGTCCTAGCAGTGTTGAGGCAGAGACGGTTATATATATATATATATATATATATATATATATATATATATATAATATATATATATATATATATATATATAATATATATAGTATATATATATACTATATATATATATATATATATATATATATAGGAAAATGTGTCGTGGAAATATATAATTTAATTTGTATTTTCAACATACCTGTTTGACATATGAAAGGTTTCTTCGCGTTGCACTGATTCTGGTTCCATGTGTAGTCGAAAAAGTGAATAAACAGGCATTCCTGATTATGGCGATTTAGATATGTTGTCCAGTTGCTATATTTAATTTCTTTTGATGAATCTGGAAACCCACAAAAGTAAGGAAGAGTTATTTAAAGAAGAAAAAACACTCCAAATGTCGTACAGCAAAACATGCTGGTGCATAAAATAGTTTACACATGCAATACTTTGATCTAATTATGAAGTAATATTCATCGAAAATATTTATACCACTGAACTGTAATTCTAAACACAATGTATGTGGCGGTGCTTAAGAAGAAATTAGCGAACACTGTGAGAGGCGCTTTATAAATGTTCAGATACAATACAATACAATCTAAATCAAAGAGTTTCATTATCAACAGGAAATATGTTTCAAGCAAAGAAACAAACACATACTATTACAGCTGTTTAATGTCTCTGACCTGTCTCATTCAAATCCACCAATTCAGACGCAATCCAATCCAATAGTTCTTGTTTAGAGACAGTAAAGAAGAGTTTCTTCGAAGCTCATGAAGGTCCTCGTCCTTTTCAAAAGTTGCCAGATCCGCTCCTTCATCTAGACATCGGTTCCTTGCGTCGACTAAGTTCAAATGTTCGTCATTGTTTACAAAGAGGCAGCCATTCTCTAAAGGTAGAACAGTCTTATTCTGGCACAGCTCACGACCTACAACAACATTCGTGTTCTTTAACCATCAGCTATTCATATCTCGTCTACTGGTTAAATAAAAGTTATGGACGTTTGTACAATTTTTCATCACCTCTTAAAAGTCAGAAGATAAATCTTTAAACATTATATGGACCTTTTTCTTACGCAAACTTACCAACATACTAATTCTAATGTGCGACTTGGAAATGTCGCGGCACACCGGAAACTTAGGGGTTAGCAGGTCTGACTGCGGTTGTTGGTTATAACTAGGATGCCATTTCTAACGTTTGGACAAACGGAATTTCCCTTAATCGTTCAGACTATCCGATATTTATTTCCTCCATTCCGTCAGCCACAAACCAACGCCAGGTTATTTATTATTACTGGTAAAGTGAGATCAGGTAAGCAGATAAGATCATGAAAGGTAGATAAATATCTAAGGTTACTAGCAACCATTTCAGCGCAGTGTAGTACATTGTGAGGGTAGGTTAGGGTAAGGTGCGAAGTTAAACCATTGATATCGTAATCGTAATCTCCAAGCTTCTAAAGCGACACTGGAAGGCGAAGCGCAGGGCTCAAGTAGAATCGACAGTAGAACAAATTTCAAAGTTTGTGTTAGTAAAAGCAGATTATTAGGCTTCTATATTGCGAAATTTAAGAAAATGAAGTAAATTACCGTTGTAATGGCAAATGTAGTAGTTTGTGTATCCAGCGTAGCTCAACTTATATTGTACGTGTCCTGTGATAACAACGTTATTTGTGTACGAGGTTTTAAGAACATCTCGATCTACAAAATCAGTAAAACATAATACATACATTCAGTAAACCAACACGAAAGCTTTTATCCGTAATTTATACTGCCATTTCTACTCGGAATAGCAAAACTTTGAATTGATATAATCCTTCTGTACGGTAGGTTAAAGCAATTTGAATATCATAAAGACATGAATGTGGTTTAATAAGTGCCCCTGTGACCTCTCTTTGCTCCAAACTATTGACACCACTTGGGGCAGAGACTCTGTTAAACTTGGATGGAAATCAACTGTTTATGCTCCACGTGTGTGCGTGGGCCCTCCACTGGTTACTTCTACTTGTTTTCAAATTGTTTCGCTGATGAAATTTCCTAACGACATATAATACCACAGTGACCACATAGGTCACAGAGCGCCTCTTATTAGTTTCATCTTGAAATGGTGCTATACAAATTTGTAATTAAAGTTACACCTATTATACATTAATAAGAAATAATATTCTACTTGAAAATATATTCAAAAACTAGGTAGTTATGCCACGATAATTGGATATTCTTAACAAGATACTGAACCACGATGCAATTTAATAAATTCGTACCTCCGAAGAGATTTTGCTGGCCAAATTGCTTTCCATTCAACCATTGCCAGACATTTGTGCGAATTTCTCTTCCAGCCAACCACATTTCATCAGGCAAGGAGTTCTTAAATTTTTCAAGATGTCTTCTAAATGTGTCCGATATCATCCGATTCTCAAAGACAGGTAACGTGGAATTTTTCTCCTTGCAAACTTTCCAAGCATCGTCCCATGTCATCCTTATGTATGTCTCGCGGGGTTGAAAGTAACATATCGTTTTATTGCCGACTTCGTAACAATCTCGACCACGTGCGTTCAAACAATCGACAGAGACAACTTCGTAAAAAAAGAAAACTTATAGTAAAGCGTTAGCTTTGCAAATTCTAATAATTTAATAAACACTATTGTAACCCAGATTTGCAAATACATAGTAATGAAGTAGGCCTACCTTTATGTGTATTTTTCGCTTATCAACACAATTGAAGTTGCAATATTAACAATGAATTTTTACTTTTCCATAGTATACCTTATCTCTAAGTAAACTACTAAACCAGTTTTAAACTTAGATTTAATTGGCTGTAGGCCTACAGAAAGTTGAAATTATAATCGTTTAGTCCAACTTTCCAAGATCCACCACTAAGCTAATCGCCAGGAATCAGCTTATTCACCAGCGCTGCGTCGAGTCAGAGTTGTTCAGCGGGGACTCAAGTCCGGTTGCCACAGACACCATGGAGAGGAGGCAGAGCAGCTGTGAAGGCGTGTGTCGTTTAGGTCGAGAAAATTGGAAAGCAGACGAGTCAGCGTAAGAATTCTTGAAGAGGTGAGAATTTAATTTTTATTGTAGAGCCTGAAGAAAGCCCAGAATTACCAGAATTCTGTAAATAGCTCGATTATGCTAATATTATTATGTAAAATAGATAGGTTACATCAAGTTTCCAGACATTTATCTAGAATGTCCAAAACAGACATAGTTTTAAATATGCTCATGACCTGAAAGAAGATATGCACGAAGACAAATGTAAGTGTTATTGATAAATGTCAATTTGACGCGGGAGACTGAAACAGAGAGAGAAACAGAGAGAGAGAGAGAGAGAGAGAGAGAGAGAGAGAGAGAGAGAGAGAGAGAGAGAGAGAGAGAGAGAGAGAGAGAGAGAGAGAGAGAGAGAGAGAGAGAGAGAGAGAGAGAGAGAGAGAGAGAGAGAGAGAGAGAGAGAGAGAGAGAGAGAGAGCAAGAGAGAGATAAACACAGCAAGATAGTGAGAGAGTGAGTTACAAATCAAGTAGGCCTAATTGGCTCATACTCAGAACTGGCGTTCTGTTTGCCAATTCCTAGTTGACTGGTGAAGATGGCTACAGCTGAAACGAAGCTGAACTGATATACATCGATATCTGATATCAGTCACCCACACACACATTTGAAGACTATCCCCCATTGAGAACGTACTCACACAACAACGCACACCATATTACGTCTTTGCATACTAAACAGCTCCTATATGTAAAGTACAGTAACAGTACAAGTTCGACTTATTGCCATTTTGTTACATCAATTATGTATAATTATGAATGAAATGAGTAGAGTACTACAGTTTGTCAAGGTTGTCTGAGATGGCAAGTTATGTCTTGTCAAAAAGGGTGTTTACAAGCACTGCCGGGTCATTGAAACACACCATCGATATTCAAAAGAAATAGTATTTTCGACAAAAGAAAACAAATGAGTGTAAATTCACAATCAGAAGTCTATATGTGGAGTATTGGAATGTTCAAATATTTTGCATAGCCATCTATATCGTCTTAAAACGTTCCAACGAATAACTGGTCCATATGTGCAGCCTTAAAGCGTTAAAACGCATATCATGTCTTTATGTATAGCCTAATAGCGTTCAAACGTATAACATGTCTACAAGTATAGCCTTAGGTCGTTCAAATGTATAGCATGTCTAAAGGTATAGACTTCAAGCATTAAAGCGATGGCCGATCCCCCCCCTTACTTTAGACTTAGTCCTTCCTGTGCAGGTCTGCACATCGAGCGACGCATCTCCTCCAGGTAATGTGAATTCGTTGCGTCGTTTCTGTTGCGAGTGAGTTTTTACCCGGGTGGGTTGCAGGCCCACCGCGGAACCCTCCTCCGTTATCCTGGTTTGGGACAGGCTCAGACCACCCGGAGATAATCTGAGGCGGATCCCTCCCCAGACCCTCCAAAACTCTATAAAAGACCCACGACAATCAACACGTCGACGTACCGGCAGTTTCCGGCTTGTTAGTGCTTCATCGGTATAATTCTGTTGCAGTTTAGTCATCGGAATAAATTTTGACCTTATTTAGTCTATAGTTTAGTTACCTGAATTCAAAAAGGCCTAATACTGTTAGTGGCCTTGCATGTATGTATTAGGATACCAAATATCGCGCATTTTAGTGAACATTGAATGACACCCCTATAGGTCATAATACAAGTCCTATACGGAATTCTATAAGAGTTCTATATGAGATCCTATATGGGCCCAATGTGTGCATGCTGGCAGAGTAATTCACTGCTACGCTTGGAACAGGGTAAAGAATATGACGAAGCTGTTACAGCATACAAATGCACGAAAACGTTCAAGATAATCGACTGAAAAACTTACTAATAAACATAATAACAAGAATTCGTATGAAACCTTCGATTCCCAGCATTTTGAATTGTAGCCTGTAATATTTATCTATCAGTCTAACTATAATGAATTCACACACACGTGTACAGACATATTAGAATTAAACATTAGATCTACTGGCAGTTGTTGCACGCCTAAGGCCGGCATCAGCAGAGGGCCAACTAATTGGACATAATTTCAGGAGCTGAAGAGAATCCGTGATGAACCGTTAGCACGAGAGGGAGGTAAGGAGGGAGGGGAGAGAGCCAATTCATATTACGTCCTGTTGTAGCCCGACACTTACTTAGTAAACACTGTAATCAATGTGTTGTCATAAGCAAATCACTCAAAAAATTACAAATTTTAATAACAATGTAGGCCTGTGCAAATGCTGACATAAATGTAAACTTTCGTGAGCAATGTAATATAATCGACCATTTCCTAAGTTACTCCTTAGTACATTTTGAAGATGCTCACCACGGGTATTCGTGATGTTTAAAAGTTCATTAACGACGCCAAGTTTGTCTGAAAGCAGGTGTTTCTAAAATTCCTGGAAAAGTCATCATTGAGCCCAATGTTTGATTGAGAATTTGCACCACTTCGGTGTTTCCTTGAAGGATGTAATCAATATGCATAAAAAACTAAGTTCGGGCAAAAAGAGTTCTATGGCGCAAATTTTTTATTGGCGCTCCATTATCAAGGTCAGGAGGCAGAGAGTTCACAAATATATAGTTCGGTGTGTTACTGTAGTACTCACCGCTGCTGGGCGTCTACGAACGTAAATTAGCTCAAACGAGGACTACCCTGTTATGCTTCAAAGAGCTATCTTCATTGTATTACAAAATTAAGACGGAATTCCCCCTCTTTAATTTGATGCTTCCTTATTCAACATTAGATCCGTGACGTAGCCTAAGTAGCTACCGTGAGAGACTTATTAGAACGATTCAGAGTTCAAAGTTTGCAACACTTAAGAACATGAATTAGCTATTGTATTCTCATAATTAATTTCAACAGTTTGACCTTAAATACATTCACAGAAATGTACGAAGTCGTAATCTATTCTTATAATTTACCGTTTAAATTCCTATATTCCTCAATCTGCAGGAGTCTTTCTCTGCGTATCGCTGCAGATCTGTGTTCATGCAGTTCAGCTTATGAAACGCTTTCACACTGATCATGATCTGTTAGGTCTCCTATGTTTGCGACACTCTGACAGGTTGAAAAGGCGCCATGTGAATCCATTCTGTCCACAAGGTTCTTGTCTGCCATAAAGCGGCAATATGTGACAAGTTCGTCTCATTAAACGATGATTAGGAAAGTTATCTTTAAACTAACCAAACTAACTGAAAAATGGAACTAATTCATAAATATCGGAGCCGTAAGATAAACCAATATAAAGGGTAAGTTTATTAAACAAATAACAAATAGCCAGATACACATAAATAAAATGTAATGATGCAATCAATAAAAACCACGATACAATCACTAAAAACTATATACTTCCTTAATGCCCATTGAGAAATTAGTCGTGCGATTTTGCTCTTTATCTGCATTTATATAGCGCTGCTTCGAACATCTGAAAACCTGCTGGCAGTGGCGGAGTTGCCACTGCTCGTCCTCTGGCAGTGTCATTTCCAAGACTGGATGAATGAGGAGGGCGACGCTAATGGTCTTTGTTACCACACAGTGTCGTTAAACTGAGACTACCTACATCTGAAAACCTGATGGCTGATTTGTATGAAGGAAAAATTATTTTTAGGCCTATTTAGAAGCCAGTTCACCCAAATCTAGGGGAAAGTTCCTAAGACGCACCCCCATATTCAAAAATCTTAATATTTTCGATCAATATAGAAATAAAAATATGAAATTGTATGTGTTCATCCGTATCCATGAAAGGTACAAAGTAGCTATTCTGGAAATTTATTTGAGTAAATAAATTTTGTGTATTTCGAGAAAATCATTGTTTTTAATAAGGGTGCGTCTTGGGCATACATCTTCCCAAGATGCACTCCCGGGGTGCGTCTTGGGAATCCCTGCACAAATGAATAACAAAGACAAAGGTTGCCAAACATAGGGTCTAATTGCTGTCTTGATCTGATACCAGAACCTAGATGAGAAATAGAAGTGTAAATATGCAGAAAGTTTACTGGCAGTAATAACAAACTGCAGTGTCCTCGGGACCACAACTCTCGTGGTACCACTTTTTGCATGTGGGACACTGTTGCCATGGCTCAAAAGGTGGTTCATTATACCGCTTGGTGCACATGTTGCATGGTGTATTATCAGAGTTACTCAGTTTCAATTTTTTACGTGCAACAGACTTCGATTGTGCCAACACCTTTGTATGCACTTTCTCAGCCTTTGGTTTCACCTTTTTCTGAGCTTTCGCTACAGCCATGGTTTTATATGGTGAAGAAGTCAAAATCTGAGATGCTTCTGCTTTTCGTTTATTTTGACGGGGTGGTGCTTTTGGAAAAGGATGCAGAGCCAATATGCTGTTTCTTTCTGGTGAGTTAATATTCCTTAGTGACACATCTCCACCACCAACTGGCACTGAAGCAACATCACCTGACACACAGCCAATCGTCTAATGTCACACTGCGTCAATCCATAGAATCGTTGTTGTAGTTCCAATGCATGCACAACAAGTTCTTTTTCAAATTCAGCACTCAGCACAGTCTCAAATCTTCCTAGACACTTTTTGCCAGGATTCCTCACTTGCCCCTTCATGTGTCTCTGAAGAGTTCTCCTCGGTATTCCAAACTTCTTCGCAACACTGCGATAAGACATTCCCTCAGTCAGTTGCTGTAAAGCTTCCTTCAGCTTCTCCTCACCATATGACCCTCTCGTAGTCGTGCGTTTATAATTGCGACCCATACTGAAAATATGTAAACACATGATAGTTCAAAATTTATGGAGTAGGCATACTAGAACAGAAGAATAGGCCTCAACATTAATAAATGGAAATAACACTGTGATAGGCCTAAGACTGTCTTCGTTTAGGCCTACTTACTGCAAAGCTTTCATATACTATGCCCAAGACGCACCCCCTGGTGCATCTTGGGTAGCATAGGTGGGGTGCGTCTTGGGAATTATGAGTATGATGGTTTATCGGCCATTTTGTCTTAACGACGCATAATTACAAAACAACTTTTACGCGGAAAAATAATCGGAATGAGTCCTCTTTTTAATACGTTTTAGCACTTTCTCACGTCTCAGGTAGTTTATGCACAATAACAACTTAAATATTAACCATGAATCTGTCAGAAATAGGTAAAATCTTACCTTTCACATCACCACACGCCAATGCGCGTGATATGAACTTTTCCTTGATCAATATGCAAGCCTGCAGACATATGACGAATGTATGTTAAACTTTTCAAAAAATTTATAGCGCTTTTATATATAAGCAATGAGGTGCGTCTTAGGCTGTAGGTGCGTCTTAGGAACTTTCCCCTAATGTACATCATTTATGTGGTGACATGCCTGTGCACTTGAAAGCGAAACAAAGTTAGTTTAGAAGCCTTATTGATTGTGAGAAGATGGTGAGAGATACGTCTTGGAAGTTCATAAAAATTAAAGCCATTATTCTGCACCATTTGTTGGAAATATGATATGTTTCTAGACACTGTCTAGCCATGTATAATGAAATCAAATTACGTAGCTATTTCCATATTCACCCTCAGAAACAAGACCTCTCTCTTTCACGATCTTTCCACTGTTTCGTGGTGTGGTTCATGTTGCGCTTCATACCAGGACAGTATTGGATTCATCGTGGTTGATCCGAAGCTTTGGAAATCGATCATCAGTTCTTGTTGTTCTCTCGCTTCTATGACTGTTGCCATTCATGTCTAAACTTAAGAACCAGGTCTCTCAGATTATATATAAATCGTTCTGTAACTTTTGGTTTCTCTGACCTCTCGGAAATTCTTCTGGATTCTCCAACAGAAAATGATTTTTACGACGATTTCACTTGAACCGACCATCGACTGGGTCGTTGGCTCTACTATAATGACACCATAGAAGTCATTAGATCCGACGTGTCCATACATGCTGAAAATTAAGAGAATTTTATCCTTAGTGTGTGAAACTGTCTTTCATAAGCAACCTTCAGCAAATTAATTTATTTTAACATTTCCAAAGCTCGTTAAAAAGTCAAAAGAGCTGGCACAATAGTCACATTAAAATTCTGGCACCTGGACGATGCTTTGTACCATTGCAGTTCTTCCTCTTCCCCTCTTATAATTATATGGGATCAGTAAATTTGTAGCTTTTATAACATTTCCAAAGCTCGTTAAAAAGCCAAAAGAGGTGGCACAATAGTCACATTAAAATTCTGGCACCTGGGCGATGCTTTGATCCATTGCAGTTCTCTTCCCATTGCTTTGATCCATTGCAGTTCTCTTCCCTTCTTATATCTTGGATCAGTAAATTTGTAGCTTCTATTGCGCCAATGTCTCTTGCACGAGCACAACCGATAGTGCACCACAATCAACTTTTAAGCAGGGTATTATCCGGAAAATCATGACAGAGTTGTGGTCCGTTCAGTACCGACCTTGTCTGAAGAGTGAGTACGTCGTCCCGTGGGATGATTAGATGCTGAGGGAGAGGTGTTGTTTCTAGCCGCCGACATATGCCGAGGTTAAGAATGTGTAGCCGATAACACATCATTTCCATCGCTTATTCTCAAGGCTAAACTTACTGCCACTCTTCTCCTTTTCTCATACATTAATGATGATGACGATGATGATGTTGACAAAGATGATGATGATGATGATGATGATGATGATGATGATGACAAAGATGATGATGATGATGATGATGATGATGATGATGGTGCTAATGATAATAATATTTATTTAGCGCCGTAGTTCGATCGATGCCGAAACAAAAGACGTTTTACATGAATCGACGGCCGTTATGTGACATTTGAACTATTTTGTCTATGTTAACATTGAATGTACATTGTCAAATTCCTGAAACGGATGCTGTTTGACGATATCTTGAATTCAACAAAATAGCAGAAATGAAGCGTTTCTCAAAAGAAAATTTATTGTGTAAAGCTCACTGGACAATTATATACTGAACGCTCGTAGGCCTATCTAGCTTTTATCTGATGTTAAAATAGTCCAGGTCCTGTACACCTGCTGGGTGAATAATTGTCTAGTGCAGGCATGGCGAACCTTTTATACCTCGCGTGCCAGAAAATGAAAGAAAGTGGAAAATTTGGCGTGCCAGAAACTTTATTGAACCAATGAACACTGAATGAAGTACACAAAAAAGTGAAAGCTAATACTGAAAAGTCGGTTCTAGGACAATCGCTCATAGGACGATCGCTCATAGGACGGTCGCTCATAGGACTATCGCTCATAGGACGATCGCTCATAGGGACGATCGCTCATAGGACGATCGCTCATAGACTAGTGCATTAAAAACCAGCTCCATGGTAGTTGATAAATAATAAACAACTTCTACAGCAACTTTAATCGCCTTCGCCAGCTGCTGTGCCTTTTCTGCTACCGTAGCTTAAGCCCTTAAGTTGAATACAATGAGATGCACTACAGCAAGTGATGGCTGTTGTACATGAAGGAATTGTATCCGTTAATTTTCGTTAAATTTAATTTAATTTTAGAGTAATTAGATCTAACAATAGGATTCCATTAAATGGAACAACGAGAAGAGTTGTTAGGAACTATTTATTTTGAATGCTATTTTTCAACGTGAAAATCCGTTATGTGTTGCACAGCAGAATTTTCTTAATATAAGCGATTTTCGATATGTGCTTACTGAACGATATTAAATTAACTTGGGACATGTGTTACTGCAACATCATCATAATCAGAAAGATTTTGATAATCCGGGCTTAGCGCGGTTTGTTGATGTGCTATTCCTTCTAGTTCCTCGTAATGGTGACTGTTTCTCGTGTTTTCCTGTTCTGTACAGAGATCCTGATAAAATCCATCTGTTTGCACTTGCGTTTCATCGTTGTGTTGTGGCCTGGCTTTGCTAAAATAAATAAGCTACTTTTATACAGGAAGATGAAAGAGTTCAAAGACACAGAGCAGAAACTATTAAGATGAAGAGAACAATCGTTAAAGGAGACCACTGTGGCTGTAATATTTTGTCTTGAACTTTGTTTTCAGGGATCGAATTGCTTTACGTGACTACAGTCTGTAGTACCCCTTAAAGCATTGAACAATAGCTACTAGCTGGCATCGTCATTATTCTCATCGTTATACGTCTATCGAACTTTTCCCGCCTCACGTGGGTAACTCGGACCGCTCTTAGGGAAATCGGTTGCGTCAGTCTGCTATTTACACACCAGTTCTTATATGATGACCAAAGATTTTCACTGTCTCTTGGATACAAATTAATACTAATAATAATGACTATCGACTCCTTGCTTGCTGACGCAATTACGCCTCTGCCCATATACCATATTTGTTGCTGCAATCATTATTGTAAGAGCATGTCGACCATAGAATCATCGACGACACGGGTTTAAATTACAGGATATGATTCTCACCGCTTCTTTGCAATCACAGCAGCAATCACGACCACCAAGATGATCGTCACCACCAGAATTGAAACTCCGGCAACAACGGAAACAACGAAGTTTGATTGTACACGAACAAGACGAACAGGACCTGAAATTTAGTCAAAGCAAATATTGCCAATAGAAAAGAAATTATTTTTAAAAATCGATTAGAAATCAATGTTTCAGTACATGATGGATCCGCATGTCGTAAGACCAATGCCTGTATTAACTGAAATTCTGACAGATCCTCGCTCGGCAAATGAAATTTACTTCATTGGTTTAGAGAGATATATTGGCATTAAGCGCTTTCAAAATGTTGAAGAGATGCCTTTAAAAGACCTGTTTATAAAAAAAAACATTCCGCTAATCTAATTTGGTCTCATCTACTGACTTCTATGTTGGCGTTATCTTATTCCATAAAGCAACAGTCTGCAGTCGCTACAAGTGAAATCGTAGTAAGAGAAATAATAAACCAACGAGAAACCCCAGTCGAAGTAAAATAGTTCAGCTACACAAGAGGTCGAGCAAACGGAGTTCAAGCAAGATGTAACATATAAACCTTAAGTTTAGAAGCGTATGAAATTAGAGAACTGACTCCAACTATCCTAGCTTTGCTTAGAAGCGGCCGTCGATGGATGCCTTGTCATGCAGAAACTGCACTATGTAAGTTTCCAGGTTAGAGTTAGACTGCCTTTAAAAGGAAACAGAACCTGTTTGGCATAGGACTCTTTCTTGATCACTGCAGTTCACTTGTCGCCACTTGAAAGTGTCTGCATCGACAACCATGCAGTTGTTGTAGAGCTTGGCACCCTCACGGTCAGCCCAGTTGCTGAATCGTACATCGGCCGATTCATCTACCACAGGTCACAACACATATATAAATCATTATACAATTTTATAGCGCCACATCAGAGAGATTAGTTTATTCACCGGCAACAAAGGGAGCCGGTTAAATTACAGATATGTTGAATCTAGTGAGTCAATATTAACAGATCTAGTGCATCTATAAATGGGATTGCATGGAGTGTGACCGATTTATGTGTCGGCATTATCCTCTGCAACCCAATTTCGAATTCCGTGGTGTGATCCCAATATAGGTTGAATTTTCGACTCCAATGTTCTTCATCAAGAAGTAGGATTTGGGCAGTGAACGACAAATCATTGTATGCCTCGGCCCCGAGACCAGGACTTTGGGGTTCATTAATGCCAATTCAAAGGTCGAAGTACGAGAAATGATCACACCGCAGTGCTCTACTATGAACATGAGAGATCTACTATACTTGGCATACTTTCTCTGTTCCATGTCCACCAGTTCCTTCTCAGTCCGATCCAAATCTGTGCGTAATCTTTGAGTTCCAAGAAGACTTCTTCAAATTTCTTCAGATCTTTGTCATTTCTGATCACAGGAAGATCACCTCCACGTTCCAGACAATTGTTTCTTGCACTGGAGACATTGAGCTGCTCTTTGCTGCTCAATACGAGACACCCGTCACTCAGCCTAATCGCATCATCCGATTGACATCGAGTACCTGATGTAGATGAACAAAATATGAATCGTACACGACTCTGGTAGTTAGCTAGTTAGACTTCTACTAGGTGATGCGTGTATCGAAGTAAACCAGTTACCGAAGTAAACGAGTGAGGTGATACGTCACCTACATAAAGTTATTATTAAAGAGAAGGAAATAACTTGAGACTTCAACTTCATCTTAATTCTAATCTAATCTAATTCAACCCAGTCCAATCTAATCCAATTAGTCTAACCTAACTTAACCTTATCCAATCCAACCTAACTTAACCTAATCTCCTACTCCAATTAGTAATAAATTGGAGACGTTCAGGGAAAGTTGACAGTCGAAATCCAATAGGTGACGAGAAAGAGATCAAGTCAGGATGATTATTACGTTTAAAGGGAATAGATTTCTTTACAACCGTAAGCCCGGAAAAAGTTTTACACTTTTAAAGTCTCAACAACAGAACGAAAGTTATACTTTTTGCCAGTCTATAATAGCATTTTTGTTGCCATTGTGATTCTTTTTCACTGTTTGTGGGCACTGTTTCACACAAATAAAAATTACTTACTCACATGAGATATAATTATAACCCTGTAACATTCAAGAAAAATCGAGTCAACGCCAAAGCTATAATTTAATGGAGTGTACAACTTTCAAAACTTAAAGATAGTTTGAAACTAACCGAAATGTTGGCAGACGTAGTTCTTTGCGTAGACAGGATACTGCTCCAAATAGGTCAATGTTTTCGTAACAACGGCCTGACTATCGGATGCTTGGCGTTTAACGATGGCTAAACAACAAGAAATGTTCATTCATTTTAGCACGAAGCACGTGTAATGCTCTTCTATTACCAAAGCACGATTGAAGCTAAAGGTAACCTGTTTACATGCATCTTAAGAAACTCATGAGAAGCATAGTTTTCATGATAAAGTAATAAATGGTATTAAGGCAGCTGTTAGACTCATCAAGAGCTGCTTTTGCACTTACTACTCAGGCTTTGCATTCAAAACCAATATAATAGGCTCTAGTTTAAAACAGTGTTATTTTGAATCCCCATTTTCCAGCCTAGTCCTTTGTCATGCCTGACCTCTACAAATTGCTTCTAACTTACAGTATTTCAGTGAAAAGATGGCTGCAAAGATGGATGACAGGGTCGATGTTGTAAACATTAGGAATAATAAGCGAAACATTCCATCAATTTTAGACGGTACTTTTTTTGAAATAGTTGGCAGTGAAGGCGATAAAGTTGTAGCTAAATGTGTTAAATGCTCGTCAAGCAAAACATATTCTGGATTGTTTTCCGCGACAACAAATTTCTTGACGCACCTGAAGGTATGCATTTCCTATTTTTCTTGATGTTACACGGTGATGTAAAGCTTGGATTTAATAGTTAATAATAGAAACAATAAAAAAACTGAGCTAATACGCTTTTGTATTTTGTAGTGAGGTGGCCAAAACTATGGAACTGGGGACCGATATTAACGCATGGTCGGAATGGCACAATGTGATTGGCTGATTTTAAATTCACATGGAGTATTCTCTTACGCGTGGAGCACGCTAATTAGCATCCGTCATTTGCAGAGTTTACAGTCATTGTCATAGTTCGAATTTAACAGATAAAATTAACATTTATGCCAAAAATGATACATTTCCCGCTCTTTTGCTTCTACCCATGTGCAAACTGAATTTAACTAGCCCATGGCCCATTTTCGTCTCTACCCGCACTGGCTTGCCTTGCCTTTGACCCAGCATTTAGGCCTAACCCAGCCAAATAATAAAACACAGTTACAGCAGGTTCACAGCCTGCAGTTGAACACACAGTTGCACAATGTTGAAGAGTCTGATTTTCTTTTGAAGTGGGGCTATACAAATGCACCATTAATTTACAACATAGGTCATTTGCTCAGTGCTATTACAGTTTATGTGCATTTGTAATTTACAGCGCGTACATCCAGCGTTGAAGTCTGACTTTGAGACCCACAAGTCATCGGCATCTATAACCAAAACAAAGAAGAGGAATTTATCTGCTGAAGAGAATCTTCAACCCGAACCGAAGAGACCAGCTGTCCAGCGTACATTGCAGCTGCACAGCGGAGTTAGAATAACGCAGCAGAAAGTTGATAGTCTCATACTCGATTATATAGTACAGGAAATGCTACCGCTATCTACAGTGGAAAAACCTACGTTCAAGAATTTGATTCAAGGTTTAAATCCTGAGGCACATATTTTGAGTCGGAAGACAGTTGTAGCACGGCTCAATGAAAAGTTAACATCGTTTAAGTTGTCAATTAAGGATGAATTAAACAGGGTCAAGTACGTCTGTACAACTGCAGACATTTGGTCTTGCCACAAAAGAAGCTATTTCGGTGCAACAGCACACTGGATAACAGATGACCTCCAGAGAAGATCTTGTGCTATTGCTTGCAGAAGGTTCACAGGCACCCATTCTTACGATCGAATAGCCGAGATGTTGCAGGACATTTTTGTGCAATATGGCCTGGAAAATGGGAAGATATTGGCTACAGTTACAGATAACGGCTCAAACTTTGTAAAGGCTTTCAAGGAGTATTCGGCTCCAGTCATTGTTGATTCATGTACCACTGACGCTGATGAAATGGAAGATAGTGTGGATGGGGATGAAGAAGCTATTGTGGCCACTGATGTCTACAGTCTCTTGTCGGCTGCAGATGACGACACTTGCATCATTCTCCCTCCTCACCAGAGATGTGTCTGCCATACACTAAATCTAGTGGCAAGCCACGATGCGGCTGAAGCACTTAAAGATGGCGCCCTGTACAAAAGACTTCATAATGCAGCTATGGCGAAGTGCAGTGCACTGTGGAATGCCTCTTCGCGCCCGAAAGCTGCAGAGGTAATAAAATCTATATGTGGAAAGCAGCTACTGCAACCATGTGCAACAAGATGGAACTCGGTTTACGATGCAGTAAGCCGTTTGGTTGATTTGAAAACCCACTTAAATGAAGTGAGTACGGGACTGAACATAGCTCCTCTTAGAGATATAGAAATTGAATTCCTTGAGGAGTACTTGTTGCTTATGAGACCACTGGCCATAGCAATTGACAAGATGCAAGGTGAAAAGGAATGTTTCCAAGCTTTCTTGTTACCATCCCTTCTTCTCATTGAAAAGTCCTTACTTGAAGTACCGGCGACTATCAAACATGCACAACCATTAGCTCGGGCTCTCCTGAAAGGTTTGCGGAAGCGGTTTGATGATGAACTTCGTATGGTTACCAGTGTTGATCACTACATCTTGGCTGCTGTATCCCATCCATTCTTCAAACTGCGTTGGGTGCCAGACTGCCATAAAGACAGAGTCCGAAAGCTTCTCCTTGACACTTCGGAGGTTTTCGCGAACCGAACACAATCTTCTGAAATCACTGTGGCCACTGAGAACAATGCCGATCATGACAACTTTTACAACTACGACATCCATCCAGCTGCTTCATCTGGTAGCCAGGCAAATCTGCAAGTCATGCAGTATCTTGAAGATCCATCACGAAACCTCGAATCGCTGACATACTCTGCAGTAGTAAAGGACATTTTTATTAGGTATAACACCGTCATTCCATCGTCTGCTCCCGTTGAACGTCTATTTAGTTCTGGTGGACAGATATTTACACCACGGCGCAATGGACTGTCTGATATAACATTTGAGAAACTGTTGCTGTTAAAGCAGAACAAAGACTTTATCCTTTGAAAACTTTGCAAAAGTGACATTAGGTTTTGCAGTATAATGACTCATTATTATTTTGACATTTTTACTACGTATCTAGGCTATGATGCATTTATTTTGTATTTCAATTACAAAATACACTAGTGTATTTGTATTTTGTATTTCAATTACATTTAAAAAAATGTATTTTGTATTTGTATTTCAAATACTTTTGAAAAGTGTATTTGTATTTATTATTTGAAATACATTTATAGAGTATTTTACCCAGCACTGTCTACAATACAATTTAGTACCAAACTTTATCATATATCTCCGTCACAAGTTTCATTTTCAACTTAGCAGATATGAATAAATTGATTTCCACGGCTTAGCCTTTGCGGTGGCTAGAGCACGGTTTATCCTTAGAGCTGGCTAAAGAATTTAGCGAATAAAGTAGAGTCATTGACTGATAATTCAATAAATACCAGTCCCATTGTAGGATTGTCCATTAATCCATTTCCATTCTTGGCTTTCGATTCGCCTTCCAGATGTCCAGAATCTGTAATCAACTTTCTGTGACTCCAAATACCGTTCTAGCACACCAGCAATCACCTTGTTTGGCAAATCGGGCAGGGTGGCTCCGTTTTCTCTGCATTCTAACAAAGCCTCTTCCCAGCTGTAGAACGATGTTGCGTTTGGTGAAAAGTAACAACGGACACTCTCCTCAACAATAAAACATTTTCTCTCACTTCCAACGCTTATCGCCGGAAAATAAAACTCTGAAAGACACAGAACATCGGATTCATTTGTTATCGTAAATATACAAAATTATATAGCCCCAGTTCAGGAACGACTAATCAGCTCTAGTTACTATAGCTAGCCTGTCATTGTCAGCCAGTCACATAATCAAGCAAAAATAAATTTATTCATTCGTTTACATCACTCATCTATTCACTATCGGACTCTGTGTCACTGCAATTACATGTTTAACGTACGCGTACGGTACTTGTACGTTATTCTTTTCGTCCATTCTGACGCGTTCTATTCTTTATCCGCGCTGGATTCGGAAGCACTTTTGAGTAGTTGCCTTGAAGGGGTACTGTATAAATCTCTGTACTGAATGAGTGAATGAACGAATGAATGAATGAACTGCACACATATCCGTAATACATGTGCTTACCATTCTGACAAAGCCAAGGGCCAATATCCTAGCTGTTCAAAGACGCCAAAAGTCTCAAGGTAAGAGATATATATTGACGGTCAGGTCAAATCAGGTCTTGACTCACTTGCCAGCGTCTACTCACGAGCACAGGCATCACCAGATTATTGAGAATTTCCTCTACGTATTACTATCAACGTTTCCCATTGTTATTCTGTAAATAGCTGCGCCCGTCTTGTAACTTCAACGATCGAGTTTGAATCACCAAGCAGAGGCGTCTATTCCCCCGAAGTCATTGGAGCAACTTCTCCTCCCACCCATCTTCTTCCCTCTTTCCATTCTTTCCTCCAAATAATGATGGCACATACACTGACATATCTCCCCCCCCCCTTATTTTTTGGATGGAGCATTTTGCTCCAAGGTTTCTATGGAGTTGACGCCCCTGTCACCAAGCAATCTCAACAGATTGAACTGCTACATAGATAGTTCATCTTACGTTCCATCCATCAATTACTGTAAAAAGGTGACAACGATAAACCTACCAAGAAACACGGCAAGGAGAACGATTCTGATCGAAGGCAATAACAAAAACATCGTCTAAATTTGTTGCAAGTCGAATTAATCAGAATAAAAGGCATAAGTAGGCCTACTTGTACAACGTTCGTCTAGCGCTATACGTAGGCTTTAAGATTCCTCCGTTTTAATTGACTATATCAGATGACTACAGGGTGGGCCAGTAGGAATGCACCAACTTTGACGCCTTATAACTTGAATAATTTTTATCTGAGCGTCTTGTCCAATATATCAGATTGAAGATAATTATCCATTTGTTGATTCTGCAAAATATCTACGAGATAATGTTACGACTTTATGAGATAATGCTATTAATATTCGATGTGCCATTTTCTGGCCATAAAACTGCAAGAAAAAACAAAAGTCTGAAACTGAAGACGTCAGTTCTAAACAGTCACTTATTACTAACAATTAATATCTTGAGTGAATTTACCATCAGTCAAACAAAATACTCAATAATGTCCACCACGTGCTCGGACTCTTACTCGTCCCTGGATTGTTGTCTTAGCTGGAAATTAACTCTTGGACTTGTGCAATGTTCGCTGCTGTGCGCGCAGAACGTTTGCGACCACAGTTGCGGCTGTTAGACGTTCCCGTAGCATCAATTTGTTTAATCAATCGATCTAGAGCATATTTATTCCATTTTCTAGAAGGGAATTCTATCATCATTTGATGTGCATTGTATCCTTTTTCTGCTCTTAAAATTCGGATTAAAATTCTATCCTCTTCCGCGAGCGGCGTCATGATGTTCAATATTTACATTCAAAATTGAGAGGTGTGCGCCGCACCGAAATTTTATAACAGTGGTAAACGTATATCAGTGCAAGATTTGACACAGTAGTAGAGTGGATGATTACTTTCAATTTAGTATATTGGGCACGATGTTCGGGTAATAATTGTTCAAGTTATATCCATTCAAAGTTGGTGCATTCCTACTGGCCCACCCTGTATAAGTAAACGTATTGGTGCTAGGTTGTTGCTGTACAGATCCGCGAATGTAATTTCACCAGAGGTCTGTGTTTGCCCACTAGATCTGAACGACAGTTTTTAATTGATTGATTGATTGGGTTTGACGGCACTTCAGCACAGGATTGGCTATTTCGTGCCTTGACGTGGTTAATAGGTCTACATCGTTTATCTTATGGTAAAACAGGTGAGGAAATGATAAATAATTTAAATGCTCAAATAAAAGTATGTAAAAACACTATGTAAAAGCTAATAAATTAGACTAAAAATATATTTAAAATGTAAATGTGTTTAACAATAGGATGTATACTAGTTAAAATGTAAAAGTGATAAACAATACATAAACTGTATACCATATATTGAAATTTAGGTAATAGTCTTGGATTATATTTTGTTGTAGAGTTGTATTTCTCTCAGAAACAACAAAATATGATTTGGAGGGACATTTTCAAAAATATCATGAAGTGATTGCTCGCAATAATGTTTCTTTCTTGTTGGAGTAAAATCAACACAGGAGACCAGAATGTGCTCTACAGTTAGTGGGCAATTACATCCCACACATTGTGGTGCATTCTCATTTTTAAGCAAATAAGCATGTGTGAGATACGTATGTCCTATTCTAAGGCGTGCAAGGATGACCTCATCTCTACGTTTGACTTGGCAAGCATGACTCCACCTTTCCATATTTGGATTTACAGCATGTAATTTATTATGAATCATGCTACTCCATTTTCTTCTCCACTGATCATATACATAAGCGTCTATGTACTGCTTAGCATCAGAAAATGGGACTTTGCAGTTTGACACTGCATCTGTAAGTGCCGCTTTAGCAGCTGCGTCTGCAGCTTCATTTCCCTTAATACCAACATGACCCGGCACCCAACAAAATTTTACAATTTTACCAGACGTTGTAATCTTGTGGTATTTGTTGAGAACATCTACGACAAGTGAGTGGTTCATATTGCAAGCTGCAACAGCTTGCAAAGACGACAAGGAATCACTAACTATTAAAAAATGTGTCTTGCTAGTTTTACTTATAATATCAAGAGCTAACACAAGACCTGTGAGCTCAGCTGTGTAGATAGAGGTTTTATTAGGGATTCGTACCGAAACAGACCTGCCCTCAGTATATGCACTTGCAGCTACTCTATCACCCTCTTTTGAACCATCAGTATATATTTTAGTGTATGAAATATAATTGGATATAAGTTCTTGAAACATGCATTTATATATATCTGGACTAGTGCTGGACTTCTTATGGTCGTGCAATTCAAACAATACCTGAGGTCTAGAGAGGTGCCAAGGGGGAAGATTACTTATGTTCTGTTCTGCAATATGATTCACGTCAAAATCCAAAGCTCCAAGATGTGGTTTCAGGCGAATACCCAGTGGTGGTATAGCAGATGGTCTATTGTTAAATAACTGCTGATTCTGCGGTTGAAAGACACATCGGTAGGTTGGATTTCTTGGGTTACTTTTCAACCTACACAAATACTGAAGCTCAAGCTTTGTTCTTCGCAGAGGTAAAGAAAACACGTCAGCTTCCACTTCTAGACTATCCACTGGGGATGTACGGAAAGCTCCTAGACACAAGCGTAGGGCTTGATTCTGCACAGGGTCTAAAGCTTTGAGATAGGATGGTCGTGCGCTGCCATAAACTACTGAACCATATTCCAGCTTTGATCTTATGACTGCATTGTACAGTCGGAGTAAGACAACTCTATCAGCGCCCCAGTCTGTGTGTGCTACAACCTTAAGGAGGTTCAACGCTTTAATGCCCTTTTTCTTCAGGTATTGTATGTGAGGTCTGAAAGTGAGTTTTCTGTCGAAGATGATGCCCAAGAATTTATACTCATCGACTACCGGTATCTTACTTCCTGCAATTTTAAGCTCTGGTTCAGGGTGTAGTCCTCGTTTATTGCAGAAGTGCATGCATACGGTTTTAGTTTGAGAAAATTTAAAACCATTCTCATTGCACCAGACCTCCATTTTATTCAAGCACCTTTGTAGCTGTCTTTCAATAGCTGGCATACTGGTTGAGGAATAACATATGAGCAGATCATCGACATACAGGGAGCAATCGACTCCTGTACCCAGACATTTAACTATACTATTTATTTTCAATATAAATAGTGTTGTAGACAAGATACTACCTTGTGGTACTCCAGTTTCTTGCTCATAGCTACTGGACAAGATGTTTCCTAATCGCACCTTGAAGGTACGGTCTGTTAGAAATCCAGATATAAAATCAGTTAATCTTCCACGAAGACCAGCTTCGTGCAAGTCTTTCATGATACCATACTTCCAAGTGGTATCATATGCTTTTTCTATATCAAAAAAGATAGCAACGACATGTTGCTTGCGGATGAATGCTTGCCTGACAATAGATTCAAGACGAACTATTTGATCTATTGTACTCCGCTGGCGACGAAAGCCACTCTGATCTTCAGTCAAAATACTGTTGATCTCCAAATACCACATTAATCTCGCATTAACCATTCGTTCCATAGTTTTGCATATACAACTTGTAAGGGCTATTGGTCGGTAGTTTGATGGGTTAGTGTCATCTTTACCGGGTTTAGGTATTGGGATTACTGTTGCATTTCTCCATACAGAAGGGAATGTTCCCGAATCCCAAATCTTATTGAAAATGTGAAGTAGTATTACTAGGCTGGACTGAGAAAGGTGTTTAAGTAACTGATAATGAACATCATCTGGCCCAGGAGAGGAGTCGTGTGCCTTGTTTAATGAATCTTGCAGTTCAGCTAAGGTGAAAGATTGATTATAATTTTCATTATTATTAGAGGAAAATTTCAGTGGGACCTTTTCGATTTTATTTTTATATACATTAAAGGACTCATTATAGTGTGCAGAGGATGAATTCTCTGCAAACGTCTCACCCAAAGTATCTGCAATATCCTGTGCTTCTGTCACACTATGTCCATTATTATGAAGGTGTTTCATAGATGATGACTTAACCTTTCCACCGATTTTCCTAACCATATTCCAGATCTTTTTCATTGGGGTATGGTGATTCAGTTTGGAAACATAGTGTCTCCAACTTTCACGTTTCGTGGAACGAATGGTACGCCTGGCTACAGCTCGTGAGAGTCGGTATTTGGCAAGGTGTTGAGCATCAGGATTTTTCTGAAGTTTTCTCAGATCCTGCTTTCGTTTATGTACTGCTTCTCTGCAGTTGTCATCAAACCATGGCTTATTAATATGCTTTGGAATTGTCGAGGTTCTGGGGATAGAGGCTGTGGCAGCCTCAATAACACAGTCTGTAAACTTAGCGACTGGATCTTCATCTTCCATCACCATAGACTCTACTATGTAACTGTTACATAAAGATTGAAAATGTTCCCAGTCTGCTCTTTTCAAAGCCCACCTTTTAGGTGGGTTATTTGATTGGTTCATCGTGGATTTCAAAATAACAGGAATGTGATCACTGCCATGTGCATCACTGTCAGTTTTCCACTCAAAATCCAAAAATACAGTTGGATCACAAAATGATAGATCAAGTGCTGACTGTACTCCAGTTGCTGGGTGTATATATGTATATGACTTGTCATTTAGCAAGCATATATCAAGTTCTACTAGGATATGCTCTAGCCATTTCCCTTTCTTATCTAACTTCTTACCACCCCAAACGGGGCTGTGTGCATTGAAGTCTCCCAGTAATAAAAAAGGGGCTGGAAGTTGACTAATTAACTCTTTGAGGTCTTGTTCTTTCCATTTGGAATGAGGTGGAAGATAAATGGAGCACAGAGTAATAGTTTTTGGCAGAGACACCTGTACTGCTATTGCTTGAAGGGAGGTTCTGAGTTGCAATTGGCGATGAGGTGTGATATCACTAACTAATATCCCAACTCCTCCTGAATGGTTCCCATCGACCACAGATCCTGGATAGAAATAGCAAGAGAAATGCTTCAATGTAATCTCCTGGTCACCCAGCTTAGTCTCTTGGATGCACAAGGCAGCTGGGTTATATTGCTGAATTAACAAATGTAATTCATCAAAATTAGATCGCAGACCTCGACAATTCCATTGTAAGATATTAATGCTTTTATTCTCCATTATGGAGGTAAAATTGGTTTATAATCTTTTTTAGTTTTACTTGAAGGAGAAGGTTGAACACCTTCTACATCCATCTCATGAATATCATCAAGGCTATCATATTTGTTGTAAACCTGGATAGGATCTTCTGAACCTTTTGAAACTCTGGTGGAATTCACCTTCTTCCCAGCGCTTATTTTACGTGATGGAGGCAACGTCACGTGAGTGTTTTCTCCGCCTGAGGCCTTAGCACCAGCAGTTTTAGTTGTTGGTTTTCTGTTAGGATTAGCAGAGATTGGTGGTAGGACAAGATTGCAGTCATCGGTAGCAGTTTCTGTGGTTTGATGTGTGGGTAGAATTAGGTCAAAAGACGCATTATTGCTAGGCCATGTAATATCTGTTTGAGTTGCCACAGACACTGATTTAGTTGTTTTAATAGTGTTTGCATAAGACGCCAATGAGGGTCCTGCTGTCCTGTCCACAACACTCCTTGCCTCAGCATATGAAAGTGATTGGGTTGCCTTAATTTTCTGAATATCTCTCTCTCGTTTCCACTTACAACAGTCCTTCGAGTATGCTGGATGATCTCCCCCACAGTTAACACATTTAGGATCCTTCTGACAATGACTGTCACGTGTTTCTGTATGTCCTTCTTCGCCACATCGTGGGCAAGTATCCTTTCTTTTGCAGTTGTCTTTATGATGTCCAAATCGCTGACATTTAAAGCATCGCATTGGTTGAGGGATAAAAACATCAACTTTAACATTTATATAGCCGGCTTTGATTTCTTTTGGTGGGTCATGACTTTCAAATGTTAGGACTATGGTGTCTGTTGGTCTAATCTGACCATCTCTTTTTATAGTCATTCTTTTGGCTTTGGAAACTCCCTGATCTCGCAACCCATCTACAATTTCCTCTTCTGAGCAATCTCTCAAATCAGGTGTCCTTATCACTCCACGACTCGTATTTAGGGTGCGATGACCTGAGACCTGCACAGGGATATTTGCAAAACTTGTAATCTTCAGCATGTTTTCAGCTTGGGTTTTCCTTTCCGTTTGGACAAGGATGCTTCCAGATCGCATTCGCTGGGCTGCTGGTTTCCCAAGCATGCCTGTTAATGCTTTTCCAACAATAAATGGGGACAATTTCGCTAACTGCTGATGTGCCTGTTCATTTTCTCCTGAAATAACCAGAAATTTCGGCCATTGATCTACTATGTTAACTTCTTCGTCAGAAGTGTCTTCCTTGGGTCGTTTGTTTTTGTTTGAGGTAGCCATAAGTGTTTATAAAAGATTCATCTCCCGTGTTCCCCACCCACCACGGAGTCCAACAAGGGGATATCTGTTGGCACGAGCAGAGCTCAAGTGCACAGATACCAGGGCTACAGCAAGAGATATACTCGGGTTGAACCCGATTGACCCATAAGCCACCGCCTTCTACAGTCTCTTAATATTACACATATTCTATGAAAAGTTTTAGCAAACAGTATTTTAAAAAAGGAGATCAAGCGTTGGTATCACACATATTTCAAGGCAAGAAGAGACTGTAGGGCAAGGCATGACCAGCCGATTAGGTCGGACCGGGCCAATCCGACCTCCCGTCTAGGTGAATCCGAGGCCAAAGTGATGTGTTGCAGCAACCATGCCGCAGCAAGGCAACCACTCAATCACCAGGACCCTCTTCTCCACCATCACGGGCCGCAGCTCACGGCAAACAAGCTGCCTCCTTTTAGTCGCCTTTTACGACATGCAGGAGGATACAGCAGGCTTATTCTAACCCCATACCTGCAGGGGGGGACAGTTTTTAAGTCCGGGTGATTAGGCCTACTCTGCAGAGTTGTAGTAATAAATAATAAATTATGCGTGACAGCCGAGATGAACAACAGTACTGCTAAGTTGAAAGGCTTAGGCTCTGTGTTTGTGTAGGAGGATGTGAACTTGTATGTGTGTGCATGTACGTGTAAGTGCCTGTGCGTGTACATGCATAATTTTACTCGGCCCATTAGCTACATATCCCGTGTCTCTACTTCGAATAGATGCACCCATTTCCAGGAGCAGAGAGATATTAGGGAAGCTACGCGTACGAATTTCGTCACTGCAAAGGAGAGATGGCCTGAGATTGGGAAAATATGTTACTGGCTATTGTAATATCAGAGTTGAATTAATTGGATGATGGATGGAATAATTAGATCCATCTACATGATTATATTAAATGGAACAATAAGAAGAGTTGCTAGGAAAAATTCCATCTTGCATCATATTGTTTAAACGTAAAAATCAGTTGTGTTTGCGAAACATTTCTCAACGTAAGCGATGTTCCATCTGTGCTTATTGTACGACATTGAGTTATTTTGGGACAGGTCTTACTTTAACCTCAATATAATCAGAGAGATTTTGATAATCGGGGCTTAGTGCGGTTTGCTCAAGTGCTATTCCTTCTAGTTCCATGTATTGGCGACTGCTTCTCGTGTTATCCTGTCCACTATCGTAATGGCGATCCTGATTATATCCATCTGTTTGCACGCGCGTGACATTGTTGTGTTGTTACCTGGTTCTGCTAGAATAAATATGCTAATTTCAATCTGGCAGAGTAAAGTGTTCAAAAGTCACATTGGAGAAACTATAAAGATGACAGAAAAATCGTTGAAGGAAGGAGAAACCTCTGGTTGTATTTAGCTTGAACTCAGTGTCAGAAGATGGAATTGCTTTGCGTAACTACAGCCTGCAATGACCTTTAACACTGTCTTTAAGCAACGAGAGTGTAAACTTACTAGAAGTGACTGGGCAACCAATACAGCTCATCGTCAAAGTGTTAAAGCTGATATTCTCAGTAGATGCATTTAATAACAACTACTAGCTGGCGTGATCATTATTCTCATCGTTATATGTCTTATGTGGGTAACTGGCAGAGCTGCTCTTTGGGAAAGTCGGTTGGTCCTGCTCGGTTCTTAAACGATGACAAAACAGACTATCTGGGAAAGAGATTTTGTTTCACCGTCTCTTCATCCACAAGTCACCGACTCAAAAGTTTATCAAATTTGAATGTATCTAGATACCTAGCAGTAATAACTATATAGCAACTTACTGACGTGTAGATCGTCAGGTCCAGATGTTTTTGCCATCTTTTGTGCTGGACAGAGAAAGGAAATGCCCAAACAGTCATATAACGACCGTAATAAATACGTGACTCTGGTAGTATTGGAACACACATTCATCTGGTAGGTCCTACAGATTTTGCTTAATATTTTTCAACAGTCGCAGAAATGCTTCGTCTTTACGTCAGCGACTCAGCAAATCACTGACTTTTCGTCTTTGCTAAATTACTATGGAACGTATATGTCGCTCTTTTAATTGCCACAACAAACTGAACTAAAAGAAGACATAGGCCTACATTTTCCACAAAGAATTCCATCTTCACAAAGAACTCCATCTTCTCCGAGAGTTTTAGTTAGATTGTTTTTAGTAAGGATTCTTAGTTATTAGAAATGTTTATGACTACAAAATTTATTCACGAGCTTAACTGAGAGGTTCTAAGAGAGTTATGTAAGCGCCTTTGACCCCGCATACATTATGTACAACTTGTAGCCTACATGCCACATACGCAGAAAATTGAAATTTCTATTGCAGCACTATAAGTTCTTAAACATGATCTACGGATATTACATACGTGTACTTACGCATATGACCATTTGCTATATCTGATTTCTTTTGATGTAGCTTAAAAATTCAACAAACAGTATGCCTACCATAGACTTTTCACAAAATATTTTGGCCTACTCTCAACCCGCCACTGAAAGAAACGACCTTGCAAATTAAATATTATGCACATTCAATACTTTGCTCTAATTGGGAAGAATTATTTGCAGCATTTATTACGGTCACTGTAGGCCTACAGCAATCGCAATCACGAATTTGTATAGCGCCGCTTGGAGTGAAACTCTTCAGCTCATGCACAAAAGTGGATAGAAAGATACAAAGGTATCAACAATGTTTTGTATGCGTCTGTAGATCAATTTGTTTCACGTTCAAACACGATATTGGTTGTAAGCAATATCATCGAAACAAGGCAACACACTAACTGGATTGAGAAAATGCTCAGCTTGCCTGAGAAGAGCCCAGACTTTGTACAAATGTACAGTATTATACTAGTAATTGTAATTCTAATTGTAATTACGACAATTTATATAGCACCCTTGGTAACAACTTCTAGGATGTTTCACGCACATAGGCCTACTATCTAATGTCAGTGCAAATGTAATGCTATACTGTGTGATTGCAAACGGCAACTTCATTATTACTGCTTTTTCGAATTCAAAACTTTATCAGTGTTTGACTGACTATATGTAGTTCAAGACATCCAGTTTCGACTAAAAATATGTTAAGACTTGCAGTAACCCTCCAATAATATTAATCAGCCTCATTTTGCACATAGTCTATAATAAAATGCCGACTGCAGACATTTCGCAGAGCCTGTCAGTAAGGCCTAAGTCACCCACTTATTAAAATACATCTTGTTCAGCACAGTCGTTATCTGTACATTATGTCTATGATGAAGCAGAAGTAAGAAGAATAAAGTTGCGAATAGCAGGTGTCCTTAAATTCACGAATACAAAGACGCTATGTCATGTATTTTTTTTAACATTTCAATTCCAGGATGTATGACTGCTTTGCAATGCGTGGTTAAATCTGTTGTTTTATTGAAGTCTGAAATTGTAGAACAATATTTGGAATTACAGAGACTATCTTCACATATTGGAGTAAATAGTTGCTTCTGCAGAGCTTCCTGGCTGAACATTTTCATTCAGAGCGCATGGTTGAGGGTCATCTCTGCACTCATCATTGTTCTCATTGGAATATCTGCGTAGTGATTGATCACCTATATGGTCTTTCCTTTTACGCTCTTGTTTTCAAATCGGCCGAGTCGACATTTCATAAGGATTGGACGACCACTCGTTTCGACCATGATTTAATCCTCTGAAAGTGAAAATATTTACGAGAATTAGGCCCTACCAACCTGATAAGGAATTTGTAAAGATTTTCTCACAGTACGAAGCATGTATGTAGACCATTACGCAGAATTTTCACCACGTTTAATAATAAATTAACCAATTTGTAACAGCCCTGCCATTTTCTTAAACTGATTTCTGAAAAGTTCTCGGTTCTCGGAAAATCGTGATCATTAACTACTTCATGGTCTTCAGATGGCTGAGCCGACACATGTTGGCAGTGAGGGTAAGAATGCATCAGACAGATTATGTGATAGCTGAAGTAAGAGATATGAAGAAAGTGTGAATTTCTTAAATCATCAGCAGCAGTTCATTTATGTCTGTGTTGTTACAGTATACTAATTTCCATTTGAGAATTGTCCCTGTTATGAATTGCTGAATAAAAGCATGAAAAATTAGCAATGAACATGAAAATTAGCAATGTTGTTTATCGTCTGGTTGTAAATGTGTAGGAAAAGTTCTCGGTTCTCGGAAAATCGTGATCATTAACTACTTCATGGTCTTCAGATGGCTGAGCCGACACATGTTGGCAGTGAGGGTAAGAATGCATCAGACATTTTCAGTAATTGTTTTATTTTTAAACCAATACTTACAACAATTTTTTTCACAAGTTGTACTTTTCTGAAACATTAACTGAAAACGAGAATGTGCTGCACAGACACCAAGAAACATTTTCAGCTTATCTTTAGTTGCACCAAATGTCAACTAGCTATTTCATTGCCTTCGATAGGTCCTACAAGGATTTACATCTACTTCCAAATATGCAAATACCCGTAGTTGCATGTTCAGAATCTAAAATTCATTTTGGCTAAAAAAGTATGCCTTTTGTTCTGAGTAAATAAGCCTTTTACTCAAGCATTGCAGTGGTGGCAGAAGAAGAAAATGAGTAGTCCCTTAAGCTAGCCCTGAGGCAGCCATGGGTATGAAGTGTTAGTGACTTCATTTTCTTAGCCTCGGCATATGAGGGCAGTTAGCCAGTCCTCTCCTTCACTGTCTCATCTTCCCACGGACAGTGTGCAGTCAGTGTACTCGGTTTAGTTGAGTTGGCTAGGGGTGCAGGTGGAGCAGAAATCTTGAAAGAAATTTCTGCCTGGGTGCGGATTTGAACCCCTGACCTTTCGTTCGGCTGTCCAGCACACTAACCACTACACTATCGAGTACCCCATGGTGGCAGAATTGGAAATAAATTTGTGCACAAGTTTGCATAGTAGGTTGCGTTTCAGATTTGCGGATTTGTTTGTAGCAACTGAGGATTCTCCAACGGAAGATTCTCCACAAAGTCAATCAACTTCAACAAAAGTAAGCATCATTTTCTTACCATAAAATTTGTCTTCCACCGTTTTAGCCAGGCTTAAGTTTGTCCATCTCCTTAATTAGTGTAAATGATCTAGTGCGGACTCACCTACATCATCAGAAGGAATCTTGATGTGGTCACAAAAGGTTTTGGCACTTGTGTAGGTACATGTGCCTCTGTGAGTGTTCTTGTTTATGTACCTTTATAAAGACTCTTGTGAACAAAAACGATGTTAACAATTGAAACGCAGTCTATGTAGTTACATCGGAAGAGTTAACATCAACTGCAGAGGGATGATGGGTTCAGTGGCCCAGGTAGTTTCACGATCGATTGACGTTCACTGGTTACTGTCTTTCAGGGCTATGCATCTTGATTTCTTACCACTTGTGATGACTTTCTCTTAAAGGGGCATTATATAAACTTGTGATAATTATTAAGGCCTTCTGCTAACCATGTTTGACGTTGCTTAAATATCCTGTTTGCCGGTATTTTCCACAGCACAAAGAAGGTAATCTTGTTTGTGTAAATAAGTACAGTTAGGCCAAGGCAGCTTAATTTGCTTGGGATTATAATTCCTTGAGATGTTTTGTGAAACCAGCTGGCAGAGTATCAGCTGCACATTAACCGAATCAACAAAGATCTGGCCGACATGAAACGGAAGTTGTTTGAGACAACACAGGAACTGTACGATAAAGAGGATGCATTTAAAGAAAGAGTGAGTAGGCCTACTGATTCTGGCATCTAATCTAGTGACTTCTCTGGTGCTCCATTCTATTCTCTCAACTAGCTGTAACCCGTGAAAAATAATTTAGTTTAGAAACGTTAATGTGCTTGAGAGTCGAAATGTAAAACATATGTAAGCTAAATTGTTATCATTGGAGAGAGAGAGGGAGAGGTCATCTGGACTCGTTTTTCCCCGGACTGCAGGCCTGGCTAGGGCTGCTGGTGGCAGCAGGTGGGGGGACGGCCCTAGCATTCGTGTAGAGGGGTCAAAATTCACGTGACTGACAGACGTACAACCGAAATTATATTGTTTGATTGTGTAAAACATTGGCACATTTGGTCAGTTTTCAAGAGGCTTAGGGTGAAAGACCATGTTTGACGTTGCTTAAATATCCTGTTTGCCGGTATTTTCCACAGCACAAAGAAGGTAATCTTGTTTGTGTAAATAAGTACAGTTAGGCCAAGGCAGCTTAATTTGCTTGGGATTATAATTCCTTGAGATGTTTTGTGAAACCAGCTGGCAGAGTATCAGCTGCACATTAACCGAATCAACAAAGATCTGGCCGACATGAAACGGAAGTTGTTTGAGACAACACAGGAACTGTACGATAAAGAGGATGCATTTAAAGAAAGAGTGAGTACTGATTCTGGCATCTAATCTAGTGACTTCTCTGGTGCTCCATTCTATTCTCTCAACTAGCTGTAACCCGTGAAAAATAATTTAGTTTAGAAACGTTAATGTGCTTGAGAGTCGAAATGTAAAACATATGTAAGCTAAATTGTTATCATTGGAGAGAGAGGGAGAGGTCATCTGGACTCGTTTTTCCCCGGACTGCAGGCCTGGCTAGGGCTGCTGGTGGCAGCAGGTGGGGGGACGGCCCTAGCATTCGTGTAGAGGGGTCAAAATTCACGTGACTGACAGACGTACAACCGAAATTATATTTTTGATTGTGTAAAACATTGGCACATTTGGTCAGTTTTCAAGAGGCTTAGGGTGAAAGAGATATGTCTTGGGCAAGACATGAATAGCTCTGTGGTGCAGGATGGCAGAAGCATCAAATGAGTCTTGTTATTTCTTTCTTCGTAGAAAATGCCAATAAAGAACTCGGTCAAGAATTAGCAAAACTAGCACGAAGTCTAGAAAAAACAAAAGAGCAAGTCCTGGAAGCAACAGCAGCGTCTTGTACACACCAAGAAGAAAAGGAGCAAATGAGGAGAAAGTGGGTGGATTTTAGTAATGTTTTACTGTATGCAGTTTTTGTTTTCATTGCTGACTTATTCTCCAGTTTGGAAAAGTAAATTGTTTCATTATGTAGTTTGAAGTAATTCCTTATTTCAAAGGAATGATATGGTACTACAAAAGGAAATTAGCTTAAATGAAGCATCCTTCTTAGAGGACAGTTCAAATTTATTCCATCGACCCATGCACGTTTTTAAAGTTTTTTATTCTGTGCACCCCTCAATAATGGTTCAATAGAATAAGCCAGAAGTTGACTTCCTGGGTGGTTGCATTAATTGGCAAAAGGCATTTTATTTTGCTAGTTGTTGAACACTGAGTTTTCTTAAATGCCTTGTTCAAAAAGCTAAATAAAATATTACTATTTGGTTATAGTTTGGTGTATGTTGTTTTATTGTATTTTTATTAATAAAACAAAGGATTAAAGACTTGATTGCAAATTGTTTACTTTTGAAGCTTTGACTATTTATGACTGTCCTTTAAGTAGGATGCCATGCACATGTACTTCACTGTCTAGTCGAACGATATCAGCTTTGTGAATGCATTTGTTTCCATAATCTTATTATCAAAGAATTAGAATTTAATATGGCTACTTTCTGTATTTCTGTTTCAATGCATGATAAAGGAATAAGATTTTAGTGGAAATCATTAACAATGTTTTCTCTTGAAATATTAGAAAGTATTACTCAGATGTTGAGACTTGAGGTTCTTATGAAAAGGTTACATTCTTGCTAGTAAAATTGGTGCAATTTAGGCACGCATTTCAGTTTATTGAGACTTACATTTTCTGAAGTTATAATAGTGTTGGAAGAAGATGATGACTTTCACGACACCAATATATAGATAAAATTATGGCAAATTTGGTGTCTAAACTCGTCTAGGTTGTCTGATCTGACGAGAACGTTACATGGTTCGTTATTATCATATTAACAACCCTTGGTCTTGGCAGATCTGTTGTGACAAATTTTAATGGAAAACCTGCCAACTGGAGCACCATAAAAATTGTTTGTTGACAATTTCTTCACTTTCCCTCAGTTTTTGGACTATCTGAGGAGCTGCTACAGCGAACAGAATGGAAAATGCCCTTTGAAATTAATGTATTGGTCGCCTATGTAAAAGTACATTAAGTTTAAGATCTTGATGCTCATGCAAAATTGTCTAGCATGCTATGCTGTGCTCCAGCTTATCTTAAAGAACTTTGTTTCAGTCTCTTCCTTCCTTCGTCCATTTGATCCTTGTTCCTGACCATGTTATATCAGATTTGTGTTATAATGGAGTGAGTGTGTGTGTGTGTGTTATAAGGAGTTTGTGCTGTGATTTTCTAGACAGCTGTAGCACATTTTAAATACAGAGTCAAGGGCTCTGCAGTTGCTAGCCTGAGTGGTATTAAAGTTAATCAACAAGTTCATCTTTAACTTTAAGTAATGCTTAAAAAACTGGAAACGCTAGATAATTCACTACTGGTGGACTTTTGCAGATGCATAGAACCCAACCTATATCATACCATCAAAGGTTGACAGTTGAAACCATGTTTAGGAAACAAATGCCTAGAGCAACTGGTTGCTGTAGGAGTTTGGTCTGTTTGTAATTACACTTTGGACCATGTTTTGTGCATTTTTGAAATCTCATAATCTCTTAATTTATAATGCAACACTGAATTTGGTTCATTTTAGTAACGAAGTGCTAAAGTGCGAGATCATGGAATTAACAGAAAAGAACAGATTTCTTGAAACAGAAATTGAAACACGAAACACAGAAAATGAAGAACTAACAAAAAGTCTTAGAGCTAAAGAGACTTTTTTACAGCAAGGAGTGTCATTTTACAAGAAACTCCAGCAAGAAAGAGAAGAAGAGAGGGGATTGTTTATAACAAAAATCACGGAACTTGCAGAACAAGTCGAACAAGGTAATGATCATTGATAATGGAAATGTAGCTTTTATGTCGTAATAACATCCATTGACTGACTGAGCACAGTTATACGACCATTGGTTGGTCTTGTCTTAAGGTCTTACATCATACAGTGACATGACAATGTCTGTCCAGATGCTAAATCTAGAAATCATTGCAAAATTTAAAATGTAGTGAGTTTTGGTCAGAATGAGTTCCAAAAATAAGCAGCTAAAGCATAGCTTATTCTAATATTTACGACTAGCAAATCAAGTATAAACCTTTCTTGTTGAGTGGGAAAATGGAGCAGGACATGTTATGGTATGCTAAATTATGTTATGCTATGCCATTCTATACCATGTGTTGCTATGTTATGCTATGCTATGGTGTGCTTTACTATGTCTGCTAGTAACTTCCAATTTATATATCTGCATTATTTATGTATTTAGATGTATATGTGTCATGTATATATGCATTCTCGTGCCTAACTTGTCATTGCATTGCATAAGATGATTGCCCCAGAGCTCTTGGGAAGCATCTTTGTATTAAATACATATCATCTTGATATTATATGTCAGATGTTTCCCGCGTCGAAACGCATGAGAAAAAAACTTTCTTTTAGGGTGAGGGCTAGAATAACTTTTAGTTAGTGAAAGTAAGTAACTGAAATGGCAAAACGAAGAATGAGTAGTACGGAGGTGTTGAAGGTGACAAATGATCTGGATTCGTCAGAGGATGATGATTTTGACTGCGATGACAGTGTGCATGAATCAGATTATAGGCCTAGTAGCCCGGACTCCGACATAGATGCCAGTCCAGGCATGTGTAATACATCTGAAGCAGCTGCGACGCCTGATCCGAATGACATGCCTATTGGTCCACAGGACCCTGGTCCATCACGACAAACTCCTCAGAATGAATGGATAAATCTTAGTCATTCATACGAGCCTCCGTCAGACATACCATTTACTGGCGTTCCAGGTATAAATGCCATTTTGGGATTGTCTGAACAGTCACAGCCTATTGATATTCTGAAGGTGTTTCTGACGGATGACATTGTCGACATGATGGTGGTTGAAACAAATAGATACGCTGCGAAAGTTATGGGTGAAAATGCCATGAGACCACAAAGCAGAATGCGTAGTTGGACATCCACCAGTGCATCTGAAATGCGTAAGTTTCTTGGAATTCTTTTTGAAATGGGTATTGTGAACAAACCGACGATTGAAGACTACTGGTCAACTGACCCACTGTTGGCAACTCCACTCATCAACAGTATAATGCCTCGCAATCGTTTCGAGATATTGTTGAAGTTTTGGCACTTTTTGAAATCTCATAATCTCTTAATTTATAATGCAATGCTGAATTTGGTTCATTTTAGTAATGAAGTGCTAAAGTCCAAGATCATAGAATTAACATACAAGAACCGATTTCTTGAAACAGAAATTGAAAGACAAAACAGTGAAACTGAAGAACTAACAAAAAGTCTGAGAGCTAAACAGAGTTTTTTACAGAGAGGAGTGTCATTGTACAATAAACTCCAGCAAGAAAGAGAAGAAGAGAGGGAATTGTTTGCTGACAATACTGCTGCACCTGAGGGTGATAGATTGCATAAACTGAGGGCAATGATGGATGCACTTCTTGATCGCTTTCAGGAATCGCATATTCCAGATAAGGAATTATCCATTGATGAATCCATGGTTTTGTGGCGTGGCCGCCTACTTTTCAGGCAGTACATTCCAAATAAAAAACACAAATACCGTGTAAAGCTGTATCAGATGTGTGATGCCAGTGGTTACACATGGAATGCGCTAATATACTCGGGCAAGACGGATGCTCTGGCTGGCTTAGGTCACTCGGAGTGTGTAGTGATGAAGCTAATGGAGAAACGCCTCGATTTGGGACACGAGCTCTATGTTGACAATTACTACACGAGTGTCCCACTTGCCAAACAGCTCTTGCAACGAAAAACTCTACTGTGTGGCACCCTACGTACGAACCGCAAGCACCTGCCTGAAGCAGTCGTGAAGGCAAAGTTGAAGAAAGGTGAAGTGATCATTTGCCGAAGCGGACGAATTGTCGTGAGCAAGTGGAAGGACAAGAGAGAGGTCCTGATGCTTAGTACACATCATACTGGCAAACTGGTTCCTGCACCTAGACTGAACAGGAAGAGAGAGGTAGTGATGAAGCCAGATTGCATTCTGGACTACAATAAATATATGTATGGCATCGATCGCAACGATCAACTAACATCGTACTACAACTCCTTGAGGAAATCGTTAAAATGGTACAAAAAGATCGTGCTGCATCTACTCGACCTAGCCATTGAAACACGAAACACAGAAAATGAAGAACTAACAAAAGTCTTAGAGCTAAAGAGACTTTTTTACAGCAAGGAGTGTCATTTTACAAGAAACTCCAGCAAGAAAGAGAAGAAGAGAGGGGATTGTTTATAACAAAAATCACGGAACTTGCAGAACAAGTCGAACAAGGTAATGATCATTGATAATGGAAATGTAGCTTTTATGTCGTAATAACATCCATTGACTGACTGAGCACAGTTATACGACCATTGGTTGGTCTTGTCTTAAGGTCTTACATCATACAGTGACATGACAATGTCTGTCCAGATGCTAAATCTAGAAATCATTGCAAAATTTAAAATGTAGTGAGTTTTGGTCAGAATGAGTTCCAAAAATAAGCAGCTAAAGCATAGCTTATTCTAATATTTAAGACTAGCAAATCAAGTATAAACCTTTCTTGTTGAGTGGGAAAATGGAGCAGGACATGTTATGGTATGCTAAATTATGTTATGCTATGCCATTCTATACCATGTGATATTATATGTATTGTATTTAAGTATATGTGTATGCAGTTTTGTGCCTAACTTGGCATTGCATTATATCAAATTATTGCACAAGAGACCTTAAAGCAGAATTGTTAGGCTCTTGAAGCATCATAGGGGACCAATATTTCCCTCTGGTGGGAAATTGGTACTTGTAAGGGCGGGTGTAGAGACAGGCTAGAAATAGCCTGAAGTCCATTTTATAACAGAATCCAATAATATATGGCATCTAAAATAATCAGTATGACGATTTCTTAAATGACAGATTGGATTATCAAATGCTATGCGGTCTTCAAAAGTGTCAATCAATGCTTTGCTCAAGCCCTTAACACGGAGAGTAGGGGTCCCTGAGTTGGCTACTGATTAGGAGCATTGAGCAAGTCCACTCGCAATTGCTCAGCACATGCGATCGATGCTCGTTCATTGTATAGTGGTGCTTAATAAAATGTCTGCCATCAGAAGAACATCTGTGGCTTGTGAGCGTTTTAAGATGAACTTTGCCAAGTGCAGCTGAGGTCTTTGGTAACTGGTGGTAAATTTATTTTTACAGGCAACAGAAGACATGCAGAAGATCAGAGGCGCCGACAGCGTGACGCACTGGACGCACGTGCGTCCACCCACCAAATCAAATCCACACATGGGTTAGGCATCGCATCGATATTTTTGACAATTTCATTGTGTAATTTTGGTTTACCATACAGTATGTATTAATAATATCATATGATATCATATGCGTGTGTTATACTGTACTTTTATGAGTCACTCTGAGTCATTTTCAGTGTATGACATCAAGTGTACGTATCACACGACAGTATAGCCTCCGTCCGCGCCCACATGACTTTGCCCTGCCTCCAAAGGACGATACTAATTTTATTTCTAGGGTTCTCTATGATGCCTTAAAGTAGAATCCAGTTTCTCTATAACTCATTTTTATTTACAGTCATGATTGCAAGCGACTCTTGATTCTATTATTCTAAAATAATTTACAGTATGTGCTGTTATGGAATTTAATATCTACCCTTATATAACATCCTTGGGAGTGAATTGGTGGGCCTAGGACGGAGGGCATAAGAGGTCTCCCGGAGGTGAGGGCACAGTTGGATTAAATTGGAAAGAGGTGATGGGGCTTTTTTTCAGCAGCTGATTCCTCATGAGTTACCTAATGGCACTGTAGAAGTTATTGTATTGTCTACTTGGTTTCAGGCAACACAACACGTCGCTATACTATGAAATACAGGTAGCAGAGGCTGAAGACATCGGCGACGTGCGCTCGCTGGAAGGCGGCGACGTGCGCGCGCTGGAAGACGGCGACGTCCGCGCGCTGGAAGAAGCTGAAATGGTTCTGGAGGATGGGTGGTAAATATCGTAATCTAATCTTCATCTATTCGGATGGTTTCTATAGTGCCGATGTCTGACGCTTGATATTTCTATCAAGGCGGCGACGTGCGCTCGCTGGAAGGCGGCGACGTCCGCGCGCTGGAAGAAGCTGAAATGGTTCTGGAGGATGGGTGGTAAATATTCTAATCTAATCTTCATCTATTCGGATGGTTTCTATAGTGCCGATGTCTGACGCTTGATATTTCTAATTTCGTTAGACTGGGTTAAATTGGCAAGAGGTTATGAGACTTTTTGCCCATCAGCTGATTCCTTGTGAGTTATTTTATGGCACTATAGAAGTTATTACTATCCCAAAGACTCGTAACTCATTCGAATGTAACACACAGATTCTGATATAATGCAACTTGAAATTAGCTTAGCTGCTTCAAATTTAATTTCAATTTATTTTTTTTGAAGTTTTGAATTTATTTACTTTTGGATGAGCAACACATTAAATGAATTTTAAACGTTCATGTTAGTTAATCTGTTGGGTTAATTTTATTCTTGTTCTGTTGTAATTGTAATGAGATTTCTAGAGTGCTACTCCAAGGGAGGCTCATAAGAGGTGTGTTTTGTTAAAGTCTAGTTGGGCTGATGTGTTAATTATTCGTAAATGACGAAAATTTTGTTCTTTAATGGCAGGCATCAAATGTGTGAGTTACTTGAAAGGTGTATCCTCATACATACAACTGTAATCCTACTCTCGTAGTTCTGACGGGAGTTTCCAGTGTGAAATGTACAATGGAATACTTAACGATCTTCTGTTTACTGATTTGTATTGTATATGGGCATTTATAGAGTTGTGATACTTTTTAATATAATATCTGTATAAACAAATGTGATTAGTCATAATATATCGAGAATGGTCGATATTTTCACATATAGTAGGTCTTAAGTGGATGTACTCGTTACCATTACTGTGTTCATATGCAGGATAAATCTTGGGTCAGGGCAGCTGAAGCTGACTCTGTCAGAGTACTTTGAAATAAGACCAGCAACTGATCGACCAAGACACCCTAGAAACTGGTTTAAAGTTTTTAAAGACATATTGAATTCGAACAGTGCTGGGTGTAAACTTCTGGCTACGTGAAGGAAAATGGGATATGGTTGAAGGCCTACTGTAAATGCACAATGAGTGCAGCTATCGTTGTGTTGTGGCGAAACAACCTGCGAAAGAACCTTTCCGAGTTTTCATTCAGAAACGGGTAACGCATTAGTTACGAGTCACTAGTTAGACAAAGCACGCAGTTTGTTGTTGAATGTGCACAGGTTTATTTATTTTTATTGTTTGATTGAATGTTTGTTATTAATCGTCCCTAGTTGGACAATTTTTTATTCTGTGGGATGTGCACAGTTTTATTAATTTCTTCCTTTGAGAGGCTCATTATAATTACTAATTAATATGATTAGTCATGAAGTAATTGGTTGTTCGTTTGTGTCTGTGTTTCTTTATACATTAGCACAGTCCCAATCAGATCATAATTATCTCGACGATCGCGCCCGTGCATAAAACTCGGCCTAGATTGCTGCAGTGTCATGAGTAATTAATTATTAATGATTGCAGATTAAGGGTGGGCTGAGAAGATGAGGAGTTTGATTTTCTGTCATGACTTGAGGCATAAGACGTAGCAGCATATTGGTATATGTGTGGCGAAAGTCACATCGACTGCTGCAGTCGATGCATTAGTGGCTGCAGCTAAAGCCCCATGCACCGTGGAGTCGACCTTTGGCGTTCGAGGTAGCATAAGTCACAGCATTAGTCTATGACAGATATGTATACACAGAGCTGGCCTTTTATATATATGGATGAGGAGGAACATTCTGATTGGACAGATTAAAATCTAACGTCTGCTGGGAAGGAATACGAGGCTGCTGTGCGTTAATGCATGAAGAAGAATTCAGTTGGGCATAAGAACGATCTAGGGGCAAACTCCAGATCTTGTAGAATTAAGGAGTGATTAATTTCCAGAGACGATCAGTAAGAAGTGCAGAGGGGCAATAGTCAAACTGAATCTCTTTTGGCCAGTTATTAAAGACGTTGGACTTCGAATAAGAGCATCAAACAAACGGTTCAGGTGCGGCTGATTTGCTATACGATTAGCGTAAATTATACATTTTTCAAGCTCATTAATCTGAGTTACAGCACAAGTGAAAGCGAACTTGTCACAATAGTCGCACAACGACAGATTGACTGAACATTCCTGTTGGGGAAGAATATGTGGTTCTGAGTTTACTGGAAATTTTTTCTTTAGAGAATTTCATTGGAGAAGATACGACGAAGAATTGACAAATTTACACAAGATGAAAGCAGATGGAGACCTACATTGATCACACAAACAAGAGTCGAGAGAGACAAACGTCAATGAACTTCTACTACGAAAGGTCAGAATACGCAAACATTAAAATAGATTATCATTTAGTAAATATGCTGGTTAAGATTCTAAAGGCACTTATACATGTAGAATGAATTGCCAGACGATTGATCATGTTTGCATATGATATCTAGCTGTGCTATTAACATTATTAAATCACATGTTTATACATCTAGAAGATCTTATCCTTAAAGCTCTATTATGCTAATGATGACGGCTTACAAAAAACTGACTTTGGGACTTAGGATTGATATTACAAGTGATCATAGTATAAGATCCAATACCAACTCTTTTATTCAGGAGGCATCACACTGATGAAGAAAAGTGATTGTCTTTGGAAAGTGAGGCCTATGATCAATCGTGTGTGAACAGGCTGCCTTCAGCAAGTACACACTTGTGATGTTTCCATAGATTAACATATGATCCCATTTACTGATGGATGTGAACTAGGCCAGTATGCTCCAAATAAGCCAAATCCGATTGGCCTGAAGAACTTTGTTGCAGCTAGTCCGGATGGGTTAGTTGTTGACTTTGCTCTCTACTAAGGAGCAACAATGCTCAAAGTGGCTCCTTCAGAGTTAGTCAGACATTGGAGAAATGTTAGAGCTCATTTGACTTACATTCTAAGTGGGACATGTATTTACTGTGACTGCTACTACACTAACCCAAATCTCATTGATTTCATGCTTTCAAAACCTGAAAATTGTCACGAACTGTCACGAAGAATTGAATACCTGAAGCTATAACCAAATTATCATCAAAGAACTTTAAAAGCAAACGAGAGGAGCAAGTGACGTCTTTGTCAGGCAAGATATCAATATAGCTATGGTCAAATATAATTTGACAACAAACCAATAGTGAAGTTGTCAGCCAAAGCATGAAACCGGAAGATGATTATCGCCCACAGTCAAAGAAGGACGAGGCCTACTCAAGGGTCAAACGTCCAGCAATCATCCGTGAGTACAACAAGATGGATGGGGTTGATTTGTGACCAAATGATTGCCTTGTACCGCATGAAAACACGGAAAAAGAAATGGACGATACGTACAATTTTAAATTTCACACAACTCTCAGAACTTCGATTATACATACTGGTCCGACAGCATGGAATGCATTACCTGATGAGCTCCGATCCATTTCTTATTTATATCAGTTAAGAAAGGTGCATTGGTGGTTGATTGCCCAAAAAGTTAGCCCTGATTGATCTGGTGTTACTACTGAGACCTGTGAGATTCATCTTACTGATTAGTATTAAGGTACGGTTGAATTAACTAAGATGCATAGTGTATTATCTTCCTAGCAACGATGTATTGCTATACTCAAATTGTGGATAACTGTCACTCGACTGTCACTACATAAATTCCAGTTTCTACTAGTGAATTAATACTGAATAACAGCCTATTTCTTATGCATTTACTTGGGACCCTAATTAGTGGGACTTAGGTCCTTTCAGGCTGATCTGCCACAGGATTAGCGTAAATTTTACATTTTTAAAGCTCATTAATCTGAGTTATAGCACAAGTGAAAGCAAACTTGTCACAACAGTCGCACTACGATAGATCGACTGAACATTCCTGTGGGGAAGAATACGTGGCTACGAGTCGACTGGGAATTCTTTCTTTAAAGAATTTGATTGGAGAAGCAACGACGAAGAATTGGGGAATCTACACAAGATGGAAGCCGATGGAGATCTACATTGATCACGGTCCAGCACACTAACCACTACACTATCGAGTACCCCATGGTCGCAGATTTGAAAATAAATTTGCACACAAGTTTGCATAGTAGGTTGTGTTTCAGATTTGTGGATTTGTCTGCATCTAATGGTTCGCTTCATCTGGTGGATGATTCAACGGAGGATTCTCCGCACAGTCCATCAATGGCAACAAGAGTAAGCATCATTTTCTTACTATAAATTTATCTTTCACCGTTATGGCCAGGCTTAAGTTTGTCCATCTCCTCAACTAGTGTAAATGGCCTAGTGTGTGGACTTACCTACATCATCAGAAGGGTCTTGATGTGGTCAACATCAAAAGGTTTTGGCACTTGTGTAAGTACATGTGCCTCTGTGGGTGTTCTAGTTTATGTACCTCTATAAACAGTCTTGATAAGCACAGTCTTGAGATCTGAAGGATATGTAAGCGCAAGAATAAACTTGATGTTAACAACTGAAGCGCTGTCTAGTGTCTATGTATTTACATTGGAAGAGCTAACATCAACTGCAGAGGAATGATGGGTTCAGTGGATCAGATTGTATCATGATCGATTTGTTGACAATTTCTTCACCTCCCCTCAAGCTGTACAAATCTCCAAATATGATATGATACGATACCTTTTGGACTATCTGAGGAACTGTTAGAGTGAACAGAATGGAAAAATGCCCTCTGAAATCAATGTCCCGTTATGGAATGAAACATGAGGATCTTGTGACTAATATCTCAATTCTGGAGTGCTGGCCTTGAGATGGAATAAGAACAATGTTTTGGCATCAAACTGTCAAGCAAAGTCAGGCGTTGGTCAGATGCACAAAAGAAACATATCCCTTAGTCAGCCTCTATGGTTCTATAGTATGAACAGTTCATGGGTGTAACAGATCATATGGATCGAAGTATTGCAAACCAACATATCAACATTCACATAAAAAAATAGTGATAGACCTTATTTTAAAACATTATACATTGCTTTACTAGCCAGAGTATGTACTCTGCATTCGCCAGATGTGCTACGAAATGTCAATGGTGACAACTCGGACAGGTCTGAATTATCCGGTGATGAAGATGGACAAAATGTAGAACTACATGAACAACTGTCCGACTCAAGCAGTTCAGCTGATTGTAGCAATGACAGTGATGAAGAGCCAAATTTGTGCAATCTTCTCAGCAGGAGCAAGTCACAAGAGATGGATTACATGAGGCAGGGACAATGAGTTGTTTATGCTGATGTCAACTTGCACTAATATGACCTTTGTTGCAGTTCGCCAGAAAAGCATCAACACAACATCCACAGAAATTGAACAGTTCTTTGGTGCTTGTCTGTTTATGTCTTGTGTTGGCTATCCTCGCATCAAGTTATAACGGCAGAAGGGATTTGCAATACAACTGCAGAGTGAAACAATGACAAATGATCGCTTTTTCTAAGTCAGGAGTTCCTTGAAGGCCGTCACTGACACCGATATTAAAAAATCCTGCTCCTACACAGACCTTCCTGATCTGTATATATAGTTATGGGACTGTGTAATGTTATTGAGGATGTTGTTGAATGCTAGTTAAATGCAGAATGGTTTAATCAATTCATGATAACAGACCAGCATCTTATACCAGCATTATTAGAATAGGCTCGGGGTTATTTCACAATTTCGAGACTATGATAAACTGGAGTACTTACTCGTCATAATGACGCAGAGGGATGGAGGGAAGGAGGTAAAGTGCCGTTACATTGACTGAACATTCCTGTTGGGAAAGAATACGTGGTTACGAGTCGACTGGGAATTTTTTCTTCAAAGAATTTGATTGGAGAAGCTACAAGGAAGAATTGGGGAATCTACACAAGATGGAAGCTGATGGAGACCTACATTGATCACTCATAGAAAAGTCAAGAGAAGTAAACTTCAAAGAACTTCTCCATTCGCTCGACAACAAATTTTCCACCAATTGATCAGTTTTACATTGTTCTCCCATCGACGAATTTATTCTACTGACCGAATCCAACACCGCTGGTGGAACTTTGTCTTACCACTGTACTACCGCCAGTCAGAGTTGGGTATGAGTTAACTCAGATGAGTTTCAACTCACGAATTAACTCACTTGCTGTGATTTATGAGTTTGAGTTAACACGCCTTAGAGTGTGAGTTATGAGTTTGATTTAATTCATAGTTTCTGTGAGTTTGAGTTGTAACTGTCAATTATTTTAAAATCAACTCACTATTCGGCACTCGGCACATATTACGTTGAAACAAGCCGATTTTTATATCGTCGGCTTTCCATACTGGTGAGTGGTGACGGCAGGGAGGATCGTAAACACGGCCAGCACCGGCGGGCGGACAGTGTTTAAGCACTGGGTATTTTGAATATTGTGAACAGTTAAGAACAACATGGCTGAAGTACCGTGTATTCTTGATGGAAATATTTTTCTGTTACAAGTAGGCGTGATGGAAAAATTGTTGCTAAATGCAATAATTGCATTAATAAATCTCTTAGCGGAACAACTGTGGCTACCAGTAACTTCGTCAGGCATCTGAGGATAAGTCACTAATATACATTATACTGTTATACATATATAGTGTGCAGTCCTTTTGTAACCACTAACCGCGAACGTTGGCGGACAAATTGAGACAGTACGACGGAACAGGCTGTCAGTCACGAACTTTGAAAACCTTCTTCTGCTTAAAGCTAATACCAGTCATGTTTGAGAAGTTGAAACATGTGGACTGTGGTGTTTACTTTGACTCAGTGAGTCAGTAATAATAACCTGATTTATCCATTATCCCATTAATAATAATAACAGTTATACTAGTAATAATAAAATGATGATACAATTTCCTGGTAACTGTGTATTTGTACAACGTTCGATTAGAAAGTGCTAGTATGAGACGTGTGAGTTGATGATTTAACTCATTTAACAACTGAGTTTCTTCTTCTTTATGTTCTCTGCTCACCAGCAGGTTCGTATGACCAATGACGCCATCGTTCTCTGTCTTGTGCTCTTCTCTTCAGTTCAACTGAGTTTGAGTTAACTCATTTCACTTAGGATGAGTTGAGTTTGAGTTTTAACTCTTTTTGAGGTGCACGAGTTGAGTTTTGATTTAATTCATTTCTTGTCTGAGTTTACCCAACACTGCCGCCAGTCCAATCAACAACGACGACTTGTTCCTTGTACTCGCTTCTACCCCCAGCTGCTCGTCCTCGACCTCGAACATTCATTCACCAACATTCATTTTAAGACAAGACCACCAATGTTCTTATAACTGTGCTCAGTCAGTCAATGGATGAAACCAATAGTGAAGTTGTCAGCCATCCATAGCAAGAAACAGGAAGATGATTATTGCCCACAGTCAAAGAAGGACAAGGCCTACATAAGGGTCAAACGTCCAGCAAGATGGGTGGGGTTGATTTGTGACCAAATGATTGCCTTGTACCGCATGAAAACACGGACAAAGAAATGGACGATATGTACAATTTTATATTTCACAGAACTCGCATGACTTCAATTATACATACTGGCCCGACAGCATGGAATGCATTACCTGATGAGCTCCAATCCATTTCTTATTTATAGCATAATAGAGCTTTAAGGATAAGATGTATAACATGTGATTTAATAATGTTAATACCACAGCTAGATATCATATGCAAACATGATCAATCGTCTGGCAATGCATTCTACATGTATAAGTGTGACAAAGGTTTGCTCACAAACCAATTCATCAACTGGACAACAGTCAACTGGTCACTTGGTGAAAAACCATGTTAAGGAAACCAACCCTTAGAGCAGCTAGTTGCTGTAGGAGTTTGGAACATTCGGAGAACGCACTTCAAGTTAAAGATTCTTACATTGAGTGTGGTTTGGTAGCATAAACTGAGGAACATGACAAAAGAGCAGTCTGAGAAGATCAAGGAACTTGGTCAAAAGCTAGAAGGTAATGATCATTGATACTGGAAATGTAGCTTGTTTAGTCATAGTTTCATCAATTGACTGTTATAAGAAAATTGTTTGGTCTTGTCTTAAGCACCTAAATGCACAATAATAAGGATTTTAACTTGGACTAACTGGGTAATACTACTACCCATAATATTGGGCAAATGTATATTTTCAAACTGATGGAATTTTGTTCTAGATATGTGGAAACGTATACATTTTTTAACTTAGAATAGATTAGATTCCTGCTGCCCTGCAGTTATGCTAAGTACTGATAGGCATAAGCATGATGATAAAAAGTTGTTATGATGAGATATGGTCATCATTCATTAGCTGTTGTATGAATGTATTTCTTTGTAATTTGCCTTTGAACAGTGATGATCGTAGAAAAGAAATGAACCATGCAAGAGAACAGAAGCCCTTGGAACAACTAAATGAAAGGCGTCTTACTGAAAATTCTAAGTGACTGGCTTAAGGCAACCTTCAAGACAGATTTCAATTGATGCTGTTCATGTTTGTGTGTTTTTATGTTCAGATGGTTGTAGAGTTCAGAATTTTGCAACGTAAATCATAATCAACATTCCTAGAATCAGAGAATGGCAGTTGGGATGTTTGATGTTGGAGAGCAAACACGCTCACTTTGGTAACCTTGGCATCATTCCTGATTTGGCGCACTTTGTTCGAAGAACATCAAGATAATCAGTTAGTTTTGTTGCGAAGAACGTTGTGGAGAGATCTAGTGGTAAGATCTGTGACGTTTAGTGGTTTAAAGATCGAACTATGCGTTGAAGGATGATGTCGATTTAAAGAGCAAAGACCCTATATGTAAGGTCATGTATAATTGACACGACAGTCCGTATTTGTATGAGAACTGACATTGCAGTTGGATAGTTCGACGGAAAGATTTTGCAAACTGATGTGTTGCAACAAATTCGAGCTCGACACACGAACATTTGGTCTGAACGACTTTTGGTGTAAAAAATCTACGAGAAGAAATTCAACAATAAGAAACCGTGTCTACACCGTTCTACGTGACTTGGTCTCCGTGCTACATGTACGTGGTCGTTGTCAACGCTTAACAGCTGGGGAGAACATATACAAGGAGAAGAACCATCTACTACTTCTATGATCCAGAAGGATGTTAATCTAGGCACAATATCGATTAAATAAAACTTAGAACAGAAGCTGGTTTTACTGTTTCAGGCATAGTTTAAATCAGTCTACTTTTTTGGGCATTCGTTGTATTGTGTCTTGGAATTAAAATATGCGGTCACTTCTGACAGCATTGAGTGATCGTGGGCCTATTTAGGTTAAACACAGAAACTACGTTGGCCGCTGTAACGTTGTCTCTGGATCACCCAAATGCTACTATTATCGTTATGGTTCATTTAGTTAAGTCACAGCTTAATGAACTACAGATTGCCTGTATAGGTGAGGAGGTAGTTAGAAGAGAATAACTGATAATTATAATAATATCTAAGTGACAAGCATCTGTGACCAGCTTTACTGAATACAAAATTAGAATAGGTTTGGGCTATGTGCAGTCGTTCGAGACTAATTACAAGAAGGTGTCAGCCGCCTATTGGATCAATTGAATCTCAACAGACTTTAATTTCATACGGCTGCTACATATGCGCAGTGAACATTCCTAGAATCACAGAATGGCAGTTGGGATGTTTAATTTTGGAGAGCAAACATGCTCACTTTTGGTAACATTGGCAACAAACTCCGGATATGGCGAACTTTGTTCGAAAGAACGTCGAGAGAATCGGTTAGTTTTGTTGTGAAGAACGTTGTGAAGAAATCTTGTGGGAAGATCTGTGGCCTTCTTTCCGCGTGTAGCGAGCTCATTTCCACTTATTTCCAGCAATATCTACGGGGGTCTAGTAGTTCGTGGAATTAATACATGTGGTCTATTCTAAAAGCACCGTGTGATCATGGGCCTATTTGGGCTATAGAAAGTACAAGTAAAGCAGATTCTAGCAAGAAGAACTGTATTACATGCCAGTAGAAGACAACAATCATACACATATAACTTTCCAAAACCTGGCTATCCGAACAATATCAGCGTTTGCAAGAATTTTTTCTCACAGACAACAGCTCTGGGCGAGGCATTCATAAGAGGCACAGTTCAGCGTGCACATTTATTAGGTAATGCTGCTGCCACCACCTGAGTCGAAAAGGAAGGCCAGCACCAAATAAGACACCACAAGCCAAAGAAACTTTTACCAAAGATTTTATAAAAAGAATGCCTAGTGTCCCATCGCAAAGTGCAGTAGGCGTAGAACCAATCGCCTTTCGCCTTTACATATGCAGAACTTTGTTTCAGTTTGCAACTGGTGCTGTTGTAAGCCTCCAGTACAGGGCTCAACACCGTCATCCACCCATTCTGTGGTCGTTTTGGAATATCACACGTTGGTTCAATCTTTAAATATTTGTCTTTATGGAATTCCATTGATCCTAATACATGTGCATTACGATTTCTTGTAATTAATATAAAAATGTTACATTGTTTTATTAGCCAGAGTATGTACTCTGTGTTTGCCATATGTGCTACGAAATGTCAATGATGACAACTCGGACAGGTCTGAATTATCCGGTGATGAAGATGGACAAATGTTGAACTAAAGGAACAAATGTTGGACTCCAGCAGTTCAGCTGATTGTAGCAATGACAGCGATGAAGAGCCATTGTGCAATCTTCTCAGCAGGAGCAAGTCACAATGGATGGATTACATGAGGTAGCCCCCTGGACAGCGAGTTGTTTATGCTGATGTCAACTTGAACTAATGTGACCTCTGTTGCAGTGTGCCAGAAAAGCATCAACACAACAGCCGCAGAAATTGAACAGTTCTTTGGTAGAACTATATGAACATAAGGTGCTTGTCTGTTTATGTCTTGTGTTGGCTATCCTCACATCAAGTTATTCTGGCAGAAGGGGTTTGCAATACCACTACAGAGTGAAACATTGACGTTCCCTGAAGGCCATCGTTGATACCGATATTACTGATTGCTCCCACAGACCCACACAGACCTTTCTTATCTATATATAGTCATGGGATGATGGGATTGTGTAATGTTACTGAGGATGTTGCTGAATGCTAGTTAAATGCAGAATGGTTTAATCTATTCATGATAATTAATAGACCAGCATCTTATACCAGCATTATTAGAATAGGTTCAGGGTTATTTCACAATTTCGAGACTGATAAATTGGAGTACTGAACCCGTCATAATGATGGAGAGGGTTGGAGGGAAGGAGTTAAAATGCTGTCAGCTCCCATCAAGGGCAAACCCTCGACCACGTGGGACTTTTTCAGCTAACCCGTATTTTAAAAGGCCAGCTTTATGTTGCATGTTGGAGGTGGCATGCCAGAAAATCAACTGCAGTCAGTCTGTTGCCTCTGCACTGACTTCAACCACCAAGGGGCGGCGGTTTCACCCTTAGTGGCTGCTCCCTAGTGGCTGCAGTCGATGGTAGCACGAGTCAGAGTGTTAGTCAGCATGTTGGTATATGTATGGCGGGAGTTATAGCGTGAGTAAAAAAGAACTTGTTGCGATAGTCACACTATGATAGATCGACTGAACATTCATGGTGGGGAAGAATATGTGGTTATAAGTCGACTGGGAATTCTTTCTTCAAAGAATTTGATTGGAGAAGCTACGACGAAGAATTGGCGAATCTACACAAGATGGAAGCCGATGGAGACCTACATTGATCAGTGATCACTCATACAAGAGTCAAAAGAGGCTAACTTCTACTATGAAAGGTTAGAATGCACAAACGTAAAAGTAGATTATCATTTAGTAAAGATGCTGGTTAGGTAAGATTCTAAAGAAAATTATACATGTAGAATGAATTCCCAGACAATTGGTTGATCATATATTTGCATTTATGATATCTAGCTCTGCTATTAACATTATTAAATCACATGTTTACACATCTAGAAGATCTTTTCCTTAAAGCTCTATTATGCCAGCGATGATGGCCTACACAAAACTGACTTTGGGGACTCAGGATTGATATTACAAGTGATTGTGGTAAAAGATCCAATACTAAACTCCTTTATTCAGGAGGCATCACACTGACGAAGAAAAGTCTTTGGAAAGTGAGGCCCATGTTCGAACAAGCTACCTTCAGCAAGCACACGCTCGCGACGTTTCCATAGATGAACAAATGATCCCGTTTACTGATGTATGTGAACTAGGCCAGCATGCTCCAAATGGTTGCAGCTAGTCCGGATGGGTTAGTTGTTGACTTTGTTCTATCTGCCAAGGAGCAACAATGTTCAAAGCCGCTCCTTCAGAGTTAAAGTCAGACATTCAGAGAAATGTTATAGCTCACTTGACTTACACATCCATGTCCTCTTGCCTCAGCTAAGTGGGACACATATTTACTGTGACCGCTACTTTGCTAGTCCAAATCTCATTGATTTCATGCTTTCAAAAGGCATCTACGTGCCAGTAACTGTCAAGAAGAATCGAATACCTGAAGTTATAACCAGATTATCATCAGACAAAGAACTTCAGAAGCGAGGGAGAGGAGCAAGTGACTTCTGTGTAAGGAAAGATAGCTACATGGTCAAATAATTTGAAAACAAACCATAGTAAAGTTGTGAGCCATCGTTGGCAAGAAACCGGAAGACGATTATCGCCGATGGTCAAAGAAGGACAAGGCACACATAAGGGTCAAACGTCCGGCAATCGTCCGTGAGAACAACAAGAGAGATGGGTGGGGGTGATTTATGGGACCGAATTATTGCCTTGTACCGCATGAAAACACGGGCAAAGAAATGGACAATATGTAAAATTTTACACTTCGAAGAACTTTGTTAACTCTTGGATATTGTACTGAAAACATCAGATCATTACGCTCATGGCAAAAAAGACATCCTGCAATTTCTGGGCTTCAAACTCACACATGTGGCACAGGCATATTTAGCTGCAACAAATGTAACAGTGTCCTTAACCTTGCCAATGAGCCTAGCGAGTCGCAGACTGACAGCAAAGACCAGCCGCTACGCGTAAACATCGCTGCCTCAGCATCGCAATACCCGCACCTCTACACTGCACTTCTGCAGCGAAACATCTACGAAAGACTGACATGAAAAACGACCCCTAAGACCTCATTGCAGTGCAAAGTACCACTTGCAAGTTTTTTTGTGCACGACAGCGAAGCGTAATTGCTTCTTGAAGTTCCATAAAAAATTAGCATTTTTACATCTATAGTAGACAGGACACCAGTATTGTCTAATGTATTTGCAAATCTCCTAGTTAAAAGCAATGAAGTTTTTCATTTTATTCTAGTATTCTTAAATGTTTTAAACTCTCTATTGAGTTTGCATGCTTTGTTTACATTAATGAACTGCATTATGCAAGTTTGTTAAATTTGTGCTATGCACTTTGATTTGGCAACTCATATAATTTAGAAATTCAGTATTATCTTCTAGAAAGAGTAATATAAATCATTACACTTGGACCGTTTTCTTTCATGTGTCTGTACTTGAGCATACTTGATTGAGTTTTTCATTTAAATGGACATCAAATATTTGGTACATGGGATTCCACAGTATTGCAGCCCTCGAGAGGTCAAGAAAAAAATATTGGAATTTTAAATTGTTAATAATTTCTGTTATATAGCTATGTGGTTCTAGTATAAGATTCCAAAAGGACTTTGTTTTTGGGCTTAGGGTTTTATGTCGGCTTTGCTTCAAACTGGCAACTTCGGTCTTTCTGCCATTTTTAAATGCTAAATTTGTAATGTAAATCCAATGTGGAATATTTTTTTAGCTGGATATCATAACCATGGTGAGGGTAAGTGATAAATACTATGTGATCACAAATTCACCACACCACATGTCTGGATTTGCTCAAGCAAAACATGACTTGTAATATGTAACATTCTGGAGCTTCTAATTTTATTCTTTTGGCATTTCTTGTTGTTAAAGTGTTAATCTAACGGCTCCATAGCTCATCCTCTGATCTTGGGGTTTTATCATCGACATCTTCAAAGGAATGTGATTTTGAAGCATCATTTTACTTACATGCAATCATTGATTTGCGCCTTGCAAGTTACGATAATGGCACCTTAGAAGTTTGCAGATTAAAATAGATTACAAGAAATCTTAGAAGTCAAACTGAAAGTCAAAGACGTCATCACTTACTCTGAAGACGTGGTGATGATGTTCAATTGCCAGAACCCATTCAGACAATGAGCAATGGGCCTTTGACACGGTTTCCATTTTCTCTTGTGTAAAATCTGAGCAACTCGTGCAAGTCTTCAGTTTTGTGAAAACCTGAAAGACAGAAATGATGATATATTTCAGGTATCTTCATTTCTTGTACCTACGACGTCTTTTTACATGAGCAGATCAAGATAATATTATGAAATAATATTGAGGTTGTATGTATTTAAGAAGTTTCATAATTTTATTAAACCTCAAGATTATAGAACATTAATAATCAAGATTCTTCTTCTTCTTTATGTTCTCTGCTCGCCGGCAGGTTCGTATGACCAATGACGCCATCGTTCTCTGTCTTGTGCTCTTCTCTTCAGTCCACTGTATCCTTCTTCTTTTGTCATCATCCAGTCTAGCAGCATTGCCCTCGGTCTTCCTCGCGTCTTTTTTTCCCTCCATCCTTCCCTCCATGATGTCTCTTAACAGTGTCTCACCCCTTTGGATGTGCCCGATCCATTTCCTTTGTCGTCCGCGTATAGTACTTATGAGTGATCTTTGCTCTTCTACCATTTGCAGGATTTCCTCGTTCGTCCTCCGTTCCGCCCAGCTAACTCTCTCCATTCTGCGCCACACCCACATCTCGAAGGCCTCCAATCTTTTTATGTCGTCCTTCCTCATCGTCCATGTCTCGGAGCCGTACAGAACAACACTCCACACCAGTGTCTTTACCATTCTCTTCTTTAGACTCTTGCTTAAACCTCCTCTCATCAGCTCTCCTCTTTTATAAAATGCATCTTTTCCCATGGATATTCTTCTTTTTATTTCCTCGCATCGTCTGTGATCACACTTCCTAGATAGCAAAACTTCTCCACCTGTTCTATTTCTTCTCCGTTTAGTGTGATCTTTATTGTTTGTGGTGTTATACCGCTTCTCTTGCTTATTTTCATTACCTTTGTCTTCTTTACGTTTATTTTCATTTCATGTTCCAGCGATACCGTGTTTAGACGATCCATCATCCTTTGTAAGCCCTCCTGGCTAGTTGACAGCATCGCCTGGTCATCTGCAAATCTCAATGCCTTCACCCTTCTTCCTCCTACCTTTATCCCCTCCTCCATATCCTCTAGCGTTTCTCTTATGATCTCTTCTATGTAGATGTTGAATAGGATTGGTGACAGTGGGCATCCTTGTCTTACTCCTCTTCCTATTTTTCCTGGTTCTGAGTACTCTCCATCAACTCTTATTTTCACTCTTTGTCCCATGTATAGATTACCTATCAATCTTCTTTCTCTCCAATCCACCCCTTTTCTTCTCAGTATTCCCATTAGCTTTCTCCAGTCTACTCTGTCGAAAGCTTTTTCATAGTCGACGAAGCAGATATATATGTCTTGGTCATGTTGGATGCTTCTTTCTGCTATATAGATTAAATCACGATAATATTGGATTAAGACAGTTATGACCAGGATTTTGATCGTCAAGATTACATTATGATTAGATATAAATAGGATCAAGACAAAATCAGGATTGGATTAGAGTAAGAGCAAGATTAAAACAAATCACGTCAATATTAGATCAGTGAGTTGCAAAAGGTGAATCATAAGCTCAGACCTGAAAGACAAACAAAGAACCGACAGAATGCTGTCAGACAACTTGTTCCTCACTTTACTTCAAATGGCCTACCTTCTAATCGTCTGGCATGCCTCGATCGAATGCAATGCTCTGCGGTGTGCCTTATTGGGAAAATACCAAAATTTGGTCAGGTCTCTGATTACATGCTAGAGGTCCTACACTGGCTCCCTGTCAGCCAGCATGTAGTATACAGGGTCCTCTCCTGGTCTAGCTGTGCCAGCCCAGCTGGCAGAGCCAGACCAGGACCCTGCACTCTTCGAGGAAGGCGGTGCTTATTGTGCCTTTTGCCCACACTGCCACAGTGCAGAATCGTTCTTTTGCAGTGGTGGGCCTGACGGCATGGAAAGGGCCCCTCTGGAGCTGTCTGCTCCCCAGAACTCCCTCTGATACATTCTACACCAGCGGTTCTTAAAGCAGTGGTCTGCGGACCGGCGCCAGTCCGCGGAGCTCTGGTCACTGGTCCCTGAAACAGTCCTTAAAAATTCACAATTTTTCAACTTATTCGCGAAAATGTATAATAAACGGTTTAAATTGGCAACAGTAACAACAAAATAGTTGTTATAAACAGTGACAATGTTATATGAAATCTAATTTTTAATATAACATGTAAGCTGATGTTGAAAAGCACCGGTCCACGAAATGGCTGGTAAAGTAATTACCAGTCTGCAGCATCCAAAAGTTTAAGAAGCACTGTTCTACATGACTCCTGAAGTTCGGAGCACCCTGAGTAGCCCCCCTTGAAGAGGTGCAATATAAATACTTTAATGAATGAATAAATGAAAGAATGCACTAAATATGCAGATAAATTCCAAAGCATAATGCCTAGCTTAATTCACTGCACTCACTTTCCCAATGGGGACCAGCAAATGTTCCAATGTGGGCTCAGTAAAAGAACATGACTGTCAAATAACGGAAAAGGGAAAATCAGAGGCACTGACAATGTAAGCATGCCCACACGGAGCCCATACAGGACCTAGGAGCTCATGTTGGATCGATATAGAGCCCATGTGGGTCCTAGCTAATGCCCATAGAAATGCTGGCATTCATAACATGAAAAGCAGTGGCAGTCGCCAAAACGAAAGTGGGTGATGGAGGTAGTCCGCCTCAGAGAGTCACACTTTCGCTGGACAAACAGCTACGACACACAAATCGACCATACCGCTAGTATAGTCGATCAGAGGGGTTTTAATTGAAGAACAAGCAACGGTCATGAATCGTTTAGATGCAGAGTTGCAAAACTCTCACAGAACATAAGTTACAAGATCTAAGTCACTTCTTTGCAACCTTTCTTTTGCTTCGATCTTTGAACCAAGTTCAACCAACTCGACCTGCATACTGCCGACCAACGAATTCACCTCCGATAAACGACTTAGCCAAACCAACAAATGAACCCTAGGTACATTCCAAAAACAACGTAATGAAAGGCAAATGCAACATAAGGGTAACACAAATAACAGCTGAAGCACGTAACTAATCACCACCGCACAAGAACTACACATAGCTTCTTGGTACTTCGATCCTTTCAGGTACCCAAATTGTGCCCATCTTAGCATTCATAGTGTAAGATGATTTATGTACAACTTGTACTGTCAATGTTCTGATAGACCAATACACTGGTGGTTAAGTCATCACCACAATGTTAGTACTAAAGTACGCAACTGATTCCCACCATGTAACATGAAGATGTAGACTCATCATCTCAACGTATGTAAATGGAGTCACGTAGTCACGACGTCTTGTCTCTTCCCAGAACTTATTCACAGCAGATGTTTGTGATCATATCTTTTTCATTAATGCGGCGTCCATGGAGTTTCAACTGAAAATTCAAATGGAAAGTTAAATGTTGACGAAAAATAGAAATTTCAGCAGAAATAGAGATGGATGTTAAAATCCTTAAATGAAAATTATATATATTTAACACCAAAAATCAGTGTTAAAAGTTAGCAAAAACACTCGAATACATACAAAAATCCACACATCTGTCTTCTATAAACTTTGGAAGATGTAAACATGACCAGCAATTACATTACCTTTACCCTATCTTACCCTACCTTACCTTACCTTGATATCTTACCATGCCCTACAGGGCCTACACGCTAGTGAATTACTATGCTTTGGACCAACAACCAGATCATAGTGCCTTACCTTAACCTGACCTTTCCTCTGCTTTACTTTACCTTACTATGACACAATACCAATACCTTACATCTCCTTTACTTTACCTTGCTCTACCATACATCTGTAACATTTTGTAATGAATGTGACGCAAACATGCAGAGATGGCTGCCATTTTCTGTTCGATGAACTGCTGAGAGAGGAATTGGTCATCGTGGAAGTAAGCCTTAGCAACGGAGAGCATGGGCTTTTGTCTTGCATTAAAATAACATACTTACAGACAGACAGACATAAAATAGTCAAAGCTTAAAAAGTAAACAATTTGTAATCAAGTCTTTAGGTACAAACTAGTCTTCAAGTACAAAATCAACCAGAACAATGATAAATTTTAGCTAAAACTAACTGGATTTTTGTTTATTCTTCAAAACATAATATTCTATATCACAAACAGTACCATTATCTACAGACAAATCCACAAATCTAAAACACAACCTGCTATGCAAACTTGTGGGCAAATTTATTTAAATTCTGCCACCATGGGGTACTTGATTTAAGAAATTCACACTTTCTTCACATCTTTTGCCTCAGCTGTCACAGAATCTCAAAGTGTTAAATTCTAGTCTCAAGACAGATCAGAGATTCACAGCACAAACTATTATTCCAAATCCAGAATCAATCAGGCAGCTACAGTATGTTACAAAAGTTGACAATCTATCAACATTCATAGTTTCACTACACTAAATGGATTTAAATTATTATCAGAAGAAATGAGTCAGGTGAGCACTTACAGGATTTCTCAGATGAAACTTTGTAGTAGTCATGGTAGATATGCAGCTGGCTTTCATGTTTCAGCATCAAAGATGGTTAATAAATGTGTCGTGGGCAACCACCATTCCTGATGTTACTAAGAGCAAGGAAGCCTGAAACATTTGCAATTATTGATAAAAACACAATCCAAAGAATCCTTCAAAGCCCAACTGATATAAGCATATTAATTAAACAAGTCAAATTAGTCAGGTAAACCTTGGCAGATTTCATAAACACATCAAAAATTATCAAAAACTAGAAACTGTCAGACCTTTGAAGTTCACACATTAAATGAAACATTAATCCTAGAATCAGCGACAGCAGAAGGAAGCTATAAGAATCAAAAATTACCAAGGCAATAACTAGGTACACATTTACATGAAATTACTTTTATAGATGTGTATAAATATATGTACATATATGCGAGTGTATAAATAAATATATTTATTTTTACAGTAGTTTTATATAGCACCTTCAAGATCAACTACTCAAGAGCGCTCCCAGCTCAACCCCGATCAAACAGGACAGTCTAAAGGCCAGAGAGAAACAGGGCAGAGTGACTCACGGTATTAGACGCAATGCCACCTGGAGCCCATACCACGTCACAGGGCTTGCCACAGAAAGCGCGACGCTGCCACAAAACAGACCGTGCACGAGGACAAGGAGCTCTGCCCACACCATCATCGGACTGCTGACTTCATCATCGGACTGCTGACTGACTGGTGGACATAACAGAGTGAACAGCCCATGTCATTCATCATTCAAGCACTGCAGCAAAAGTAAGAAATCCACAAGAACAATGATCTATTTTAGCCAAAATAGCTATAGGTTTTGTTCATAACTTAAAATATAAAATTCTTTATCACAAATCCTACAGCAAAAAATTAACAAATCTGATAAACAACCTCCTATGCAAACTTGTCTGAAAATTTTCTTTCTAATTTTGCTATCATTGGCATGCTTCAGTGAAAGGCTTATTTACTCGGAACAAAAACCAGATACGTTTTTTTACCAAAATGAATTTTAGACCCTGAAAATACAAGTACAGGTGTATCTGGAAGTAGATGTAAATCCTTTTAGTACTTACCAAAGGCACTGAAATATTAAAAGGTGCAACTAAAGGTAGGCTGAAAACGTTTCTTGACCTGTCTCTGCAGCAGAATCTGATTTTCAGTGAATATTTCAGCAAAGTATACCTTGCAAAAGCTGGCCGTAAGCATTGGTTTAAAAACAAAAGAATAACTGAAAACGTCTAGCATTCTTACTTTCACAGTTCAATGGTGTTTGCCTCCAAAGATGGATGGACACGATTCAGCAGGACCCCAGGCTTCTCGGCTTGAGAAAGGAATACACCAGAAATCGAGCGGGATGGAGGCAGAAGATCCGAGTGGCTGACTCCTCCCCAGCGAGGGACTAATCACAGCCTGAAGGCAAAGAGAAGAAGGTGTTTGCTCATGCCTCTCTGACTATCACCAGGAGATGTTGAAGGATTCAGAGATGTTGATATTTTGGTTACATATTTACAACTAGAAAATAAACAACAAACACCACTGTGAATTTCAAGTTTGTTATCTTATTTTACTAGATTTTTACCAATAGAAACATAAAGAAAATTAACTGCTGCTGACAAATTATGGGAGGTCTGCTGCCCCACCTCACGTTTTCAGCGTCGTAGCTCTTCCCACTCAGCTGTCCAGGGTCAGCTCATCGTTCCCCGAGCATGGACAACCATGCGCAGCGCCGTGCCTTCTCTGTGGTTGGCCCCGTGACCTGACATGGGCTACCTACCATATGCTGTCAAATAATGACTTGTCCTTTTTGTCTCATTTCTCAATATCCTTAAAACTGTCTTGTTCAACCATGGTTGGGCTGGGAATGCTCCTGAGTAGGCGTCCTTGAAGGGGTGTCATATAAAACAGTTGTAATAATAATAATAATAATTAATACTTAATACAAAGCTTCATCAACCTCAGCAATTTCAACTTGATCACCTCCAACGGGCATTTGTACAGACCTGTTATGTAAAAAAAATAGCAACATAAGTCTAACAAGAATTATAATTCACAATAATATTTTCTAATGTCTGTTTTAAAAGTTTTCAGGTCAACCGTTTGAAAGCAATGATTCATACAGAAATGATCAATACTGACACTCTCTGTGAAGATGTGATTGGACAGCGGACACTGCCATCTAAGAGTTTAGTAGTCCTGATTCAGTGATTTCAAGGTGTTTGTCCGACTGTCCATCTCACCGGGGGACTGGGGGGTCGGGGGGAGTCCGTTCATTCGGCAGTCCATCTGACCGTTAGTCTGTCCATCCGACCATCAATCCGTTCGTCCCATCATCAGTCCATCCTAGTTGACCGTCTATATGTTCGCCCGACCATCCATCCAACCGTTCACCTGACTGGGAGTCCATTTGTCAGGCCATCCATCTGACCGTCAGTCCGTTCTAGTTGACCATCAGTCTGTTTGTCCAGCATGCTAACCGATTTGGCATGTTATATTAGTAGCCTTGAGGGGCACATCACTTTGCGCTAAACGGAACAGCACGTTAACCAGGAGCACACGTTTACAAGTCAACACTGTATAATCAAATTCCATTGGACAGTACCAGTCCAGATCCAAGAGGTCACAACGATCAGGAAACTGGCTAAAGAAGAAAGCAATCTGAAATAATGGTGTAACATAGCCTACCACCCCTCAAAGTTGAGTAAAACCACACTGATGATACTAAACTTTACACTTCCTTGATAATTCCTCAACCATCAAACACAATCAAATGATAAATATTGCATTACTTACCTTCTAGCCCGGACCTAACAGCACTCCCAGAGGCATTGCAAGTTTCAGAGGAATGTAGACGTGTCCTCTTCATCATCTCTAAATAAGAAAAACAAGCAATATTTATTTTTCAGTTCCTGCTATTCTACCACAGGTTTTTACATTCAGTAATACTACCACATATTGGACGTTACCACTTCAAATCTTACAGATAAGCTTCTTCTTTGTTCTATTTCACCGTTTAGTTTTCTATAGCTTTCTGGGGCACAATTTTTAACATACTAGCCTGATTTTACCAGTTCCGAGTCTACCAAATTTGCACTTTCCATAGATTGCACCACTGCAGGTGAACTCTTGACTTCAAATATGTATGTATTTATGTATCTGGCTACTTGTAAAATGAATAACATTTCTGTGCAAATTATCCTCATTACATCTCAAATTCAATTTAATATAACACATCATACTAACCCATTGCAGAGGTGTCGTTTCTTTCCCAGGGTTCACCTTTTCATCCATACCTGCATAAGAACATCATACAAAATTAGTCAAGCTGAAAGTGAAACTTACATACCAAATGGTTTAGTCTGGGATTAAGATTTAGTAATCTTAATCCCAGGTTTAGTGCTTCAACTGAACAAAATGTGCGTAAATATTTTTAATGAACACTTCACTAAACAAATTCTAATACAATACGGTGTCAATACCACATTTCAATTTTGCCTCGAGCAGAAAAAAACAGTCAAGACCTGCACAGGTTTATGGTTATCGGGTGAGGCCCGAATCCCCGAAACCCGAATCCCCGAAACGAATTTCGGCCGGATCCCCGAAATCGATTTTAGACTAAAATTACAAATAAACAAGTGAATAGGTTTTACATCGAGATGCATCAAGACCCACGCCAGGTCTATGTCTTGTATGAGTTTACAATTTAACTTTGAATAGTTTTCGGGAGTTCGGCTGCTTTCTATAAAACTGTTTTCGGGAAATCGGGCTTTTATGTATTTTCAGCGTTTTCGGGGATTCGGGTTTCGGGGATTCGGGCTGACCCCTGGTTATCGGAGTACACAGCATACGAATGCAAACATGCCAAATATTCATTACGAAAACTTGAGCTCTAAATACAAATAAAATAGATAAATAAATAACTTATATGAAGCTTTAAACCCAATATAGAATTATATGTAAAGTAAGACAAGATAAAAGTCTTTATGAATATACATCCCACGAATCAAATTTCGCTACATATAAATGAAGGATGGGCATTAGCTTCAGCCATTTTTCGAGCATATTATATTAGTATATGCGTAGTTATTTTTTTCTACACGTTATACAAATGCTATGAACGAACGAACGAATAAATGGTCTGAGTTTTTCCTACTTACATACCTCGGTGACCAAAACTCCTAAGTTAACTAACCAAAACTCCTATTTTAAAAGCAAATATTTGCCATAACTAAGCATTGCCACATCCATATGGTGCGTGAGCAAATTTAAACGGACCAATGACAGTACGCCAAAAGATATCGGATATTATCAAGATATTTCCGGCACAGCTGATCACGATCTGATCTCTGTGATCTGATCACGATGTTGTAGTTATGTCAAAATTATATTGAATACTATACTACATTCGAAGTTTAAAACAAAACTCGTTTACTCAGTTATTTATTCATAATTTATTTATTCATACAGACTCTTGATATCGACCTCAATCTAGCCGCTTCCTACAATCCTCGGATTGACCGCCCCGGATTCTGATTTTGCACTAGAATGAACAAGGCAGTCTGGCTCAGAGTTTTTCAAACTGTGGTCCGCGGACCCCTGTGGGTCCGCGAAGGATATGGCGGGGGTCCGCGAGAGCGTTCTGAAAATAATGTGATCCTTAACATTGCATGGTTTTAGCATTAGCCTAACAGCCTGTATTTTCAAATTCATACGCTACTTATTATAGTATGCCTGTAACTGTATGAATCAGAAGAATCCAATTGGGTATTCGATCACACCAGTTTTGTGATGCTGCTGAGTTATTCTTTGCGTACTAGGGCCTACAGTGACGTAAATAAGATGTAGGCCTAGAGCTTCAGTGTTTCTTCCATGGAAAAAACAACCAGATTCATATTCAGTGTTGATTTTCTAAATGAAACACTTGCAGACTTTCAAAGTTTGTTTTGTGTTTATCGATCTTAAGCCTTTTTAAATGGAATCTAGTTGTAGGCCTACTTCTGATGAAGGCTTCAAATACATCGCGCTTACATTGGGTGCAGAAATGATTAGCAGTCGATTAGCAGAAATTATATATTAAATTTTATTAAAACACACGTTTTATTAGGCTAGAAATGTAACGTGACCATAAGCCTACATGCTAACTATATAATTTTGCTATTTGTATTATGGATAACTTTCGGAAACGTAAGAAACAGTGCTTAGGCCTATCCAAAATAGCACCAATTATGGACAGTTTTTGCTAAGGAAAGCAAGCACATCCCTCTCGCTGACATTAGGCCCCTACTGGTTTTTGGCGAAACCGATGTTATTCATTTCTTTTAAAAATGACTGTGTTCCATATATTTATTGCAGGGAGTTAATAACAATTTATTTAGTGTAACTTTTTATATTATAGCCTAATAGCCCTTAACGTCATAAATAAGCAAGCGTGTATTGTGGAAATAGTCTGTCTGCCTGTTATTTTTATTAAATTTTAAGTGATAGGGGCCTAAATTTTGCTTTGTAAATACTGGGGTCCGCGAGCTATGCCTAGAAAAAAATAGGGGTCCCTGGTCCAAAAAGTTTGAAAACCTCTGGTCAGGCTAATGCCACAGTATAAATAATACTGTGCTAATGCGGACATGATCACGGCCTTGGCGTGATTCGGTGTTAAGCTGGTCTCTCTGACGCGACTTTTGTGTGGCGCTGAGAAATTTCGAAGATTTATATTTACATCTAGGCATGGACCAATTATGAATACGACTGGAAACAAGGAATAACCATAATAGAATATATAATTCTATACTGTGTCATTCCCAGTCTTGTTGTCAAGACCTTAAACCTCAAGACCAAGACCAAGACCTTGAACCTCAAGACCAAGACCAAGACCTTGAACCTCAAGACCAAGACCAAGACTATGAACCTCAAGACCAAGACCAAGACCAAGACCTTGAACCTCAAGGCCAAGACCAAGACCAAGACCCAAAAAATTGCAGTCAAGTCAAGACTTCTAAAAATTGTCAAGTCGGAATATTCGCTATTTTAATGAAAACACATGAGTCTTTTATTTTATTCAAGCAAATTAACTTTAAATGCAAACTGCAGAGAAATCCGAAGTTGTATTCAAAAGTCCTTCATGTAAACTATTATTCCAAATGCCTTTTGTATTTTATAAAAACCAATTCTCTCAGAATTTCCTGACCAAGACGTGCCTGGTCGGCCTCATAAAAATTCCGCCATGTGAAAAAATACGTTCTACAGGACTGCTGAAGTCGCTGACACACACAGAGAAGCTTTTCAAGCACTGGATGTTAATGTACAGATAGACGCGAGTCCATTTGAAATCTTCCCATGGTTTATCATACCATCATTAATTCTGATACAGAATTTAACTGTTGCTGATGCCAATGGGTTTTCCTGACCAACAAGACTTGTATCCATCCATAGATATTGGTCGTATGATGCAAGCAGGCTTGATACAGAATTCTCGAGTTCTGTTAAATGACTGTTCATATTGACAGCCGGTCTTGGTCATGGTCTTGCGAGACCAAGACCAAGACTTTGAACCTCAAGAACAAGACCAAGACCTTGAACCTCAAGACCAAGACTTTTAAAAACGAACTCGAGTGCACCACACAAAAAGAAAAGTGGCAGAGTTGATCTTCTGTGAAATTTTTCAATCTTCATAAGATTTACAAAGCTATCTGTGACATGTTTACGAGTAGCGGTAAATGCAGAATAGATGTGGCATGCTGATTTTTGACATTCTCACTCCAGTGTACAGTCTAAGCTTCAGTACTAAGTCATTGGTCACACTTGAGTCTGTCCTTTAGAGAGTGTAATTGGCAGAAGCACAATTCTCCAACAACATGGAGGCAGAAACCGATAATGAATGTGTCTATAAATCTCGATATCAACAAAACCTCTGATGATGTTGGCAGAGTCTGAGGTAAAGCCTAAAGTACAAGCAGTCTAGTAACTTTTGTGATTCAAATTATTTAGACATAATTTGGAGCACAAAAACCTCAACAGCACAAGGAGAGTCAAGCACTGTCTATGTCACAGGCAATTCGTAAAAGCAGGGATTTTGTAAAATGCCTGAAATTTTTAGGCAATTTGTAAAATCCATGATTCACTCAGGCACTTTATAAAATCCCTGAAAAAACCAAGGATTTTGTAAAATCCCTGAAATCTGATGACGAAAATTTGACAGACTGCCTGAAATGAAAATGATGAACATAATCAAAGTTTATTTTGCGCACAAACCTTATTTTCAAAGGATTAACATTTGTACATGGTATGACCGTATATTTTAAGTTCAGTTCTCGCAAGCTACAGCAGTTTTTCTGTTTTCACACGACATACTAGAATGACATCGACTTTTACACCTCACTTATTAATTTTTGACAGATTAATTTTTTCAAAGGGAAAGTGAAGTTGTCGAGTCGGATTAACAAAACCGCTCGACAACTTCACTTTCCCTTTGAAAAATTTGCACCTATTTGTCTTGCAGAACCCAGCGAACTTTGAAGTTGCAGGATAATTGAAGTTGCTGTTACCTCACAAATTAATTAACAATACCGCTCGACAACTTCACTTTCTCTTTGAAAAATTTGCACCCGTTTGTCTTGCAGTGAACTTTAATAGATTGATTTGGGGACGTTTCGTCCCCGGACGATTCGTCCCGGACGATTCGTCCCAGGACGATTCGTCCCAGGACGATTCGTCCCAGGACGATTCGTTCCAGAACGATTCGTCATAGGATAAAACTCAACTCGGGTCTATTCGTCACGGACTGTTCGTCACGATGGTTGTCACAATCGATGTTTTGTTGAGTTTTAACATTACAAATCCGTTTATTAGAAGACATCAAACAGTTTATAACTAGTAATACAGAACAGTTTGCCAGGCAACAGTTTTTTCAACGGCTCAAAAGGGACAAGTCCCGCGAGAAGGGAACCCCATATACCAAATTAAAATCACTCCTTAAGTAGGCAATCATCACCAATCACAAACCGCTAAATGATATCCTCGGACGAATCGTCCTGGGACGAATCGTCCTGGGACGAATCGTCCTGGTACGAATCGTCCTGGGACGAATCGTCCTGGGACGAATCGTCCTGGGACGAAACGTCCTCGGGACGAATCGTCCTGGGACGAATCGTCCGGGACGAATCGTCCGGGGACGAAACGTCCGCATACCAAAAATCATGTCCCAATGCAGGGTATTATCGATCTTTGCTTATTGTACGATATCGAGGTAATTTTGGTCATGTGCTACTATAACATTATCATAATCGGACACATTTTTGTTATCCGGGTTCAGTGCGTTTTCCTGATGTGCTATTCCTTATAACTCCATGCGTTGGAGATTGCTTCTCAGGTTATCCTGTTCATGATGGAGGTCTTGATAAAAATCCATCTGCATAAACATGTGTGGAATCATTGTGTTGATGCCTGGTTTTGATAAAAAAAAAACAATTTACTTTTATTAAAAGAGAGAGTAAAGAGTTCAAGAGACTGTGAATCTCACTTTCAGAGCAGAAAGTGAGAATCTATAAAGAAACTATAGAGATGAAGAGAATCATTGTATTGTTGCCTGAATAAAGAGTTCAAAAGACACTCTACGATTCTCAGTTTCAGAGAAGAAACAACAAAAGATGATAAATATCATTTCGGATAAAGTTAATGATTTGACACGCATGCAAAAAGCATCAAATGACTTCTCTCCTGTAGTCACAGGAGCATATATAGTTTCTTAAACGAAACTTTGTCAAAGTATTTCAGATTTGGATAGGCTCACTTAGCTTACCTGTTCCGTGGAGTTTTCAATACTATGACCAAGACGACAATAACAGCAACAATAACTGCAGCTGTAACGGTCCCGATGATGGCTCTCACGATATCTATTGGAAGACATACTCAACGAATTTAGTTAATAAGACATACTTGCCATTTCTAAAACGCTATATTTGTTAGAAGAGATTAGCAAGAACAGAGCAATGCTAGCGAAGAGCAAAACCGCTTCCTTAGGCCGCCAGGGAAGTCGTTGCTGATAATTTGAGCATCGCTCGCTGGCAGACAGCAAGAAGCGTCATCGGGAGAATATTGAACGGGCGCTATATGAATGTCAAGGTGCATAAATGTATACATACATGTAACTAAAGGTCGAGAGTTTCTGATGAAATGGTTGGTTTGTTTTACTTATGTTAAGGATGCTTTATTAATTATTATTAATTAGTAACTTCTATTGCGCCGGTGTCTAATGCACAAGGCAGCAACCGATGGCACACCAAAACCAAGCCGTAATCAGGTCAAAATCCAGAAGGTCAGTCCGTAAGACAGAGAGGCAGCCTATGGTGGATAAGCAATTTGAAAGAGATAAGTTTTAAGTTGAGAACGAAATGACAAAAGCGACTGAGCAAAGCGAACAGACACAGGAAGAGAGTTCCAAAAAGTAGGTCCAGCAACCGAAAGAGCTCGTTCACCAAGAATAGTTCTGGACTTAGGTATAACCAGACAAAGATAATCAGATGACCTTGTTGAATAATGATAAGTCTGGAAGCTACTGCTGCTGGGGTGATAATGATAATGTCTTTCAGGTGATGATGTTGGTAGGTGTTTAGGTGGTTTTAATGAACACATTTAATATTACGCCAAAAAGGCAGGAACAACCTATATATAAGAGGTCGTTGGGAACAACAACCAACTGATATTAAGAGCATCAACAGCAATTCATTTCACTGTACATGTTTCATCAAATCTATTCATTTGGGAAATGGCATCATCTTTGTCGAGCGGAGACAAAGACCAGTGGTAATCGCAGCACAAAAATCGGTTAGATGGCTAGAAAATGTGACGCATAAATCTTGAAGTTATTTGGACGAATTGCTGAAACTGAACAGAGTTCAACTAGTTAACAACAGATAGGCCTACCTTGTGATAACCCTATGTTATTCTCTGGTGATGATGTTGAAGGTGACGATTCTGAAACTACAATAAAGCAGACAATGTCATTATAATCAATAAGGGTTCAATTTACTGTCGTTTTCGTATTATGACTAATATCGATGACTATTATAGGTGACATATGTACCAAACATTCCTGTAAAACTCTTCTTTATTTTGAAAGATACATCATGCTGGGGTTTAAATCAGGGTAAGAAAACTTCACTTCAGAATTTAACTACATTGGAGTTTGTTGTATGCATTACTACTGGTTAATATCCTGAAAATAATGGTAATGTTGACGCAATTCTAATCCCAGGTCCACCAGTACTGTTGCTAAGAAAGCAATAGAAACAACTTACAACTGTCTTCATCATCAGTCCCCACAATTTGTGCTGTAGCATTGTCTACAAAAAAGACAGAAATACACCAAAAAGAGGTAGACTAATATTTAGGTTATTATAGGGACGATACAGTTAGCCAAGATGAGTTTGTCATTGTTTTACATGCAATTGTAATTAGTAACTTTTATCGAGAGGAAGTCCACTGCACAAGTTATTTACCGATGGCGGAGCACTGTGTTTACTAATACTAATTTTGTTTGCTCTTTCCAGAATATCAGCAATGTATTGATCATGTTACTAAACCGATATCTATATAGCGAATAACTTATTATCTAACTCATATATCGGAAGTTATATAATCAGAGCATATTAAGATATTATAGAAGATATTCTCCAAAAACGATGCTGCCGTCATTAGTTTTTATTTTATATAAATATACATTTGTTGCTAATGATTCTGAATTAGTACCCATAACTGGCAGACTTCATAGGGAAATGCTATATTAGAGTCCAACCTGCGCTTAGATCAATTAGGTAACCGTGTGTACACTGTACATCGCATATAGGAGGTTAAATAATAGCGCACTATAAGCATCTTAATCTCTATATATAACATAGAGGTCAACTACTGCAAAGAATAAATCTCATTATTATATTCATTATTGCAGAACTTAAATAGCTAAACCTGTAATCTACAAATATTATAAGCATAAAAACTTGCATTAATGAAAATGTGTGCAAAATGTACAAATATGTGTCAACAAACCTGTTTGACATAGAAAACGTTTCTTAGCTGTGCATCGATCGTGATTCCATTTGTAGTCGTAAACACTCATATATAGGCAGTGTGTATCCAGAAAATTTTCATATTTTACCCAGTTGCTATATTTTATTTCTTTAGATGTATCTAAAAGACCAACAAAAATCATCAAAGAGTTTTTCAGAAAATAAGTAAGCCTATTCGCAACCACCATTAAATCAAAGGAGCTTTCAAATTAAATTTTATACACATTCAATATTTTGCTGTGATTGGGATATTATATTCGTTGTAAATATTTCTGCTAGGCCCTACTGTATGAATTTGTGTAGCACCACTTCCGTTTAAAATTCCCAGATCATGTACACGAATAGAGAGATGTACAAGGAATCAACATTGGTTTCGATACGTCTGAATCAATTCGTTTCAAGTAGGTCTACAAACAAGAAATTGGTTTAAGCAGAAGTAGCATCGATCCAAGACATCATGCTAACTGGATTGAAAAAATGCTCGGTTATTTTGAGAGTAGTCCAAAGCAGTGATATTTTACTTCTAAAAATAATTCCTAATTCAGTTTTAATTCAGTTGTGAGCTCTTGAATTTTACTTCTAATTCTAATTTTACTTCACAAATAATTTTAATTCTCATTCCTATTTTAGTTCTCAAATAATTTTACTTCTTATTTTAGTTTTCCAAATAATTATTAATTTCCGCGCTGTAAAAGTATGCATTGCTTGCATGCAGAAACGCGCCAAACTTGTCTCGAGAAAGAAAAAACTGAAGTAAAACAAGGGGTGGAACGTTAGTCTAACAATGCAGCATCTATTCCCCTCCCAAGACTTGTAATGCTTTTATTTTTTCTAGCAAGTGCTGTTCCACAAAGTCCAGCATTTTCTCAGTAGGTTCTTGGCATGTAGATCTGCCTGTAGTTTCATCAAAATGAAATATCCCAAACCGGCCTATCTCGCTCCCTTCCAGCCAACATTCTCGATTAACTCATACGGTAATTTTACAATTTAACGATCGAACCCTAAATAAAAAAAATGGCGTACGAAACTGAGGTCGTTAGTACGCAAGCAAGATTTCTATACAAGTGCTCATTTCCTTCATGTATAAAAGGTCCTTGGTACGCAAGTGAGACAATAAGGCCTATTAGACAACGAAGACCAAAGACAGTATATTACATCGAGAAAAATGAATGGTATGCGCCTCCGATCAACCAAAATTTTCCAATGGATTATGTGTTTGGATTGCGTGCAATTTTACTCCCCTTCATCTTAACTTAAGTTAGGTAGCCTACCACAAGAAGTAAAATGGTTCTACTTCTTAAAATAATTGTTCATTTCGTTCTTAATTTTAGTTCGGCAAATAATTTCTAATTCAATTCCTAATTTCGTTTTTTCTGCTGAAATAATTCCTACTTTTACTTCTAGTTTTCGTTAACGAAATCATTTATTTTTACTTCTAATTTTAGTTTTCGTTAACGAAAATATCACTGGTCCAAAGCATGCAAAGTATTGCATTGTGCTCATAAAAGACTGATATAATTATAGCAACTGTCTAATGTTTCTAACCTGTCTCATTCCAAACCCACCAATTCAGGCGCAGTCCAATCCAGTAGTGCTTGTAACCTTGTAGTGAAAAAGGGTTTCGTATCAGGAATATAAGTTCCTCGTCGTCTTCGAAAGTTGCAAGATCACCTCCTTCGTCTAAGCATCTGTTCCTTGCATCGACTAAGTTCAATCGTTCGACATTGTTTACAAAGAGGCAGCCATTTTTCCAAGGTATGGTAGTCTTATTCCGGCACAGCATACTATCTACAAAGTTCCAGTTATTTTACCAGTTTATCCCTTTGTGTATTAAATTGCATCAAGTATTAGACGATAAACTTCTAAAAACAGCTGTTCCTTAAGCTGAGCTCGAAAGGCAGCCAAGGGTATGAAGTGTTAGCGACTTCATTTTCTTAGTGTCAGCATATGACGGCGGGGCAATGTTGCTCCCTCTTGCGCTCTGGTTTGATGGCGAGTGTCATAGACTTCGTCGTCGCACGCGTTGCCTGGAAAGCCGTTATCGACGATCTCGCGACCTTGCCGACCACCGTGAGTGGGTGACACAACTCCGAGCATTACAATGCCTCTATCGTCGAATTTCTAATATGTTGGCAAGGTAAGATAAGATAAAGATAATGCAGGATAGGATGTGTTAAATTAGTAAAAGGTAGTGTACGGTAGCGGAAGATTAGAGTAGAGTATAGTAAGATTGGATAGGATAAAGTAAGCCAGAGTAAGAAACAGGTGTGTTACCGCTATGGCAAACATGTAAGTGAGTTAGTGCTCGCATTACAAAGTTTGCATTTGGTAAAAGCAGTTGGCAAATTTTTACGAACAATTATAGAAATAGCTCACCAGTAATATGACAAATGAAATACTCGCTTCGATTAGGATAATGCGCCTGAAATTTGCTCCATTTTATAACGGCGTTAGTAAAGTACGTGTCGCTGCGTGACTCACGCCCTACATAATCAATAAACAAAATAATTATAGTAATTAAGTATGTTCTTTATTGAACCGCTTGCAGACGCACTGCGGCTTACAAAACACAAGCATGCGAAACGAGGCGCAATAAACAGAATAAGAAAAACAAGTGGTAGATTAGAGTAGAGTATACATAGTAGTTACATTCTCCAGCTGGCAAGAAAGACACCATCATCAACAGTCGTTGTCCTATTGTTCTGCGTGAGTGTATGAAGCAATTAGAATATCCTATTGTAAAGATGTTGGTTTAATTAAGCGCTTACAAAATTTGGTTATTAGTAAAAGCTTTTCAAATAAGTTCTTCGTCTGTTCAATCATTATTGCATTAAATAAAGCCAATCCTTTTATACCTTGCAGCGCTCATGAATAAGCTGGTGCTGTTAGCTTAGCTTTAGAGGAGCGTTTTAAAATTTTGAGTTTACATTTACAGCTAATAAAATGAAATTTTTAAAAATATTTCGGGGTTGAAAATGGCAAAACATAGAAAAACTGTTTTAAAAGTTTAACTTTAGGCAAATGAAATGAAACATCAACCTAATTTCATAGCTAAATCCTGCTCCTAAACAATTGCATCGTCAAAAGTATAATAATATTAGGTTACGAGAATGGGAAATCTTAACAAAGATACCGAATTACGGCAGAACTGAGTTATATAGTACCTATCAAAGTAGTATTTTGACCAAGTAGTTTTCCACTCAACCACTGCCAGTCATTCGTGCGAATTTCTCTTCCAGCCAACCACATGTCATAAACTGATGAAGTCTTATTTTCAAGATGTCTTCTAATTGTTTCCGCTATCAGCCGATTCTCAATGACAGGCAACGTGGAATTATTCTCCTTGCAGACACTCCACGCATCGTCCCACGTCATAATTCTCTCTGCAACATTTGGTCGAAAGTAACAGATGGTTTTGTTGTGGACATCGTAGCAACTTCCGCTGTTTACGTAGAAACGATCGAAGGAGATGATTTCTACAAGGAATTTCGGTAAAGCAGTCATAAGAATTTAGGTTAAGCATTCATAAGAAAGAGATGAGAGTTAGCAATTTAAATATCAAACCCAAATAAGTACTTCGTAAAATTATGCCATAATTGGCAATAATAATAATTATTATTGCCAATTTTTGCCAAAGTTTATACTTTGGACAACACATTTTCTCATTTAATTACTAATTATTAGTAATTAAATGAGAAAATGTGTTGTCCAAAGTATAAACGTTTCCCCAAGTGACAATCCTTATCCTATGCAAGTTTCGTTGTTTTGTTTCTGCTGTGTATAAGAAATGCAGAATAAGAAATAGATCGAAGTTGAATTCTTTTGAACAAGTATAAAACTTTCTTTCTTTTAGTGACCTCATCCATTATTGTATTCGTTTCGTACAAACTTTAAGCCTATCGATCTCAGTAACAATGCTGCATATAGCCATTTAATTATTATTCGCATTATTACCTTGAAGGTGTCTATTTAAATAAATAAAAACCCAAATGTAAATCTTTGGACAGAAATCAGAGTTGCCATATTTCAAGACACTAGCCAATATGATACCAAAAACAGTTAAATCATGTCCGAAGACTTGGATTGCTTCAACTGCTTATGATCCACTGGAAGAAAATTTCCACTACTGCTGTTTATACCAAATGTTTATTTGAGCCATTCAAACACCTTGGTTGGTATGTTTGTGATAGTCAGAAATGCCCAGTCCAAGATGCTAAAGGCTAAAGAGAGGGAACAAAGGACAGAGGCAGAGAGAGAACAGGAGTGACTCAGAGACAAAGAGACAAAGAGTGAGACAGAGAAGAAACACAAGAGAGAGCTGAAAAACAAGAAGGCAAATTAGCTGATACTCTGAACCCGGATTCTATTGGGGAACCCCTAATTAACTTAGGAGGATACATGTAACAACAGCTGAAGCTGAACTGAACTGCAGATTTCATACGGTCACCCAGCTACCGAATATTCCTCAATTACAACTTCCTCAATCCTCATCAACAGTGCATAGTACATTAGCACTGCATTGCGTCTGTGCAAACTAAGAGAGTGCTATGTAAAATATACTAACAGCACAAGAGCGACATCTTGATTACTGATTACTTTTTATTCTGTATAATTACGAATTAAATGAGTTGATTGCTACAGTTCTCTACTCATTGGCACTAAGCATCAAGCCCATTTTCGTACAACAGGCAACAGCACTGTAGGCCTACATGTATAAGTCAATACCAACGGTTAAAGTTATACCTATGGAGATGGTTTAATACTGAATAAAATATAGTGATCTAATACAGTTAACAGTGACAGTATCAGAAATCGCAATCGTAAACTCCAAATTTCTAAGGCGCTACTCTAAAGCTAAACGCAGGGCACCAATTTCAATTCAAATCAATTGATTAGCTTTATTGAACACCAAATGCAAGTTTATATTACAATTTGTTGCAGTAGTTCATGGGTGTCAACGGGAAAGCCCTAACTATTTGGAAATTATGCACCCTCTGCCTGCATATCATGAACAATGGATTGGACCCATTTGAGTCAATATGGAATTCTATTAGAGTTCCACGTGGGATCCTATATGGGCATAAAGTTTGCATTCTGGCAGAGTACGTCACTGCTACGCTGGGAACAGGCTAAATGATATTATGAAGCTGTACAGCATACAACTGCATACAGACACACAAGATAATTAAATAAAAAAGCTTACCAAGAAATACAATAAGAACAACGAGAACTTCGATGGCTAGCATTTTGTTCTGTAGCGTGTAATAATTATTCACATGCCAGTCTTAGTATACTGACTTCAAACACAAGTATACAGACAAACTACAGTTAAACATTTGACCTATTGGCGGTTGCGGCGCGACTTGGGTCAGCATGAGGTATCAGGAGTAAAGCCAATTAGCAAGACTTAATTTCAGGAGCTGAAGAGAATCCGTGATGAACGATTAGCAAGAGAGGGAGAGAGGTAGCGAGATAAATAGAGGGAGAGAGAGACACACGCACACAGAGAGAGAGACAGACAGACAGACAGAGACAGAGACAGAGAGCAGAGAGAGAGAGTCAAATCATATGTGTCCTGTTTTAGTACAACACTCACTTCGTAAACACTATCAAACAACCGTGTTGTTATAATGCAGTCACAAAATTACCAATGTATACAAAGGGTGACAGAAATGTTAAGTTTCGTTAAGTAATGTGATATAAGGCAATGCAATCTAATTAATCATGACCTAAGTTACTCCCTAATGTATTTTGAAGGTGATCATCGCTGTTATTGGTGTTGTTTATAAGTTTATTAACGACACAAAGGGTGTCTAAAAGCAGGTGATTCTCAAATACATGGAAAAACCAAAATAATATTGAGCTCAATGTTTGTTCGACGGTCTTTCCTTTAATGATATTATCATTATGAATAAACCACTGCTGTATATTCGAGCAAAACAATTTCCATAGCGCAAATTTTTGAATGGCGCTGTATGATCAAAGTCAGAAGGCAGAGTTCACTAAAATAATAGATAATTCGTTTTGTAGCAGTCCCAGCGTTTGCGAGCCAATCTCTATTTCTCATAAATGAAAATTAGTTCAAATGAGGACTAGCTTATTGTGCTTCAAACAATGTGATTCTCCTTACAGATTTTATTTTAGTTAGAGTTACAGTTATAGTTAATGGTTTTTCATTTTAGTTATAGTTACAGTTATAGTTAGTATTATTTTTTAGTTATAGTTGCAGTTATAGTTACTGGACGTTTATTTTAGTTAATTTTAGGCAGTACATAGTTACAATTGGCCACAATGGCGCTCCGCCTGGTCCCTATGGGATCATCGATTAATTATGTCAACAAATTTTAGGCAGTTTTTGATGTCTTCCCCTTGTCAACAACAGTAGTGCCAAAGATTCAAGGGCCCCCTAACAAAATTATGTCAAAGAAAATTACCCCACCCTCAGAAAATTTCTATGACTCTAACAAATGCAAAAAACTGATATTGCCGAAAAAGAAAATGTTGTAATTCAGATTTGATACTGATGCTGAATAGCTACAATAAGCCTACATGTGGAATCATTGTCTGTCACAGATATTTAATGGATTTTTTCCGCTAAAAAATACAATCTCGTTTTCTTTTAAATGTGTATTCAATTTGATTTATTATGAACATTTCTAATTTGAACATGAAACTGATAACTTTTTATAAATCGAAAGAGAAAATTATCTTTCCATCAAAACGAAACTCGAAATATCAGATTTTTTCGAAAAGAACCCTTAATAATAATAATAATAATAATAATAATAATAATAATAATAATAATAATAATAATAATAATAATAATAATAATAATAATGAAGATGGTCACTAATAATGAAGATGGTCACTCCAGAGAATAATTTTCACATACTTAGTATCTGACTCCTGAGGGATTATATGTACCTCGGGGATAAAAAAAAAAAAAAAAAAAAAATAATAATAATAATAATAATAATAATAATAATAATAATAATAATAATAATAATCGAAATTGCACTTTTTATTCCATTAACGAAAATAGCGATGAATCTTAGTTAGTGTTATTTTCGTTATAGTTACAGTTAATGATATTTTTAGTTATGTTTAACGAAATCATTTTTTTTATTCGTTAACGAACATTTTCGTTATCGTTAACGTTAACGAGAATCACACTGCCTTCAAAGAGATAATTTCCCCTCTTAGATTAGGTGCTTCCTTATTCAACATCAGATACGTCGTGTCTTGCGTAGCTACATATAGATCGTGAGAGACCTATTTGGATTGTTTAGAGCTGTTTATTCGCCCAAATTTAGTAACGTCACTTATGCGATGACATGTTTGTGTAATTGACAGTAAAGGAAAGTTAGTTTATAAACCTCTGCCGTTAAAGGTCGTTTCCATTGTTTCCACAGTTTAGGGATCTTGATTCTCCTTATTGCGATCATTTTAGTAGTGACAATAAAGGAGACCGCGAGATATTTGTCTAATAGCTTCATACAATTTAAAGCCATATTGTGCAACGTCTGTTGGAAATATGGTATATTACTAGACACTATCTAGCCGTCTATAATTAAATCAAACGACCTCTCCTTTCACTTGCTCAACTTTCAATACTGCATTCGATCTTTTGACTAATGACAGTATTGGGTTCTTGGTGGATGACCCGCAGCTTTGGAATTCGCTGCCCACCCAGTTCATGCTGTTCTCTGTTGATTCATGTCTAAACTTAAGACCCACATCTTTCAAATTATCTAACGTCGTACTGTGACTTCTTGTATCTCTCACCTCTCAGAATTCGACCTGAATTCACCAACAGATAATGATTTTTGTAGAGGTTTTACTTGAACCGACCATCAGTTGGTTTCTTTGACTGTATGATAGTGATGCCATAGAAGCATTAGATCGTGTCCATACATGTTGAAACGTTAAAAGAATTATGCTTAGGTGGTAAACAACAACAACAAAAATAATAATAATAAATATTTAATTATTTCATTAAGTAATTAAAACACTTCATTCAAAAATTAATTTAAAAATATCTTAAAACATTAACAAAGAGTCACTATATTCATAAAACATTTTTAACACTGCACATAGAACGTTTTACATTTGACAGAGATAACGAGTAATTTGGGTATTAAATCACATTTGTATTATATTTAAATCAGAAATCTGCTTTAAGAATTGTTTCAAGAGTTTTTCGTAGGCTCATTCGTAAAACGAAATGTAAATGAAAATCCAAAACCTGCTAAACAAAATGTGGTTGTGCCATTGCTTAGGCCTACAGGATTTAAATTCACTAATGATTACACAGTACTGAAAATATTCCTTAATTAATTAAACAAAATTCCGTGATGGACGCGTCGCGGGATTTTGTTTCACGCTGAAGTAATGCCCGCGAATTGGACTCATTAGTCCTAACACATAAGCAAAATAAAGAGCTACTTTGTGCAACTTGGTGCAATGTAGCCGTTCATTTTCATTCCGTTTTATATTAAATTCTAGAATAATTAGATCCATCAGTAGGATTCCATTGAGTGGAGCAACAACAAGAGTTGCTAGGATAAATTCGCTTTGCATGCTGTTTAAAAATGTGTTCTACTATGTTCCTCTGTCAGCGATTATCGATCTTTGCTTATTGCACGATACCGAGCTACTTTGAGTTAGGGCCTACGTGCTACTACAACCTCCTCATAATCACAAACATTTTGATCATTTGGATTTATTGCTTTTCCCTGATGCGCTATTACTTGTAGTTCCATGTATTGAGCACTGCTTCTCAGCTTATCCTGTTCACGATGGAGGTCTTCATAAAGTCCATCTGTGTGAACGCGCACGGAATCGTTGAGTTGTTGCCTGGTTTTGCTAAAATAAATAAACTACTTTCATTCAGACTGAGTAAAGAGTTCAAAAGACATTCTCCGATTCTCAGTTTTAAAGGAGAAATTATAAAGATGAAGAGAAAGGTCGTTAAAGGAGACACCAGTGTGGTAGTACTTAGCTTCAAATTTTTCAAAGGATGGAATTGCTTTACGTAACTACAGTTAGGTCTAGTAGTTCTCTATAGGGTAAAGTGGGGTAATTTCGGCATGGAGGTAATTTCGGCACCCCCGAGTAGCCGAGAAAATATCATGCAGCAATAAAGCTGTATGGTGCGACGTCATAGGTCTGGACGCTATAATATAGAAAAAGTTAGAAAACCTTGTAAGAATCGCATTTTTAGAACGATTGGTGAGTCATGTTTGTTTTGATGCATTTTGTTAACTGTATGTCAATTCAGAGACATCGTTGATAAAAATTTGGTATCGCTCCTATAAATAAATGTTATGGTTTTTCTCCACATTTGAATATTGCTCTTCAGAATCCTGAGCGAATACAAAGTGCATAGCAGCCGATTATATTTTCTATGTACGGTCAGAATAATGCCTATCTATGAGGTAATTTCGGCATTCAACTCTTTTCTAATTCCGGCAGTGCCGAAATTTGCTCTAGGGTAGTGCCGAAATTACCATTCTCTCTTGCTTCAGTTGGCCACGTTTAAATAGACTTTTAAATTATGTCAGCATCCATTGCATAGTTAAAACGCATGAGTATTTGAAAAGATAAAATAGTTTCGTCGACACAACTCCATGCCTGTTTTTGCAAGATTCCATATTATAACGTTGGTGTAGACGAGGCGAGAAAATTAATGGGTGTGCGAAAACTCCACTTGCACCGACAATAAACGGGCCTGTCTTCTAACATACTGTGGTAGTTGCGAGTAGACTTTAGATGTCGCAACTCACAAACGTCATGTTTATTGCACTGTAGGGCCTAAATGCTTCATAAATGTTTCCATTATGCTTGGTCATTTTTGTTGTCGTTAAATTGTTGACTTATTTTAGCTAGGATAAAGATTTGCCCCAAAGCACTCTTGCATCATGCAAGAGTGCCTCCACTCGCCCGTCCATTTGCACTAAGCTACTATGACTCGGGTTTGTTTGAATAGTTTGTGAATTAAAAAAAAATATAAGCTAAACATAGCGTTGCGTGTTACAGTCTCTGACTGTAGAGTGTAAACAAATGCAGGTATATAATATTTTATGCCCCCATAGGTATACATTCATAGTTTATTCCTATCTGCTCAATGTGGCCATAGGCGTAGCTACATGGAGGCAAGAGGAGGCATTTTCCTCCTCTTGGTTTTGTGGATTTTAAAATTCTCCATGGGTCATAGCCCTACGTCCTCAAGTACACCCCAGCAGAGGTGGATTTTCCTCCTCTTGATTTGAAGAAAAGTAAGTCTTCGAATGTGTTAATGACTAAAAAAAAGGTCATCAACTTTTTTCGTGACATAAATGAAAAATTTTTTTTGAAATTCTCAGAGCGAAATTCTGAAATTCTCTGAAGTTTTTGCGACCGTCCTTCGGACGCTGAAAATCTTTCCCCCTCACCTCTGAAACAAGATCGCCGCCACTGCATACAAGTTTTGACAAGCAGTAGTTGCCTCCTCTTGAATTGAAGACTGGCTACGCCCCTGAATGTAGCTAGTCATAAATGTATGGTAATTTTCATTTCGGTTAATTTCGTCACACTGCCGAAATTACACTACCCTGTGGCCGAAATTACCCTACCCTATGGGTAATTTCGGCTTTTGAATGACTTCACTCAACATGTTATAACAGGAATTTATGAAAGACGATTCACAATTTTAAGGCGCCATTTCGTAGCAGAGGGTTGCAGCAAACTGTGGAAACTTCAATGTGTCCTACAGATGTGATAGCATTTTAAATATTGAAGAAATTGCTTAAGGTGCCGAAATTACCCTATTTTACCCTAAGGCTGAAAACCGCAGTAATTGTTTTAACTTTTAAACGACGAGCGTGTACTAACATGCATGGAAACCAATCCCTCTCGTCGTTAAAAGATTTAAGAACCAGTTTTAACAGGCATCATCCTTATTCTCATCGTTATATATTTACCCCTCTTTTCCCTCATCGCGTGGGTAACTTGGAACGCTCTTTAGACAAATCGTTGGGTTCGGCTTAATTGTTTACACATCAGTTGTTAGGCCTATACGATGATGAAAGAGAACTATCTGCCTCATTATCCACAGGTTACCTTCCCAAAGGTTGATCAAATTAGTAGTAATAATCAGTGCTTTTTTTCTAGAAAAAAAGGTTCCGGAACGGAACAATAGGTGTCGGAACGCAACAATTATTGGCGGGCTAAAATCACGAGAAAAACGGGATTGGGGGTTGGGAGGGGGTCTCAATAAACACTGAAAACAGTTCAAAAACACTTAAATTAAATTAAAATAACTAAATTATTGTTTTAATTATTAAAATAAATAAATTATTTTTTAGGGGCTGAAAAAGGTGCCGGAACGCCGTACCGGCGCGTTCCGGCTGAAAAAAAGCCCTGGTAATAATAAATATCGACTCCTTGCTTCCTGAAGAAACTACGCCCTTGCCCATCTACCATATTTGTTGTTGCAATCAATGTTGTAAGAGCATGTCAATCATAATATTATCACCATCGACAAGGGGGAGAATTCTAGTTTCATAATGTAATGTCGATATAAATCCCAAAGATACCTGAACGTTTGTGTTAAATTACATTACATCTCTTCATGTAATGCGTCACGCAATATGATCGGAAAGAGATTATCGTGCATTACACACGATACTCTCTAGCCGGTCATATAACATGAATATTATACGTTACGTTCCGACGTTACGTCAAATACCGGTTTACCCGGTTTCAGTGTGCACATCGCAACTAGGCCCCGATGTAACATTGCAGTGCTTCCGATGTTACAATGGATGGCATTATCTTTATATAAAACGAAAAGACTCCTTCTTATATCCACAGCATATTCTTGGAAGGTATATTGAGTAGGCTATACAGAAACTGATTCCCACCGCTTAACAATCACAGCAGCAATCACAACCACCAAGATAATCGTCACCACCAGAATTGAAACTCCGGCAACAAGAAAAACCACGAAATTTGATTGAGGGGCGTTCACGTTATCAGGGCCTGAAAATTGCAAAACCAAAAGTTAGCGTACAGTACAACACTTAAAGAGTTTTTTGAGGTAACTTTATAAATGTAATAATTAATCAAACGTAAGTAGGTTGTTTAGTATTACTTTCGAGAATTTTTAAACTCACGCATGCAGCAAATTGCTGCCTTTACTAAAACGTTGCAGCATCTGATAGCACACAGAATCATAGAACCATTACATATGGCTTGCAAAAAATTTACTACTCAAAGAGATAGGAGACGACTTTAGCTAAACCCGACACTGTTACAATCAGTGTTACTTATTTCATTGCCGTAGTCTCGCCACATGGGAAAGGAATAACTAGAGTTAAGCACCAGGATGTGAGATTTTGTCAAAGAGAGCTGCTGAACGTTCTTCTAAGCCCTGGTAGAAGTTAAATATTGCAGCTATCTGAAGGCTGCGCAACCGGCTAAAGAGGCATTGGTGAAACTCCTGCGCAGCTTTCCATTCACACATTCTTATCCACACACTCACCAGTAATAGAGTGTAAAAAAACATAGAAGCAACTTACTAGCGTCTAGATTATCAGCTCCAGGTCTGTTTCCTGTCGTTGTAACTAATAAGATAATAGAAATAGGCCAGTAATTTTAAACTTTGCATGGAATCTCCATAACCATAAATATTAATAACTAAAGGCTTCATTACGAAATGTTATATGTGCCTCTGCTCAGAATGAATTGTCAACCTATCCTATGTCGTACTTGTTGTCTTTGTTTATTAACTGCCATTGCACTAGTATTTAATATGCAAAGGTGTCTCGGAATCCGTACCACGTACTGCGTGATTTTTATACCAAAATCACCCGACAGTATAGCCTACGTCCGCTCCCACATGACTTTGCATGCCCTGTCTCCCAAGAACGATAATACCTTTATTTCTAGAGTTCTCTGAGGTGCCCTATATTAGAATCCGGTTTCTCAATTTTTATTTACAGTCAAGCAAATCCATTCTATTATTTTAACTTGGGTTTTTAACCATGTTGCAGTGTGACAACTTGTGGAGTTAATAAACTAATAATAATAATAATAATTGAATTTTAATAATAATGACAGTAATAATATTAATAACAATGAGGAGTCAGTTGATGTCGTACCAAAACAAAGTTTGCATTACAAGTAGGCCACCAATTGCAATGAAAGAATCTCAAGAATACATTTATTATTGAAGCATTATAAATATTATATGAGGATGAGCCGCCCCTTAAGAGAGGAAGCCAGAGAGGGAGACGTTGGTATTCAGTGTTGACGACTTTATTTTTCTTAACCTCGACATAAAGAGACGAGTGGTTAGCCCTCATTCCAGCAGCCTGATCTTTCCAAAGGCAGTGTACGGTCAGTGTACTCATAATAGCTGAGTTGGCTACGAGCGCAAGTGAACCGAAAATCTCGAACATATTCATGCCCTGTCGGGGACCCTGTATGTAAATATTATATCAATATAGTATTTGTCTGTATTATATATATGCATACATGAATTGATATAAATATGAAATTATCTTCATATATATAATTTAATTTATAGTTTCAATATACCTGTTTGACATATGAAAGGTTTCTTAGCCGTGCAGTGATGCTGGTTCCATTTGTTGTTGTAAAAACGAATACAGAGGCATTCTTCATTCGGGCGATTTTCATATTTTGTCCAGTTGCTATATTTAATTTCTTTAGATGAATCTAAAAGTCCGCAAAGGTTCACCAGTCACTCTGGTACAGAGTAAAGCAGGGAGGCGACCTGACCGACGACTCTGATGAGCGTAGACTCGGATCCGACCTGGGCTGGTGAACCAAAGTCCTCCGTGCCCACCTTCTCGTGGTGCGGACCGTTAGTACCCTTCCTAGGAAGTACTCTTCCTAGGAGGGGGAACGAACGGGCACGGCAGGCAAAACCAGGGGAAGGCAATGGCAAACCACCCCTGTTAATCATGCCAAGAAAATCGTCATGCCACACACCAAACCACGCCGATGGTCGCGGATGGAGGGACTCCCAGGCCGGAGCGCTGAGGTGGGACTCCCAGGCCAAAGCGCGACTCAAGGGCTACTGGGAGAAGTAGCAAGACGGCAACGGAGACTGTGTGGCATGACGATCGCTAGGGCTCCTAGAGCCGACGGCACAAAGAGACAAAGAGAGAGATGAATCTAGAAAAATCGAACAAAAAGCATGGAAAAGTTTTCAGAAAAATAGGCACTCTCCAACTGCCACGCCAAAAAGCAAACTGGTGTATAAAATAGTTTACAGATGCAATACTTTGATCTAATAAGGAAGTAATATTCATCACAAATATTTCTACCACTGTACTGTAATTGTAAATACAATTTATATATCAACGCTTAAGAAACAACTCTTCAGGTCACAGGTACAAGTGGGTAAGGAAAAGATCCCAAACATCTAAATCAGAGGTGGGCAAACTACGGCCCGCTGGCCGGATCCGGCCCGCCAACACTTTTATCCGGCCCCCACAATTCTTCAGAAAATTTAAAAAAAATTCAGATCACGAAAAGTTTTCTCCGTTTTACTCAAGTGGCGCTGCTCTCTTGCTTACTCTTCCGGTCTCGTCTTCAATGATAACTCTATGCATTAACTCTGCCGATCTGCTCCACTTCCCTGCAGAGGTTTTAGCACACGATCTGTATATGCCTACGCAGAAGTGAAATCCGTTCCAGTAGGCCTATAGCTCAAGTTGCTTTCAAAGCAGATGACAGAACAAAAGTACGGGAACTTTCCTACCCTCCAGTTGGAAACTGCAGGGTAGGAAAATATATCCTTCATCTGTCATGTTTGAAAGAAGAGTTCTCCAGACGATTTGTGAATTTTAAATCAATTGGGACTGAATTTACTGTGCTTAGTTCACATTTGACATTGACAATTAGCTCATATACGGAACTTCGGCTGGAGTTACCCGACCTACAACGTGACATTGTTCTCAGAGAACAGCCAACAAAATCAGACCTGATAGCATTCTTTTCTTCACTCAGGAAGGAAAAATTCTGAAATATACTAACTTTTGTTTTAGAAATGTTTGTTTTATTCGCATCCATTGCACTTACATCTGTCAATAAAGATTTTCAACTATGAGATGATTAACAAATCCAAGTACAGGTCTCATTTAAGTGATACAGACTTAAACTCAAACTGTGAATTGCAACCCGCGCAATCACTCCGGATTATGAGAAACTTGTCAATTAAATGCATGCGTGTTCACACTCGCATACATCTAATTAGAAACAGCCAAAGTCTATCTAATATATTATAAATATTAAATGAGTAAATTTCTTTTCATGATAGTCGTTATTAAAAGTTAAAAATTTGTTATCCGACCCTCCGAAATTTGTTGGCGTTTAATGTGGCCCCATGTACAAAAAGGTTGCCCACCCCTGATCTAAATCAAATAGTTTCGTGTTCAACAGAAAATATGTTCTAAGAAGAGAAACAAAAGCGTGCTGATCGGAATGCCAAAACGTTCAGCTTCGTTGAGACTAGCCAAATTCATGCATCGTATTATAATTATTGTGGTCATGAACGGATGATATAACAACTGTTTAATGTCTCTGACCTGTCTCATTCCAAATCCACCAATTCAGTCGCAATCCAATCCAGTATTGCCTTTGCCCGTTCAGTAAAGAAGAGTATTTTCTTAGCATTTCAAGGTCTTCGTCCTCTTCAAAAGTTGCCAGATCCCCTTTTTCATCTAAACATCTGTTCCTTGCATCGACTAGGTTCAATCGTTCGTCATTGTTTACAAAGAGGCAGCCGTTTTTCCAAAGTATAACACTCTTATTCTGGCAGAGTTCAATAACTACAACGACGTTCAAGTTCTTTAACTATTAACAGTTCATATCTTCGTCTACTGGTACATAGAGGTTTTTCATGTTTGTACAAATATTATTCGCCCCATAAAAGCCAGAAGATTTATCTTTAAAAGACTGGAACCTTATTTCATATGCAAAACTTCCCAACATGCTAATTCTAATGTGTGCCTTGAAAATGTCGCGACATATCGGAAAACGTAATGGTTACCAGCAGTCATGATTTCGGTTGTTGGTTATCACCAATGATGCGTTTTCAAACATTCGGACAGACGGTACTTCAGCTACTGGTTCGGACTACCCAATAGTTCTTTCCTCCATACTCTCAGCCTCAAACGTATGATAGGTTATTAGCACTAGTAAAGTGAGAGCAGGTAAGTGAACTAAGATAGGCTATGGTAAATTAAATAATAAAGGGTACGGTTAGCTATGGTATCGCAGTGCAGTAGAGTGTGAGGCAGGTTGGGGTAAGGTACAGTGTTTGTAGCTGAACCACTGACGTTGCATCGCCAGTAGAACAAATTGTACAGTTTATATTAGTAAAAGAAGCTTATTAGGCTACTTATTAGAAAATTTAAGAAAATGAAGTAAATTACCGTTGTAATGGCATATGTAGTAGCCTGTGAACGCAGCGTAGTTCAACTTATATTGTAAGCGTCCTGTGATAACAGCGTTAGTTTCGTACGAACTCTTGAGAGTGTCTCGACCTAGTAAATCATTAATAGATGCACGCATTCACTAGCCTGACACGAAAGCTATCATCGGTGATAGAAGTTACCATTTCTACCCGAAATAGTAACATTTTGAATTGATACACATTTGTATGACTGGTTAAAGCAATTAGAATATCACAAAGACATGAATGTGGTTTAATTAACCGCCATCGGGACCTTTTGTAGTTCCACACTATTGACACCACTTTACCCAGAGACTCTGCTAAATTAAATGGGAATCCGTTGTTTATGCTCAACGTGTGTGCGTGGGCCCACCACTGATTACTTCTAGTTGTTTGTACATTGTTTTGCTAATTAAATTTTAATATCGCATTTACTGGTGCATTGAGCGCCTCTCATTTAATAGTGTTATCTTAAAATGGCGCTGTAGAAATTTGTAATTACAGTTATATCATATGACATATTATACATTAATAAAAAAATATTATTTAGTGATTTAGAAAATGATTGCCTTTGTGTAGAAGTTTAACCGAAACCAAATTAAAATAGGCATATGACCTGCTTTCGTAATATTCTTCTGAAAAATAGATGTTCTGTACTTATGCTACGAGAATTAGATATCCTGCCCCAAACAATTTGCCGAATCACGATAGAACAGAAGGAATTCGTACTTCCCAAGAGATTTTGTTGGCCAAAATGTTTTCCATTCAACCACTGCCAGAGATTTGTGCGAATATCTCTTCCAGCCAACCACATTTCAGTAGGCAACTGAATATCTGATTTCTGAAGATGTCTTCTAAATATGCCCGCTATCAGTTGATTCTCAATGACAGGTAACGTGGAATCATTCTCCTTGCAAACTTTCCACGCATCGTCCCATGTCAGCTCTATATAGTTCTTATTGGGTCGAAAGTAACAAACCGTTTTATTGCCGACATCGTAACAATCTCGACCATGGGCGTTGAAACAATCGAAAGAGACAACTCCTTAATAAAGAAAAGTTACAGTAAACTGTTAGCTTTGCAAATTCGAATAAACTCAAAATTAGTATTCTAAGCGACATTTGCAAATACATAGTAATACATAGTAATGAATAGCTATAGGCTATATGTATTTTACGCATTTAAACACAGTTTAAGTTATAATATTAACACTGAACTTTAATAGGCTGTAGTGTAGGCATATAGAAATCGACCTAGGCCTACTAGGACATAGAATTTGTAGCCAAAATCGTAAACTCCAAATTAGTAAAGCGCCACCAGAAAGCTAAGCGCAGGACACCAGCTTATTCACGAGCGCTGCGTAGAGTCAGAGAGTTTGTCCTGTAGAGATTCAAGTCCGGTTGCCATAAAGACCAACGTTATGGTGCATAGTAGATGCTATGGCGGGAGTCGTTTATGTCGAGAAAGATTGGAAGACAGTCGAGCCTGCGTAAGAAGTCTTCAAGAGATGAGACTTTAATTTTGATTGGAGAGCCTGAAGAAAGCCTAGATTTACAAGAAGTCCGTTAATAATTCGATCACGATAACATTATTATGTAGAAAATAGTTACATCAAGTTTCCCTACATTTATCCAGAATGTCCAAAACAGACCGATTTTTCAATGTGCTCTTGACCTACAGGAAGATATGCACTACGATATATGTGTATGTTTTATGATAAAATGTTAGTTGATTGAGAGAGACGGACACAAATACAGAGACAGAGAGTGAATCGCAGAGAGAGAGAGTGAAACACAGCGAGACAGAGAGTGAGTTACAAATCAAGACAGAGAGGGAAACAGAGACAGAGAAACAGAGACAGAGACAGAGAGAGAAGCACAGCAAGGCAGATCGTGAGCTACAAATCAAGTAATTTGTTTATACTGAAAGCCGGCTTTCTGTTTTAGCCAATCCCTAAATAACTGATGAACGCAACCAAAGATGAACCCACGCTGAACTATATACATCGATATCTTATGTAAGACAGACACACATTTAGAGAATATCCCACAATGATAACTTCCTCATACAACAACGAACACTACATCAGCATTGCATTACTTCTGTGCAAACTAAACTGGTCCTGTATAAAGAACAGTAACAGTACAAGTTCGACTTCTTGCTAATTTGTTGCATCAATTATGTATAACAATGAATGAAATGTGTTATATAGAGGTCCTACTGCAGTTTTGATTTAAAAAAACCTAGCATCAAACCCTATTCGTTTCAGTAGCAAAATCATTGTAAAAGTCAATACCAACGGTAATAATTATATTTATGCTGATGGCATTAGTTCTTGAAATGCAGTGCACTAAAACTATGCAGTGCACTAAAACTGTTAACAGTGACAATATTGTAATCGTAATCGTAAACTACAAACAGTGGTAAAATTCAGCCGGATCCCGCCGGATCTGAGATCCGGCACCTCTGATTTGAGACCCGCCACCTGCATTGTGAGACCCACCACCCAAATTATGAGATCCGCCACCTAAAAGGGGAGACCCATCACCTCAACATGGAGACCCGTCACCTCAATAGGGAGATCCACCACCTAAGATCAGATTAGCATTCGTCAGCCTCACAGTGCGGTTCAATATTCACTAGCATAATAGAAAACTACTTGGGCCTATGTGTTTACTTAAATCGCCTGCTGTTTTATAATCGCTGCCAAAGGGTAGTAACAGAAGGCTGTGGTAGTAGAAGTAGAGTTGGGCCTACATCCGAGCGATAACACAGTAATTTGCCTCATTAATAACTCTTTTTCGGAATTTCGGAAGTCTGAGCTGGAATCGTTTGAAAATCTGGAAAAGCACGTCATATGATTAGTTATAATTATCGCGCATGCAGTCTGCAGATAATGTCGAAAAGAAAGTTGGCTAGCGTGTAAAGAAAGCTGTTGTACGTGGATGGATTGCTAAGGGTCGTCATGCTGCAACAGATTTTCTTGCAGTCCCTTAAATTAAGCTATTAATCTAGCCCTGATCAGACAGCTACGGATATGAAGTGTTAGCGACTTCATTTTCTTAGCCTTGACATATGAGGGTGGCTGGCCAGTCCTCTCCGTCGCCGTCTCGTCTTCCCACCGACAGTGGGCTGTCGGTGATTATAGCTGAGTTGGCTGGGGGGGGGGGGCACAAATGGAGCAGAAGCCTCGAACCAAATTTCTGCCCTATAGCGGGATAGATAGTGTGGTGGTTAGCGTGCAACAGATTTAGGCAAGTGCAAAGCACCGAAAACGTCCACAGCCACAGAAGCATGCAAGGCAGTATGGAAATGTTTCTAAGTCAGCATAATGTGGCATTGACAGAATGACAGTCTTGAAACTCCTGCTTACTTTTCAGCTTTTCACTGGGTTTACATCTGTCATGATCAAAGGCTAGAGTCGGACTGCTTTGCTTATTGGGCTGTTCAATTTGAAAGCAGTCTGCATATTAATTTTTGGTATTTGTTCATTATGTGCTTTGTAAGTTATTGCATTGACATGTCGATCAAAGCCTAGTCTTCTGTAAAATGTTATGTAAAGTAATATTATGTTTCAATCTTAATTGTTAATGTTTTTGCTTTCAATTATCGGTGATGTGTCGTGTTTCATGCATTTTGTAATTCAGGAACGTCATTTGGGGGAGCATGGAGGGCATTTGCCCCCTGATTTTTGGAAAAAAGAAAAAATTATGTAAAAAAAGTACGAAGAAGAAAGGGGTAAAAAAGAAAAAAGAGACTCATTTGCAGCACTGGCTTACATTTTTGCACATGTAGACTAAATACAAAGCATTTTAGAAGAAACACAAAAAGTGAAAGAACTTTTCGCGCGCACGCGCGGAAATTTTTTTAGCCTCCCCGGAAAAATCTGAAATGACGTCCCTGTTGTAATTTAGGATGAGCCGTTGGTTTTGGGGATTTCCAAATATTTAGAGACCCACCACCTCTGGATGAGCAATTTAACCACTGACTACAAATCTTTAAAGCGCTTCTGTAATGCTAAAAGCATGGCACCAGCTTAATCACAGACGCTGCGTCGAGTCCAGAGATACCATATTATGATCCTAGTTCGGTAGCCATGGAGACCTGAGACACTAGGATGCTAGAGACACCAGAGAGAGGATGAGCTGAACAGACCCGAGGTTTGCAGTGCGATTAGTTTGGTGTTTAAAGCAAATACGTGAAAAAGCTGAGTAAGATTGAACGACGATGAGAATGTATTGCAGCTCACGTGTTCCTTGAGTACTCAGTACTCAAATTAAAGATTTAAGATATTGTGTTCAGAACCAAAGAGAGTAGAGTCAAATGACTTTAAGTGTAAGTGTATCGTCGGTTTAGTTCAGTCAGCCTGTATATTTAATCTTCTGAATTAATTTTTTAGACTGTCATTTACCCTTTCATTATTTTAGTCATCGGAATTCTGAAAGGGCTTATTATTGCTGCTGGCCTTGTATGTATATATTAGGACACTCAACATAGCGCATTTTTTGTATCTCATAAAAGCGCTGAGTAACTATTATTGCTGCTGGACTTGCAGACTGAATAGACTTGATTTTAAAAAAATTAGTCACTTCATTTAGAAAACAGATTTTAAAGGTACCCACTTTATGTGACCCTATTACAAGCGTACCTTATACATTTTCAAAAAGTAATTTCACATAAATGCTATACAGCAAATTATCGTTTACATGGGAGAGGTTTAGTAAAAACTATTAACTATTTGGAAATTATACGCTACCCCGCCAGCATGCTCGTGATCATTAAAATGGCACCAAAATGGGTCCTATAAGAGTCTAGATGGGATTCTACTATAAAAAAACTTATATGAGTTCCAAACGAATTCCTATACAGTATGCGCATGCTGGCAGAGTACTTCACTGCTACGCTGGGAACAGGTTAAAGGATATGGTGAAGCTGATACAAATGCACAAAATCGTTCAAGATAATCAATTGAAATAAACTTACCAAGAAATACAACAAGAACAATTCGGATGAAACCTTCGATGACCACCATTCTGAATTGCAGTATGTAATATTCATATATCAGTCTAACTACAATGAATTCAAACACAAGTGTACAGGCAGACTACAGTTAAACATTAGATCTACCGGCAGTTGTGGCTAGCCTAGGGCTAGCATCAGGAAGAAGGCTAACTAATAAGACTTAATTTCAGGAGCTGAAATTGAACGTGGTGGACAACTAGCAAGAGATAGGGAGAGAGAGAGGCAGAGACAGACAGAGACAGACAGAGACAGAGAAAAAGAGGCGGAGAGATAGAGAGTTAATTCGTATGTCTGTTTTTGTACAACACACGCCATAAGCACTAGTAAACAGCGTGTTGTCATAATGCAGTCACTCCAAAAAATGGTCACAACAGTGCATGCAAATGGTGACAGAATGTCCAGTTTCGTTAAATAATGTGATGTAACGCAGTGTAATATAGTTGAAAATCTCCTGAGTTACTCCTCAGCACATGTTGAAGGTGACCGCCTTGGTGATGTTTAAAACTTTATTAACGACGCCAAGTTTGTCTGGATGCAGGTGATTCTCAAATGCATGGAAAAATCACCATTGACGTAAGTAAGGCAATAATACTTAATAGTGCGTTCGAGTAAAGAGAGAGACAGAGACAGTAATAGAAAGACAGAGTGCGTTGGAATTGCAGACAGAGAGAGAGACAGAGAGAGACAGAGAAAGAACATAGACACAGACAAATACACAGACAGACACCGAAAGAAATAGAGTGTCAGAGAGAGAGACACACACAGATATAGAGACAGAGAGACAGAGACTGAGAGGGGAACAGAGAGAGTTACAAATCAAGTAAATCAGCTGACACTCGAACATGTGTTCTGTCAGTAATTTACTGCGGAAGATAACTGCAACTGAACCTGGCCTGAACTGCATTCATCGATATCTGATAATTTTATCAGACAGCCACACATTTTAGAGGTTATCCCATATAGCAACTTCCTCATGCAACAACGCATACTACATCAGCATTGCGCCTGTAGAAACTAAGCGGGCGCTATAAAGTATAGTAACAGTACTGTAACAAGAGCAACATATTGTTATTTCGGGACTTTTTTGTATAATTATGAATTAAATGAGTTGATTACTGCAGTTCTCTCTTCATAGAATCTAGCTCTCTTTCGTTTCACTAGCAAAACCATTGTAAAAGTCAACACCAACGGTAATAGTACGTTTTAAACAAACGACGAGCTGCATTGGCTTCCCATTCGCTTTTAGTAGACTCTCGTCGTTAAAGTGTCGAGGCAACAAGCTTGTATCAGAGTAGACGATGCTCAAGTAGGCCCCTACCTGTAAAACCACAACTGAGCCAAATCTAACGTTGACAGTTTATATAAAGCTTCTGGTTGGTGTCACTTTGAAGACCGTCATCAGATATATATTTGCCACCACAATAGTCGGACAACAAGAATATTGCGCTTATTCAGAATGAGACGCTCTGGGGTCATGTCAGAAGGCGGAGAGTTCACTAAATGGATAATTAGACATGTAGTATGTCTATTCACAGCTGCTGGGCGTCAGCGAACGAATCTCTATTTGTCTAAAGCTGCAACTAGTTCAACCATAGGCAAGCTTATTATGCCTCAAAGAGATAATGGCCGTTGTGTAATAAAATAAAGGCGGAACACTCCTGTTGTTTGCTTCCTAATTTAGCATCAGATCCGTGTCGTGCGTTGCTGCAGTGCGAGGCATCATGGGATGGCTCAAAGTCTCAAAGTCTGCAACATTCAAGAACACAGAATATTATCAACACATTGACTTTACATATTTGAACAGAAAGAACACCTATGTTCTATGTATCTGTTCTTACAAGTCATGGTTCAATTTTTGGATTCTTCAATCTCTAAGTTTTCCTCTGCAAATCCCTACAGTTCTATTTATTACATTTAGTCAGCTTAAGAAACTGTTCAACGTCTAGTTTGATCGTTGTGTCTGCAGCGTTTTAAAAATGTTTAAAGCGCGGTATGAAATGCACATGCCCACATAGTATGTATAAAATAGTAATGGCATTGTATTAGTCAATTTATGCAGTGTATGTTCGCAATAAACTAGTCAGTGCACTCTAGCCACGAGTGCCCTGATGTGATAGAGAGGTGACTGAGAGAGCAGGTTACGGCAGTCCTTCGTAGGCCTACTTCCCACAGAGATCCTCAGTTCGACTACTAGATAGAAAACTGTTACAAGGCTATAGTTACGTCACGGCATTAGTAATAACAATTAATAGCGACTAAGTATTGGTAAACGCAGACGTCTTAGTAAGCAAATAAACAGTCCTAGTAAGCGGTTTTATTGGTGTACCAAGGACATAATCTAATGCTTACATATGTTTATGATCTGTCATAAAATTATCTGGTTCAGTCATGAGTAATGTTAGGCATCGACAAACTCTGACAAATTCGCCCAAAACGGATACTTACTTCACCTACGCGTACGACATTGCGCGGCATACAATTGCTACATATGAGTCTTTTATTTAACTAGTTGTTCCTCTACGTACTTATGGTACTCTGCGTCTACATTATATAACGTCAGTCTTCCTTAGATGAGGTTGAGAAGCGTGCTTATTTGTTTACGAGATGTTAACTCTTCGAGGTTTCGTCTGGGTTGCAATTTATTTGGTCTTTGGTGAGAACACAAATATTAAACGCTACTTTGCTTGAAACAAATATTGTGTATTGTTTTTAAGCTTGCCCTTAGCGCAGAGATGGTTGCTAATGAAAAGACCTTGAGTTTTTATTCTGTCCTAAGTCGTGTGGACAATATTATTCAGGAATATCTGTCCAAGGTCATCGGACTTTCCCGTACATCGGACCTGACTCTCGGAACATGCTTCTTTCAAAATCTTCTGAATTTTCAATTATTTCAAATACCTTTAACTGCTTCAGCATATATTTACAGTTAACCTTAAGTAACATAGTTTAGATCCCTTAGACAGTCTTGCTAGCAGCGCTTTTGTTATGTGGTTTGAAAACCGTTACATAATTTTTTACAATAATTTTTGAATTTGGAGCGACAAGCAACAATGAGCTAGTATAGATATAAAGGCATTATTATTAATTAGACACTACTGTAGGGCGGCTGTCTAATCCCCAAGGCATCAACTAATGGCGCATCAACACCAAACCGTAATCAAGATAATAGCGAGAGAAGAGTCCTACAAGATAGAGAAACAGGGTGGGGTGTATAAACCAGCTGAAAAAGGTTAAGACTTCAGTTTTGTTTATCGGCTGTGGCCTTCCCTTTTAGTCTGGTAATTCGATAACTTCAAAGGTTCAAACAAAAGGACAAGGTATTAAAGACTGCTAAATAAATGATCTTAGCTTTTAGTTATTTGGCAGAGGATCTGTGTATGTATGTTTCAAGATCCTTAATGGGTCGTCTTTAGTACCGGTACCTCACAAAAGGCCTGCTGAATGTGCTTCAAGTTTTACGGGTGCCTTAGGTAGACATTCACAAACTTCATTTTGACGTAGATGAAATGAGCTTATAACCTTTATTTTGAAGCCAATCACAGAACAAGTTTGATGCATGTTCTAAAAGAGCCATTAATCGTTGCCCGTGTAGATGCACATTATACATGTAGGCCTAGCCTACTCCTCTTTTTGCCTCATTCCGTAAGCGCTCGAAACCCATATTGTTTGATCCTGGTTTTGTATCGTCAGGTCCTTACCGTCTCTCATAAATTATGGTAATCTGGAGCAGAGGTAAACAAATTTGCGATTGCAGTTATAATCAAAATTTGATCCCAGTTTTAATCGTGTGTTGATAATTATCTGTTCACATCCTTTGCAACGCCAACTTTAATTTGATATGAAACTGGCCGCAACACTAGGTTTATGTCACGATTAAATTTAACTTCAACGTCAAGTTATTACTATAATCAGCAAGTTATTTTACTATTCACGTTCTAGAGTTTCTCATCCATTGTCAATGTGCTGAGCCACCAGAGTGCTACGTGGTCGACTACTACAACATCTGTTTCTTTCGACCTCAGCCTGAAAACACATCTGTGACATGGCAAGAAGCCTTGCAAACGTGCAGCACAAACAATGCTACCTTGCCATCAGTTCCAAGCCGACCGGCTCAAAATGCTTTTGAGAGCTACATGAAGTCCCTGAACGAATCAGATCACCATCACTTTTGGATGGCTGGACAGAAAGTCAGAGGACTGGGATGGAGATGGCCGGCGGGCGATACTGCCAACCTGACAGGTCTTCAGTTAGACAGCATTTTGCATATGCTTTATTAATTGTGTATACTTACTACCTCTAAATATCATAATAGGGCCATTTAAATAATGGATTTGTAATTACAAATTGTAATTGTAAATGGATATCTATATATAGCGTCAGGGAATGGTTACTGCATGAGTGATAAGAAAACACTTGCCTAGCTTACTGCATGAGTGATAAGAAAACACTTGCCTACCTATTTTATAATTTTTATTTCGATTTCTTACTTCTATGTTTTACATTAAATGCTTCTAGCCACTGTCCCATTGTGCGTTTGCTAATGATGTAATAAAGAACATGCTTACTTATTTACTTATACCGAAAGATACTCATTAGAGGTGTTCAAGTACCTCTGAAATGGTAGTCTGCACATAATTATTAGATCTTACATTTATATGATGACCGACGGAATTTTATCGCATCACCTCATAAAGACTCCGTCTGGATATCAACTTTTCTCCTATATCGCTCACGTTATTTGAATTTTTAGATCTAAAATTATTCCAAAATCGAAGTGTAAGAAGAAAACATCATACTTCGCATAAATAAATGGCCGAAATGATATTTCAGTATTCTGCAACCATAGGAAGGAAAACCACAAACGCCCCCGCACAACGCACACTAACCTAGCTGCTTCCGTGCTCCCAGCTTCCCTGTGTAGCGTCTTTCAGACCCTAAAAAATTACTAACTTATGATATTGAGCCTCCAGATCAAAGTCTCATTCAGGATGTATGTACATATGTATATATGTATGCATGTATGTGTAAGCTTATTTATATGTAGGCCCTATGTTTGCATGTATGTTGTGTAATGTGTATTGTGGATGTATGTAGGTACCAGTGTTATTTTCGTTCCAGGGAATAGAATAGGAATAATAATTATTTAATATTAGTTCCACGGAACGAAAACTGGAACGAAAAATAATTGTGGAACGAGAATAGAATAGGAATAAAAATTTCAATATTTTTCGAGAACGAGAACGGAATAGAATAAAAATTAATTTTAAGCTGCCCAACCGATAATTCTAACGTTAACTAATAACTATACGGAATGACGACGGCTCTTGATTGACGTCACGGTGCGCCGCTATGATGAAGCTTCTCCACATATTCTATATTCTATAAATAATATACGCTCTTTGATTCCAACTTCTGGCAACAAGAGTGTGGTACTCAGACTCCCCATCAGACATGCTCCTGACAGCATTGCAGCAGAACTTTCTAAATACATTCAGGAAATTGAAGAACATGTCGCTGTTCCTATAGTCTCTTTGACTTCTGGCAGAGTAGACATTCAGTTTACCGACGGCTCGCTGTTATAGCTGAAGATTTAGTTTCAGCTCCCGCATCAGAGGCGTTCGTCGAATCATTTCTGTTGCAGCCTTGCAGGATGGATGTCTACAGGTCGCAAAAATCGATTGAGCAAATCCCTTGAGATGCGGGTGTTTTTGAAACTCAGCAGTAAAATAATTGACTGGTAACTTTTTAGTGTGTCTGCCTATATAAACTGTTTTATTATCAGTCGCATTCACATTGTCCGACAGACATTAACCGTTCATGTTAGGACTGTGATAACTGTTAGTGGATTTGGAAGTGGAACTACAAATAAATTTTTTTGGGAACTAGAACTGGAACTAAAATTATTTATAAAGAGGAAGTGGAACTAGAATAAGAATAAAAATTATTTCTTAAGAGGAACTAGAACTAGAATAAGAATAAAAATTATTTCTTAAGAGGAACTAGAACTAGAACTAAAATTATAGCAGTGGAATAGAATAAGAACTGGAATAGAAATTAATGCTGGAACTAAAATAACACTGGTAGGTACGTATGTGTATGCATGTATTATACACAGGTCGTTTCCGAGTCGCTTTACATACATGCATACATACATACATGCAATGTCATACATACATACATGTACATACATACATTATATACATTCACAATATGCATACATACATATACGTAAACATGCATACTTTCTTACAAACATGCACACATATGTACATATAAATGCACACATACATAAGCTTATACATACATACATACATACATACATACACACATGCATACGTACATACATACATACATCCACAATAAGCATATTTACATACAATACATGCATACATGTACATACATAAGTGTATATACATGATGTATATGTATGCATGTATGTAAAGCGACTCGGAAACGACCTTTTAATTAAATGTGTTCCATATTCAGATAAGATATTAACACTACTAGCTTTAATATATTAGTTATATTAATGTGTAACAGGTTCTGTAGAGGATATGAAATACAGCAACTGGCTCCCAGGTCACGGCTCTAAGCCAAACGAAAAGTGTATGATATTTGAAATGAAGGGATACAAATGGCAACAGGAGTCCTGCAGTAGCTCGAAACTGTTCGTCTGTCAAACACGTACGAATACATTTGGCGTCTTACTATCATTACCATCTGTGTATCGATGATATCATAGATTGTTTCTTTATGTTTACTTATTGATAATTATTACTGAGCGTGTATTTGTGTAGGTACTTTGAGAAGCGCTATTATATTTTTTCGAAATTAATTAATTAATTAATTAATTTATCAGCGAATTTGGTAGCGCCGGTATCTAGTGTGCCAGGCATAGTGGTTCCCACTCTTTTTCCTCTCAGTCTGCTACTACTCTCGTTCTTGCATTCAATACCTGTCGGATTGACAACTGCTGCTCTCTCTATATTAGGCTTCCCTCACTCGACTGAATTGCCTCGAACGCGTATTGCGTTCCGCTGCGCGCTTGGTCGGGCGCATTCCTAAATTCGGCCATGTCTCTGAATACATGCGCGATGTCCTGCGCTGGTTACCACTCTCGCAAACCATTGTCTACCGGGTCGCCTCCGTTATCTAGCAATGTCAGCTTGGCCGTGCTCCCTCCTATCTGGCGAGCTTTGTTCTCGTGCCTCTATTCCACCTGGTCACCGCTCTCTTCGCTCTGCCACCCGTGGTGACCTCCATGTTCCTTTCGCACTCATCGCTACTATGCAACAGCATGCTTTCTCTGTGGTTGGACCCACACATTTGGAATGGGCTTCCTCCTGAGTTGCTGTATCTTCCTCGAGACTCGTCCACCGCTTTCTTCTTTGCTCTAAACAGTGTTCCCTTTCGCCGGGGTCGGGCTGGGAGCTCCTATAAATAGTTCGCGCTCCAAATTTTTGTTTTCCTTCAGATTTATCTCCCCTTGAATCATTTCATCCGTAGGTTGTGTCTACATATTCTGGAACTCTCCTTGGCTTTGGGCGAAGCTCTTCGTGGATTTCGCATAGCAATTGCTAATGCCATTATACCCAACTTGGCCTTACGAGTTTTCAGTTCGGTCTCAGCATGTAAAGTTCTTTATCTGCATTTCACGTAGCGTCATTTCTGAACCGCCGGAATGGAAAATGCAATCTTTGTAGGAAAGTAAAATTACTGCATTGAAAGCTAAATGGACCGAATCTCCATTATGTCACTTTTTTATTGATGTGTTTTGTAGTTGAAACCACAGCAACGACCATCGGAAACACTTCATCGATAGACGAACTTGATTCAAGCACTGCCATCTTAGTTTACTCAGTTCTTGGAAGTTTGACTCTCTTTGTGGCGAGCATCCTAACAATGAGCGTCATCTTGAGCGTCAGGGAAAGGTGAGAAGTTCACATCATGCTAAGAAGACGTGTTCAGGCAACACTGTGATTTTGCGCGAGGTACAAATGTTTGTAATAAATAATAAATAACTTAATGCCATTATTTCGTATAATCTGTCATAAAGATGTCACATTACTAGACACTGTAATGCCATGTGTAACCAAGTCAGAAATGTTGTACTGCATTTAAATCAGCCGTTCTATCTCTGTCCATATTCATCCTCACACCAACAGTTATAAGTTGCGCTCGGTCATCGGTGATTATCGCTACGCCTCGCAAAAGAACCGTTCTCGGTGGCTGGTCCGGAGCGCTGATCAATTGGGTTCGTTCTGTCTTGATTTCATTCGGGTTTAAAATTAAGACTCATCTATTTCAGTTTGATATGCACCGTTACTTCTCTTCTGATCTATCTGATCTATCTTTATCCAATATGGCTTTTTCCAAGGATTATGATCAGGGCTTTTTTCAGCCGGAACGCGCCGGTACGGCGTTCCGGCACCTTTTTAAGCTCCTAAAAAATAATTTATTTATTTTAATAATTAAAACAATAATTTAGTTATTTTAATTTAATTTAAGTGTTTTTGAACTCTTTTCAGTGTTTATTGAGACCCCTCCCAACCCCCAATCCCGTTTTTCTCGTGATTTTAGCTCGCCCATAATTGTTGCGTTCCGGCACCTATTGTTCCGTTCCGGAACCTTTTTTTCTAGAAAAAAAGCACTGATTATGATAATATATTGCGATTTTACTTCGAACGATGCCTTAGGATTTTTTAATAATTGCGCTATAGAAGTCATTAAAATGATTTAGTTGCGTAGCAAAGGTAAGCTATCTACAACGGCAGATACCTCCTTCATCGATTTGGTTCTTCGTGTTTAAACGTTTCTCCTCTAAAACTGAGAGCTCGGGATAAAGTTTCTTTTCCACACTTAATTCTGCCTGATATGATAGAGGTAGTTTATTTTTTAGGAAAGCCTTGCAACGGCAGAGCGGTGTGACGCGCGCAATCAGCGATCGATCTTATCAGGAGCTCCATCAGAGACAAGATAACCAATACACAGAACTACAAAGAATAACATATCAGGAGACCGAATTTGAACCAGTTTACGAAGATATTTATGATTATGTTAGGGTATCTGATGCCCCAAGTTACCTTAGTATCGTACCATAAGCATTAAGTTATTTATTATTTCTCTTTGCTGACGATGTCCAGGCTTATGTCCATGGGCCTCCTTCCTCTCAACTTCTTCTTGTTCAGCGCATCGAAGCTCTTTCTCGTGATCTTCATACCTGGATGTCTTGCAATCGCCTCTCCCTCAATTCGTCAAAAACCCAGTTTATCTGGTTTGGCACTCCTCAGCAACTTAAAAAACTCGACTTTGCTGTGCTGTCTCAAAGGTTTCCGCTTTTCACTTTCTCGTCTAGCGTTCGTGATCTAGGAGTGACCCTTGACAATTCTCTCACCTTTACTGAACACATTTCCAAACTCACTCGCACTTCCTATTTTCACCTAAGGCGCCTTAGAGCTATCCGTCGCTCTCTGTCATCTCCAATTTTCACTTCAATTGTCCATGCATTTGTCTGCTCTAGACTTGACTACTGCAATTCCCTCCTCATTGGTCTTCCCAAAGTCCGTCTTGCTCCTCTTCAGTCCGTTCTCAATGCTGCTGCTAGATTAATTGCCCGTCTTCCTCGATTCTCTCATATCACCACCTTTATGGCAGAAGAACTCCACTGGCTCCCGCTTTCTGCCCGCATCCAATTTAAGGTCCTCATCCTTGTCTCTAAGGCTCAGCTTGGTTTCGCTCCAAAATATTTATGTGACTTATTTCATCGCCATCACTCTGCGGCTTCTCTTCGTCCTCTTCGTTCATCTGACCGTTTGGACCTCCTCGTTCCCCGTGTCAGGACTTCACTGGCTCAATCTAGGTCGTTTGCTTCCATTGGCCCTGCTCTTTGGAATGGGCTTCCTCCGTTTGTTCGTTCTTCTATTCTCTCAGGTAGCGTCTCTTCCTCTTTTACCTTTCTTAAAACTTGCTTTTTCTCTCGGGGTCTATCGCACTGGGAGCGCTTCTGAATGGCCCTCCCGCTAGAAGCGCTTTATAAATATCCGAATACAATACAATACAATACAATACAATACAATAAGCGAGAATTAATAATTGCTCACATTGAAAAATTATTCGCGAATCTACGCATGATTTTCGACATTCAATAAACAATTTTAATTTTTCCTAGCATCTCATGTTGTTAGTCCGTTGCTGAATGCAGATGGATATAATTATTTAATCAATAAATGAAAACTAACAGTTGCGGTGTATTACGATGCACAAAGGTACTTGTCATTTTGCTGAAGTGTTTGAACAAGCGAGTTCAATTCGAGGGCATTGTTTTTGCTTGATGCTGACATATTGCGAGATTTTATATTATATTGTAAATATCTTCAACATTACGTAACGATTAGCGAATTTAAATTCTGTGGGACATGACTATATTTCTGTTACTGTTTAATGTGTTTATACTTTTTACTTTTCGTTAATTAGTGACGAGTGTTTTTCAGAATTTAATTCAACGTGTGTTTACTAGCATGGTAGGCCTACTATTCACTGTTAGACGATGGAAAGGGTTGAAGCATATGGTGAAGCTGTTTGAACATAAAGTGCGAACAGATGTTCCAGATAATTGAAATGAAAAACTTTCCAAGAAATGCAATATAATTCTGGTGAAATCTTAGATGGCCAGTATTTTATAACCTGTAATAATTATATCCACATATCAGTCTAAGTGCAACGACTCCAAATACATACAAGTGTACAGACAAGCAACAAATAAACACTAAACTTACGCTTGCATCTGCCAGTTTTGGCATGATTAGGCAGAGGGCAAACTAACAGGGTTCGTCTTCAGGAGCATAACAGAATCATGATGAACGATTAGCGAGAAAGAGAGAGAGGCAGAGAGAGACAGACAGACCAACTCATACAATGGCGTACATTATTTTAGTACGACACATACATTGCATATACTAGTCAACACTTGTGTTTTCATAATCTAGTTACGAAACAAGGAACGCAAATTTCTCACAGCCTTGTAAATTATTGTAGATTATGCCGATGTTATGCAATGTAATGTAATTTAACATGTCACGAGTTACTATACCGAGTGCCTAGGCGAGGTTGATACTTTGTTTGCCTGAAACCAGACGATGTTCGAGTACTTAGAAAAAATCACCACTGAGCCTAATGTATGGTTGACAGTTTATATGAAGTTTGTAATCCGCGTTTCTTTGAAGGCTGCCATTAAATATATATGAATATATACAGCACCATTATAGTTGGTCAGTTAGAGTAGGCCCTACAATAGCTCCAATTCACGAAATAAAGCTATAGGGTTAATGGCAAGACCCAGAGTTCTCTGAATGTTAAAAGTTGGCATATAATTATCAGTTAGCAGTTTCCAGCGCTGGAGGGCCGTTGCGAACAAAACTCTATTTCGCAGAACCAAAATTAGGTCAGAAGAGAGCTAGCTTATTACGCCTCAAAGAGATAGCTCCAGTGTGTTCTAAAATGTAGACGGGCCCCTCTTTTATTGTGCCCTGGTTCGACGAATACGGCTCGACAAGCGTCAGGAACTCAATTAGGCTACCGCAGATCCCGAGATCCGGCGGACCGTCCCGTCTAGCTCCAACACTTCCGAGAGATAAACAATGATTTTCTTTCCAGGGGCACGTTAAACTGGGATGAACTTATAGTCCGAGAAAGGAGCAATCCGCGTCGGCTATATCTTCAGTAGACAAGGTCATGTTAGTTACTCTTCTCGCCTTGTTAGATTTCAGTGCCGCCTTTGACACTGTTGACCAAATTGCCTAAATTCTTTGGTATTGCCGACTTTTGCCCTCATTTGGTTATTAGGTGGCTCCTCGTTCAACATAATATTCTTGTCGTTGGTAGCTGCAGTGAGAGACTACCCGTCATGACTCGGCGTTTCGACATCTGCTATATTTAAGAACATAAAAAACTTCAATAATTCTTCACTCTGTCTTTAAATACATGCAGAATATTGCAAGTGTGCCTAATCTCTTCTTACAGCTCATCTTTAAATTTTGTTGACTCTTCAATATGTTGTGAGGATCTCCTGCGTGAAGTTCAGCTCACGAGGCGCTTTCACTATTTTCATCTGACATGATTGTTGTGTTTGCAGCACTTAAAAACGTATTAACATCACATAACAAGGGTTTAAAGTGGTTCAGAAGACGTGTAATCTGTTAGAACCGCTGTAAATTAACTTCGAACGCTTAATAGCCCAATTCTCCTAGCTTCTTCTTAAAAGCTGTGATAGCATCCACTGAGACAGTAGGCCTACTATCATCCAAACGAATCCACAAGTCTACAACTCGTGCACTGCAGAATTTAAAAGGCGATATATAAAGTTCATAGTATTTACTTGCAAATAACAGGGATAGCATTGTGTTTGTACATTTGTATAGCACAGGTTAGAAACAAACTACTCAAGGACGCTTCAATCACGAGTGCCCAAAAATGATCGGAGAGTTTTGAGTCAGCGAATGGTAAACACTCCATGTGACTGAACCCGATAATTTTATGACAGATCATAAACATCTGTGACGAACTTCTCGACTTCCCAATTTCCACAGCCACCTGAGTTAGACAACTACAGAGAAAAGTGTTACAAAGCTACAGCTGCGGTACATATATTTGTTTAGTTCCAATCAGTGGGTTGACACACCGCAAACCATTATTAGTAGTAACATTATTAGTAGTTACAATAAACAGAGACTAAGTTTTGGAAACAGTGGCAGCACTGTTTTCAGAAACACGACTTTAATTGACTTTGAAAAGACACGATCGTCCAATTAAGTTCCACAGATGTTTATTCATGATCGTCCAATTAATTATGATCAATCACAAAATTATCCGGTTCAGTCACATGGAGTGTTTGCCATTAGACATGTAGGCCTAAGTAGGCCTATCGTTTAACTCTGACGAATTTAATTAAAACGGATGCTTATCCGTACCGCAACTTAGCACACGATCTTGTTTTGTCAATTGTTGCCAAATTGGGTCTGTTTTACTTCACTGGTTATTCCTCTGCGATCTCATAGAGGATTCCATGCCTATATAATATCGGTCGCCCTTGACAAAGTTCAGAAACGCGCTAATATATTTACGAGATGTTAACCGTTCAAGTTTTCGTCTGGGTTTTAATTCTCATAGCGCTTGGTGTGACGATTCTCTAAGACCACACAATTATTCTTGCCCACACTACTTAATGCATGTTAGTATATTATAGATAAGAGTAAGTTTATAGCATGCGATGTAAGATTAATGGAGCTATATAAATGTAATTCATTTAGTATGCCAGCAAGATAAAGCCAGCATTATAAGATAATAATGAAATTTAAGGTACAGGGGCAGATCATATCTTCAAAGAAGCGGCGAGATAACGTGGACTCACCTCATTGGTCAAACGGAAACATTTCAGTTAAGTTGCTATGGTGATAACAGCTGACGCGTCGGGAGCTTAGCAACGAATGGTGACGATGTACGGAGTTAATTCAGTTGTATGTTTGGATTTCGAATGATCTAGTCGATTTGTGAAATCGCGGAGGCATCAACTCGTTAAGTTCGGCTAAGACGGCTGTTGTAATCCGTAGTTGGCGAACTTTGTCGTGAGATTAGTTCGGATGAACTAATAAGTCGTGCAGTCAGACTGTGAATGTAAATTCTTCGAATGAAACGCTTGCGAACGGGAACGGTTACGAGGCGTGACTTTCTTATATAGAAACGTCGTCAATTCGAACGATCCACAGTTAACGGACTTCGTATGTTTTGTTGCGAGTGAAGTGTATGTGCTTTCGAAGACAGTAAAGCCTTCATTCGAACTATAAACTTCGATCTCTACGAAGGAGACAAGGGATTATGTGGAGTTGAAGACAGTGGTCAATTTTCGTAATTCAACGCGGAGAGGAATTGACTCATCTGTCAACTGCTGGGAGAACAGGCGAGTGCACAACGACACGTGAAGAAACACAGGAACGTGAGAACTTTCGTTGATACAGAATTTCCTGGGGAGGTTAATTATAGGCAATAATAAGATTAATGTAATAAATGCTGGCTAAGTAAGAGATTCGACATTATAATCAAATACATAAATTGATAGAGACTTAAAGCTTCTTAAATGTTGTGTTGACTATACATGTCATTACTTTGAATTTGACATTATATACATAGGCCTATCTATCAAAATGTACATTCAAGCCTTTGTCATTAATCTATTTAGCATGACTTATAAGCCTATGAATTTCCAGACCAGGTGGGGGCAAAATACAGTTGATATCTAAAGTAGACGTGGGTGCATATTCATATAGCACTAAGCACTCTTTATTTAGAGGGTGGCGCTACATAAACTGGTGGCTCGTCTCCGGGATTGAACTGCTTAATTAATTAGGAGAATTGATTAAGGCAAACGGGGAACATATCCCATATTAGACACGAGTAACTAGACTGTGTTTACTTACGTGTTAGATTAAAACGTATAGGTCGTCTGCTTTGCATGACGTCACATTTGTTTGAATTGTCGACGTGTGATTGGCTGAAGGTAAGGTCAGGTCAACGGTCGCAAATCGAAAAAGCTAACTATTGGTAAGAGTTAGGTCAGGTCAAGGTTGTTCAGTGTTTAAGTTGTAAACAAGGTGAACTAGCTTTGAAATCTGAAATTTATCTTGAGCCTTATATCAAAGAAAATTGATATAGCGCAATGGCTGGTGAGATTCAGAAGTGGATTAAGGTGGCGCAGGACCTTGGATACGCAGAAGATGCGGTTAGAGAATATGTCAAGGACAGGCAGAATGAGATTAGGGAAGATAAAAGACGTGAGGCCGAAGAGAGGCTACGTCTAGCTGAACTGGAAAATCAAAAGGAAGATAAAAGGCGTGAGGCTGAAGAAAAGCTACGTCTAGCTGAAATGGAAAAGGAAGAGAAAAGACGTGAGGCCGAAGAGAGACGGATCTCCGAAGAAATGAATTTGAAGAGGATGGAAATGGAAAATCTGAAGGAGATAAAACTTAAAGAGCTAGAGCTTCAGATGACACGTGAGACAAGACGAGAAGATGGAGATAGGATGAGACTCGATGGAGATGGAGAGTATCCTGGACAGGCAAATAATGCCAAACATGTTAAAATGCCCATTTTCAGGGAAGAAAGAGATTCTTTAGACGCCTATCTTCTTAGATTCGAAAGGACCTGTACAGCATACAGAGTTCCGAATGAGTTATGGGTTCTGACACTAGTAAAGTCGCTTCAAGGCCGAGCACTTGAAGTATACGAAAGAATGAGTATAGAAGAATCTCAAGACTATGAAAAGTTAAAGGAGAGACTACTCATAAGGTTCAAACTGTCTGAATCAGGATACAGAAATTTGTTTAAACAAAGCGCTAGAGAAAAAGACGAAACTCCGGAACAATATGTAGGAAGACTTAAGCGTTACTTAAGGCAGTGGCATCAAATGTCAGGCTTTAGCGAAGACAGAGAGGGTTTAGAACAACTCATATTGAGAGACCAATTCTTCATTATGTGTGACAATGAGATGAGACGCTTTCTAAAAGAGAAAGGGAAACTAAATCTTGAGGACATGTTGGAACAGGCCCAAAACCTCATAGAAGCGAGAGAATCGGATGAAAGGAAATGGATTCATACTCAGAAGAATAAAGACAAAGATTCCAAAATACAACCGAGAGATAATAAGCAGAAGAGTTTTGAGAACACAAGCAACTCTCATAACAAATTTAGAGAGCAGAAGGAATTCAGAGATAAGAATCAATTCAAGAGTAATTGGAAGTTCTCCGACAACAAGAAATATGGAGTAGAAACAGAAACCCAGAAGATGGGGTGTTTCCGCTGTGGGTCAAAATCTCACAGAATAGCCCAGTGCAGTGAGAAAGACAAGACAGGGAGAGAACATAGAGTAGCAACAATGCAATGTGACGAGGAATCAGATGGAAATGGAGATAAACGAGAAGCAGTAATTTCATACTGTTCTGCATACGTCGAACAAGAAGGAAAGTGTATAATAGAAGAACACAAGTATCAGGGCCCAGTTGTAATTAATGGATGTGAAACAAAAGGTGTCTTTGACACTGGTTCGAATTGTGTTGCAGTGAGAGAAAGTCTGATTAGAAGAGACGAATATGTTGGTCGAAACATGATATGTACTTTTATGAATGGTACTAAACATGAGTATCCGATGGCGAAAGTCGCAATACAGAGCGAATACCTCACGGGTGTGGTAGAAGCAGCTGTGATCAAAGATCTAGAAGTAGAAACGATCATTGGATCAAGGGTAGAAGCTACTGAAGATCCTAAATTGAATTTGTGTTATTGTGAGGCTGAAGTAGTAAAGTGGAAGAAAGAGGCAGAGAGAAATGCTGAAGAGTTCACTAGCAAAGTCAGAGTAAATGAAATAGATACTAAATGCCTGTATGATACAGGAGCAAATTGTGTTGCTGTGCAAAAGAGATTAGTGAAACCAGAACAATACACAAACAAGTTTATGGTGTGCAGATTTGCTAATGGGAAGAAAGAAAAATATCCCATGGCAAGAATTAAGATTGAAGGTAATGACTTCAAGGGTGTGACGGATGCTGTAGTAATAGAATCCTTGGTGATAGGATTAATCACGGGTCCATGTTTGTACGATAAGAGTATAAACAGAATCCAACCGAAAGGGAAACATGATGACGAGAAGACGGATAAATCATGTGAACCTAACATTAGTAGAGCCAAAGAGGAGAAAAAGAAACAATGGAATGTAAAGGGTTGCGACGCTGAAGGGATGAGATACAATAAGGCTAACCCAACCATAGGAATCCAGAACGCAACTGGATATGATTGTGAGAATGTCACAGAAACAAGAATAAATAACGGAGTGGAACAAAACAGTAAAACAGAAGTGATATTAGCCGGATGTACGACACGAGCACAGGATGAGATAAAAGAGAGGCGTGTCGAACGACCACTGAGAATACCAGAAGTAACAGGTTTAGATCTCAAGCCAGAAGAGATAATAGAACTATAAAGAACCGACACTTCGTTAACAAGATATTGGGAGATGGCTCAGAGAAGCGAGAGTGTGAATGGAGAACCATATAGAGGCAATCCATTATTTGTAGTCAAGAAGAACATGTTGTACCGGAAGTATAAGGAAGTCTTAAGGGACGAAATTAGACTTCAACTAATGATTCCAAAGACTTTGAGAGATAGGGTGATGTTATTAGCCCATGGATCATTACTTGCTGCACATCAAGGGATGAAGAGAACTCAAGCTAAAATAATGACTTCGTTCTACTGGCCATCTATACAACAAGATGTAAAGAGATATGTCTTAAGCTGTGATGTATGTCAGAGAGCTGTGGATAAACGAGGAATACAGAGAGCACCGTTGGGACATTTACCTCTCGTAGATGTGCCATTCCATATGATCTGTGTAGATTTGGTGGGACCAATAGAACCCAGGTCAAGCAGAGGAAACCGGTACATACTGACGATAATAGACATGGCAACTAGATTTCCTGAGGCGATTCCACTGAAAGGAATAACTACAGAAGAAGTGGCTGAGGCATTGTTCGAATTCTACAGTAGGATGGGAACACCACGTAGAATACATACTGATAGAGGAAGCCAATTCACTTCAGATCTGATGAAAGAGATTGATAAATTACTATTGATGAAACATACGCTAACTACTCCATACCATGCGATGGGCAACGGTGCAGTGGAAAGACTGAATGGGACAATAAAGTCTACATTGAAAAAGTTGATAGTGGAACAGCCCAAAGAGTGGGATAGATTTCTAATACCTCTTCTATTTGCATTGAGAGATAGCATTCATGAGAGTCACGGGTTCACACCATTTGAACTAGTCTATGGGAGAAGTATAAGAGGCCCAATGACTATACTTAGAGAATTATGGACTAGAGAAGAAGTGGAAGGTGAGACTCGTGATGCTTATAGCTACATGTTGGACTTACAAAATAGAATAGAAGAAACATGTAGAATTGCACAAAAGGGATTGGAGAAGATGCAAATCAAAAATGAGAAACATTATAATAAGAAGGCTAGATATAGGAGACTGAGCATAGGTGAGAAAGTTCTATTGTTGTTACCGATGAAGACAAATAAGTTAATGTTGAAGTGGCAAGGGCCATATGAAGTGAAGGATAGAGTTGGAGAATGTGATTATAGGATTGAAATAGCACCTGGTAAAGTGAAGACATATCATGTAAACATGCTAAAGAAATACAATGAGAGAGAAATGATGGAAGAACAGTTAGCTACAGTAGTAACTGTAGTGAACGACGGAGAAACTGGAAAAGAAGATGAGCTCCTAGAACTATACAACGGAGAACAAAAGGAAACATATAGGGATGTAAAGATCAGTCCACAACTTGACGATAAGAAAAGAAATCAGCTGATGAGACTGCTGGATGAATATAAAGATATTTTCTCTGATGTGCCTGGCAAGACTGACTGGGTGGAGCATGAGATTAAGTTGACAAACGAAACACCAGTCAGGTCAAAAGCATATCCTACACCATATGGATTACAAAAGCAAATTGATGAGGAGATAACAATGATGTTGAAAAATGGTGTGATAGAGAGATCAACCGCTGCATATGCAGCACCGTTAGTTGTAGTTAAGAAGGCCGACGGCACAAATAGATTGTGTTGTAATTACCAACAACTAAACAAAATCACAATCTTTGACCCAGAGCCCATGATGGCAAATGAAGATATATTCAACAAGCTTAGTGGGAGCAAAATCTTCAGTAAATTTGACTTTTCGAAGGGATACTGGCAAATCCCAATGTCTAAGAAATCACAAGACTACACGACATTCGTGTGTGCCAATGGACTTTTCAAATTCAAAGTTATGCCATTTGGATTGATAAACAGCGCCTCGAGCTATAATAGGCTGATGCGGAAGGTATTAGATGGACTGAAGAATTTGGAGAGTTATGTAGACGACGTCTTAACTCACACTCAAAACTGGGAAGAACATATATTAGCATTGAAGGAGTTCTTTGGGAGAGTGAGAGAAGCAAAATTAACACTTAAACCAAAGAAGTGTGAGATTGGATTTCAAACAATTGACTTCCTTGGACATACCTTGAGTGGTGGAGAAATTAAACCAAAGGAAGAATCAATAGACAAGATTATAGAAATGCCCAGACCAAACAACAAAAAACAAGTAAGAAGTTTTCTGGGAGCAGTCAACTATTACAGGAAATTCATACCAAACTGTGCGATGATAATGAAACCACTCACAGAATTAACCAAGAAAAATGCCAAAGTAATTGTTGAATGGACTAAAGAATTGGAGAGTGCATTCACAGAACTGAAGAAGGTGTTATCAGAGGCACCAATATTAAAACTACCAGACCTAGACAGAGAATTTGTAGTTAGAACAGATGCATCGAATGCAGCTTTGGGAGGTGTACTGATGCAAGAATACGAAGGAGTGATGCATCCGGTGTCATATGTGAGTAGAAAGTTGAGCGAAGCAGAAAAGCGATATTCCGTGGAGGAACGAGAATGCCTAGGCATGATATTCGGGTTGAAGAAATTTAACAGATATCTCTATGGAAAGGAATTTGTGATGGAAACAGATCATTGTAGTTTACAATACTTGAAGACAGGTAATGTGAAGAATGATCGTGTGATGAGATGGAATCTGTTATTGCAAAATTACAAGTTTAGGATAAGATACATTAAAGGTAGTGACAATGTAGTGGCAGATTACTTAAGTAGAGGACTAGAATAAGCCAATTAGAATAATTATAAGTAAGATAGTAAGTGAAATGTTAAGGTAAGATGTAAGGTGATAGAATAAGTTATCACTTTATTTATAAATTAGGTGTTTTAATATATATTAAACATAGTTGTAGGTTGATAGTTATCACAGGCTAAGATGGTGTGTTTAGTTAGCCTAATGATAGAGTAGTTGTAGATGATAAGCAGTTCAGATAGTTAAAAGACTGAATGTATGTTACTTTAAAGTATAAGTTAATGGATTATTATGTCAAGTTGATATATTTCACTACTTTAAGTTAAACCAGTTGAAATAGTGAATGGCTCAACTGATTAATTGATATATGTTATTATAAACTGTGTAGTTAAGAATATTGTGTAGTTGTTAGGTAAGGAATCGTAGTAGTTTAGAGAAAAATTGTAACAATTTTCTTGATTGTGGAGGTTGATGTGACGATTCTCTAAGACCACACAATTATTCTTGCCCACACTACTTAATGCATGTTAGTATATTATAGATAAGAGTAAGTTTATAGCATGCGATGTAAGATTAATGGAGCTATATAAATGTAATTCATTTAGTATGCCAGCAAGATAAAGCCAGCATTATAAGATAATAATGAAATTTAAGGTACAGGGGCAGATCATATCTTCAAAGAAGCGGCGAGATAACGTGGACTCACCTCATTGGTCAAACGGAAACATTTCAGTTAAGTTGCTATGGTGATAACAGCTGACGCGTCGGGAGCTTAGCAACGAATGGTGACGATGTACGGAGTTAATTCAGTTGTATGTTTGGATTTCGAATGATCTAGTCGATTTGTGAAATCGCGGAGGCATCAACTCGTTAAGTTCGGCTAAGACGGCTGTTGTAATCCGTAGTTGGCGAACTTTGTCGTGAGATTAGTTCGGATGAACTAATAAGTCGTGCAGTCAGACTGTGAATATAAATTCTTCGAATGAAACGCTTGCGAACGGGAACGGTTACGAGGCGTGACTTTCTTATATAGAAACGTCGTCAATTCGAACGATCCACAGTTAACGGACTTCGTATGTTTTGTTGCGAGTGAAGTGTATGTGCTTTCGAAGACAGTAAAGCCTTCATTCGAACTATAAACTTCGATCTCTACGAAGGAGACAAGGGATTATGTGGAGTTGAAGACAGTGGTCAATTTTCGTAATTCAACGCGGAGAGGAATTGACTCATCTGTCAACTGCTGGGAGAACAGGCGAGTGCACAACGACACGTGAAGAAACACAGGAACGTGAGAACTTTCGTTGATACAGAATTTCCTGGGGAGGTTAATTATAGGCAATAATAAGATTAATGTAATAAGTGCTGGCTAAGTAAGAGATTCGACATTATAATCAAATACATAAATTGATAGAGACTTAAAGCTTCTTAAATGTTGTGTTGACTATACATGTCATTACTTTGAATTTGACATTATATACATAGGCCTATCTATCAAAATGTACATTCAAGCCTTTGTCATTAATCTATTTAGCATGACTTATAAGCCTATGAATTTCCAGACCAGGTGGGGGCAAAATACAGTTGATATCTAAAGTAGACGTGGGTGCATATTCATATAGCACTAAGCACTCTTTATTTAGAGGGTGGCGCTACACTTGGTGAGTTTAAAGAGACAGACATTAGGACAGAATAATCTGTACGTAGCTGTTTTTAAGATCTCAGAACAGCCGGTAATGGAACAACCTTGAGCTTTAAACTTTCCTTAAGTTATCTCGTTGACATCTATTCCTTATCTTTTTGTTCTCTAGTAAATCGGATCGTAATCGTAATCGTAATCTTCAAACTCCTAAAGCGCCACTCGAAGGCCAATCGCAGAGTACCAGCCTATTCACGAGGGTGGTTACAGAGAGCAATCCGAAAAAAGTCCGAGTCCAGTTTCCAGAAGGCCATATCAAATCAGAGGGGGTTTTCAATAGAGTAGTCCAAAAGAGGTCCGAGTCCGGTTTCCATGGGGACCAGATCAAGAGAGGAGGCAGAGCAGCTGTCAAGGCGGGTGTCGTTATGGGCGAGAATAATTTTCCTTTGAATATACCTTCCGTTTCATTGCGTTTCGTTTTCCATCATGCGCCTGAAACTCCTCTATCCATCACCCTCCGGTTTTCCACCCAAAACTAGATTCTTAAACTTACGATTGCAATACCAATCAATATTTTCTCTCAGTTTAAGCGTGTTGTTATAATATGTATGCAAACCTCTTGTAAACACCAGTTTTAATTTGATACTAGTTTAAGAAAGCATTGATTCCGTTTTATTGCTAATTTAAAAAAATAGCTCAACTACTTGGTTAACTTAAATCAGCAAAAGTGATTTTGTGATTTCATGTTTTTAGAGTTTGCCTTCCGTTGTCGATGTGTTGACCCACCAGAGCACCAGAGAAAGTGTTACGAGGTCGGCTACAACACCATCTGTTTCTTTCGACCTGAGCCTGAATGCAAATTGGTGACATGGGAAGAAGCTTGGGAAACATGCCACAGAAACAATGCCACTTTGCCAGCAATTCGAAACGAAGCAGGTCAAAAGGCTTTTGAAGGCTACATGGACTTCCTGAAGCTACGAGATTACGATCCCCTTTGGATGGCAGGACAGGAAGTCAGAGGACAGGAATGGAAATGGTTGAATGGCAGTACTGCCAACCTGACAAGTCTTCAGTTAAGAGGTACCTTGTGTAATGTTCGTGGGGGGGGGCGTATGTTAACAATTTTATAAATTTTATCAACTAATAACAAGTTTTTTAAGGTTAACGTAGAGTGTTACTATACAACAAAAGTACATGTTCGAGGACCTATTACCAAACTGGCCGATCTCCGATCTCCAGTCCATAAGAAGTCTAATGTCACCATATAGATTATTATGTATCCAGAGTCCACCTAACTAATCAATGCACATTTCATGCTAAATTACAGCCCAATCCGACATCATATTTTAAATAATTTAGCACAACGCCATCCCAGCTTTCATAAGACCGTTTTTAATTGTCATCCATTTGCACAGTCATTTTGTTCCCGTTATGTAACTGTATGTGTGTATTATGTATATTATGTGTATTATATAGCACCTTTCAGGCTCTTTTAAAACTCGTTATTAAGCCATGATATTTAGCCTACAAATTACATATCGCATTCTGTATACATGTATTCATCCATCTGTATATGTGTCGCCTTGCTCGGTTGCCAAAGATAACTTGCGGGGTTGTGGAAAGATGGTTTGGGGACGTTTCGTCTCCGGACGATTCGTCACGGACGATTCGTCCCGGGACGATTCGTCACGAGGACGTTTCGTCTCGGGTCGATTCGTCACGGACTGTTCGTCACGAGGGTTGCGTAAATGGACCGTCTTTAAAAGAGGCCTCTGTAAAGAAGTTCCATAATTTGATTGCGAGAGTTAGGCGTGCGGTTCAGGGTTATTACAGAACAGATGTTCTTACATATCTTCGTGCAATAGCCCATCTCTCTCGCAACTAGTAGAACTTTTAAGTACTGGAACTTGTACTGACGATGACACTGTCGTTTTATTCGGCTTTAGTCTGTTTTCTCGTTTTAGTATGTACCTATGTTCTTATTAGACAATCGATCTTTTGTTAGATCTGTTGAGTTTTAACATTAGACAATCGATCCTTTGTAATTTGTCACTTTGGTAGATTTGTTGAGTTTTAACATTAGTTGAGTTTTATCCTCTGACGAATCGTCCTCTGACGATTCGTCCTGGGACGAAATGTCCTCGTGACGAATCGTCCTGGGACGAATCGTCCGTGACGAATCGTCCGGAGACGAAACGTCCGCATACCCGAAAGATGACAGGCACGATGTTGTACAGATCAAATCAAATCAAATCAATTTTATTTGGTAACCACACATTTCAAACAAATAGATGAGAAAACAGGCATGTGAAGAAAATAAACATATCTGGTTACACAGCGGAACCTAAAGGGGTCATAAACCCCGCTTACCAGGGCCCTCTATGTGGAGTAAGATGCATGGAGACGGCCTAACAACAGAAGTCCCAACCAGGTATTAAACAACAGAATTGTATACAAAAGAAAACTAAAGTCTTAACTATAATTCTTAACTAATAAGTCCAAAAAACACATCTGGCAAGTAACCCCATAGTTCAGTTAATCTGTTTGAGTGTCTCTAATAAACATACGAATGCAGATGCTTTATTTCATCCAAACGTTCGGTACATCGGGCAGGAAGTGATCCCCATTCGAAAGTTTAAGAGCCTAGTTTGTATGCACAATGTTCGGTTCCTAATTACTTGTCCAGGGTAGCGTCGACAGGGCGACGTACTTGACATAATTATTTGGTGTAAAACGTATTGTACGGGTTAATGGTTTCGGCCTTCCTCGCATCCTGTAGGCCAGCCACTCTTTCAATCACCACTCGGCTCACTACCCTAATAAATCTGTCTGTCTGTTTGCTGTCTGCATGTGTTTTTATGTCTCTGATGTTCCCGGTGTTCCCAATGTTGGTCTACATACTAGCAGTGCATATGTTAACGGATTTGGACTACTGGGACAAAGTCGGCAATGGTCATGATGCTCTGGGGAGCATCATGACCATTTTAGAGCATTTGCTGCCAATAGGAGCCCATTTTAGCCACTTTACCTGAGACAAATCACCGAAGCTACTTGGACAAATCATAAAACCACTGGAACATTTGTCCCACTAGTAATACAGCTAAAATATGCACTGCACACTAGTATACACTACACTACAGTCTGCATGCTATACCGCACTACATATGTATATATGTGTATGAATGTTTCATACATCGGACTTCATACAGCCTAACTTCTGTTTGTCGTACACATCAGATTTAGACCGGTCTTAGCCAGCGGATCAGGATATCTGACTAAGGTTTGACTGGAAGCGACTATCGATTGATGATTTAGAATTAAGATAGCGGCGCTATCGAAATCATTAGATTAGATCTGTGAAAAGTGATACGTCGGTCTTTACGTTCTATTGATCTCTGGTCTTTGCTTCTGAATATTTTAGGGAACATGGGAGGTGACTTCGTTCAAGGAGTTCTAACGAATGAGATGTTATTCAGAACGGAAATTCCAAGAAACCAAAGCCACATCGTCTGCCAATTTTTCGGTTAGTTAAAGAACCGACTGGATTATATTACATTATTTAAATAAATTGTTTATAATTAACATACATTGTGTACTTGTAAGATATCAAGTTACTTAACAATTAGTAGGATATATATTCACAGTTCTAACTTGTTGGTAGCTAAAGGTGCTAAATTAATGTCAAATAAAAAAAATACCTTAGATTTGAAATCAATCGTAAGGTACCTTATCAATGTCAGGTAAGGTAAATGAACGTTATTAAAGCGCCTTTTGCGAGGGTGTTCAATAAGTTTTGAACTTGGCTATCTTCCGCTATACTTTCCGGCGGACAAATGCTACTGGCCTTATATATGGGGTCTTGCTAATGTTCTGCAAAATTTTTATGTCATCTGCTTCTTTTGGTATTGTCATTATTATTAAAGCAGTTTTACATAGCGCCCCTTCAAGATTGCCTACTCAGAAGCACTCCCAGCCTAAGCACGGTCGAACAACGCAGTTTTGAGGACAGTGAGAAACAGGGTGAAATGACCAATCGGTATTTGGCGGAGCTTGGTAGGGAGCCCATTCCAGGTCATGGGGCAGCCACACAGAAGGCACGGCGCTGCCGCATGGCTGTCCGCTCACGGGAACATTTAATTGCCCATGTTAGGATCTGAAAAGGCGCTCTATAAAAATCTTTAACTAAGCTTCATTCACGTCAGTAGTGATGTTCGTTGATGTGTTTTTTTCAGGTGCAGCCTGTCGGTCGAACGCCTCTATCAAACTGAGTAAAGGTTGCCTTTTACTAAACATCAAAGAAACCTTGAATTTGTACGATGCTCGTAACAGGTGCATCAAAGATGGCGAAGATCTTGTGGTGCTTGACGACCAAGATGACCTTTTTAGATTCAGGGAAGCCATCACACGGATTCCAAATGTTACCAAAGTTTGGATCGGATTACGAAGGCAGTGGTGGATTTGGAACGCAACAGGTGGCTTTATTAATCTCTCAAGAAGCTGTGCAATAAAATTTCTAATTACAGGAAGAAATAGTTCACATGCCTAGCAACGACTTCAAATTTGAACCATGAGCAATTGTTAGAAACAATAAGAATCTGAACTCATGACAGCAATTGGTTTAGATTATTTTGTTCTGTTTGTAGAGAAAGAACAATGTAATCTTTTATAATCTAATCTAATAACTTGTATAGCGCCGTTGTAATAATGCCCAATACATCAGTCGATGATCTCTTCTAATCTGAAACAATTGAATCAGATTTGTCCATTGTTGGAAAAGTAACGAATCTGAATTACCTTTGACCTGCAACGTATTCAGATTTGTTCTTCTTTTTGTTAGCACGAGTTTAATATGCGACCATAACTTTCTTTTAAATGACTATATTACACACATAATTATATCTAAATATTAATATAGATATGTGAATATATTTGACGTATGCTAGCTTATATTAATATACCACAGATCCTACGACGGAGGTGAAATACAGCAACTGGCTGCCAGATCATGGCTTTAAACGATATCATCCTTGTATGATAGTTGAAATGAAAGAATTCAAATGGCAACAGGAGTCCTGCAGTAGCCCGAAACATTTCGTCTGTCAAACAGGTCTGAATACGTGATGTCTTGCTATAATTACCATCCACTTATTGATAATATCCTATCTTATAGAGAAGGCACGTTATATGTTTCCAGTTTGTATAATTTTAATTTCCATATTATAACCTACTCCTAATTTCTTATTAGCGACTTCTATGATATCGGTGTGTTCAAGGCTTCAATTGCTGTGTCAAATACTGAGCCGCAAAACTCAATAATTAACATCCTCAGCCTTGTGCGACTACTTACCTGACCAGTTCCTCTGATTGTCTCACTCTGATCATTCAAAGGACAAGGACAGTTCTTGGTTTACGTGCCTTTGCCATTGGCGTCCCAGACTCTGACACATTATATCGAGCAGCAGAGTCTGTGGTGGTCTTCACGTCTCATCTCTTCTTCAACTCATTATCCGACAGGTCTGTTTCTACATATATTCTGAGGTTCACTTCTTGTTTTTGGACGCACACTGAGCATGGATTTTTTAACAGCTACCATCTAACGATACCATAAACAACAGTGGCCCTATTGGAACTATTGTCACAATGAAAGATTTATATAGAGCCTTTTCAAGAGAGACTCAGCAGACTTTTGACTTTGATTATATCGAATTCCAGGTTGGCCATTCAAAAATAGTCTTGTGATTTTTTTAGTTCAGTCTCAGTAAGTGAGGTTTTTTTATCTGAATGTCTATTTCTCTGCTTCAGAACATCTGAAAGGTATACCGAATAGTTTGAACCCAAAGCTACTTAATTAGACGCTCAAATCTATTTGTCACAGGTAAATTTTTGGGCGATGTTGCAACCAAACCACCCGTCTTCTATATATTTTAGTAGAAATTGAATAATTAAACCTAATTAAAATAAATTATTATATTATTTTTATATGATATTGTATACTGATTTGTCTATGTGTATGCAGTGATGGAAAATCCTGATTCGTTTTTCACTACTAAACCAACATCCTTCATCGTCTTCGCTGCTCTTGCGATTTCCATTCCAGTTGTTCTGATCATCTTAGTTAGCCTGTTATTGATCATCAGGAAACAACGGTGAGAAATCCTTTTTTGTGTTGATACAATTTAAAGCCATTATTTCGTACACACGTGAAAATATCTTAGATTAGGCACAGCGTTTTTCCGTGTTTAACCAAGTCTCAAGTGTCGAATAGCGTTGAAATCAAACGATCTATCTCTGCCAATGGTCACACTTCATCCCAAAATAATGTGCTCGGTCATTGAATACCGTGACTCACGTTATGTCTCGTACCAGGACAGTTTTGGGTTTTCGGTGGTTGGTCCTCAAATTTACTGACCAGTTCTGTCCGCTCTATCAGTTGTCGTTGTGATGTCATTTAGGCTTAAACTTAAGACTTAACGCTTTCATAATCTTACCAACTTTGTTCTTGCACTGTCTACAGCCTCGTGTTCGCAATTCTCTCTGTGAGACTCTTTCGCTCTAGTCTGAAAACTTGCCTCTATGGATCTTAATAGTTTCTTGGCTTCAATTGCACTTCCGAACTTTGTAATGAGGGAATTGTCATACTACAGTAACTGTTGTATTGTTTTGTACAAGGTGTAAACTTAAAACTCTAACGCGACGCTTTCATAATGCTTAACAACCGTAGGCCCCTATCCTTACTTTTGGTTTATCTGACCTATCCGAATTCCACCTCTATTCCCCAACAGGTTGTAATCCAGGTTCATTTTTACACTTGAAGACAATAGAGCCCATAATAGCCACCAAAGTGGGTATTTGTAGGAGCATAACCTCCAGTAAATAGTGTGAGCATATAATGTAAGGTAATATAATATATAATTAATTCGCTAGGTGGCGCCTCAATTAAGAAGAAATCCAGGTTTTAGTTATCAGTACAATTTATTAATATTTCGCCATTTTAAAGTATTATGCACTAATGGAACTACGCTAGACAACCGACATGCGATCACTAGCATCTTTAGCAGTTCGGGAAACGTTTTCTACTCGACCTAAGACATATTTACTCAGTGACTCATTGGTGACTGTGCCCGAGCGCCATGGTGAGTTACCAATAAGCTCTATACAAGTCCTCTGATACATAGGCCTACACATATACATTAGAGTAGATTGGTTGTGTAAAACATTTCCATCCTTTACCAGAGTAAGCTACAGCTGCTTCGACAACGATTTTACTCTTCTTGTTTTAAAACGTTTCTACTCTGAAACTGAGAGTCGGAAATAGTTTCTTTTCCACACTTAGCTCTGCCTGAATGAAAGCAGTTTATTTTTAGAGAAGCCAGCCAAGAATTGAGCGACGTCATTCGCCTTCCTAGCGATCGATCTTATCAGGACCTCCATGACCGACAAGAAAACCAATACACGGGTCTACAAGGAATAACACATCAGCAAAGCGAACTAAGCTCTGATTCCCAAAATATTTCTGATTACGATGATGTTGGAGTAACACGTCTACCAAGTTACCTCAATATAGTGGCATAAGCGCAAGCCTTTTTCCGTTTTACATTGAAAAAGCTGCGCATATCCTGGTCAGACTTTTTGCGTTTGAAAAGCAGCATCCATCAAACTAGAATTTTCTCAGAAACTCCAATTGCTGTTCCGTTTAATGGAATCCTGCATAAGGCTGCAATTATTCTCACAAACAATGACTACGATGTATTAAGTTACATTTTGTGAACTGTTGGGAGAAACGAATCCAATCCGCGGCCATTGTTTCTGACATATTGCTAAATATTGTTCGAATTTATTAATATCTTCAATTTTGCGTAATTATTAGCGCATATAAATCTTGTAAGCAAAAGACGTAAATATATTTCTTTTGTTGGTTATTGTTTTCTGTATTTTGCTTAGTAAATGATGAGTGTCAACGAATCTTCAAAAGATTTTGTTCAGGCAGACTGGTGATGTAAATATGATCTAAATGTCACTTAATACCAAGATTTTCGTATCAGGTTCCAGGATAATCTCTCTCAGATGTACAGCGATCTGTCTACAGTGTAATAAAAAAAGTTTTGGCTGAGTTTGTCATCACGTGAGCACAAATCGTGCAATGCATTTCTGTCATGTCGGAAATTTATTTATAGTATTTAAAACAATAATAATATATTTACTCCAACTATTATAAAGTCAAGGTTCATAAATTTAAATCCGAGACGCGGGACAAATGTGCACCACAACTTGTCTCTTAAATTGAGTCTACATTGGTGATTCGAACCCGCAATTGCTGGATTAGAGATACAGCGCGCTATCGTATAGACCACTGAAACCCCGAATTAGTGTATGACCTTGAGGTTATTTGGGACAGGTATTTCAGAAGAATGGCTATAGGGGTTATCGGGTTTTCTGTCTGCTGTGATTTATTGGACGACCTATTGTTGGGAGTAGCGGCTTCTTTGTCGGTGGCTGTAGTTTGCTTTTCGAGTTGTTCTTTTCGTGCGCCTTTCCCTCTAGATGTTGATACGACATCACTCTTTGTGTACCTTCCATCTTCTTCGTGATTTGCTTCGTCTGGTTTCCTGAAACAATCAAAGGTAAACTGTGTCACTACAAGGTAGAACAAATGAAAACATCGCACACAGATATAAGTTTGGCTCGAGAATTAGACGGACAGGTATACAGACAGAGAGAGACAGACAATCAGATAAACATACATACACAATTTTAAAAGGCCTGACATTTTTGCTGACCTTGATTAATATTGTTTGCATGAATTTCAATCAATATCCGTGTACTAGCACGGTACTATTTACCATTGGACGCTGGGAAGAGAATGAGGAATTTTGTGAAGCTGTTTGACCTTAAAATTCGAACAGATGTATCAGACGATTGAACTGGAAAAAGCGAGAAGGATAGAGAGCCTAATGGAGAGATAGATAGATAGATAGACAGACAGAGAGACAGACAGACAGACAGACAGACAGACAGACAGACAGACAGACAGACAGACAGACAGACAGATATATAGATAGATAGATAGATAGATAGATAGATAGATAGATAGATAGATAGATAGATAGATAGATAGATAGATAGATAGATAGATAGATAGATAGATAGATAGATGATAGATAGATAGATAACAGACAGACAGGCAGACAGACAGACAGACAAAAGTACAAAAGAACTATTCGGGTGAGACTCGCTTGTTCGGTCTGTCGGTGCAATAACATTTTTATTTCCAGATGTTCCTATATTTTGCACATCAGTCAATGTCAAAATGTATCAGCACATTCAAGCACAAGTGTTTAGAAAGACAACAATTAAATATTAGACCTGCCAGTTGTGACATGCATTAGGCAGAGGGCCAACTAACAAGGCTTGCCTTCAGGAACTGAATAGAAGCCTTGAAAATCAATTAGCGAGAAGGATAGAGAGCCTAATGGAGAGATGATAGACAGATAGATGATGGATAGATAGATAGATAGATAGATAGATAGATAGATAGATAGATAGATAGATAGATAGATAGATAGATAGATAGATAGATAGATAGATAGATAGATAGATAGATAGATAGATAGATAGATAGATAGATAGACGGAAGGACGGACGGACAGACAGACAGACAGACAAACAGACAGATAGATAGATCGACGGAACACACTTGTGTCAAAACTGTGTTTTCTTTATCTACTCACAAACAAGTACCGGTAGCGCAAATTCTGATAGCAATGTAAAGTATTGTAAATTATTGCGGTGCTATACAATGTAATGTAATTTAACATTTATGAATTACTCCTGAGTACATGAAGTGTCAACATCTCCACTGGGCTCAATGTGAGCATATGGTTGACACTTCATATGAAGTCTTTAATTTGTGTTTCTTTGAAGGTCGCCATTAAGTATGTATATACGATGCAATGCATAATTAATACCACCATTATAATTGGTCAGTCAGAGTACAATTGCGCCATCACATGAAATCACGCTCTAGGATTAATGCCAAGAGAAAGAGTTCCTAGACGCGAGAAGTAGTCATAAATCAATTAGCAGTTTCTACCCCTGGAGGGCAGCTGCGAATCAACCTGTATTTCGCAGAAGCAAAAATTAGGCTACAACAGAGCTAGCTTATTAAATCTCGAATAGATGGCTCCTGTGTGTTCCAAAATACAGGCGGGCCTCTCCTTACTAGGTACTTCCTGGCCCATCCATCATTAGATGCTTCCTTACTTAACATCGGACCCTTGTAGGCTTGTACGTAACTGCAGTGAGAGAGTACACCCGGGATGATTCGGAGTTTCGAAATCTGCAACATTCAAAAACATACAATAGTTTTTTTGTGTTCTCGTAAGTAATTCAACACATCGTCTTTAAATACATGCACAAAACTACACGTTTTGTCTAACATCTTCTGACAACTCATCATGGGACGCCATCTGGGGAGGGGGCATTTGCCCCCTTGATTTTTGAAAAAAGGAACAAAAAAGAGGGGAAAAATAAATTCATCAAAACCTAATTATATTAAGTGACAATATGCACACTGCAGCACACATCATGCAGCATTGGCTTACAGTTTTGCACATGTAGACTAACAAGCTGACCAGGTTCTCCCAGGCAAAATACTAAAATGACGTCCCTGTCCCCACCTCCTGAAAAAAGCTCAAATGACATCCCTGAAATCATCGTTAAATTTACTTGACTCTAATATGTATCGGTCTTCTTCTGCCACATCCTTGCAGTTCCGTTTGCGTGAAGTACCGCCCACTAAACTTTTTAACGTCTATTTGATCTGAAAAGACGGTGTTGTTTGTTACATTTTCACAGACGAATTAGGGCGCTATATAAATTTCGTAGTACTGTATGTACTTGCATACAGTATGGGTGATATTGTGTTTGCAAATTTATGTAGCGTATGTTTCGGAACAAACTAGCCAGAGGTGCTGTAATCATGAGTGACGGAAGTGTTTTGAGTCAGGGAGTTACAACTGTCCTTCCTACTTCTCACAGCCATCTGAGTTCTACAACTAGATAGACAACTACTGAGAGGCGCTTTATCAATGTTCAGATACAATACAATACAATACAATACAATACAACTGTTACAAAGCTATGCCGGTAATTAAGTGGCGTTATTAGTATTAACAATTAGAAGCGTCTACTTATCGGCAACAGTAGCCGCACTGTTATTAGAAACACGACTTCATTGGCTTTGAAAAGCCACGATCGTCCAATTAAGCGCCTCACATTTTTATGATCTGCCACAACAAAATCCTGTTCAGTCACAGGGAGTGTTTACCAGTGTAAGAAGGCCTATCCGTTTAGCTCTGACGAACTTAATTGAAACGGATGTTTAGCCTTTCCATAACTTAGCGCTCGACATCGTGTAGCTGTCAATTATTGCCAAAATAGGTCTGTATGACTTCACTGGTAACTCCTCTGCGACCTCGTAGATGGATCTATGCCTGTATAATATCGGTCGCCTTTGACAAAGTTCAGAAACGCGCTTATATTATATTTAAGAAATGTTAACTCTTCGAGTTTTCGTCTGGGTTTTAATTCTCATAGTGTTTGGTGAGTTTAGTGAGCACAAACATTAAGACAAAAATTGTATGTAGCTGTTTTAAGCTCTTAGAACCGAGATAGACCTAGTCGGTAATGGAACGACCTTGGGATTTTATTCTGCGTTATGTGATCTGGACATTTCATCGACGTCTATGCCATATCATCGGATTTTCTTGTAAATCAGACCTTCCTCTTGGAACAATATTCCTTTAAGTCTAAATACACATTCTGGTTCATTGCAATCGGAGCCCCATCATCCCACACAGGCTCCCCTATTCTTCACCCTTAGGCTTTTTCACTCATAACTATTATATTGTAAATTTGCGATTACAATTCCAATCAATATTTTCTCCCAATTTAAGCGTCTTTTCATATTTTTGAAAATCTCTTATAAATATCATCTTTAATTGATTGGGGAAACTAGTTTTGCAAACAAAAATCCATTTTTTAAATTTAAAAATAACTTCACTGCGTGGTTAACTTGATCAGCAAAAGTGACTTGTGATTTTATGTTTTAGAATTTACCTTCCTTTGTCGATGTGCTGACCCACCAGAGCAGCAGAAAGAGTGTTACTACGCCGGATACGACACCATCTGTTTCTTTCGCCCTTACCCTAAATACAAATGGGTGACGTGGCAAGAAGCTTGGCAAACGTGCCGCAGAAAAAGTGCAACTCTGCCAGCAATTCCAAACGAAGCGGCTCAAAAGGCTTTTGAGAGGTACATGGACTTCCTGAAGCTAGTAGATCGAGATGACTTTTGGATGGCAGGACAGGAAGTCAGAGGACTGGAATGGAAATGGTTGAATGGCAGGAATGCCAACCTGACAGGTCGTCAGTTAAACGGTAGGCCTACTTTGAATTCGACACCATATTGAAATGATATTTTGCACAACGCACACCAACTCTGCTTTCCTATACCGTTTTTAATTGGCGTCAATTTCCTCAGTCAATTTGTTCCGTTGTATGTAGCAGTATACACTAATGTATATTTCCATGAGCTCTAGGACTTTTCGTCCCCGGAAGATTCGCCCCCGGAAGATTCGCCTCCGACATTTCGCCCCCCAGAAGTTTCGCCCCCGTCGATCCAGATTCTAGTCTAAGTAACATTTTCATCACAGATCCAGTTTCTAGTCTTCTAGTTACATTTTCATCGCTAATCCAGCTTCTAGTCTTAGTTACATTTTCATCATCGATCCCGGAGGCGAAACTTCAGGGGGCAAATCTTCCCGTGGGCGAAATGTCGGGGGCGAATCTTCCGGGGGCGATTCTTCCGGGAGCGAAATTTCCGTATCCCATTTATATGGGACCTATCCCACTCTCCTAAAATCGCTAACGTAGCCTCCACATCGCAAGTCGCATTATGGATGTATGTATGTATGACATGGTATGTATGTATGTAAGTCTGTACATAAGTATGTACTTATGAAGGTATGTATGTATGCATACTGTAGATGGATGGATGTATGTAGGCATGTGTATTTATATATATATATATATATATATATATATATATATATATATATATATATATATATATAGGTATGTATGTACGTATGAAGGTTGCATGTAGGCCTATGTATGTACGATATATCAGACTTCATATACCGCCCTTCTTCTGTTTGTCCTCCCCGTGAGATTTAGACCGAACTAATCGCTAGAGCCCATAATAGCCACCTAAACTGTGGGTATTAGTAGGAGCATAACCTCTAATAAATAATGGGAACATTAAGGTAAGGTAATAAAAAATATATAATTATTTAGTTCGCCAGGTGGCGCATAAATTAAGAAGAAATTCAGGTCTTAGTTAACAGTACAAATTATTAAATTTTCGCCCTATTATATTATAAAATTCGTCACATGGTGGAACATTGCTACAAAACGTCCAATCAGGATCAGGATTTCTGACCAGTTTCAATAGAAGCGACCATCGATTGATAATAAGGGCGCTATAGAAATCATTAGATTGGATCTTAGACAATTGATAAACCGGTCTTTGCCTTCTATGCGTGTCTTTTCTTTTATTCTGAATATTTTAGGTAAAATGGGAGATGACTACGCTCACGGAGTGTTGGCGAATGATATGCTGTACAGGACGGAAAATCCAAGCAAAATAAACAACTTCGCCTGTCAACTGTTCGGTAAGTAACAACCGAATAGATTATTAATTTATCATTTTAAATTTTATAATTAATATATTTGATGTTCTTGTAAACTATCGAGTTACCTAACAGCTAGTATATATTCATTGCGCACCGTTGTTGGTTACTGTAAAGGAGCTCAATGAATGTTCAAATAAGTAAATTCGTTCAAACTGGCCCCAATCATAAGGTACGTAACCAGTGTCCTGTATAAGAACATTATCAAAAGCTCAAAGAACATTTTACTCATATTGAATTCTCGCTCAATAGATCTGTTAGAGACATAGCTGTGCTTTATGCCTTTGTTAGTATCGGAAAGTGCGCTACATAAAACAAAGGATAAAACATGGGCTAACAAAGGATTTAGTTAAATTTCATTAAGGCAAGCACTGATTCGTTGATGTGTGTTTTTCAGGTACAGCCTGTCGGTCGAACACCTCAATCGCACTGAGTAACGGTTGCCTTTTACTCGACAGCAACGAAACCTTGAATTTATACGATGCTCGGAACAGGTGTATCAAAGAGGGCGGAGATCTGGTGGTCCTTGACAAACCAGAAGACCTGTATAGATTCAGGGAAGTTATTTCGCGGATTCCAAGAGTTTCCAAAGTGTGGATTGGATTGCAAAGGCAGTGGTGGACTTGGAACTCATCAGGTGGGTTTAATAGTTTATCCAGAAGCTGAGCTGTATAAATTTCTAATTACAAGAACAATTATTTCACATGCCTAGCAACGACTTCAATTGTGAACCATGAGCCACTGGTGGTAAAGGAACGAATCTGAACTCATGGACACCAATTTATTGCTTAGATTTGTTCCACTTGCAGAGAAAGAACAGTCTATTACAATCTGATCAAATTACTTCTCTAGCGCTTGAAACACAATGCCCAATGCGTCAGTCGATGACCTCTTCCAATCTGAAGCCACCGAGTCAGATTTGTCCAGTGTTGGACAAGGAACAAATCTGAATCTTCGGTGCATGGCCAACAAAGTTTGCAGATTTGCTCTTCTATCAGTTTCCTTGAGTTTGTAAGCCACCTTGACATGAATTTTTGATGACTATGCTATATTTTAATATGGGTATATTAATATTTTGCCATATACTAGTTTATACTGATATATTACAGGTGCTGTAGTGGAGATGAAATACAGCAACTGGCTGCCAAATCACGGTTTTATACGAAACCAAACGTGTATGAAAGCTGAAATGAAAAGATACAAATGGCAACAGGAGTCCTGCAGTAGCTCGAAACTTTTCGTCTGTCAAAAACGTATGAATACTTTACGTCTTGCTATCATTACCATCCACGTATCGATAATATCCTGGCTTATAGAGAAGGCACATTATATGTATCCAGTTTGTATACAATGCAATTTCCATATCATAACTTATTACTAATTATTAATTAGCGATTACGGTGATGTCGGTGTGTACAAGGCTTCAACCGCTGGCACACTAAAACCAAGCCATCATCGTGTCAAATATTGAGTCAAAAGATTAAATGATGAACCATCTTAGTTGTGGACAACAACTACTCGCTACCTCACCAGTTCTTCTCACTGTCTCATTCTGATCATTTCGAAGATAAGGACAGTTCTTGATGTACGTACCTTTTCCATCGGTGTCCATGACTCTGGAACCCTCGATAGAAGAACTGCAAAGGTTTGTTGGTGTTCACTTCTAGTCTCTTCCTCGCCTCATAATCTCCTTAGTCTTTTTTTTTCTTCTGAGAAACCACTCTTGGTTTTGGACCGTACTCAGCATTGTGTTGTAAGCATCGATGCGGGAAACTACAATTGGAACTGTAATCACAATCACATATTTATATATCGCCTCCTCCAGAGAGACTCGGCAGACTTTTGGCTGTAAGAATTATATCGAATTCCGTGTTGGCCATTCAAAAATTAGTCTTGTGATCTTTTGGTTCAGTCTCAAAAGTGAGGTTCTTTATCTCCTTTTAAATGATTTATCTTTCGATTAGTCAGCAAGCTACCATTATATCGATAATGGTATCTTGCTGACTACTCCAAAGATAGGCCTAAATCATTTGAATGAACTCCAAATTACTTGATTCGAAGCTCAAATTTATTAACAATGATTTGTGGCAGATACATTTTGCGTTGTTGCAACCAAACCACCCATTTATATTATTAATTAAATAATTAAACCTCGTTAATATTAATTATTATATTATTTTTTATTAATACTGTGTACTTATCTGTCGATATAGTTGTACCCGTACCACTGAAGGGAGAACCTCGACCGATTTCGGTTCTTAATCCAACACCTTTCATCGTGTTCACCGCTCTTGGTGTTTTCATTATCGTTGTTCCGATCATCTTAGTTGTGATCGTCATGAAACGACGGTGAGAAATTCGATGTTTGTGTTCATGCAATTTAAAGCCATTTTTTGTACAAGCTGTTGAAACTATGTAAGATTAATAGGCACCGTCTTGGCGTATTTTGCGAAGCCATAGGTGTTGAATAGCGTTGAAATCAAACTATCTCTGCATATCAACAGCTATTGTACTCGATCATAGGATACTGTGACTCATGTCGTGCCTAGTTCCAGGACGGTGTTGTTTTCTCGGTGGTTAGTATTAAGACTCTTGAATTTGCTAACCACTTCTCTTTGTTTTATCATTTTTGGTCATGATGGCATTAAGGTCTCGTACCGAGACCGTATCACACCTGCTCTTCTATCCCTACACTGGCTTCCTGTCTGTGAGCGTGTCTGCTTCAAGCTACTACTCCTCATGTACAGCTTACGTGCAGATAATCTGCCATCCTACTTAATTTCCATAGTCACATCTTGCAACTCTGTCAAAGGCCGATCCTTTCTTCGATCAGCATCTGCTGGAAAGTATATATGTTGTTCCAGGAACAGGTTTTGTCTTTGGCCGGCGTTCATTCGCTCTTGCTGGTCCCTCCATCTGGAAGTCTCTACCTCCTCGTGTTCGCAACTCTCTTAGTTAGGCTGTCTTTCGCTCTAGACTGAAAACTTACCTCTTCCAGTCTACTTAAGGGGATCTTAATAGTTTCCTGACTTCAATGTGCACCTTCGAACTTTGTAATGAGGGCATTATCATATACCTGTTGTATTATATTGTACAAGGTTTAAACATAAAACTGAAACTCATCTCTTTCATAATGCTTACCAACCGTATCCTTACTGTTGATTTATCGGATCTATCTGAATTCCACCTCTGTTCCCCAACATGACATTGTACTGAGCCTTGTTCATTTTTTCACTCGAAGCGACTATCGATTGATGTCTTATGCAATATGGAAACTGCGCTATATAAGTCACTAGAGTAGATTATTTATGTCAAATATTTGCAACTTTACACAAACAAGCTACAGCTATGACAGAGACCTCCTTCGACCATAAGCGCCGACTCCTTGGGAGCCTTGGGTGCGAATGCACCCAGAGAGAAAGCTCAGTGGGTGCATCGCACCCAGAAGATTCGGACCTTAAATTCAAATTTTTTACACCTAAGTAATCTCACAACTTGAGAAGTACAACTACAACACAATTACCCAACATTGCGTGATCTCACAATCACAGTCCATACATAAATAAATAAATTATTTATAAATAAATAAATTATTTATTTATTTGTTAATTTATTATTTAAAATAATAAATAAATAAGAACACTGGAACATCTGAACGTCATCGATTTCCAATACATTTTCTAACCTCGTAACCCTTGACAAGAAAACAATTCGCTAGACCCCATCTACCTAAGGGGAGGAGGAAGGGGAAGGGAATAGAGGGGAGGGGTAGGAGATGGGAAGGAGGACCCATGCACCCAGAGGCAAAAGCAAAAGTCGGCGTGATTGCCTAAGACGATTTTCTTCTTCGTGTTTTTTCTTCTTCATGTTTTAAAATTTTTCTCCCCTGAAGCTGAGAGTCGGAAATAGTTTCTTTCCCACACTTACTTCTCCTTATATGAAGTCAGTTTGTTTTTAGGAAAGCCAGGCTACAACAGAGCGATGCCGTACGCTTTCCCAGCGATCGATCTTATCAAGACCTCCACGACCGACAAGAAAACCAATACACGGATCTACAAGGAATAACACATCAGCAAAGCCAACTAAGTTCAGATTACCAAAACCTTTCTGACTATGATGATGTTGGAGTAACAGCTATCCCAAATTACCTCGATATCATAGAATAAGCGCAAACATCAAACTGCTACGCAAATTCAGGCTGAATTTCAACGTTAAAACACAGCATATGAAACTAGATTTTTCCGAGCAACTCCTATTGCTGTTCTTATCTTATCTTATCTTATCTGAACATTTATAAAGCGCTTCTCTCAGCAGGGCTATACAGAAGCGCTCTCAACGTGACAGGCCCGTAAACAAGCAAGTCTTTAGGCAGCGAAGAGAAGCAGGTGTGAACCCCTCTAGAATCTTACTACGGACTGCAGGGGGAAGGTCATTCCATAGTGACGGACCCACTACAGCGAAGGGTCGATGTTGGGTCAGAGCTGTTCCGTTTAAATGGAATCCTGCAGATGACAGTAATAATTATTTTCACAAATAACGATTGCGATGTATGAAGCTGCACAACATTAATTTTATTTTGAACTGTTGGTAGAAACTATTTCAATTCGCGGGCATTGAAAATGACATATTGAAATATTATTATGCATGAATATTTTCAGCATCGTGTAATATTATCGTCTTTAAATCTTGTAAACAAATGTCGTTACTACACTTTTACTGTTTATACTTTTATTCTACATTGCGTATTACAAATGATGCCTGTTGATGAATCTTCAGAAAAGAATTCTTTAATGCAGACAGGTGATTTCAATATTAATCTTTTTTTTCTTTTTTTAATTCAAACCGACGAACGCAATAAGATTACATTGAGACACGACAATACAATTATCAATATCTTAACTAAACACACATTATGGCAGCCATGCAAGGCGCCCGCCCGATATAATTTATATCTAAAGTTCGCTTAATACTAAGTTTGTTTTTGTATGATTGTTCTATGATGATCTCTCTCAAATGTACATCGTTTTGTCTCCAGTGTAACTACAGGGTAATAAAAAGACGTTTTATCGAACTTAGTCCCTAAGTTTAGTAAATCTATATCCGAGACGCAGGACAAATGTGCACGAAAACATGTCCAGGGTCGTTACACGGAGTTTGATAAGCAGATTCGAAGCAGCAATCGTTGGATTAGAGACTCAGAATGTTATCGCATAGACCGCTGAACCTCGAGTTAGTGTATGACCTCGAGGTAATTGGGTTGATCCATTTCGGCAATTTCCTCATAGAGATAATCGGGGTTTTGTTCCATCTGCTGTGACTTTTTGGGACGATCTGTCGTTGGCAGTGGCGGCTTCTTTGTCGGTGACTGTAACCCTGCATATTGTTGGTTGCTTATCGAGTTGTTCTGTCCGTGTGACTTACGCACCAGATGTTGATTCGAATTGTCTCTTGGCACATCTTGCATTCTGGCTTGCCTAAGCCTGCTAAATAAAATTGAGGTGAAGGTAGACGAAATAAGGTAGGCGAAATAAAAGGTATCGCACAGACACACGGGCGGCACCGAGGAAGAGGTAGACAGATAGAAAGAAAGACCACCAGACAAACACACAGACAGACAGGAAGACTATCAGACTGGACAAAGCACGCTGGCAATTATGCACTGTGTCAGACAAACAGGCACGAAATAGTTGTAAGAGAGAGGAGAGGACTGGATACATTTATTTATCATATTCGGTCTGTACATTTCTGTTAAGCCTCTTCGAGATTTCTAAGAAGTATTCCCATACGAGCCTTAGGGAAACTAAAACGAGAAACTTGTTCAGTTATCAGAGTTCGTGTCTAGTCCTCGGAAAACGAATTGAGCACAACACAGATTGTGAAAATCTTCAGTTATAGCTAGTCCAGGCTCTCTGTCTGATCTTTTAAATATTGACCTGCTTAGAGCTTGCTTTTGATAATATTTAGAAGATAATTATAGATATACATATATTAGAAGATATATCAAGCATACTTACCGCTTCTTTACAATCACAGCAACGACAACGACCACCAAGAGCATCGTCAACACCAGAACTGAAACCCCGGCAATAAGAAAAATAAGACCATGACCGACTAATGGAGTAAGCGTAGTAGAGACTTCCACGTAGCTTGGACCTGAAAATTGTACACTGAGAAGTTAGCGTAGAACATTTAAACAACTCTGCTTTAAGGTATTCTCTATAAAGGTTTGTGTAAATGACATCAGTTATTTCGTAAAATTTTGAAGAAATCCTTTCAATGACGCATGATCATGCAAACTGCAGCCTCGTTCAAAACCCTACAGCGTAGCGTTAAGAATCATAGAGCCATTGTATATGTGTATTGATACATACATAAATAGATTAAGACATGACTGTGTTCATACATGCATTCATTCATCCATCCATGCATTAATACATGAATTTATGCATCGATGTATTTATACAGTGGTATACCTCTTTGGCAGATGAATCTCTTGTTAGCATTGCAGTTCTCTTGTTTCCATAGATAATCTTGCAATTCAGCGACCATGCAATCGCGGCCTGGCTTGAAACCGTTATCCAGCATCCAGTTGCTATATTTCACCTCTGCATCTGAAAAAGCAATTTACAAGTTAAATATCTAAAAATAAACTCAGCCCACCATTTCTTCACTACTGCTATATGAGTACCAATCTAAACCATATGGGTCATCTATGCCAACTCAACCTCCATTTCCTCATGGTCGGAAATTCAAACCGTACCTGGTTATCTGTGCCAACTTAGTCCGCCATTTCTTCGCTACCGTTATATGAGTAGGCCCTATTCAACTGAACTATACCGGGTCACCTGTACTAACTCAGCCCTTCGTTTTTTCGTTATTATTAATATTACTAAAGCAGTTTCATATAGCGTCCCTTTAAGACTGCCTACTCAGGAACACTTCCAGCCCAACCACGGTCGAACATCGCAGTTTATGGTCGGTATGTGAGCATAAGCGCAGGTCAGAAGGTGAAGAACTGTCCTACTGTTGGGTTTCTGTGATCATGATTGCGCCTCATCCCAAATACTTTCAAATCTTCGTATCACGACCTTTGGGATAACCCGGTATGGTGCTTAAATGTGCATGATACCTTTAACCTTCTAACATTAACCTGATGTGCTGCCTTCATTCCTTAAACCCTAACGTTTTATGCTACCTTTGGCGGTTAAATCGTAACCTGTTAGGCTACATTTACCCTTTACGATTTAAACCATAAACCATTTTAACTATAAACTCTAAGCTTTTACGCTACCTCTATCCATTAAACTCTACCATTTTATGCTGTATTTACCCTTTAAGCGCAACCTGTAATTCTGCCTTTACCATTTAAACTCTAATGTGTTATGCTACCTTTCCCATACCATCTAAACCTTCACCTATTAGGCTACCTTTAACCTCTTAACCCTAACCTGTTGCATTCCAAATCCACCATTGTCTGCGCAATCCAACCCATAGTTTGGCAGCCTTTCGAATCCGCGAAAACACGTGTAGGAATTTGTTCATATCGTCTTGGCCGTCAATCACCGCCAGATCTCCGCCCCTTTCAACACACTTGTTCCGAGCATCGTAAACATCAAAGGTTTCTCCGTCGTTCAATATGACGCATCCATGCTTCAATGAGATGGCGTCTCTCGACTGGCAAGCTTCACCTGAAAGCATCAAGTCCTCGTATCAAGAACAACACCCGTACTCATGCAATGAGTCATTGTCTTAAGAGATACCTTTCCGGGTGGTCTTGTTGACATGGTTTCCGGAAATAGAATTTCTAATACAGTTCAACAATATTTTTACTCTTATTTCTTACGTCCACCTCGGGTGAAAATGGAAAGCTTTAATCAATGGATAAAAACGGTGTCACGTGGATGTTATCTTCAATTGCACGATTCTCTACTGGACAGCGGGAGGGTTGCTTGGATGAATCGAATGTCTTTCAACATTGTTCCCATTCTTCATTGTGTTACATGAAATTGGCGTAGGGACTTGCAGTGTCTAACTGTACTAAAAGCTCAATGACTGTCTGCTTATATGTATAAGTAGGCCTATATCTCTTTCGATGCAGGACACCTTGTGTTGAATTGCAAAATACTGCGTCGCATTAAATCACATCGCAATTATATTGGTCTTGAGCTCTCCATTATTTTTGAGAGTTTCCATTTACATTTCCCAGCAAGCCTGTTAATATTTCGCCATATCAGTCAAGGAAGAGTGGTATCAATCAACTAGTTCTCTTGAATAAATTTACTACTGTGTACTTGATGGACTCCTGGGGATTTACTTAACGAATTTTGAGAACTCCTTAAAGCGCAACGTTGTACTTTATACATTGGGAACCTTATAATAATAATATTTATTCTTTAATTAAGCGCCTGCAAACGCACTGCGCTGTACATGTACATGTTATGCGATAAATCTTAACTACTAACAGAACAGACAGCCTGCAATACACGGCGCAAATTGCAGCCTACAAAGCATGTCCGCCTATGGGACTCGATCTCTGTACCTCTCGCACTCTACGCCAGATGTTATCCAATGCGCTATCGGGCCCCCCAATATGCTCAAAAGTGGAATCATATATAAAATATCCGCCAAAATAATAACAATTAAGAGAAAAGAAATTATTCTATTGTTCTCGAAGGCTAAGGAACCAACCAAATTTTTGGCAGACGTAGTTATTTCGATTGCCAGGAAATTCTTTTCTGTAGTCCCCTTCATCCGCCAGAATTGCTTGGTGATGATACGAATTGTATTCTGAGTGAGCTAAAAACATCCAGTTACCACAACAACTAATTAAAGCAAGCATTGCTTTATTTCATAGTTTCCAACTGTCGTCTGATATGGCCTTCAGTGTATGGATTGCGATGTATTGCATATGCATTGGATACTTCGTTTGCTGGACAATGCTTTGAAATGTCGTCCTTGCATCTGCTCGTTCTGTACACGAATTACCTTCTACGAATTGTAATCCGCCAAAGGTTTTCTCTCTGTGTGTCTCTGCCTCTCTTTCTTTCTGTCTCTCTCTCTCTGTGTGCCTTTCTGTGCATACATATATGTATATAATATATAAGTATATATGTAATATATCTTATCTGGGACTTGTTGCTAAATACCTCTGTGACTCATTACGTCTTCCCGCCTCAGTTAGCTCCCTTCGCCCTCTTCGTTCCTCTGATATACTTAACCTATATGATGTTCCCCGAGTCAGAACGGCGATGGGCCAGTCTCGTTCCTTTGTTATTATTTGCCCTTCACTGTGGAATCAGCTTCATTTTTCGGTTCGGGCTGTAGTACTATCTGTTGGTCTATTGATATAGCTTTTCGTAATCTTAAAACTTGCCTTTATTCCCGAGGACTTTCGCACTGGGAGCGCCTCTGATTGGTGGGCACTGGGCAGAGGCGCTCTAAAAGTTTTGAAATACAATACAATACAATATATAATATACATATAATATATATTTTGGCGGACTGATCATCTTCAGCTTTGTTTTGGTGCACCATCCGTTGAAGCCTTGTGAATTAGACACCGGCGATATAGAAGTCACCAAAAACAAATAGAATTTCCGTCGAATAAGGCGTGAAATAACCGGGCGTCTTAAAATGGTGGTTCAATAGTAAAATGAATAGTAATATAATGGATGAATAGTGAAATGAATAGTGAAATGATGGTTGTATCAGAGAGCTAGATTGCTGCTATATAAGTAATGCTACCTAGTTATATATATTAGGCTTAATGCAGTCCAATGCAATGCAGAAAGTATATCAGCCAAGTGACCGATTGACCCACAGTCTGAAAGTAGCCTTCAGAACTAGCAAACAGGGATAAAGGCAGACAAGGACGTACAGACATACTGACAGAGGACAGCAGGAACACACAGACAGACACATTCACTTAGACAGATACGGAGACGTACGGAGACACATGGATTCAAGCATTCAAGACGGACATGTTCTAAGTTTAGTTGCTGCGGACATTTGCTGGCCAGGCGCTAGACGCTGAGGTAGATGCGGCTTGCTAGGTAAGCGGTGCTGACGGGAAGCCAGTACACCGACCAATGGCCACAGCACACGTACACTAATCCTAGCCGCAGGTGATCGCCAGATATAACTTTTAAGGAGATGAAAATCTACACCAGCGCTTGGGATAGATTGCCTAGCAGGTTGAGATAGCACTGATAGCCTAGTCTGGAGAGAGGAGGAAGTGTCCAGGGAGGAGGAGATAGCCAGGCCGGAGATAGAAGAAGGATTGTCCAGAGAAGTTCGAGAGAGTTGAGATCGGGCGGTCCTCCCGAGTAGACGCTCGCGAGAGTGCAGAACATGTTGGGTGAAAATGGATGCAGACAGACGTTGAAGAATCATGTCTAATATCAAGTAGACACTATAGGCGTTCATATTAGGAAGTGTAGAATAAAAGTTCTGATAGCCGTCGCATTATCATCTGTATAGCTGAACAATCGTCTGCAATTGAACTGTGTATTCGACAAGAGACATTCGTAATGAATGACAATAAAGAAACTATACAGACAGAACCAAAGTCTTATAGATGGCGTAGACAGCAACCAAAGACTGTCATAGAGAACAGTTGCAGCTTCTGGAGCACCACGATCCAGAGCTGTTATATATGGTGGACATGCCAGTTCGGTCTCCCGTTTACCTTCGCTGCCAGTGAGTTTCCCCAGCGACGATCATCAACAGAGAGACGTTTGCTACAGATTCGAATCCAGCTCACGAACTTTCCACTTCTTAAGAAAATGCCGTTTCATCTGTACGGAAAATGCTGATCAACCAACCGATCACTTCTTCCCGCAGCTGTCGGTACATTTCAACCGCCGCTCAACAGCCAGACCCGAGACCGGTCTTCATATTCATCTACTGACTTCTGCCGGACCATCCAAAGCTCGACGATGTCTGCACCACAACCAGACACTCCTGCTCAACTCATCCTTTCATCTTTCGATCCAACGACCGGTGCTGTCATAACGTCAGATCAACGCTATGCCTGCATTGTGGTCGATTCCTTCAATCATTGCCGAGAATACAGCTTCTGAATTTAAGGGTAATGCATGACTCTTGTTCATCAGCATATTCATTCATTAGAATCATTCTACGGTCATGTAACACTATGATAGTGTACTATACATTTTCCATTTGCTCTTTATTCATCTAGTCTTCATTTCGCAAATCTCTTTCGCATGTACTAAGCAAGTTTCGTTGCGTAACTGTAACTTAAATTTTAACATACAGCAAGATTGAATAACTATTTGAATAATTATGTATGTAGTGTGTTCTATAGAAGAGCATATCTATTTCGCTATCTATTGCGTATCTATTTCACTAGTACTTTTCCGTGTGCTGTGTTTGCTTTGACATCTTGAATGGTTAGAATATTAGAATCTTACCATCGGCCACATTATACGTTAGACAATGATCTGTAAGAATTCATGTTAGGTATATCAGATAACATGCTTGCTGCAGTGTGGTTAGTTTGCTGCGCTTACAAGCAGCAGGCATGATTAATTGCTCCTATGTATCTGGCACATGCTGATGCATCGGTAAATGCAATGTAGCTTACCTGCGCTGACTCAGACTACATAACTGCAGTTCTGCATAAGGAATACGTGTATAAGGAATTCTAACGTTCCTCCGCTATAGACGAGTTTATCTAGAGTTTAGACTGCTTAAGGTCATCGTTATTCATATGTGTTGCTACGAGTTGATGTGCACCTGAGTTTCTGCTCACGTTCAGTTCCAGCACTCAGATCTTTGATTCAGCGTTACAGTGTTACAGCTTTCAGATGTGAAGCCAGATTTATATAGCGCTATCGTGGGACGTTTCATTCCCCAGATCAGCACAAGAGTCGTTTGAGTTTTAAGCCGTGCCAGGCAAAGCGCACGCAGCGTATAGAGGTCTCGTGTTGACGAGTTATATTTGTATTTTTTAAATATTTTTTACGTGTCACCTGTGTGAGTTTGACACCAAATGGTGTGTCTTATGATTGATGTCGTTAATGAGCGTTTTAGAATTCAATGCACTTTAGCACATTAGCAGGCTATGATGACATCGGCCTCATCGCAGTAATGGAGTTCAATCACCGTAGTCAGTAGGCCCTAAGGTTCAGTTAAGGCAGATATTCCGCAGTTTCTTACAAGTTCAGCAGTCAGTCATTAATCAATTTCAGCAGGTCATTTCTTCAGCTACAGCTAGCAAAGCCTGACACGAGCTTCACAGCTGCACATGAGCTCGAGACAGCAATTGAAAACGCACGCTTGCTTATCCATGAGCCTTCTTTCGCATTGTAGTATCTAGCGTGTTGTTTATAAGCGTTTTAGTTTAAATATTCTTTTCCTGCATGATTTTATCTATGTCTGTGTTTTTGCCATGTTTTATGTAACGCTATGCCGGATGACCGAACAAGCTGAGACAGAGGGTAAATCTCTTCGCAAGTCAAGCTGTCACATACACACACACAGCGTCTTGCTTGACTCAGCAACGGTCTTCCTCGGATCAGTACATGACGAACGACGCGATGTTAACTGTTGTCAGAAATATCGTCTCGTTGTTTCGCAGCTGATTCCAATTTGTTCTGTCATAGCTTATTTCAATTTAGCTTGTTTATTGTGATTAGGTTTTCGAACTGACTTTATCTCAAATCGTGACACTTAGCATTTAATTCTATTTAATTTAACTTCGCATTTTATTTAATTCGCTTTTTGTAGACATGTAACTGTTATGTGACTAACTTCTTTAGCTCCTATAGTTATGTAACTCAGTTTCTCGAACGAGGACGTTCGATTCTTAGAAAGTCGGAGGGTATATCAGAGAGCTAGATTGCTGCTATATAAGTAATGCTACCTAGTTATATATATTAGGCTTAATGCAGTCCAATGCAATGCAGAAAGTATATCAGCCAAGTGACCGATTGACCCACAGTCTGAAAGTAGCCTTCAGAACTAGCAAACAGGGATAAAGGCAGACAAGGACGTACAGACATACTGACAGAGGACAGCAGGAACACACAGACAGACACATTCACTTAGACAGATACGGAGACGTACGGAGACACATGGATTCAAGCATTCAAGACGGACATGTTCTAAGTTTAGTTGCTGCGGACATTTGCTGGCCAGGCGCTAGACGCTGAGGTAGATGCGGCTTGCTAGGTAAGCGGTGCTGACGGGAAGCCAGTACACCGACCAATGGCCACAGCACACGTACACTAATCCTAGCCGCAGGTGATCGCCAGATATAACTTTTAAGGAGATGAAAATCTACACCAGCGCTTGGGATAGATTGCCTAGCAGGTTGAGATAGCACTGATAGCCTAGTCTGGAGAGAGGAGGAAGTGTACAGGGAGGAGGAGATAGCCAGGCCGGAGATAGAAGAAGGATTGTCCAGAGAAGTTCGAGAGAGTTGAGATCGGGCGGTCCTCCCGAGTAGACGCTCGCGAGAGTGCAGAACATGTTGGGTGAAAATGGATGCAGACAGACGTTGAAGAATCATGTCTAATATCAAGTAGACACTATAGGCGTTCATATTAGGAAGTGTAGAATAGAAGTTCTGATAGCCGTCGCATTATCATCTGTATAGCTGAACAATCGTCTGCAATTGAACTGTGTATTCGACAAGAGACATTCGTAATGAATGACAATAAAGAAACTATACAGACAGAACCAAAGTCTTATAGATGGCGTAGACAGCAACCAAAGACTGTCATAGAGAACAGTTGCAGCTTCTGGAGCACCACGATCCAGAGCTGTTATAGTTGAATAGTAATATGAATAGTAAATTGATGGTTGAATAGTAATATGAATTGTAAATTGATGGTTGAATAGTTAGGTAGGGAGTCTCTAAGACGCCTCGCAACCTATGGCGGTTGTGCCTCTGAGTTCTCTTGAAGAGACGCTATACAAAACTATGAATAAATGAAAGAATTAAATAATGAATAAACGAATAAAGATAATGATAATAGACTAATAGTTAATGGTTGAACTTTGAAATTACTCTCTGCGAAGTAGGTCGGTTCGTTAAAGGTCATTCCATTCACCCAGGTCCAGTCCTTTCTTCTCATCTCTCGTCCGCCCATCCACATGTCATCGGAGTTTTTCAGATTCACTGAATTCATGTACTGCTCGAAAACGTGCTGGATGGCTTTGTCTGGAATGAAGGGAAGAGTGCCATTCCTTTCTCTGCATGTCGCCGTTGCTGTGTCCCAGGTGACCCACGTGTAGTCGGACTCAGGTCGGAAGAAACAGACGTCTCGATTGCCCACCGTGTAACATTTCGTATCATACTCAGTGCATTGAATTGGAAACGTCAGCCCTGAAACATGAATTCACAAATGACTTTTCTCGATCTAATCTAATCAAAAGTTACTGTAAATAATAGGAAACGGTTGAGGCGGATCTTTATCAACAGAACGTTGGGCCATATAAAGCTTGGAGACAAGCCCAAAACCATGATTGATAGAGTCGTGGAAATGGCAACGTTGCGGAAAGAGGATTGCCATTGGTGGTGGTGGTGGTGGTGGTGGTGGTGGTGGTGGTGGTGGTGGTGGTGGTGGTGGTGGTGGTGGTGGTGGTGGTGGTGGTGGTGGTGGTGGTGGTGGTGGTGGTGGTGGTGGTGGTGGTGGTGGTGGTGGTGGTGGTGGTGGTGGTGGTGGTGGTGGTGGTGGTGGTGGTGGTGGTGGTGGTGGTGGTGGTGGTGGTGGTGGTGGTGGTGGTGGTGGTGGTGGTGACAATTATGTATTTCAGGCTGCAGAGCCATGGCTCTTCTAAATCCTTCGATACCACATTTACAAATAGCCGAGTTGTCTGTGAATTGCATGTCTGATTTGTAAATCATTCCAGTCTGCCCTGCCTTCTTTAACATTCACAACCCAATTATTTAGATCAGAGGTTTTCAAACTTTTTGGACCAGGGACCCCTATTTTTTCTAGGCATAGCTCGCGGACCCCCAGTATTTACAAAGCAAAATTTAGGCCCCTATTCTTAAAATTTAATAAAAATAACAGGCAGATAGACTATTTCCACAATACACGCTTGCTTATTTATGACGCTGAGGACTTTTATAATATAAAAAAGTAACACTAAATAAATTGTTATTAACTCCCTGCAATAACTATGGAACACAGTCATTTTCAAAAGAAATGAATAACATCGGTTTCGCCAAAAGCCAGTAATGTCAGCGAGAGGGATGTGCTTGCTTTGCTTTGCAAAAACTGTCCGTAATTGGTGCTAGTTTGGATAGGCCTAAGCAATGTTTTCTTACGTTTCAGAAAGTTATCCATAATACAAACAGCAAAATTATACAGTTAGCATATAACAGCGAACGTGAACGAAATAGGGATATGCTTTGCAAATCTCTGTATTATCGTTCATCTAAAGGCTAAAACCAGGCGAATTCCACAAATTTCTAATTCTAGAAGTCCAGAGTACACAATCCGGAAATTATTGCAACTGAAGCCTTCACTGGAGGAACCACCAGAGTCCATTTTTGATATTTTTTTAAAGCTAACTATGTCTTGTAATACTTAATGCTATAGACTATAGAGCAAGTGTTTTTTTTCCAGAAAACCCAAGTCAGTCCAGAGTTACAATTAGAAGAAAATATAGCGTTTATGTAAAAACAACTAGCCTAGAGTCCTAGCTAGAGCTTCGAGTTTCTTCCACGGAAAAAAACAATCAGGCTCATATTCAGTGTTGATTTTCTAAATCAAAAAAATTGTAGACTTTAAAAGTTTGTTTTGTGAATATCTTAAACTTTTTAAAATGGAATCTAGTTGTAGGCCTACTTCTGATGAAGGCTTCAAATTCATCGCGTGCAGAAATGATTGGCAGTCGATTAGCAGAAATTATAGGCCCTATATTAAATTTTATAAAAACACACGTGTTATTAGGCTAGAAATGTAACGTGACCATAAGCCTACATCTTATTTACGTCACTGTAGGCCCTAGTACGCAAAGAATAACTATCACAAAACTGGTACGTGTGATCGAAAACCCAATTGGATCCACTTGTGGATCATACAGTTACAGGCACACTATAAGTAGCGTATGCATTTGAAAAACAGGCTGTTAATAATAAAACCATACAGTGTTAAGCATCACATTATTTTCAGAACGCTTTCGCAGACCCCCGCCAAATCCTTCGCGGACCCCCAGGGGTCCGCGGACCCCAGTTTGAAAAACTCTGATTTAGATAAGTATAAGGAATACATAGAAGAAAGTACACCATATTAAAGATGTTTACTAATCCTTAACATACCAGTTAAGTCTCTGAGAGTCTCTTAAGAGCGCTGTATAAATGTTTTATTACATTACATTACAATAGGCCTGCAAGTCCTGTTTCGTCTCAGGAAAACCAGTTTCACAAAACCACTTAGATTTAACGTATAATATACAGAACTGATGAGAGAAAATTGAGCTTACCGAACAGTACATGTATTAGAAGCAATGTCCCAATACGAAGACCAACTGAACAGAACATGACGCTCAGAGATGCGTTGTGGATGAGGGTCAACCTTCGAATGACACAACAGCCAGATAATTATTCAGTGATGGAATTAGGCCTATCAATGGAACAAAACTCGCCCAAGGGACAGTAACTGGCCTCAGGATGTTCTACGTAAATGATGCAGTAAACATCCGGAAATTCGTAAAGAGAACTACTGGGTCTCACATGTAATTACTCTGTCGCTGCAGATTAAATGATTTAAAGGGTGCTTTTAAAAAGCCCAACGTTCCTTTCGACTGTACTATAAAAGACGCACTCGTGCTTACCAACTGTTCATCAGCTGAACCCACAATAGCTATCCGGTACTACTGACAGTGATGCCTATGTTACGAATAACAATGAATCACTAGGCCATGCTATAATTAGGCCTGCTAATACTCCGGCCATGGGGACTTGTGTTAGTACAAGTAGGCAAATGATGTCTTAGTTGTGATGTCTGTGCCTGTCTTTGTTCCTGTCTGTCTGTTTTCTTGTCTTTACGCTTGTCCATTTTTGCTGTTCCTGTATGAGATTTTATTAGCATTAGCTCTTTACCAATTGTCTTGTAGGAACAAGCAGATTCTAGACGGTTCAAGCACACGGGGACGGGGAATAGAGTAATGGTAACACTCATGGCCAGGACAGCATTAGGTTCGCGGATGCGCCGCCTTGCATTGCTGCCAAGCCGTGTGTTTAAGTAAGATCTTCATTGTACTTTCATGTTTGAATGTAATCTTACTGCGTACTTGTAGGCTTGAATTAATAAAGAAGATTATGCTTAAGACGCTCTTATTCTTATTGGCTTACTGGCTGACACGAGGGCGTTAGCTTATTATGTCTCAAGGAGATTACTCCAGTGTGTTCTAAAATGCAGGAGCTTCCTGGCCCACAAAACCTTTTCCCGTCTTCTTCTTCTTTATGTTCTCTGCCCTTGGGCAGGTTCGTATGACCAATGACGCCATCTATCTCGATTCTGTGCCTCCCCTTTCAGTCCACTGTATCCCTCTTCTGTCATCATCCAGTCCAGTAGCATTGTCCTCTGTCTTCCTCGCGCCTTCTTCCCCTCCATTCTTCCCTCAATGATGTCTTTTAGTAGGTTGTCGCTCCTTAGTATGTGCCCGATCCATTTCCTCTGTCGTCCGCGTATAGTACCTATCAGGGATCTTTGTTCTTCCACCATCTTTAGGATTTCTTCGTTTGTCCTGCGCTCCACCCTCTCCATTCTGCGCCAAATCCACATCTCGAAAGCTTCCAACCTTTTTAAGTCATCCTTCCTCATTGTCCATGTCTCCGAGCCGTACAGTGCAACACTCCACACTAGTGTCTTGACCATTCTCTTCTTTAACTTCTTGTTTAGGCTGCCTCTAAGCAGCTCTCCTCTTTTGTAGAATGCATCTTTTCCCATGGATATTCTTCTTTTTATTTCCTCATGGCATCTTGCATCGTCTGTAACCATACTTCCCAGATAGCAGAACTTCTCTACCTGTTCTATTTCTTCTCCGTTTAATTTGATCCTTATTGTTTGTGATGTTTTTCCATTTCTCTTGCTTATCCTCATCACCTTCGTTTTCTTTATGTTTATTTTCATTTCGTAGTCCAACGATATCTTATTTAGGCGATCCATCATCCTTTGTAGACCCTCTTGGCTGCTTGCTAGCATTGCTTGACTGTCTATTTGATCTGAAAAGACGGATTCGTTTGTAACATTTTCAAAAACGACTTAGAAGGTGCTATGTGAAGTTTGTAGTACTGTATTTACTTACATACAGTATGGGTAGTATTGTGTTTGCAAATTTATGTAGCGTATGTATCGGAACAAACTAGTCAGAGGCACTGCAATCATGAGTGATGGAAGAGTTTTGAGTCAACGAGTTACAACTAGCCTTCTCACAGCCATCCGAGTTCGACAACTACACGATGAGTCACAAAAAACGTGTATTGGGTTCAAGGAGGCTTATCCCAACACTATTGAATTTGCTAACCATTTCTGTTCGTTCTATCAGTTATTGTTATGAGGTCATTGAGGTCACACCTGCTCTTCGTTCTCTACACTGGCTTCCTGTCTGTAAGCGCATCTGCATCAAGCTGACACTCCTCATGTAGAAAGCATATGCAGATCATCTGCCATCCTACTTAATTTCCATGGTCACATATTGCAACTCTGTCAAAGACAGATACTCTCTTTGGTCATCATCTGCTGACAAAATTTAAAGACGCTAATATTACGCTATACTGAAAATATTAACAAATTAATAAAAGATCATGTTGGTTTCACGCAAAAACAATGACCGCAAATTGAAATCGTTTCTACCAAGAGTTTAGCAAAAATAAAACTAATATTATGCAGCTTAATACATTTCAGTCGTTGTTTGTGAGAAGAATTACAGCCGTCAATTCTGAAATGCAGACAACAGTTACTGATGTAAATAAAATCTAAGTGTCACTTAATACCAAGATTAGTCATATATAGTTATGTAATGATCTCTCTCAATTGTACACCGTTCTGTCTAGAGTGTAATAAAAAGAAGTATTGGCGGAATTAGTCTCAGACCGGAACTCAAATTTAAATAAAATTTTTGTCATGATATTTAAGTTATTTATTCTGAAAATAAATTAACACTTCAACGACGAATTGCATGGAGTTCCCAGTCGCTGTTAGTGTTAAACTGCAATTGTTGCGCCTTTAAGTTTAGTTGATCTAAATTAGAAGCGCGGTACAAATGAGTGCAGGATCGTTACACGGAGTCTGTCAGCAGATTCGGTCTAGCAATCATTGGAGACCTAGAATGTTATAGCATAGACCACTGAACCCCGAGTTAGGGCAAGGGCTCGAGGTAACTGGGGGCACGTATTTCGGCAATATCGTCATAGAGATAATCGGCGTTTCCTTCTGTCTGCTCTGACTGTACGGGACGATCTGTCGTTGGGAGTGGCGGCTTCTTTGTCGATGGCTGTAGCTCTGTGTATTTCTGGTCGCTTTTCGACTTGCTCTGTCCGTATAACGTACGTTGCAGCTGTTGATACGACGTGTCTGTTGGCACAACTTCCATTCTAGTTTGCCTAAGCCTGGTTTTTCTGGAGGAAAATAAAGCGAACGACGTCACTACAAGGTGGACGAAATAAGAACATCGCGGAGACACACGGGCGACACCAAGCAAGAGAAGGGCAGAGAGAAAGAAAGAAAGACCGTGAGACAAACACACAGACAGGCAGACAGGGAGACGGGCAGACTATACAAATCACGGTGACAGACAGGCATACAGGAAATAGTTGCGAGACAGAGAGGAGAGCATTTTATATTTATTTATCATGTTCAGTCTGTCAAGATGTCTAAGAGGATTCCGAAGCAATGCAATGCGAGCCTAGTTGTACTATGTTACAAGTTGCGATTTTGTTAGCTGCTTGCTTTTGGGAATAAACGAAAGTGATTGATTGATTGATTGATTGATTGATTGATTGATTGATTGATTGATTGATTGATTGATTGTTGTATACTACAGGGAGAGATTGCCTAGTCAGGACTCTGAAAACGAATTGAAAAGCACAGAATGCGACAATCTGCAGTTGTGGCTAGCTCCGACTATCGACCTCATCTTGCTTTTGCAAACATTTAGAAGATATATTTAGATATATATGCACATATACTTAGACGATATTTTGAGTATACAGGAACTGATTCTCACCGCCTCTTTACAATCACCACAACGATAATGACCACCAAGAGTATCGTCAGCACGAGACTTGAAATCCCGGCCACAAGAAAAAGAAGACCATTCGATCGTTCAAGACCGCCTAACGGAGTAAGCGGTGTAGTAGAGGCTCCCACATATGTAGGGCCTGAAAATTAGACAATCAAAAGTTAGCGTGCGCCTACAACATTTAACACGAGTCTGTTTGAGGCATTCTTTTAAAAATTTGTGTATACACGATATTTCGTATAATTTTGAATAACTCCGTTCAATGACGAATGATCATGCAACCCGCCGCCTTATTTGAAACGCTACAGCGGCTAGTAGCACTGCGAATCAGACAACCATTTTACGTGGTAACTAATAGTCCACTCCAATTATCAGAAATTAGGAAGAAAAGTCTCTATTAGTGACTTTGTTGTCTTAGCCTCAGCCAGTGACAGCGTGGGCTTTTCTTCCAAGCATCAGCGAACGATGCAGGTATTGTCTCAGTCTACAAGCGAGTTCGCTAGGGTGCACAAGTGGAACAGACACCTAAGACTGACAGTCAAACACATTGGCCACTGTACTATCGCAAATCCATCTCTTAATTGTTTGTTTACATCTGTTATTCCCTATCCAGAAAAACACAATGTTTACGGAACTTGTATAATTCATTGGTGAAAAGTAGGCATTTTACCTGCCTGTCTGTTGTCTAAGCCCCTACATATATTAGTCTATTAAATATAATTGTAATTATAGGTCCCAATTGTAAATGCAATTAGAAAATTATATAGTTCCGGTGTCCAATGCACAAGGCATCAACCAATCAAGCCGCAGTCTAGTCAAAGCCCAGAAAGATCAGTGTATACGCTGAAAGAGAGAGGCAAGCATCCACGAAACAGCCTACCGCAGACCCATGTCATTTTCATGAGTTTAATAAATGCGCTATATGATGTGCATACATACATACATACATTGTGTTTATCGATACGTGCATTCATAGATGCATTAACATATTGATGTGTTTGTACACTGCTATACCTGTTTGGCATATGAATCGCTTGTAAGAATTGCAGCTTTCTTGTTTCCATAGATAATCTTGCAATTCAGTGACCATGCATTCGCGATTGTCTGGCTTAAAACCGTTATCCAGCAGCCAGTTGCTGTACCTCATTTCTGCACCTGAAAAAGCAGTTTACCACTTAAATATCTAAGAATAAACTCAGCCCACCATTTCTTCACTACCGGTATATGAGTATACCCATCTAAACCATACTCGGTCATCTGTGCCAACTCAGTCCGCCATTTTTTCACTACTTTTATATCAGTATTCATCTAAGGTATACCGGGTCGTCTGTACCAAGTCAGCCCGTAGTTTCTTTAAATGGTCGGTATCTGAGTACCAGCGCAGGTCGGAAGGTGAAGAACTGTTCTACTATTGGGTTTCTGTGATCATGATTGCGCCTCATCCGAAAATCCTTCAAACCTTCGTATGACGACCTTTGGAATTACTCGGTATGGTGCTTAAATGCGTATGCTACCTTTAACCCTAATCCTAACCTGTTATGCTACCTTAAACCTTTAAACCCTAACCTGTCATGCTACAAGTCATGCACTTTGCCATTTATATTCTAAAATTATTTGCTATTTTTTAAACTCTAACCTTTTACACTACCTTTACTCTTTAAACTTCAACATTTTATGCTACATTTACCATTTAACTGATACCTTCACCATTTAAAATAGAAACTGCTATGCTACCTTTAACCTTTCAACCCTAACCTGTTGCATTCCACATCCACCATTGTCTGCGCAACCCAACCCATATCTTAGCAGCCTTTCGAATCCGCGAAAACACCTGTTGAAATTTGTTCATATCGTCTTGGCCATCAATCACAGCCAGATCGATGCCCTTCTCAACACACTTGTTCCTAGCATCGTAAAGGTCCAAAGTTTCTCCGTCGTTCAATATGACGCATCCATGCTTCAATGAGATGGCGTCTCTCGACTGACAAGCTTCACCTGAAAGCATCAAGTCCTTGCATCAAGAACAACACCCATTACTCATACAATGAGTCATTGTCTTAAGAGATATCTTTCCAGGTGGTTTTAGGTTAGGGTTAGGGTAGTCTTGTTGATATGATTTCCGGAAATGGAATTTATAAATCAGTTTAACAGTATTTTTTACTCTTAAGAGATCAAGTCCACCAGGTGAAAATGGAAACTATTATCAGTTGAGTTGTTAAAAACGGTGCCACGTGGATGTTCTTTTCACTTGCACAGCACCCTAGGCCTACTGGACAGCAGGGTGTGTTGCGTGGATAAATCGAAGGTCTTTCAACATGATTCCCATTCTTCATTATGTTACGTGAAATAATCGCAGGGAATTCCAGTGTCTAATTAAACGAAAAGCTCAATGACTTTCCTCTTATATGAGTGCATCTCTTTGGACAAAGGTCACGTTGTGTTGATTTGCAGAATAGACCTACTGCGTCGCATTAAAACACATGGCAACATTATTATGTACAGAGCTCGACTTTACATTACTTTACATTTCCTAGCAATTCATGATAATATTACGCCATATCAGTCAAGGAAGAGTGGTATCAACCAACTAATTCTCTTGAATAAGTGTAATTCTGAGTTCTAGATGAACCCTTGAGCATTTATTTAGCGCATTTTGGTACTCCAAAAAGCGACATAGTTTGTACCTTACACATTTGGACAAAGTGGAATCACCATACTAAATATCCGCAAATAGAATAATAATTAAGAGACGAGAAATTATACAATTGTTCTCGAAACCAACCAAAGAACTGGCAGACGTAGTTATTTCGATTGCCAAGAAATTCTTTTCTGTAGACCCCTTCGTCGGCCAGAATTGCTTGCAGATGATAGGAATTGTAGTCTGAATCAGCTGAAACATCCATGGTTACCGACCCAACTAATATTATATCCCTAAAGCAAGCATTGCTTTATTTCGTAGTTTCCAAATGTCGTCTGTTTTGGCCTACGGTGTTAGAGACAGCGACGTTTTGGATACACATTGGGTACTGCGTTTGCTGGACATAGATTTAGATGTCGTCGCTAAATCTGCTCGTTCTGTAGGCCTACAATAAATATCCTCTTCGAATTGTCCACCTCCGATATGCTGTCTCTATATTTCTCTGCCTGTCTTTCTTTCTGTCTCTCTCTGTATCTCTCTGTATATACATAATATATATATATATATATATATACATATTTTGGCGGACTAATCTTCATCAGCTTGGTTTTGGTGCATCATCCGTTGAAACCATTGGTGCATTAGAAACCAGCGCTATAGGCGTCACTAAATACAATTACAATTTCCGTCGAATAAGACGTGAATATAAGCAGGCGTCTCAAAATCATGTTTCAATAGTAATAGGCCTATGAATAGTAAGATGAGGGTTGAATAGTAGACCTAAAGTGAGGCGTCTCTAAGACACCTCGCACCCTATTGGCGGTTGCGCTACTGAGTTCTCTTGAAGAGGCGCTATATAAATCTATGAATGAATGAATGAATAAAGATAGTGATAATAGGCGAATAGTCAATGCTTGAACTTTGAAATTACTCTTAGCGAAGTAGGTCGGTTCGTTAAAGGTCATTCCATTCACCCAGGTCCAGTCCTTTCTTCTCATCTCTCGTCCGGCCATCCACATGTCATCGGTGTATCGCCGCTTTAGTGAATTCATGTACTCCTCGAAAACGTGCTGAATGGCTTTGTCTGGAATGAAGGGAAGAGTGCCATTCCTGCGTCTGCATGTCTCCGTGGCTTTGTCCCAGGTAACCCACGTGTAGTTGAACTGAGGTCGGAAGAAACAGACGTCTCGATTGCCAACCATGTAACATTTCTCATCATACTCAGTGCATTGAATTGGAAACGTCAAATCTGAAGAATGAATTCACAAATGCCTATTCTCAATCTAATATAATCAAAACTTACACAAATATATAATAAGCAACGGTTGAGGCGGATCTTTATCCACAGAACGCTGGGCCAAACAAAGCTTGGAGACAAGCCCAAGACCAAGATTGGTAGAGCCGTGGAAATGGCAACGCTGCGGAAACAAAATTGCTGTTGACGATAACAACGGTAGTGGTGACAATGATATAATCCAGACTGCAGAACCATGACTCCTCTAAATTCCTCTATAGCACATTTATGAGTGAATTGCCTGTGGATTCCATATCTGAGTTGTAAATCTTCCCAGTATACGCTGACTTCTTTTACAATAACAACCCAATTTAAATAAATAATTGCAATACATAGAAGATTGTACAACACAACACAGATAGTCTACTAATCTTTAACATCCCAGTTAAGTTGTGTTTGGTCTCAGGAAGACCAGTTAAACAAAAGTTATTTAGATTTAACGCATTATGTGCTGAATAGGTGAGAGAGAAACGAGCTTACCAAATAGTATTAGAATCAATGACCCAGTACGAAGAACTAGTGAAATGAACATGACGCTCGCAGATGTCTCGGTGATGAGTGCCAACATTCGAATGGCAGAACAAAATAGCCAAATAATAATTATTCAGTGACGGAATTACCAATGAAGCAAAACTCGTCCAAGGAACAGGTGACTTCGGGGTGTGCTGCGCAAATGATGCAGTAAACATCCGGATATATTCATCAAAAGGACCACTAGGTTTCGCACGCAATTGGCTATAGATTGAATGATTTAAAGGATGCTATGCTAATAGAGCCCAAAGCTCTTTGCAACTGTTCAGGAGGCCATCGTGTGTATCAAATGATACAACAACGACTATTTGGTGCTAATAATAATAATAATAATGCTTATGTTATGAATAACAATGAATCACTAATTTGTATTGTATTGTATATGGGCATTTATAAAGCGCCTCTGGCGGTATAGACCACTCAGAGGCGCTCCCAGTACGCGAGACCCCGAGAGCTGCAAAATTAGCATTTAGTCTCATTTAAACGTTTAATAATCATAATAGTAATGTTATTACTAATACTCAAGCACTGGAGACTTGTTACAGTACACGATGTCTTGGTTGTGAAGCCTTGCACTGTCTTTGTTCCTCCATGTCTGTTTTCTTGTCTTTATGTTTGTCCGTGTGCCTGTCTCTGTAAGAGGTTTTATTGGCAATAGCTCTATATGATTTCCATTCTTATAATAACAACCATTATTATTATTGTCATCAAAGTGTAATCGTTTATTCAAATAAAAGATTACGTTGTCAATTCTTTTACAAGAGTCTCTTGAATGTTTCGATTTGCATAATACTATATGATTATTAGAGGTTTAAATAAGACAAACTGATAATTTTGCAGCTTCAACAAACATTTTTGTGATGCCTCTGTCGGTTTACAGGTCTGTCTATCTGTCTGGATTAGATTCTTACTCTATCTGTTTCCTTGTTTATGACCGTTTCTGTCAGTAGACTGTCAACTGTTTCTGCGCCTGTATATCTGCTTGTCTGTCTACGTCTCTGTCCGTTTGCTTATCTCTGTGTGTTGTGTGTTTCTGTATGATTGCCTCGTGGCTATATATGTCTGCATCCTGTCTGTGTACGATGGCCTCTCTTCTGTTGTTTTCCTGTCTGTGCGCTTGACTGTTTCTGACCGTGTCTTTGTCTCCGTCTGTGTGCGTTAACTGGGTGTGTCTTTCTCTTTGTCTTCTCCGTATCGGAGACTATATTATAATCATAGTAATTTTGTGTACAATTTCTAAATAGCTGGGTATCCGTGTTATTCCGACCTCTTCCTTATTAACATAACTCTGCTGCTAAATGTAGTTCTGCTCGTCTAGTTATTGGCTGTAGCGCTTTCTGCGCTGCACGTAGCTTGGCTTCATGTCAATTCTGGCAGATGAAGTTCAATGTATTTGTGCTCATTTCCAAAAAATCTCCAGTTCCGGCAAATTTTGGTGCAAACTCTCATAATTATGAACTTTCATTTTGGTAGGACTTGCTTATTACAGAGCGTTTTGGTGAAATTAAATTTAATCTGTCATCAACACAAGAATGACACTTTGCAGAGTTCACAATAGTAGGCCTAGACTAAATTCCAATCTAGTTGCTTGTTGATTGTTGCTTATTATTTTTAATAAGCTTTACAATTTAATCTAATATACACACCTTGCAACTGAGTTAAAGGTCGCTCTGGAAAATATGTTGTTCCTGGTACACGTCTTGCTTTGGCCGGAGTTCATTCACAGTTGCCAGTCATCTCGAACTCTCTCCCTTCTCATGTTCGCAACTCTCCTAGTCAGACTATCTTTTGCTCTAGACTGAAAACTTACCACTTCCAGTCTACTTGTGGCTCTTAATGGTTTGCTGGCTTCAATGTGCACCACCAAACTTTGTGATGAGGGCATTATCCAAATACAGTTTATTATATTGTATTAGGGTTTTACCTACAGGCTCAAACTCAACTCCGTCATTAGCGCTTATCAACCTCTCCTTACTTTTGGTTTATTTGAACTATACGAATTCTACCTCCATTCTAAACAGGCAAGGCCGTAGCTAAGGGGTGTTTTTGGTGTTAAAACACCCCCCGAAATTAAATAATGTAAAAATAAAATAATGCATTTACCCAATCCAAACCCCGTGGTCGGTTGACTCGGTTGCATTTCGGCTTGCTCAAGGACGAGAAAACACCCCCCGAAACAAAATCCTGGCTACGGCCCTGTAAACAGGTACTAGTCCTTGTTTATTTTTTCACTTGAAGCGACCATCGATTGATGCCTTATGAGATATGGAAACTGCGCTATATAAAATCACTAGAGTAGATTATTTATGTAAAATATGTCCATCTTTTAACAAAGTTAAGCTACAGCTATAACAACAGAGGAGGCCGTTTAACGATTTTGTTCCTATTGTCCTAAACCGTCCCTCCCCTGAAGCTGAGAGTCGGAAATAGTTTCTTTCCCAAACTTAATCATCCCTAAATAGAATCAATTTATTTTTAGGAAAGCCAGGCAACAACTGAGCGATTCCAAGCGATCGATCTTATCAGGACCTCCATGACCGACAGAAAAACCAACACACGAATCCAAAAGGAATAACACCTCAGCAAAGCTAACTAAGCCTGGATTACCACAACCTCTCTGACTATATTCTCACAAGCAACGACTGCAATGTAGGCAAGCTGCACAATATTAATTTTATTTTGTTAAACTATTGGTAGAAACGATTTCAATTCGCAGGCATTGTTTCTCGTGAAACTGACGTTTTGGCGGAGTTAGTCCCAGATCGGAGCTCAAGTTTTGACTTTTATTTTTGTCATGGCGTGAGTTTAATTTAGTTATACTAATAATATATAATTTAAAGTGCAGTTACTTCGCGCTCAAGTTAAGTAAATCCATATCCGAAACGCGGGACAAATGCGTACGACAACGCGTTCAGAGTCGTTACACGGAGTCCGCGCAGCAGATTCGAAGCAGCAATCGTTGGATTAGAGATCAACAATGTTATCGCAGAGGCCACTGAACTTCGAGTCAGTGTATGACCTCGGTGTAATCGGGGCCACCTATTTCGCCAATTTCCTCATAGTAATCGGCGTTTTCTTCCGTCTGCTCGGACTTTATGGGACGATCTCTAGCTGGAAGTAGCGGCTTCTTTGTCGACGGCTGTAGTTCTGTGTACTGCTGGTTGCTTATAGAGTTGTTCGTTTGGTGCACACTATCATCTAGATATTGATACGACTTCTCTCTTGGCACAACTTCCTTTCTGGTTTTCCGAAGTCTGCTCGTCCTAAAAAATACGGTAAACGATGTCACTACAAGGTAAACGAAAGAAATGCATCATAAGGATACATATACGGGCCGTACCGAGCAGTGGCGCCGTCACGCGGATGCAATAGACGCAATTGCGACTACTTTCTTGGCTAAACAGTAAGCAATGAAATATTAATAACACTAATGAGAAGCTCTAAATGTTAAATATGTTTGCGACATTGCGTCCACTCTTTTTGCGTCTGCGTCCACTTTTTGGCGTCTTGCGGCGCCACTGGTACCGATAATGAGACAGATAGATTGATAGAAAGACCTCTGATAGGAATAAATTATAGGCCTATCCTCCTCAGATCAACAACATATGATCACAAGATAAATTGAGTGTACAGAAAATGATTTCTAACCGCTTCTTTACAATCACGGCAGCGATTACGACCACCAAGACGATCGTCACCACCAGAATTGAAGCCCCAGCAACAAGAAAAACAACGAAGCTCGATTGGCCGGATAGCTGTGTAGGCATCGTAGGATCTATCTGTGTAGGCATCGTAGGATCTATCTGTGCAGGCATCGTAGGGACTTCCGCGTTGGCAGGGCCTGAAAATTGGACAATCAAGCGTTAACGTACAACATTTAAAGAAGCCAGTAGTTAGGTTTTCTTCATAAAAGGTTATGTAGGCCTAACCAATCAGACGTAAGCGCGTTAGTCCGTATTATTTCATTCATTCATTCATTCAATAACCATGGGCTCAGCGCCCGTAGGTGTCTGATGCCTTCTTTACAATGTCTTTCCACTCCGTTCTGTCCAGTGCCGAGTGGCTCAGTTTCTGGAGACTTGCTCCACACCATTCTTCAATGTCATCTGTCCATTCCCTGTGAGGTCTTCCTCTTTTGTTTGTGCCTTCCACTATTCCAAAAATCAAAGTTTTAATTTTTCTGTCCTCCTTCATTTTGCAGATATGTCCGAAAAGTCTTAACTTTCTCTGAATAATTGTTTGCATGAGATTTTCAGTCAGATTTTCAGTCAGATTTTCGTATTATTTACGAGAATTCAATTACGTATCAAACGTATCCCATAATTAATATGCTACGGCGACTAGCAGCACTACTAATCACAGAACCATTACTTATGGCAAGTTAATAGTCTACTCCAATGCTTACTGGGCGAAGAGTAAGCATTTCAGCTGCCTGTTTCTAGTCTACATATTAACCAGCTGTGAAGGATAAGTTACTCTAGTGTTTGTAATTTTTATTGGCAAATTACATGGCACCAGAGTATAATGCACAGCGCACAAACAAATCAAGTTGCAGTCAGATCAAAACCCAGACGGTCAGTCCGCCGAAAGAGAGAAGCAGTGAAGAGAGGGAAGCATCTTCAAAACAGTGTAACGCAGGCATGGCTTTTGTGAGTTTATTAAAGGCGCTATAATATGTGCGAAGATAATTTTTATATACATGCATTAAGACATGTATGTGTTCATACATACATGCATTCATATATACTTCGACGTATTTATACACTGCTATACCTCTTTGGCAGATGAATCGCTGCAAAGCAAGGCAACTTTCCTGTTTCCATAGATAACCTTGCAATTCAGCGACCATGCATCCGCGATTGTCTGGTTGAAAACCGTTACCAAGCAGCCAGTTGCTGTACTTTATCTCTGCATCTGATAAAACAATTTACAATTTAAATATCTAAGCGTAAATTCATCTTCTCTACCGAGATATACTACCCGTTCAAACCAGACCGTGTAAACCAAATAAACCGCCTCCAAGCCATACAAAATGAACTCGCCCGTGCTGTGACTAAAATTCCAAAGCACCACCGCATTACTCCTGTTATCAAATCTCTCCACTGGCTTATAAAGCCCGAACGAAGAGAATATAAAGTCATATCACTCACCTACAATACACTCCTATCCTCCCAGCCCTCCTATCTCCGACAGCTGTTCACGGTCCAATCACTCCGCTCAACCCGCTCCTATTCTGTCCTAACAGTCACTTCTCCGCCCTTCCGTCACCTCATCACTAAAATTTGCGATTCGCTCCATAGCCATAGCTTTCCCACCCCTCTGGAACAAACTCCCACCAGTACTATAAGAAATAACAGATCCATCTTAGGAACTCACCAAAACAACTTCACCTCTTGCTATTTCTCCACATGTCCTTCATTTAAAAACTGAAAAAAAACTGCTCTTTCACAAATCCCATCCCGATTCCTCCTCTTTTCCTTACTTACCTCGCTGTTTCAACCTTAAACACCACCCACATTAACCGTCTGACTGTCTGCCTGATTGACCCCTTTGGATCTCGACCTGGAACCGATTTCACCTGTGAATAAGCTGGTTCCCGAGACCTGGCTTTCTTGGGCGCTGTAGAAATCTCGAGATTACGATTACGATACGATAACCGTGTATTCTTTGCCGACTGTCAGCGACTAACCTCTTCATTTCTTCATGCTTGAGTACCAAAGCAGGTCGGATGGTCAAGAAGTTTTCTCTTTCTTTCGCTGCTATGATCGTGATTGCGACTCATCCGAAATACCATCAAACCTTCGTATCACAACCTTTGTGAGTTTATAATAATGTGCTTAAATTAATATGCTACCTTTAACCTTTTTGGCCATAACCTGTTCTTGTACCTTTACCATTTAAACCCTAACCTGTTAAGCTACCTTTACCCTTTAAACCCTGACCGTAATGATACATGTACTGTTACCCTTTAAACTGTTACCTGTTATACTACTCTAACATTTAAACCCTAACATGTTATGCTAGCTTTAACTTTTCATCCCTAACCTGTTGCATTCCACATCCACCATTGTCTGCGCAATCCAAGCCATATCTTGGCATCCTTTCCAATCCGCGAAAACACCTGCTGGAATTTGTTCATATCGTCATCGCCGTCAATCACCACAAGATCGCCGCCCCTCTCAACACACTTGTTCCGAGAATCGTATAAATTCAAAGGTTCTCCGTCGTTCAATATGACGCATCCATGCTTCAACGAGATGGCGTTTCGCGACTTACAAGTTTCACCTGAAAGCATCAAGTCCTTGTATCAAGAACAACACCGAATTACTCATACAATGTGTCATTGTCTTAAGATATACTTCCTGGGTGGTTTTGGGTTAGGGTTAGGGCTAGGGTGGACTTATTGACATGGTTTCCGGAAATTTCTAACGTAGTTTAACAATATTTTTACTCTTGAGAGATCACTCCATCAGAGTGGGTGTGTGGATGAATAGAAGGTCCTTCAACATTGTTCCTATTCTTCATTAATATGTTACATGAAATTGGCGTAGAGAATTGCATTGCCCAATAGTGCGAAAAGCTCAATGACTGTCTCCTTATATGAGTGGTAAGCTTATCTCTTGCGATGCACGACCTGTTGTGTTGATTTGCATTAGGCCCTATAGTGCGTCGCATTAATAACATCGCATTATGTTAGGCCTAGAGCTCGACAATCATATTTGATTACATTTCCTAGCATATCATGACAACATTACGCCATATCAGTCAAGGAAAAGTGGTACAAACCGTACAACCAACTAATTCTCTTAAATACATGAATTACTGCGAAGGGGGGCCTACTTGATAGACCCCTGGACTTCTTTGGCGCAATTTGAGAACTCCTAAAAACGCAAGATGGTACTGTACACATTGGGAACACTATGCTCAAAATTGGAATACCCGTCAATATGGTTTAAGTAGTAGACAAGAAATTATCATAGTAAAACTATTCTATTGTTCTCGAAAGCTAAAGAACCAACCGGAGTATTGGCAGACGTAGTTATTTTGATTGCCAAGAGATTCTTTTCTGTAGACCCTTTCTTCCGTCAGAATTGCTTGGAGATGAGAGGAATTGGATTCTGAATTAGCTAAACAAAATCCAGTTAAGACAGCAACGAATTAAAGCAAGCATTGCTTCATTTAATAGCTTTCAGATTTTGTGCATATTTACACAAATAACATCTGTTGGCTATTATGATTATTACAGCAGTCCCAACACGATTTTCAATGCTAGAAAACATTTAATTATATTTAGGTAAAGTCCTTGACCATTATTTATTTGTAAAGTTGTCACGTGTTCTGTGTTCACGAATAGGTATGCAAAGACGTCATTTTACTTCCCCGTTAACAAATTCTGCACACCTACAAAAATGCCTGGGGCGCACATTTGTCTATATATATGTATATGTACATCTATGACTGATCTGCATATTGACCTGATTACAGCTTTATTTTGGTGTACCATCCACTGATGCCTTGTACATGATACACAGCCGCTATAGAAGTGACTAATTTCAATTACCGTCGAATAGGACGTGAAATAAGCAGGCGTTTTAAAATGAGTAAAGGCTAAACTTTGAATTTACTCTGAGCGAAGTAGGTCGGTTCGTTGAAGGTCATTCCATTCACCCAGGTCCAGTCCTTTCTTCTCATCTCTCGTCCGGCCAGCCACAAATCCTCGGAGTTGTTCAGCTTCAGTGATTTCATGTACTGCTCGAAAACACCCTGTATGACTTTGTCTTCAATGAGGGGAAGAGTTCCATTCTTTCTTCCGCATACTACCCTGCCTTTGTACCAAGTTTCTAAGGTGTAGTTGAACTGAGGTCGGAAGAAACAGACGTCTCGATTGCCCACCGTGTAACATTTCTCATCATACTCAATGCCTTGAATTGGAAACGTCAGCCCTGAAGCATGAATTTACAAATGCCTATTCTGGATCTGATGTAATCAAAAGTAACTATAAACTTATACAAATATATAATAGCAAACGATTGAGACGTATCTTTATTCACAGAACGTTGGGCCATACAAAGCTTGGAGACAAGCCAAGACCAAGTTTGGTAGTCATGGAAATGGCACCCCTGAGGAGTGAGGATTGTTGTTGTTGTTGTTGTTGATGATGATGATGATGATGATGATGATGATGATGATGATGATGATGATGATGATGATGATGATGATAGTGGCGGTGGTGGCGGTGGTGGTGGCGGTGGTGGCGGTGGTGGCGGCGGTGGCGGCGGTGGCGGCGGTGGCGGCGGTGGCGGCGGTGGCGGCGGCGGCGGCGGCGGCGGTGGCGGTGGCGGTGGCGGTGGCGGTGGCGGTGGCGGTGGCGGTGGCGGTGGCGGTGGCGGTGGCGGTGGCGGTGGCGGTGGTGGTGGTGGTGGTGGTGGTATATTTCAGGCTGCAGAGTGCAGAACTATCATGGCTATTCTAAAATCCTTCATATCACATTTTTTAGGCTAAATAGTTGCATTGCCTGTGGATTGTATATCTGAATTGTAAATCTTCCACAGTATACGCTGATTTTTTTTAACAATCAAAACAGAATTTTAAATAAGAATTAACAATATCTAGAAGACTCTACAACATATTAACTATTATTCCTTAACATACCAGTTATGTTGTGTTTGGTCTCAGCAAGACCAGCTAAACAAAAATCGTTGAGATTTAACACATATGCTGAACTGATGAGAGAAAAATGAACTTACCAAACAGCATTAGAACCAATGGTCCAATACGAAGAACTAATGAACAAAACATGACTCTCACTGGTGCGTTGTGGATGAATGTCAACCTTCGAATGGCACAGTAACATTAATGGGCAACAACACTAATGGAGCAAAACTCGCCCAAAGAACAGTTGGCTTCAGGATGTCTACGCAAATGATGCGGTGAATATCCGGATATTCGTCAAGAGGACCACTAAGGTCTCACGCGTAATTACCTACAGATTAAATGATGTACATGTAAAGTATGCCTGAAAGAGCCCAACGCCTCTTCGACTGTTCAGAACGCACTCGTGTTTACCATCCTGTCATTAACTGAAACCACAATGACTATTCGTTACTGAAAAACAATAATGCGTATGTTACGAAATAACAATGAATCACTACAGTTGTTAGTAATACTCAAGGGCTGACTTGTTATAGTAAAAATTGGCAAACGAGGTCTTAGTTGTGATGCCTTGAACTGTCCAGCTGCTCAGCCTCTCTTTGGTCTAACAGCTGCTCTGCCTCTCCCTGATCTCTCTGGCAATCGGACTCGGACCACCAATGGACATCGATCTCTGGACAACCCCACGGATACGTCGCAGCGCTCGTGAATAAGCTGGTGCTTTGCGCTCAGCTTTACAGTGGCGCTTTAGAAAATTGGAGATTACGATTACGATTACGTCCCTGTTCCTCTCTGTCTGTTTTCTTGTTTTCATGTTTGTCTGTTTGCCTGTCTCTGTATGAGGTTTTATTGGCAATACCTCTACCAATAGCCTTGTGAGAAAAGGCAGATGCTAAACTGTTCAAGCGCTGGTTTCAAATGCACTTGTTCGAAATGGTTTACCGATTGACTTTGTAATGCGCTGGTGGTCATTATGTGATTAGGTCAGTGCATTTATGAGTGTACAAAAGGCGCTATACAGTTGTATTAAATTGTACACGGTTTAAACTTAAAACTCAAGCTCAACTCTTTCAAAATGCTTACCAACCGTATCCTTACTTTTGGTTCATTTGACCTATACGAATTCCACCTCCTTTCCAAACAGGTAACCTTGTTTATTTCTCACTTGAAGCGACCACCAATTGATGCCTTATTTGAATTATATTTTTGTCATGACTTTTAATTTATTTGTACTAATAATAAGTTAACACTTTAGCGACGATCTGCATTGGTTTCTCGGTCTCTTCAAGTACACTTTTACCGTTAAGGTGTTAAACTGCAGTTACTGCGCTCTCAAGTTCAGTAAACCTAAATTAAAAGCGCGGTACAGATGTGTACGACAACGTGACCAGGCTCGTTACGCGGAGTCTGTTCAGTAGATTCGAAGTAGCAATCGTTGGATTAGAGACCCAGAATTAATTTAAGCAATTAAACACAAAATATATTATCTTGCTTATTTGTGCATTACTAGTTACCGTTTCTTCACGACCATATTTGCGAAAACGGTTACCATAACGACAAATTTACGCTATGGCAACGCTTGAGTCACTGTATCCTTAGTGAGACTGTCCTTTGATCTAGACTGAAACTTACCTCTTCCAGTCTACGTGTGGATCTTAATAGTTTCCTGGCTTCAATTTGCACCTCCGAACTTTGTGATGAGGGTATTATCATATTACAGTTGTATTAAATTGTACACGGTTTGAACTTAAAACTCAAGCTCAACTCTTTCAAAATGCTTACCAACCGTATCCTTACTTTTGGTTCATTTGACCTATACGAATTCCACCTCCATTCTAAACAGATACTGATCCTTGTTTATTTTTTTCACTTGAATGCCCTATTTGAATTATATTTTTGTCAGACTTTTAATTTATTTACCTCAATAATAGGTTAACACTTTAGCGACTAGCTGCATTGGTTTCCATGTCGCTTTAAGTACACAAAGTGTTAAACTGCAGTTACTGCGCTCTCAAGTTTAGCAAATCTAAATTAAAAACGCAGTACAAATGTGTACGAAAACGTGTCCAGGGTCGCTACACGGAGTCTGCTGAGCAGATTCTATCCATGCAGCAGTTAGAGACACAGAATGTTATCGCGTAGACCACTGAACCCCGAGTTAGTGTAAGAGCTCGAGGTAATTTGGGGAACGTATTTCGACAATGTCGTCATATAAGTCATCGAGGTTTTCTTCGGACTGCTCTGACTTTACAGATCGATCAGTGGTTGGCAGTGGCGGCTTCTTTTTTGGTTGCTGTAGTTGTGCGTAATTCTGGTCGCTTATAGAGTTGTTCTGTCCGTGTAACGTACGCTCCAGAGGTTGATACGACGGCTCTCTTGGCACAACTTCCTTTCTGGTTTGCCTTAGCCTGGTTTTCCTAAAGAAAATAAGATGAACGATGTCACTACAGGATAGACGAATTGAAACATCGCACAGACACACAGGCGGCACCAAGAAAGAGACATACAGCCAGAATGACCGTCAGACAAACATAATGACAGGGAGATGGACAGTAAGTAAGTAAGTAAGTAAGTAAGTAAGTAGCCTTTACTTGCATATGACAAGCGCACATGCATTACATGTATACTGGACAAAGCACTCTGGACATTTATACACCGTGTCAGACAGACAGAAAATACCTACGAGAGACAGGAGAGCAATCCAAATATTTATTTATCATATCCAGTTAGTTAATTTTTTGTAACGCCCCTTCAAGATGTCTAAAAGTTTTCAGAAGCAATCCAATCTGAGTCCAGAGGCGAAACTTAAGGGAGAGATTGCCTAGTCCTCGAAAAACGAATTGAAAAGCACAGCATACGAAAATCGGCATATATAAGATATATTAAGTATACGGGAACTGATTCTCACCGCTTCTTTATCACAGCAACGATAACGACCACCAGAAGTATCGTCAGCACCAGACTTGAAACCCCGACAACAAGAAAAAGAAGGCCACTCGAATCATCAAGACTGACTAACGGTGTAGAGACTTCCACGCAAAAAAAGAACAATCAAAAGTTAGCGTATAACATTGAAACGAGTCTGTTTTGAGGTATTCTTTAAAGAAGTTTGTGTAAATAATCAGACGTAGGCCTACATACGTTCATCATGATCATGATCATCATGATCATCATGATCATCATCATGATCATCATCATCATCATCATCATCATCATCATCATCATCATCATCATCATCATCATCATCATCATCAATTCCTGACACCAGCCATTTGGCGTCGATGGGTACGATTAAAATTAATGATCTACATTGTTCTCAGACATTTGTCAAGTTTATTGGCCCTCTTATAGTGTCAGTTATTTCCTGTTGAATTCCTGTCAATGGCGCATGATCATGCTCCAGCGGCTAATAGCACTAAGCAATGTAAGCATCATAGAACCATTGTATGTGCTAGGTTAATAGTCCACTCCGATCCAAAGAGAAGAAGAACAGTCCCCATTAGCAGCTACATTGTCTTCCAAGCATCAGTGTACGATGCAAGTCTCAGTCTACAAGCGAGTTCGCTAGGGTGCACACATAGAACAGTTCTATCCGACTGATAATCTAGCACATTGTACTATTGCAAATCCATTTCTTAATTGTTTGTTTGCATCTGTTATTCAATATCCGGAAAAACACAATGCTTACGGTACTTACATCCATTGGCACTAAGTAGGTATTTTACCTGCCTACTTATAGTTAACATATATTATTCTAGTAACTGTAGTTGTAATTATAGGCTCTAACTGAAAATGCAGTTAGCAAATTATATAGTTCCGGTGTCTAATGCACAAACGATCAACCAATGAAGCTGCTGTCTGGTCAAAACCAAGAACGGTCAATCCGCTGAAAAGAGAGAGAGAAAAGAATGAAGCATCTACGAAAGAGACTATTACAGACATGTAATTTGTAATTTATTAAAGGCGCTACATTAAGTGTGGCGATACATATATACATTCAGACATGCATGTGTTTATAGATACATGCATTCAAATGTGCATTAATACGATGATGCATTTATACACTGCTGTACCTGTTTGGCAGATGAATCGCTTGAGCGCAGTGCAATTTTCCTGTTTCCACAGATGATCCTGCACTTTAGCGACCATGCATCCGAGGTCTGGTTTAAAACCGTTACCCGGCATCCAGTTGCTGTACTTCATCTCCGCATCTAAGAAAGCAATTTACAATTTAAATATCTTCATCTGAGCTCAGCCCACCATTTCTTCTGTACCGGGATATAGTACCCTTCAAACTGTACCGCGTACTCTGTGTATTCTGTGCCAACTGACCTCTTCATATCTTTATGAGTACCAACGAAAGGTGAGATGGTGAAGAAGATTCCTGTTGTTGGGTTGCTACGATCGTGATTGAGACCATAGACGTAGACTCTAGATGGGGGAGCCGGGAACGTCCCCCAAATTATTGAGTTGAACTGTACACCCAATGCAACAAGTGTAGAATGAATAACCAAATGCCCCCATTATTTTGGACAAGTTTACCCCAGTGATTGAGACTCATCCGATATACCTTCAAACCGTATCACAACTTTTCGGAGTTCATAATTAGGTGATCAACTGAGTATCCTGCCCTTTTAAACCTTACCTGTTCTGCTACATGTACCTTTACCATTTAAAGAATAACCTCTTAAACGACCTTCACCCTTTAAACACTGACCTGTAATGATAGATGTGCCATTACCCTTTAAACTCTAACCTTTTATGCTACCTTCACCATTTAATATGTGACCAATTAGGCTACCTTTAACACATTAACACTAACCTGTTGCATTCCACATCCACCATTGTGTGCGCAATCCAAGCCATATCTTATCAGCCTTTCGAATTCGCGAAAACACCTGTTGGAATTTGTTCACATCTTCTTGACCGTCAATCACCGCCAGATCGCCGCCCCTCTCAACACACTTGTTCCGAGCATCGTAAAGGTCCAAGGTTTCTCCGTCGTTCAATATGACGCATCCATGCTTCAACGAGATGGCGTCTCGCGACTGACAAGCTTCTCCTGAAAGCATGAAGTCCTTGTATCAAGAACAACACCCATTACTCATACAGTGTGTCATTGTCTTAAAAGATACCTTTGCGGAAGTGGTTTTGGGTTTGTGTTAGGGTGGACTTGTTGACGTGGTTTCCGGAAATAGAATTTCTAATTAAGTCTAACAATATTTTTACTTCTGAGAGATCACTTCCACTCCGGTGAATATGGCAAAATATAATCAGTTAAAAACGGTGTCAGGTGGATAACATCCTTTCACTAGTACAACTATCTACTGGCCATTGAAGGTCTTTCAACATTGTTCCCAGTCTCTTAGTTAACCGTGAGGGAGCCATGGCATGAAGTGTTAGCGACTTCATTTTGTTGGCCTCGGCATATGAGGGCGGGTGGCCAGTCCTCTCCCTCGCCGTCTCATCTTCCCACCGACAGCGTACAGTCAGTGTACTCATCATAGTTGAGTTGGCTAGAGTGTGCACGTGGAGCAAAAATATCGAACCAAATATCTGTCCTGGAGGGGATTTTAACCCCTCACCTCCCACATTATGCTCAAAGGTAAATATTCGTGAATATAATAATAATTAAGAGAAAATAAATTATCATAGTAAAACTATACTATTGCCATCGAAAACTGAAGAACCAACCGAAGAATTGGCAGACGTAGTTATTTTTATTGCCAATAGATTCTTTTCTGTAGACCCCTTCATCCGTCTGAATTGCTTGCAAATTGCTGGTATCGGATTCTGAATAATAATCTTTAAAACAAATACTGTTACAACAACAACTAATTAAAGCAAGCATTGCTTTATTTCATAACTTTTAACTGTGGACTGGTTTGGCCTACAGTGTAGAGACAGCAAAATATTGGAAATACATTAGTACTAGGCCTACATGCTGGACTAAACTTTGCAATCTCATACCTAAAATTATATAAGCTCGTTCTGCATAAGAATTATCCTCATCGAATTGTTCATCTGCCATAGGTTGTCTCTCTCTCTCTCTTTCTCTCTGTCTTTGAATGCCTCTGCCTCTATTTCTTTCTGCTGCTGTCTCTCTCTCTCTCTCTCTCTCTCTCTCTCTCTCTCTCTCTCTCTCTCTCTCTCTCTCTCTCTCTCTCTCTCTCTCTCTCTCTCTCTCTCTCTCTCTCTCTCTCTCTCTCTCTCTCTCTCTTGCTCTCTCTCTCTCTGTACATAATAGATAAATATATATATATGTTTTGTGAGATTGAATTGCATAATAATTAATTAACTTGAATTGATACAGGCTGAATTTGATAATGCAAATATAAGTTTAAGAGTTTATATATTATATTCTTAATTAAACCAATTGCTATCCCCATTTTGGTGTACAAGCGTTTACATCTTTCCGCTAATCGTATGCATATTTTCTACTGCCAAGAAACAGTTCTAATCTAGGACACATATATTTATATATACACAGACATATATGCATTATATATGTTTCCATATAACATCCTAATAATACATGTTTTCCTCATCAAGTTATCGGCAGGTGGGATAACCGATCGTGGGCCCTCGATCTCATATGGTACACGGAGGGCTTAATCGGCGCTAGCAGGTCATGCAAAATGTGCCCCTAATCCACCAAGATTGCTGAAAAGAGGGTAGAGTCTAAATAATATTATATATTTGCATCCTGGTTGACTGATCTCACGCATGTTGACCTGATTACAGCTTTGTTTTGGTGCGTCATCCGTTGATAAGGCATTAAACACCGGTACTAGAAAGATACTAATTTCAATTACCGTCGAATAAGACATGAAATAAGCCGGCGTTTTAAAACGAGTAAAGGCTGAACTTTGAAATTACCCTGAGTAAAGTAGGACTCGTTGAAGGGCAATCCATTCACCCAAGTCCAGTCCTTTCTTCTCATCTCTCGTCCGGCCAGCCACAAATCCTCGGAGTTGTTCAGGTTCAGTGATTTCATGTACTGCTCGAAAACGCCTTGAATGGCTTTGTCTTGAATAAAGGGCAGAGTGCCATTTCTCCTTCCGCAGGTTGCCCTGCCTTTGTACCAAGTTGCCAACGTGTAGTTGAAGTAAGGTCGGAAGAAACAGACATCTCGATTGCCCACCGTGTAACATTTCTCATCATACAGTTCATACTCAGTGCATTGAATTGGAAACGTCAGACCTGAAGCATGAATTCACAGATGACTTTTCTCGATCAAATCTAATCAAAAGTAACTGTAAACTTATACAAATATCTAGTAAACGGTTAAGGCGGATCTTTGTTCGCAGAACGTTGGGCCATACAAAGCTTGCAGACAAGTTTATGACCAAGATTGGTATAGGCCCTACAGTCGTGGAAATGGCGACCCTGCAAACTTGATGATGGTGGTGGTGGTGGTGGTGGTGGTGGTGGTGGTGGTGGTGGTGGTGGTGGTGGTGGTGGTGGTGGTGGTGGTGGTGGTGGTGGTGGTGGTGGTGGTGGTGGTGGTGGTGGTGGTGGTGGTGGTGGTGGTGGTGGTGGTGGTGGTGGTGGTGGTATTGGTGGTTGTGGTCGTCGTGGTGGCTGTGGTGGTGACAATGATATATTCCAGGTTGCAGAACCGTGACTCCAAAATTCCTCTATAGCACATTTATGGATGAATTGTCTGTGGATTGTATATCTGAACTGTAAATTTCCCAGTATACGCTGACTTCTTTAACAATCACGATTCAATTTAAATAAGAATTAGCAATACAGAGAAGACCGTAAATAGAAGAACATACTAAGGATAGTCTAATATTCCATAACATACTAGTTAAGTTGTGTTTGGTCTCAGCATGACCAGTTAAAGAAAAACCGCTTAAATTTAACACAAATTGATGAGAGAAAAATGAGCTTACCGAACAGTATTAGAATCAATGGCCCAGTACGAATACCTAACGAACAGAACATGACGCTCAGAGTTGCGTTGTGGTTGAATGTCAACCTTCGAATGGCACAACAACACGTGATGGAATTACTAATGGATCAAAACTCGCCCAAGGAACAGTTCGCTTCAGGATGTTGGACACACTAGGTTTCACGCGTAATTGGCTGCAGATTAAACGATTTCAAGGATGCTGAAACAGCCGAACGCCTCTTTCGACTGCCGAGGACACACTCATGTTTACCATCCTGTCATTAGCTGAACCCACAATGACTATTCGTTACTAATAACAATAATGTTTATGTTACGAATGATAATGAATCACTCCAGAGCCGATTCGACCCCCTCCCCCGCATATATCGATTTTAATTTGTCTAAGCGCCTGTGAATAAGCTGGTTCCCGCGACTTCCCCTTTTTGGGCGCTGTAGAAATCCGGAGATTACGAATACGATTACGATTACTAATATTCAAGCACCGGAGAGTTGTTGCTGTACAAATAGGCAAGAGTTGGCTTGGTTGTGATGCCCTGACCTGTCCTTGTTCCTCTCCGTCTGTGTTCTTACCGTTTTGTTTGTCCGCGTGCCTGTTTCTGTATGAGGTTTTATTGGCGATACCTCTCTACCAATAGCCTTGTGAGATCAGGCAGATGCTAAACTTTTCAAGGGCGGGTTTCAAGACACACTAGTTCGAAGCGGCTTACCTATTGACTTTGTAATTCGCTGGTGGTCATTATATGCTTGATCGGTGAATTTATGAAGCTAAGAAAGGCGCTATATCAGTATTGAAATACACACAAATGGTGCAAAAGAAATGCGATGTAGTATTGTATTTTACTGTAGGCCTATTGCACTATATCTGGTTTTTATAGCATGCCTCAACATAAAACCAATTCCGAAATAACATTGTCATGTTATCATAATTATTTCAATATCTTCAGAAAATGGCTTCATTAATTATGACCCAACCTTCCGATAACCTGGCACTTGAAATATTCACAAGCGCAGTATTATAAGGAGCTTTCACTGTAGGGCCTACTATTCTTCTAATATCGCTCTCTTTACTATTACATCACACAGATTCTTCCATTACTCTTATCATTGTCATCAAAGTGTAATCGTTTATTCAAAATAAAAGATGCTGTTGTCAACTCTTTTACAAGAATCGCTTAAATGTTCCGATTTTGCAAACTATTATGATTATTAAAGGTGTAAATTGTTAGACACACTGCTAATTTTGCCAGCTGACGACAAACATATTTGTGATGCCTCTGTCTGTCTGTCTGTCTGTCTGTCTGTCTGTCTGTCTGTCTGTCTCTCTGGCTGGTTGGCTGTCAGTCTATCTGCCTGTCTGGTTGTCTGGCTTTGTCTTTTCCCCGTCTTTGTCCGTTTCTGTCAGTTTACCAGCTTGTCTGTTTGCATGCCTGTTTGTCTGTCTAAGTTTGTGTCTGTCCGTTTGCTTATAGATCTCTGTGTGTTGCATGTTCCTGTATGATTGCCTATCTATGTCTGCTAGCCTGTCTGTGTCTCCTTAATATCTGTCTTCTTTTGTTAGCCTGTGTGTCAGCTTGCCTGTTCCTGTCCGTGTCTTTATTTCCGTCTGTGTTCGTAAGTGAGTGTGTGTCTTTCTCTTTGTCTCCTCCGTATCGCAGACTAATCATAGCAATTAGTGTAGTTCCACATAGCTGGGTATCCGCGTTGCTCCGATCTCTTCCTCATTAACATAATTCTGCTGCTGCTGCTGCTGCTGCTGCTGCTGCTGCTGCTGCTGCTGCTGCTGTTCGGCTGGATGTAGGTCTGCTCGTGTAATCATTGGTTGTAGAGCGTTCTGCGCCACACGTAGCTGGGCTTCGCGTCTTGGTGACTGTAGTTTAGCGTAGATGTGCTCATTTCCAAACCTGTCCAGTTGCGGCAGATTTTGGTGCAGACTCTCATACGAACTTTCCTTTGGTAGGACTTGCTTCTTGCGAGGTGTTTTGCTGAAATTAAATGTAATATGTCGTCAACACAAGAATGACGCTTTGCAGAATTCACAATGCTATACCAAATTCCATTCTACTTGATTTTAATAAGCTTTATAACCAGGGCTGTAGTGGTAAAATTTGAGGTGAGTACACGCTACCGGTGAGCAGCGGCGTCACTAGGGCTGGTGTGACCCTACAAAAATGTGAAGACCTTTTTTTATGAAAAAATTTCTGACTTTTTACCAATTCTCATAAAATTTTCACACTTTTTACGATTTCGTCTCTGAAAAAATTGATGACCTTTTTTTAGTCATTCGCCCTTTCAAACCTCTCTTTTTTCAAAAAATTTCATTGCTAGAGGTAAGTATACGCTGTATACCCGCGTATACCCTCCTCTAGAGCCCTGAGTATACTCTCTCAAATTTCTCTAGAGGTGAGTATACGCTGTATACCCGCGTATACCCTCGACTACAGCCCTGTTTATAACTCAATATAATCTGGTCGCTTCTAACATAAATCCTATTCCCAAATCGCAATCCACTGGAAAGTAGGCCTACTATTCGATATTTATGAGGCCCCATGGGATGGAATACTAGCAAAGAAACATTGGCTGAAGTGATTCCATCTTGCAACAATCTTCAACTAGCTATACGTGGTGTTTCATTTGACTTTGCCCATCATCCATGTCTAATCTGCCACAACTTGCCTCTTCTTGGTATACGCTCCTTAGCCAATTATGCGGCACAGCGTTACCACTCCTTGGGTTTTTTCACAAGATCTTGGGTTTTTTAATCAGAACTTGGGAAATGGGGTTTTTCCTGGAGACCTTGGGTTTTTTGCTTGGGATTTTTCTTGTTTTTTTTAAACCTTATTTTTCATTAATTTAATCAATTTTTGCAATGGTCTGGATGATCGAGGTCAATAAATAAATGGCGCAGTATGCGTACAAACATGTGCTATAGTAGTCTATTGCCATTTTTAACATAGGCCTATATCGCTAAAGACTAAATGTGCTATACTAGTCTACTGCTATATTTAGAAAATATTACTCTAAAGACTAAAGAAAACTGCAGACTCGGACTGTACCTTTTCGGAAATTTTTCCGAAGTAATCAGCTTTTGTTCATTTTTAAAACTGAAGATATTATATTTTGAGTTTCATCATGGGTGTCCGCAGGAATTTTTTTTAGTGGAGGCGAAATTTTTAGGGGGTAAAGTTTTTTGGGGTGGGGCAAAGTGACGTTTTCGCATTGAAACAAAATTTGCATAGAACAAATTTTAAAATAAATAATGGTCAAGAAACTGTACCTAAATAATTGTTTTTTCGCATTGAAAATCGTGTTGAGACTGTTTTAATAATCATAATAATCAAAAGATTGTATTTTTTTAAATATTTAAAAAATCCATGGACCTCTCCTATGAGTTCATAGTCTTTTATCTTCATTCTTTTTTTTAAATGTGCGATAGAAGTAGGCCTAACTTGGAACTTGTACTGACGATGACACTGTCGTTTTATTCGGCTTTAGTCTGTTTTCTCGTTTTAGTATGTACCTATGTTCTTATTAGACAATCGATCTTTTGTTAGATCTGTTGAGTTTTAACATTAGACAATCGATCCTTTGTAATTTGTCACTTTGGTAGATTTGTTGAGTTTTAACATTAGTTGAGTTTTATCCTCTGACGAATCGTCCTCTGACGATTCGTCCTGGGACGAAATGTCCTCGTGACGAATCGTCCTGGGACGAATCGTCCGTGACGAATCGTCCGGAGACGAAACGTCCGCATACCCGAAAGATGACAGGCACGATGTTGTACAGATCAAATCAAATCAAATCAATTTTATTTGGTAACCACACATTTCAAACAAATAGATGAGAAAACAGGCATGTGAAGAAAATAAACATATCTGGTTACACAGCGGAACCTAAAGGGGTCATAAACCCCGCTTACCAGGGCCCTCTATGTGGAGTAAGATGCATGGAGACGGCCTAACAACAGAAGTCCCAACCAGGTATTAAACAACAGAATTGTATACAAAAGAAAACTAAAGTCTTAACTATAATTCTTAACTAATAAGTCCAAAAAACACATCTGGCAAGTAACCCCATAGTTCAGTTAATCTGTTTGAGTGTCTCTAATAAACATACGAATGCAGATGCTTTATTTCATCCAAACGTTCGGTACATCGGGCAGGAAGTGATCCCCATTCGAAAGTTTAAGAGCCTAGTTTGTATGCACAATGTTCGGTTCCTAATTACTTGTCCAGGGTAGCGTCGACAGGGCGACGTACTTGACATAATTATTTGGTGTAAAACGTATTGTACGGGTTAATGGTTTCGGCCTTCCTCGCATCCTGTAGGCCAGCCACTCTTTCAATCACCACTCGGCTCACTACCCTAATAAATCTGTCTGTCTGTTTGCTGTCTGCATGTGTTTTTATGTCTCTGATGTTCCCGGTGTTCCCAATGTTGGTCTACATACTAGCAGTGCATATGTTAACGGATTTGGACTACTGGGACAAAGTCGGCAATGGTCATGATGCTCTGGGGAGCATCATGACCATTTTAGAGCATTTGCTGCCAATAGGAGCCCATTTTAGCCACTTTACCTGAGACAAATCACCGAAGCTACTTGGACAAATCATAAAACCACTGGAACATTTGTCCCACTAGTAATACAGCTAAAATATGCACTGCACACTAGTATACACTACACTACAGTCTGCATGCTATACCGCACTACATATGTATATATGTGTATGAATGTTTCATACATCGGACTTCATACAGCCTAACTTCTGTTTGTCGTACACATCAGATTTAGACCGGTCTTAGCCAGCGGATCAGGATATCTGACTAAGGTTTGACTGGAAGCGACTATCGATTGATGATTTAGAATTAAGATAGCGGCGCTATCGAAATCATTAGATTAGATCTGTGAAAAGTGATACGTCGGTCTTTACGTTCTATTGATCTCTGGTCTTTGCTTCTGAATATTTTAGGGAACATGGGAGGTGACTTCGTTCAAGGAGTTCTAACGAATGAGATGTTATTCAGAACGGAAATTCCAAGAAACCAAAGCCACATCGTCTGCCAATTTTTCGGTTAGTTAAAGAACCGACTGGATTATATTACATTATTTAAATAAATTGTTTATAATTAACATACATTGTGTACTTGTAAGATATCAAGTTACTTAACAATTAGTAGGATATATATTCACAGTTCTAACTTGTTGGTAGCTAAAGGTGCTAAATTAATGTCAAATAAAAAAAATACCTTAGATTTGAAATCAATCGTAAGGTACCTTATCAATGTCAGGTAAGGTAAATGAACGTTATTAAAGCGCCTTTTGCGAGGGTGTTCAATAAGTTTTGAACTTGGCTATCTTCCGCTATACTTTCCGGCGGACAAATGCTACTGGCCTTATATATGGGGTCTTGCTAATGTTCTGCAAAATTTTTATGTCATCTGCTTCTTTTGGTATTGTCATTATTATTAAAGCAGTTTTACATAGCGCCCCTTCAAGATTGCCTACTCAGAAGCACTCCCAGCCTAAGCACGGTCGAACAACGCAGTTTTGAGGACAGTGAGAAACAGGGTGAAATGACCAATCGGTATTTGGCGGAGCTTGGTAGGGAGCCCATTCCAGGTCATGGGGCAGCCACACAGAAGGCACGGCGCTGCCGCATGGCTGTCCGCTCACGGGAACATTTAATTGCCCATGTTAGGATCTGAAAAGGCGCTCTATAAAAATCTTTAACTAAGCTTCATTCACGTCAGTAGTGATGTTCGTTGATGTGTTTTTTTCAGGTGCAGCCTGTCGGTCGAACGCCTCTATCAAACTGAGTAAAGGTTGCCTTTTACTAAACATCAAAGAAACCTTGAATTTGTACGATGCTCGTAACAGGTGCATCAAAGATGGCGAAGATCTTGTGGTGCTTGACGACCAAGATGACCTTTTTAGATTCAGGGAAGCCATCACACGGATTCCAAATGTTACCAAAGTTTGGATCGGATTACGAAGGCAGTGGTGGATTTGGAACGCAACAGGTGGCTTTATTAATCTCTCAAGAAGCTGTGCAATAAAATTTCTAATTACAGGAAGAAATAGTTCACATGCCTAGCAACGACTTCAAATTTGAACCATGAGCAATTGTTAGAAACAATAAGAATCTGAACTCATGACAGCAATTGGTTTAGATTATTTTGTTCTGTTTGTAGAGAAAGAACAATGTAATCTTTTATAATCTAATCTAATAACTTATATAGCGCCGTTGTAATAATGCCCAATACATCAGTCGATGATCTCTTCTAATCTGAAACAATTGAATCAGATTTGTCCATTGTTGGAAAAGTAACGAATCTGAATTACCTTTGACCTGCAACGTATTCAGATTTGTTCTTCTTTTTGTTAGCACGAGTTTAATATGCGACCATAACTTTCTTTTAAATGACTATATTACACACATAATTATATCTAAATATTAATATAGATATGTGAATATATTTGACGTATGCTAGCTTATATTAATATACCACAGATCCTACGGCGGAGGTGAAATACAGCAACTGGCTGCCAGATCATGGCTTTAAACGATATCATCCTTGTATGATAGTTGAAATGAAAGAATTCAAATGGCAACAGGAGTCCTGCAGTAGCCCGAAACATTTCGTCTGTCAAACAGGTCTGAATACGTGATGTCTTGCTATAATTACCATCCACTTATTGATAATATCCTATCTTATAGAGAAGGCACGTTATATGTTTCCAGTTTGTATAATTTTAATTTCCATATTATAACCTACTCCTAATTTCTTATTAGCGACTTCTATGATATCGGTGTGTTCAAGGCTTCAATTGCTGTGTCAAATACTGAGCCGCAAAACTCAATAATTAACATCCTCAGCCTTGTGCGACTACTTACCTGACCAGTTCCTCTGATTGTCTCACTCTGATCATTCAAAGGACAAGGACAGTTCTTGGTTTACGTGCCTTTGCCATTGGCGTCCCAGACTCTGACACATTATATCGAGCAGCAGAGTCTGTGGTGGTCTTCACGTCTCATCTCTTCTTCAACTCATTATCCGACAGGTCTGTTTCTACATATATTCTGAGGTTCACTTCTTGTTTTTGGACGCACACTGAGCATGGATTTTTTAACAGCTACCATCTAACGATACCATAAACAACAGTGGCCCTATTGGAACTATTGTCACAATGAAAGATTTATATAGAGCCTTTTCAAGAGAGACTCAGCAGACTTTTGACTTTGATTATATCGAATTCCAGGTTGGCCATTCAAAAATAGTCTTGTGATTTTTTTAGTTCAGTCTCAGTAAGTGAGGTTTTTTTATCTGAATGTCTATTTCTCTGCTTCAGAACATCTGAAAGGTATACCGAATAGTTTGAACCCAAAGCTACTTAATTAGACGCTCAAATCTATTTGTCACAGGTAAATTTTTGGGCGATGTTGCAACCAAACCACCCGTCTTCTATATATTTTAGTAGAAATTGAATAATTAAACCTAATTAAAATAAATTATTATATTATTTTTATATGATATTGTATACTGATTTGTCTATGTGTATGCAGTGATGGAAAATCCTGATTCGTTTTTCACTACTAAACCAACATCCTTCATCGTCTTCGCTGCTCTTGCGATTTCCATTCCAGTTGTTCTGATCATCTTAGTTAGCCTGTTATTGATCATCAGGAAACAACGGTGAGAAATCCTTTTTTGTGTTGATACAATTTAAAGCCATTATTTCGTACACACGTGAAAATATCTTAGATTAGGCACAGCGTTTTTCCGTGTTTAACCAAGTCTCAAGTGTCGAATAGCGTTGAAATCAAACGATCTATCTCTGCCAATGGTCACACTTCATCCCAAAATAATGTGCTCGGTCATTGAATACCGTGACTCACGTTATGTCTCGTACCAGGACAGTTTTGGGTTTTCGGTGGTTGGTCCTCAAATTTACTGACCAGTTCTGTCCGCTCTATCAGTTGTCGTTGTGATGTCATTTAGGCTTAAACTTAAGACTTAACGCTTTCATAATCTTACCAACTTTGTTCTTGCACTGTCTACAGCCTCGTGTTCGCAATTCTCTCTGTGAGACTCTTTCGCTCTAGTCTGAAAACTTGCCTCTATGGATCTTAATAGTTTCTTGGCTTCAATTGCACTTCCGAACTTTGTAATGAGGGAATTGTCATACTACAGTAACTGTTGTATTGTTTTGTACAAGGTGTAAACTTAAAACTCTAACGCGACGCTTTCATAATGCTTAACAACCGTAGGCCCCTATCCTTACTTTTGGTTTATCTGACCTATCCGAATTCCACCTCTATTCCCCAACAGGTTGTAATCCAGGTTCATTTTTACACTTGAAGACAATAGAGCCCATAATAGCCACCAAAGTGGGTATTTGTAGGAGCATAACCTCCAGTAAATAGTGTGAGCATATAATGTAAGGTAATATAATATATAATTAATTCGCTAGGTGGCGCCTCAATTAAGAAGAAATCCAGGTTTTAGTTATCAGTACAATTTATTAATATTTCGCCATTTTAAAGTATTATGCACTAATGGAACTACGCTAGACAACCGACATGCGATCACTAGCATCTTTAGCAGTTCGGGAAACGTTTTCTACTCGACCTAAGACATATTTACTCAGTGACTCATTGGTGACTGTGCCCGAGCGCCATGGTGAGTTACCAATAAGCTCTATACAAGTCCTCTGATACATAGGCCTACACATATACATTAGAGTAGATTGGTTGTGTAAAACATTTCCATCCTTTACCAGAGTAAGCTACAGCTGCTTCGACAACGATTTTACTCTTCTTGTTTTAAAACGTTTCTACTCTGAAACTGAGAGTCGGAAATAGTTTCTTTTCCACACTTAGCTCTGCCTGAATGAAAGCAGTTTATTTTTAGAGAAGCCAGCCAAGAATTGAGCGACGTCATTCGCCTTCCTAGCGATCGATCTTATCAGGACCTCCATGACCGACAAGAAAACCAATACACGGGTCTACAAGGAATAACACATCAGCAAAGCGAACTAAGCTCTGATTCCCAAAATATTTCTGATTACGATGATGTTGGAGTAACACGTCTACCAAGTTACCTCAATATAGTGGCATAAGCGCAAGCCTTTTTCCGTTTTACATTGAAAAAGCTGCGCATATCCTGGTCAGACTTTTTGCGTTTGAAAAGCAGCATCCATCAAACTAGAATTTTCTCAGAAACTCCAATTGCTGTTCCGTTTAATGGAATCCTGCATAAGGCTGCAATTATTCTCACAAACAATGACTACGATGTATTAAGTTACATTTTGTGAACTGTTGGGAGAAACGAATCCAATCCGCGGCCATTGTTTCTGACATATTGCTAAATATTGTTCGAATTTATTAATATCTTCAATTTTGCGTAATTATTAGCGCATATAAATCTTGTAAGCAAAAGACGTAAATATATTTCTTTTGTTGGTTATTGTTTTCTGTATTTTGCTTAGTAAATGATGAGTGTCAACGAATCTTCAAAAGATTTTGTTCAGGCAGACTGGTGATGTAAATATGATCTAAATGTCACTTAATACCAAGATTTTCGTATCAGGTTCCAGGATAATCTCTCTCAGATGTACAGCGATCTGTCTACAGTGTAATAAAAAAAGTTTTGGCTGAGTTTGTCATCACGTGAGCACAAATCGTGCAATGCATTTCTGTCATGTCGGAAATTTATTTATAGTATTTAAAACAATAATAATATATTTACTCCAACTATTATAAAGTCAAGGTTCATAAATTTAAATCCGAGACGCGGGACAAATGTGCACCACAACTTGTCTCTTAAATTGAGTCTACATTGGTGATTCGAACCCGCAATTGCTGGATTAGAGATACAGCGCGCTATCGTATAGACCACTGAAACCCCGAATTAGTGTATGACCTTGAGGTTATTTGGGACAGGTATTTCAGAAGAATGGCTATAGGGGTTATCGGGTTTTCTGTCTGCTGTGATTTATTGGACGACCTATTGTTGGGAGTAGCGGCTTCTTTGTCGGTGGCTGTAGTTTGCTTTTCGAGTTGTTCTTTTCGTGCGCCTTTCCCTCTAGATGTTGATACGACATCACTCTTTGTGTACCTTCCATCTTCTTCGTGATTTGCTTCGTCTGGTTTCCTGAAACAATCAAAGGTAAACTGTGTCACTACAAGGTAGAACAAATGAAAACATCGCACACAGATATAAGTTTGGCTCGAGAATTAGACGGACAGGTATACAGACAGAGAGAGACAGACAATCAGATAAACATACATACACAATTTTAAAAGGCCTGACATTTTTGCTGACCTTGATTAATATTGTTTGCATGAATTTCAATCAATATCCGTGTACTAGCACGGTACTATTTACCATTGGACGCTGGGAAGAGAATGAGGAATTTTGTGAAGCTGTTTGACCTTAAAATTCGAACAGATGTATCAGACGATTGAACTGGAAAAAGCGAGAAGGATAGAGAGCCTAATGGAGAGATAGATAGATAGATAGACAGACAGAGAGACAGACAGACAGACAGACAGACAGACAGACAGACAGACAGACAGACAGATATATAGATAGATAGATAGATAGATAGATAGATAGATAGATAGATAGATAGATAGATAGATAGATAGATAGATAGATAGATAGATAGATAGATAGATGATAGATAGATAGATAACAGACAGACAGGCAGACAGACAGACAGACAAAAGTACAAAAGAACTATTCGGGTGAGACTCGCTTGTTCGGTCTGTCGGTGCAATAACATTTTTATTTCCAGATGTTCCTATATTTTGCACATCAGTCAATGTCAAAATGTATCAGCACATTCAAGCACAAGTGTTTAGAAAGACAACAATTAAATATTAGACCTGCCAGTTGTGACATGCATTAGGCAGAGGGCCAACTAACAAGGCTTGCCTTCAGGAACTGAATAGAAGCCTTGAAAATCAATTAGCGAGAAGGATAGAGAGCCTAATGGAGAGATGATAGACAGATAGATGATGGATAGATAGATAGATAGATAGATAGATAGATAGATAGATAGATAGATAGATAGATAGATAGATAGATAGATAGATAGATAGATAGATAGATAGATAGATAGATAGATAGATAGATAGATAGATAGATAGACGGAAGGACGGACGGACAGACAGACAGACAGACAAACAGACAGATAGATAGATCGACGGAACACACTTGTGTCAAAACTGTGTTTTCTTTATCTACTCACAAACAAGTACCGGTAGCGCAAATTCTGATAGCAATGTAAAGTATTGTAAATTATTGCGGTGCTATACAATGTAATGTAATTTAACATTTATGAATTACTCCTGAGTACATGAAGTGTCAACATCTCCACTGGGCTCAATGTGAGCATATGGTTGACACTTCATATGAAGTCTTTAATTTGTGTTTCTTTGAAGGTCGCCATTAAGTATGTATATACGATGCAATGCATAATTAATACCACCATTATAATTGGTCAGTCAGAGTACAATTGCGCCATCACATGAAATCACGCTCTAGGATTAATGCCAAGAGAAAGAGTTCCTAGACGCGAGAAGTAGTCATAAATCAATTAGCAGTTTCTACCCCTGGAGGGCAGCTGCGAATCAACCTGTATTTCGCAGAAGCAAAAATTAGGCTACAACAGAGCTAGCTTATTAAATCTCGAATAGATGGCTCCTGTGTGTTCCAAAATACAGGCGGGCCTCTCCTTACTAGGTACTTCCTGGCCCATCCATCATTAGATGCTTCCTTACTTAACATCGGACCCTTGTAGGCTTGTACGTAACTGCAGTGAGAGAGTACACCCGGGATGATTCGGAGTTTCGAAATCTGCAACATTCAAAAACATACAATAGTTTTTTTGTGTTCTCGTAAGTAATTCAACACATCGTCTTTAAATACATGCACAAAACTACACGTTTTGTCTAACATCTTCTGACAACTCATCATGGGACGCCATCTGGGGAGGGGGCATTTGCCCCCTTGATTTTTGAAAAAAGGAACAAAAAAGAGGGGAAAAATAAATTCATCAAAACCTAATTATATTAAGTGACAATATGCACACTGCAGCACACATCATGCAGCATTGGCTTACAGTTTTGCACATGTAGACTAACAAGCTGACCAGGTTCTCCCAGGCAAAATACTAAAATGACGTCCCTGTCCCCACCTCCTGAAAAAAGCTCAAATGACATCCCTGAAATCATCGTTAAATTTACTTGACTCTAATATGTATCGGTCTTCTTCTGCCACATCCTTGCAGTTCCGTTTGCGTGAAGTACCGCCCACTAAACTTTTTAACGTCTATTTGATCTGAAAAGACGGTGTTGTTTGTTACATTTTCACAGACGAATTAGGGCGCTATATAAATTTCGTAGTACTGTATGTACTTGCATACAGTATGGGTGATATTGTGTTTGCAAATTTATGTAGCGTATGTTTCGGAACAAACTAGCCAGAGGTGCTGTAATCATGAGTGACGGAAGTGTTTTGAGTCAGGGAGTTACAACTGTCCTTCCTACTTCTCACAGCCATCTGAGTTCTACAACTAGATAGACAACTACTGAGAGGCGCTTTATCAATGTTCAGATACAATACAATACAATACAATACAATACAACTGTTACAAAGCTATGCCGGTAATTAAGTGGCGTTATTAGTATTAACAATTAGAAGCGTCTACTTATCGGCAACAGTAGCCGCACTGTTATTAGAAACACGACTTCATTGGCTTTGAAAAGCCACGATCGTCCAATTAAGCGCCTCACATTTTTATGATCTGCCACAACAAAATCCTGTTCAGTCACAGGGAGTGTTTACCAGTGTAAGAAGGCCTATCCGTTTAGCTCTGACGAACTTAATTGAAACGGATGTTTAGCCTTTCCATAACTTAGCGCTCGACATCGTGTAGCTGTCAATTATTGCCAAAATAGGTCTGTATGACTTCACTGGTAACTCCTCTGCGACCTCGTAGATGGATCTATGCCTGTATAATATCGGTCGCCTTTGACAAAGTTCAGAAACGCGCTTATATTATATTTAAGAAATGTTAACTCTTCGAGTTTTCGTCTGGGTTTTAATTCTCATAGTGTTTGGTGAGTTTAGTGAGCACAAACATTAAGACAAAAATTGTATGTAGCTGTTTTAAGCTCTTAGAACCGAGATAGACCTAGTCGGTAATGGAACGACCTTGGGATTTTATTCTGCGTTATGTGATCTGGACATTTCATCGACGTCTATGCCATATCATCGGATTTTCTTGTAAATCAGACCTTCCTCTTGGAACAATATTCCTTTAAGTCTAAATACACATTCTGGTTCATTGCAATCGGAGCCCCATCATCCCACACAGGCTCCCCTATTCTTCACCCTTAGGCTTTTTCACTCATAACTATTATATTGTAAATTTGCGATTACAATTCCAATCAATATTTTCTCCCAATTTAAGCGTCTTTTCATATTTTTGAAAATCTCTTATAAATATCATCTTTAATTGATTGGGGAAACTAGTTTTGCAAACAAAAATCCATTTTTTAAATTTAAAAATAACTTCACTGCGTGGTTAACTTGATCAGCAAAAGTGACTTGTGATTTTATGTTTTAGAATTTACCTTCCTTTGTCGATGTGCTGACCCACCAGAGCAGCAGAAAGAGTGTTACTACGCCGGATACGACACCATCTGTTTCTTTCGCCCTTACCCTAAATACAAATGGGTGACGTGGCAAGAAGCTTGGCAAACGTGCCGCAGAAAAAGTGCAACTCTGCCAGCAATTCCAAACGAAGCGGCTCAAAAGGCTTTTGAGAGGTACATGGACTTCCTGAAGCTAGTAGATCGAGATGACTTTTGGATGGCAGGACAGGAAGTCAGAGGACTGGAATGGAAATGGTTGAATGGCAGGAATGCCAACCTGACAGGTCGTCAGTTAAACGGTAGGCCTACTTTGAATTCGACACCATATTGAAATGATATTTTGCACAACGCACACCAACTCTGCTTTCCTATACCGTTTTTAATTGGCGTCAATTTCCTCAGTCAATTTGTTCCGTTGTATGTAGCAGTATACACTAATGTATATTTCCATGAGCTCTAGGACTTTTCGTCCCCGGAAGATTCGCCCCCGGAAGATTCGCCTCCGACATTTCGCCCCCCAGAAGTTTCGCCCCCGTCGATCCAGATTCTAGTCTAAGTAACATTTTCATCACAGATCCAGTTTCTAGTCTTCTAGTTACATTTTCATCGCTAATCCAGCTTCTAGTCTTAGTTACATTTTCATCATCGATCCCGGAGGCGAAACTTCAGGGGGCAAATCTTCCCGTGGGCGAAATGTCGGGGGCGAATCTTCCGGGGGCGATTCTTCCGGGAGCGAAATTTCCGTATCCCATTTATATGGGACCTATCCCACTCTCCTAAAATCGCTAACGTAGCCTCCACATCGCAAGTCGCATTATGGATGTATGTATGTATGACATGGTATGTATGTATGTAAGTCTGTACATAAGTATGTACTTATGAAGGTATGTATGTATGCATACTGTAGATGGATGGATGTATGTAGGCATGTGTATTTATATATATATATATATATATATATATATATATATATATATATATATATATATATATAGGTATGTATGTACGTATGAAGGTTGCATGTAGGCCTATGTATGTACGATATATCAGACTTCATATACCGCCCTTCTTCTGTTTGTCCTCCCCGTGAGATTTAGACCGAACTAATCGCTAGAGCCCATAATAGCCACCTAAACTGTGGGTATTAGTAGGAGCATAACCTCTAATAAATAATGGGAACATTAAGGTAAGGTAATAAAAAATATATAATTATTTAGTTCGCCAGGTGGCGCATAAATTAAGAAGAAATTCAGGTCTTAGTTAACAGTACAAATTATTAAATTTTCGCCCTATTATATTATAAAATTCGTCACATGGTGGAACATTGCTACAAAACGTCCAATCAGGATCAGGATTTCTGACCAGTTTCAATAGAAGCGACCATCGATTGATAATAAGGGCGCTATAGAAATCATTAGATTGGATCTTAGACAATTGATAAACCGGTCTTTGCCTTCTATGCGTGTCTTTTCTTTTATTCTGAATATTTTAGGTAAAATGGGAGATGACTACGCTCACGGAGTGTTGGCGAATGATATGCTGTACAGGACGGAAAATCCAAGCAAAATAAACAACTTCGCCTGTCAACTGTTCGGTAAGTAACAACCGAATAGATTATTAATTTATCATTTTAAATTTTATAATTAATATATTTGATGTTCTTGTAAACTATCGAGTTACCTAACAGCTAGTATATATTCATTGCGCACCGTTGTTGGTTACTGTAAAGGAGCTCAATGAATGTTCAAATAAGTAAATTCGTTCAAACTGGCCCCAATCATAAGGTACGTAACCAGTGTCCTGTATAAGAACATTATCAAAAGCTCAAAGAACATTTTACTCATATTGAATTCTCGCTCAATAGATCTGTTAGAGACATAGCTGTGCTTTATGCCTTTGTTAGTATCGGAAAGTGCGCTACATAAAACAAAGGATAAAACATGGGCTAACAAAGGATTTAGTTAAATTTCATTAAGGCAAGCACTGATTCGTTGATGTGTGTTTTTCAGGTACAGCCTGTCGGTCGAACACCTCAATCGCACTGAGTAACGGTTGCCTTTTACTCGACAGCAACGAAACCTTGAATTTATACGATGCTCGGAACAGGTGTATCAAAGAGGGCGGAGATCTGGTGGTCCTTGACAAACCAGAAGACCTGTATAGATTCAGGGAAGTTATTTCGCGGATTCCAAGAGTTTCCAAAGTGTGGATTGGATTGCAAAGGCAGTGGTGGACTTGGAACTCATCAGGTGGGTTTAATAGTTTATCCAGAAGCTGAGCTGTATAAATTTCTAATTACAAGAACAATTATTTCACATGCCTAGCAACGACTTCAATTGTGAACCATGAGCCACTGGTGGTAAAGGAACGAATCTGAACTCATGGACACCAATTTATTGCTTAGATTTGTTCCACTTGCAGAGAAAGAACAGTCTATTACAATCTGATCAAATTACTTCTCTAGCGCTTGAAACACAATGCCCAATGCGTCAGTCGATGACCTCTTCCAATCTGAAGCCACCGAGTCAGATTTGTCCAGTGTTGGACAAGGAACAAATCTGAATCTTCGGTGCATGGCCAACAAAGTTTGCAGATTTGCTCTTCTATCAGTTTCCTTGAGTTTGTAAGCCACCTTGACATGAATTTTTGATGACTATGCTATATTTTAATATGGGTATATTAATATTTTGCCATATACTAGTTTATACTGATATATTACAGGTGCTGTAGTGGAGATGAAATACAGCAACTGGCTGCCAAATCACGGTTTTATACGAAACCAAACGTGTATGAAAGCTGAAATGAAAAGATACAAATGGCAACAGGAGTCCTGCAGTAGCTCGAAACTTTTCGTCTGTCAAAAACGTATGAATACTTTACGTCTTGCTATCATTACCATCCACGTATCGATAATATCCTGGCTTATAGAGAAGGCACATTATATGTATCCAGTTTGTATACAATGCAATTTCCATATCATAACTTATTACTAATTATTAATTAGCGATTACGGTGATGTCGGTGTGTACAAGGCTTCAACCGCTGGCACACTAAAACCAAGCCATCATCGTGTCAAATATTGAGTCAAAAGATTAAATGATGAACCATCTTAGTTGTGGACAACAACTACTCGCTACCTCACCAGTTCTTCTCACTGTCTCATTCTGATCATTTCGAAGATAAGGACAGTTCTTGATGTACGTACCTTTTCCATCGGTGTCCATGACTCTGGAACCCTCGATAGAAGAACTGCAAAGGTTTGTTGGTGTTCACTTCTAGTCTCTTCCTCGCCTCATAATCTCCTTAGTCTTTTTTTTTCTTCTGAGAAACCACTCTTGGTTTTGGACCGTACTCAGCATTGTGTTGTAAGCATCGATGCGGGAAACTACAATTGGAACTGTAATCACAATCACATATTTATATATCGCCTCCTCCAGAGAGACTCGGCAGACTTTTGGCTGTAAGAATTATATCGAATTCCGTGTTGGCCATTCAAAAATTAGTCTTGTGATCTTTTGGTTCAGTCTCAAAAGTGAGGTTCTTTATCTCCTTTTAAATGATTTATCTTTCGATTAGTCAGCAAGCTACCATTATATCGATAATGGTATCTTGCTGACTACTCCAAAGATAGGCCTAAATCATTTGAATGAACTCCAAATTACTTGATTCGAAGCTCAAATTTATTAACAATGATTTGTGGCAGATACATTTTGCGTTGTTGCAACCAAACCACCCATTTATATTATTAATTAAATAATTAAACCTCGTTAATATTAATTATTATATTATTTTTTATTAATACTGTGTACTTATCTGTCGATATAGTTGTACCCGTACCACTGAAGGGAGAACCTCGACCGATTTCGGTTCTTAATCCAACACCTTTCATCGTGTTCACCGCTCTTGGTGTTTTCATTATCGTTGTTCCGATCATCTTAGTTGTGATCGTCATGAAACGACGGTGAGAAATTCGATGTTTGTGTTCATGCAATTTAAAGCCATTTTTTGTACAAGCTGTTGAAACTATGTAAGATTAATAGGCACCGTCTTGGCGTATTTTGCGAAGCCATAGGTGTTGAATAGCGTTGAAATCAAACTATCTCTGCATATCAACAGCTATTGTACTCGATCATAGGATACTGTGACTCATGTCGTGCCTAGTTCCAGGACGGTGTTGTTTTCTCGGTGGTTAGTATTAAGACTCTTGAATTTGCTAACCACTTCTCTTTGTTTTATCATTTTTGGTCATGATGGCATTAAGGTCTCGTACCGAGACCGTATCACACCTGCTCTTCTATCCCTACACTGGCTTCCTGTCTGTGAGCGTGTCTGCTTCAAGCTACTACTCCTCATGTACAGCTTACGTGCAGATAATCTGCCATCCTACTTAATTTCCATAGTCACATCTTGCAACTCTGTCAAAGGCCGATCCTTTCTTCGATCAGCATCTGCTGGAAAGTATATATGTTGTTCCAGGAACAGGTTTTGTCTTTGGCCGGCGTTCATTCGCTCTTGCTGGTCCCTCCATCTGGAAGTCTCTACCTCCTCGTGTTCGCAACTCTCTTAGTTAGGCTGTCTTTCGCTCTAGACTGAAAACTTACCTCTTCCAGTCTACTTAAGGGGATCTTAATAGTTTCCTGACTTCAATGTGCACCTTCGAACTTTGTAATGAGGGCATTATCATATACCTGTTGTATTATATTGTACAAGGTTTAAACATAAAACTGAAACTCATCTCTTTCATAATGCTTACCAACCGTATCCTTACTGTTGATTTATCGGATCTATCTGAATTCCACCTCTGTTCCCCAACATGACATTGTACTGAGCCTTGTTCATTTTTTCACTCGAAGCGACTATCGATTGATGTCTTATGCAATATGGAAACTGCGCTATATAAGTCACTAGAGTAGATTATTTATGTCAAATATTTGCAACTTTACACAAACAAGCTACAGCTATGACAGAGACCTCCTTCGACCATAAGCGCCGACTCCTTGGGAGCCTTGGGTGCGAATGCACCCAGAGAGAAAGCTCAGTGGGTGCATCGCACCCAGAAGATTCGGACCTTAAATTCAAATTTTTTACACCTAAGTAATCTCACAACTTGAGAAGTACAACTACAACACAATTACCCAACATTGCGTGATCTCACAATCACAGTCCATACATAAATAAATAAATTATTTATAAATAAATAAATTATTTATTTATTTGTTAATTTATTATTTAAAATAATAAATAAATAAGAACACTGGAACATCTGAACGTCATCGATTTCCAATACATTTTCTAACCTCGTAACCCTTGACAAGAAAACAATTCGCTAGACCCCATCTACCTAAGGGGAGGAGGAAGGGGAAGGGAATAGAGGGGAGGGGTAGGAGATGGGAAGGAGGACCCATGCACCCAGAGGCAAAAGCAAAAGTCGGCGTGATTGCCTAAGACGATTTTCTTCTTCGTGTTTTTTCTTCTTCATGTTTTAAAATTTTTCTCCCCTGAAGCTGAGAGTCGGAAATAGTTTCTTTCCCACACTTACTTCTCCTTATATGAAGTCAGTTTGTTTTTAGGAAAGCCAGGCTACAACAGAGCGATGCCGTACGCTTTCCCAGCGATCGATCTTATCAAGACCTCCACGACCGACAAGAAAACCAATACACGGATCTACAAGGAATAACACATCAGCAAAGCCAACTAAGTTCAGATTACCAAAACCTTTCTGACTATGATGATGTTGGAGTAACAGCTATCCCAAATTACCTCGATATCATAGAATAAGCGCAAACATCAAACTGCTACGCAAATTCAGGCTGAATTTCAACGTTAAAACACAGCATATGAAACTAGATTTTTCCGAGCAACTCCTATTGCTGTTCTTATCTTATCTTATCTTATCTGAACATTTATAAAGCGCTTCTCTCAGCAGGGCTATACAGAAGCGCTCTCAACGTGACAGGCCCGTAAACAAGCAAGTCTTTAGGCAGCGAAGAGAAGCAGGTGTGAACCCCTCTAGAATCTTACTACGGACTGCAGGGGGAAGGTCATTCCATAGTGACGGACCCACTACAGCGAAGGGTCGATGTTGGGTCAGAGCTGTTCCGTTTAAATGGAATCCTGCAGATGACAGTAATAATTATTTTCACAAATAACGATTGCGATGTATGAAGCTGCACAACATTAATTTTATTTTGAACTGTTGGTAGAAACTATTTCAATTCGCGGGCATTGAAAATGACATATTGAAATATTATTATGCATGAATATTTTCAGCATCGTGTAATATTATCGTCTTTAAATCTTGTAAACAAATGTCGTTACTACACTTTTACTGTTTATACTTTTATTCTACATTGCGTATTACAAATGATGCCTGTTGATGAATCTTCAGAAAAGAATTCTTTAATGCAGACAGGTGATTTCAATATTAATCTTTTTTTTCTTTTTTTAATTCAAACCGACGAACGCAATAAGATTACATTGAGACACGACAATACAATTATCAATATCTTAACTAAACACACATTATGGCAGCCATGCAAGGCGCCCGCCCGATATAATTTATATCTAAAGTTCGCTTAATACTAAGTTTGTTTTTGTATGATTGTTCTATGATGATCTCTCTCAAATGTACATCGTTTTGTCTCCAGTGTAACTACAGGGTAATAAAAAGACGTTTTATCGAACTTAGTCCCTAAGTTTAGTAAATCTATATCCGAGACGCAGGACAAATGTGCACGAAAACATGTCCAGGGTCGTTACACGGAGTTTGATAAGCAGATTCGAAGCAGCAATCGTTGGATTAGAGACTCAGAATGTTATCGCATAGACCGCTGAACCTCGAGTTAGTGTATGACCTCGAGGTAATTGGGTTGATCCATTTCGGCAATTTCCTCATAGAGATAATCGGGGTTTTGTTCCATCTGCTGTGACTTTTTGGGACGATCTGTCGTTGGCAGTGGCGGCTTCTTTGTCGGTGACTGTAACCCTGCATATTGTTGGTTGCTTATCGAGTTGTTCTGTCCGTGTGACTTACGCACCAGATGTTGATTCGAATTGTCTCTTGGCACATCTTGCATTCTGGCTTGCCTAAGCCTGCTAAATAAAATTGAGGTGAAGGTAGACGAAATAAGGTAGGCGAAATAAAAGGTATCGCACAGACACACGGGCGGCACCGAGGAAGAGGTAGACAGATAGAAAGAAAGACCACCAGACAAACACACAGACAGACAGGAAGACTATCAGACTGGACAAAGCACGCTGGCAATTATGCACTGTGTCAGACAAACAGGCACGAAATAGTTGTAAGAGAGAGGAGAGGACTGGATACATTTATTTATCATATTCGGTCTGTACATTTCTGTTAAGCCTCTTCGAGATTTCTAAGAAGTATTCCCATACGAGCCTTAGGGAAACTAAAACGAGAAACTTGTTCAGTTATCAGAGTTCGTGTCTAGTCCTCGGAAAACGAATTGAGCACAACACAGATTGTGAAAATCTTCAGTTATAGCTAGTCCAGGCTCTCTGTCTGATCTTTTAAATATTGACCTGCTTAGAGCTTGCTTTTGATAATATTTAGAAGATAATTATAGATATACATATATTAGAAGATATATCAAGCATACTTACCGCTTCTTTACAATCACAGCAACGACAACGACCACCAAGAGCATCGTCAACACCAGAACTGAAACCCCGGCAATAAGAAAAATAAGACCATGACCGACTAATGGAGTAAGCGTAGTAGAGACTTCCACGTAGCTTGGACCTGAAAATTGTACACTGAGAAGTTAGCGTAGAACATTTAAACAACTCTGCTTTAAGGTATTCTCTATAAAGGTTTGTGTAAATGACATCAGTTATTTCGTAAAATTTTGAAGAAATCCTTTCAATGACGCATGATCATGCAAACTGCAGCCTCGTTCAAAACCCTACAGCGTAGCGTTAAGAATCATAGAGCCATTGTATATGTGTATTGATACATACATAAATAGATTAAGACATGACTGTGTTCATACATGCATTCATTCATCCATCCATGCATTAATACATGAATTTATGCATCGATGTATTTATACAGTGGTATACCTCTTTGGCAGATGAATCTCTTGTTAGCATTGCAGTTCTCTTGTTTCCATAGATAATCTTGCAATTCAGCGACCATGCAATCGCGGCCTGGCTTGAAACCGTTATCCAGCATCCAGTTGCTATATTTCACCTCTGCATCTGAAAAAGCAATTTACAAGTTAAATATCTAAAAATAAACTCAGCCCACCATTTCTTCACTACTGCTATATGAGTACCAATCTAAACCATATGGGTCATCTATGCCAACTCAACCTCCATTTCCTCATGGTCGGAAATTCAAACCGTACCTGGTTATCTGTGCCAACTTAGTCCGCCATTTCTTCGCTACCGTTATATGAGTAGGCCCTATTCAACTGAACTATACCGGGTCACCTGTACTAACTCAGCCCTTCGTTTTTTCGTTATTATTAATATTACTAAAGCAGTTTCATATAGCGTCCCTTTAAGACTGCCTACTCAGGAACACTTCCAGCCCAACCACGGTCGAACATCGCAGTTTATGGTCGGTATGTGAGCATAAGCGCAGGTCAGAAGGTGAAGAACTGTCCTACTGTTGGGTTTCTGTGATCATGATTGCGCCTCATCCCAAATACTTTCAAATCTTCGTATCACGACCTTTGGGATAACCCGGTATGGTGCTTAAATGTGCATGATACCTTTAACCTTCTAACATTAACCTGATGTGCTGCCTTCATTCCTTAAACCCTAACGTTTTATGCTACCTTTGGCGGTTAAATCGTAACCTGTTAGGCTACATTTACCCTTTACGATTTAAACCATAAACCATTTTAACTATAAACTCTAAGCTTTTACGCTACCTCTATCCATTAAACTCTACCATTTTATGCTGTATTTACCCTTTAAGCGCAACCTGTAATTCTGCCTTTACCATTTAAACTCTAATGTGTTATGCTACCTTTCCCATACCATCTAAACCTTCACCTATTAGGCTACCTTTAACCTCTTAACCCTAACCTGTTGCATTCCAAATCCACCATTGTCTGCGCAATCCAACCCATAGTTTGGCAGCCTTTCGAATCCGCGAAAACACGTGTAGGAATTTGTTCATATCGTCTTGGCCGTCAATCACCGCCAGATCTCCGCCCCTTTCAACACACTTGTTCCGAGCATCGTAAACATCAAAGGTTTCTCCGTCGTTCAATATGACGCATCCATGCTTCAATGAGATGGCGTCTCTCGACTGGCAAGCTTCACCTGAAAGCATCAAGTCCTCGTATCAAGAACAACACCCGTACTCATGCAATGAGTCATTGTCTTAAGAGATACCTTTCCGGGTGGTCTTGTTGACATGGTTTCCGGAAATAGAATTTCTAATACAGTTCAACAATATTTTTACTCTTATTTCTTACGTCCACCTCGGGTGAAAATGGAAAGCTTTAATCAATGGATAAAAACGGTGTCACGTGGATGTTATCTTCAATTGCACGATTCTCTACTGGACAGCGGGAGGGTTGCTTGGATGAATCGAATGTCTTTCAACATTGTTCCCATTCTTCATTGTGTTACATGAAATTGGCGTAGGGACTTGCAGTGTCTAACTGTACTAAAAGCTCAATGACTGTCTGCTTATATGTATAAGTAGGCCTATATCTCTTTCGATGCAGGACACCTTGTGTTGAATTGCAAAATACTGCGTCGCATTAAATCACATCGCAATTATATTGGTCTTGAGCTCTCCATTATTTTTGAGAGTTTCCATTTACATTTCCCAGCAAGCCTGTTAATATTTCGCCATATCAGTCAAGGAAGAGTGGTATCAATCAACTAGTTCTCTTGAATAAATTTACTACTGTGTACTTGATGGACTCCTGGGGATTTACTTAACGAATTTTGAGAACTCCTTAAAGCGCAACGTTGTACTTTATACATTGGGAACCTTATAATAATAATATTTATTCTTTAATTAAGCGCCTGCAAACGCACTGCGCTGTACATGTACATGTTATGCGATAAATCTTAACTACTAACAGAACAGACAGCCTGCAATACACGGCGCAAATTGCAGCCTACAAAGCATGTCCGCCTATGGGACTCGATCTCTGTACCTCTCGCACTCTACGCCAGATGTTATCCAATGCGCTATCGGGCCCCCCAATATGCTCAAAAGTGGAATCATATATAAAATATCCGCCAAAATAATAACAATTAAGAGAAAAGAAATTATTCTATTGTTCTCGAAGGCTAAGGAACCAACCAAATTTTTGGCAGACGTAGTTATTTCGATTGCCAGGAAATTCTTTTCTGTAGTCCCCTTCATCCGCCAGAATTGCTTGGTGATGATACGAATTGTATTCTGAGTGAGCTAAAAACATCCAGTTACCACAACAACTAATTAAAGCAAGCATTGCTTTATTTCATAGTTTCCAACTGTCGTCTGATATGGCCTTCAGTGTATGGATTGCGATGTATTGCATATGCATTGGATACTTCGTTTGCTGGACAATGCTTTGAAATGTCGTCCTTGCATCTGCTCGTTCTGTACACGAATTACCTTCTACGAATTGTAATCCGCCAAAGGTTTTCTCTCTGTGTGTCTCTGCCTCTCTTTCTTTCTGTCTCTCTCTCTCTGTGTGCCTTTCTGTGCATACATATATGTATATAATATATAAGTATATATGTAATATATCTTATCTGGGACTTGTTGCTAAATACCTCTGTGACTCATTACGTCTTCCCGCCTCAGTTAGCTCCCTTCGCCCTCTTCGTTCCTCTGATATACTTAACCTATATGATGTTCCCCGAGTCAGAACGGCGATGGGCCAGTCTCGTTCCTTTGTTATTATTTGCCCTTCACTGTGGAATCAGCTTCATTTTTCGGTTCGGGCTGTAGTACTATCTGTTGGTCTATTGATATAGCTTTTCGTAATCTTAAAACTTGCCTTTATTCCCGAGGACTTTCGCACTGGGAGCGCCTCTGATTGGTGGGCACTGGGCAGAGGCGCTCTAAAAGTTTTGAAATACAATACAATACAATATATAATATACATATAATATATATTTTGGCGGACTGATCATCTTCAGCTTTGTTTTGGTGCACCATCCGTTGAAGCCTTGTGAATTAGACACCGGCGATATAGAAGTCACCAAAAACAAATAGAATTTCCGTCGAATAAGGCGTGAAATAACCGGGCGTCTTAAAATGGTGGTTCAATAGTAAAATGAATAGTAATATAATGGATGAATAGTGAAATGAATAGTGAAATGATGGTTGTATCAGAGAGCTAGATTGCTGCTATATAAGTAATGCTACCTAGTTATATATATTAGGCTTAATGCAGTCCAATGCAATGCAGAAAGTATATCAGCCAAGTGACCGATTGACCCACAGTCTGAAAGTAGCCTTCAGAACTAGCAAACAGGGATAAAGGCAGACAAGGACGTACAGACATACTGACAGAGGACAGCAGGAACACACAGACAGACACATTCACTTAGACAGATACGGAGACGTACGGAGACACATGGATTCAAGCATTCAAGACGGACATGTTCTAAGTTTAGTTGCTGCGGACATTTGCTGGCCAGGCGCTAGACGCTGAGGTAGATGCGGCTTGCTAGGTAAGCGGTGCTGACGGGAAGCCAGTACACCGACCAATGGCCACAGCACACGTACACTAATCCTAGCCGCAGGTGATCGCCAGATATAACTTTTAAGGAGATGAAAATCTACACCAGCGCTTGGGATAGATTGCCTAGCAGGTTGAGATAGCACTGATAGCCTAGTCTGGAGAGAGGAGGAAGTGTCCAGGGAGGAGGAGATAGCCAGGCCGGAGATAGAAGAAGGATTGTCCAGAGAAGTTCGAGAGAGTTGAGATCGGGCGGTCCTCCCGAGTAGACGCTCGCGAGAGTGCAGAACATGTTGGGTGAAAATGGATGCAGACAGACGTTGAAGAATCATGTCTAATATCAAGTAGACACTATAGGCGTTCATATTAGGAAGTGTAGAATAAAAGTTCTGATAGCCGTCGCATTATCATCTGTATAGCTGAACAATCGTCTGCAATTGAACTGTGTATTCGACAAGAGACATTCGTAATGAATGACAATAAAGAAACTATACAGACAGAACCAAAGTCTTATAGATGGCGTAGACAGCAACCAAAGACTGTCATAGAGAACAGTTGCAGCTTCTGGAGCACCACGATCCAGAGCTGTTATATATGGTGGACATGCCAGTTCGGTCTCCCGTTTACCTTCGCTGCCAGTGAGTTTCCCCAGCGACGATCATCAACAGAGAGACGTTTGCTACAGATTCGAATCCAGCTCACGAACTTTCCACTTCTTAAGAAAATGCCGTTTCATCTGTACGGAAAATGCTGATCAACCAACCGATCACTTCTTCCCGCAGCTGTCGGTACATTTCAACCGCCGCTCAACAGCCAGACCCGAGACCGGTCTTCATATTCATCTACTGACTTCTGCCGGACCATCCAAAGCTCGACGATGTCTGCACCACAACCAGACACTCCTGCTCAACTCATCCTTTCATCTTTCGATCCAACGACCGGTGCTGTCATAACGTCAGATCAACGCTATGCCTGCATTGTGGTCGATTCCTTCAATCATTGCCGAGAATACAGCTTCTGAATTTAAGGGTAATGCATGACTCTTGTTCATCAGCATATTCATTCATTAGAATCATTCTACGGTCATGTAACACTATGATAGTGTACTATACATTTTCCATTTGCTCTTTATTCATCTAGTCTTCATTTCGCAAATCTCTTTCGCATGTACTAAGCAAGTTTCGTTGCGTAACTGTAACTTAAATTTTAACATACAGCAAGATTGAATAACTATTTGAATAATTATGTATGTAGTGTGTTCTATAGAAGAGCATATCTATTTCGCTATCTATTGCGTATCTATTTCACTAGTACTTTTCCGTGTGCTGTGTTTGCTTTGACATCTTGAATGGTTAGAATATTAGAATCTTACCATCGGCCACATTATACGTTAGACAATGATCTGTAAGAATTCATGTTAGGTATATCAGATAACATGCTTGCTGCAGTGTGGTTAGTTTGCTGCGCTTACAAGCAGCAGGCATGATTAATTGCTCCTATGTATCTGGCACATGCTGATGCATCGGTAAATGCAATGTAGCTTACCTGCGCTGACTCAGACTACATAACTGCAGTTCTGCATAAGGAATACGTGTATAAGGAATTCTAACGTTCCTCCGCTATAGACGAGTTTATCTAGAGTTTAGACTGCTTAAGGTCATCGTTATTCATATGTGTTGCTACGAGTTGATGTGCACCTGAGTTTCTGCTCACGTTCAGTTCCAGCACTCAGATCTTTGATTCAGCGTTACAGTGTTACAGCTTTCAGATGTGAAGCCAGATTTATATAGCGCTATCGTGGGACGTTTCATTCCCCAGATCAGCACAAGAGTCGTTTGAGTTTTAAGCCGTGCCAGGCAAAGCGCACGCAGCGTATAGAGGTCTCGTGTTGACGAGTTATATTTGTATTTTTTAAATATTTTTTACGTGTCACCTGTGTGAGTTTGACACCAAATGGTGTGTCTTATGATTGATGTCGTTAATGAGCGTTTTAGAATTCAATGCACTTTAGCACATTAGCAGGCTATGATGACATCGGCCTCATCGCAGTAATGGAGTTCAATCACCGTAGTCAGTAGGCCCTAAGGTTCAGTTAAGGCAGATATTCCGCAGTTTCTTACAAGTTCAGCAGTCAGTCATTAATCAATTTCAGCAGGTCATTTCTTCAGCTACAGCTAGCAAAGCCTGACACGAGCTTCACAGCTGCACATGAGCTCGAGACAGCAATTGAAAACGCACGCTTGCTTATCCATGAGCCTTCTTTCGCATTGTAGTATCTAGCGTGTTGTTTATAAGCGTTTTAGTTTAAATATTCTTTTCCTGCATGATTTTATCTATGTCTGTGTTTTTGCCATGTTTTATGTAACGCTATGCCGGATGACCGAACAAGCTGAGACAGAGGGTAAATCTCTTCGCAAGTCAAGCTGTCACATACACACACACAGCGTCTTGCTTGACTCAGCAACGGTCTTCCTCGGATCAGTACATGACGAACGACGCGATGTTAACTGTTGTCAGAAATATCGTCTCGTTGTTTCGCAGCTGATTCCAATTTGTTCTGTCATAGCTTATTTCAATTTAGCTTGTTTATTGTGATTAGGTTTTCGAACTGACTTTATCTCAAATCGTGACACTTAGCATTTAATTCTATTTAATTTAACTTCGCATTTTATTTAATTCGCTTTTTGTAGACATGTAACTGTTATGTGACTAACTTCTTTAGCTCCTATAGTTATGTAACTCAGTTTCTCGAACGAGGACGTTCGATTCTTAGAAAGTCGGAGGGTATATCAGAGAGCTAGATTGCTGCTATATAAGTAATGCTACCTAGTTATATATATTAGGCTTAATGCAGTCCAATGCAATGCAGAAAGTATATCAGCCAAGTGACCGATTGACCCACAGTCTGAAAGTAGCCTTCAGAACTAGCAAACAGGGATAAAGGCAGACAAGGACGTACAGACATACTGACAGAGGACAGCAGGAACACACAGACAGACACATTCACTTAGACAGATACGGAGACGTACGGAGACACATGGATTCAAGCATTCAAGACGGACATGTTCTAAGTTTAGTTGCTGCGGACATTTGCTGGCCAGGCGCTAGACGCTGAGGTAGATGCGGCTTGCTAGGTAAGCGGTGCTGACGGGAAGCCAGTACACCGACCAATGGCCACAGCACACGTACACTAATCCTAGCCGCAGGTGATCGCCAGATATAACTTTTAAGGAGATGAAAATCTACACCAGCGCTTGGGATAGATTGCCTAGCAGGTTGAGATAGCACTGATAGCCTAGTCTGGAGAGAGGAGGAAGTGTACAGGGAGGAGGAGATAGCCAGGCCGGAGATAGAAGAAGGATTGTCCAGAGAAGTTCGAGAGAGTTGAGATCGGGCGGTCCTCCCGAGTAGACGCTCGCGAGAGTGCAGAACATGTTGGGTGAAAATGGATGCAGACAGACGTTGAAGAATCATGTCTAATATCAAGTAGACACTATAGGCGTTCATATTAGGAAGTGTAGAATAGAAGTTCTGATAGCCGTCGCATTATCATCTGTATAGCTGAACAATCGTCTGCAATTGAACTGTGTATTCGACAAGAGACATTCGTAATGAATGACAATAAAGAAACTATACAGACAGAACCAAAGTCTTATAGATGGCGTAGACAGCAACCAAAGACTGTCATAGAGAACAGTTGCAGCTTCTGGAGCACCACGATCCAGAGCTGTTATAGTTGAATAGTAATATGAATAGTAAATTGATGGTTGAATAGTAATATGAATTGTAAATTGATGGTTGAATAGTTAGGTAGGGAGTCTCTAAGACGCCTCGCAACCTATGGCGGTTGTGCCTCTGAGTTCTCTTGAAGAGACGCTATACAAAACTATGAATAAATGAAAGAATTAAATAATGAATAAACGAATAAAGATAATGATAATAGACTAATAGTTAATGGTTGAACTTTGAAATTACTCTCTGCGAAGTAGGTCGGTTCGTTAAAGGTCATTCCATTCACCCAGGTCCAGTCCTTTCTTCTCATCTCTCGTCCGCCCATCCACATGTCATCGGAGTTTTTCAGATTCACTGAATTCATGTACTGCTCGAAAACGTGCTGGATGGCTTTGTCTGGAATGAAGGGAAGAGTGCCATTCCTTTCTCTGCATGTCGCCGTTGCTGTGTCCCAGGTGACCCACGTGTAGTCGGACTCAGGTCGGAAGAAACAGACGTCTCGATTGCCCACCGTGTAACATTTCGTATCATACTCAGTGCATTGAATTGGAAACGTCAGCCCTGAAACATGAATTCACAAATGACTTTTCTCGATCTAATCTAATCAAAAGTTACTGTAAATAATAGGAAACGGTTGAGGCGGATCTTTATCAACAGAACGTTGGGCCATATAAAGCTTGGAGACAAGCCCAAAACCATGATTGATAGAGTCGTGGAAATGGCAACGTTGCGGAAAGAGGATTGCCATTGGTGGTGGTGGTGGTGGTGGTGGTGGTGGTGGTGGTGGTGGTGGTGGTGGTGGTGGTGGTGGTGGTGGTGGTGGTGGTGGTGGTGGTGGTGGTGGTGGTGGTGGTGGTGGTGGTGGTGGTGGTGGTGGTGGTGGTGGTGGTGGTGGTGGTGGTGGTGGTGGTGGTGGTGGTGGTGGTGGTGGTGGTGGTGGTGGTGGTGGTGGTGGTGGTGGTGGTGGTGGTGGTGACAATTATGTATTTCAGGCTGCAGAGCCATGGCTCTTCTAAATCCTTCGATACCACATTTACAAATAGCCGAGTTGTCTGTGAATTGCATGTCTGATTTGTAAATCATTCCAGTCTGCCCTGCCTTCTTTAACATTCACAACCCAATTATTTAGATCAGAGGTTTTCAAACTTTTTGGACCAGGGACCCCTATTTTTTCTAGGCATAGCTCGCGGACCCCCAGTATTTACAAAGCAAAATTTAGGCCCCTATTCTTAAAATTTAATAAAAATAACAGGCAGATAGACTATTTCCACAATACACGCTTGCTTATTTATGACGCTGAGGACTTTTATAATATAAAAAAGTAACACTAAATAAATTGTTATTAACTCCCTGCAATAACTATGGAACACAGTCATTTTCAAAAGAAATGAATAACATCGGTTTCGCCAAAAGCCAGTAATGTCAGCGAGAGGGATGTGCTTGCTTTGCTTTGCAAAAACTGTCCGTAATTGGTGCTAGTTTGGATAGGCCTAAGCAATGTTTTCTTACGTTTCAGAAAGTTATCCATAATACAAACAGCAAAATTATACAGTTAGCATATAACAGCGAACGTGAACGAAATAGGGATATGCTTTGCAAATCTCTGTATTATCGTTCATCTAAAGGCTAAAACCAGGCGAATTCCACAAATTTCTAATTCTAGAAGTCCAGAGTACACAATCCGGAAATTATTGCAACTGAAGCCTTCACTGGAGGAACCACCAGAGTCCATTTTTGATATTTTTTTAAAGCTAACTATGTCTTGTAATACTTAATGCTATAGACTATAGAGCAAGTGTTTTTTTTCCAGAAAACCCAAGTCAGTCCAGAGTTACAATTAGAAGAAAATATAGCGTTTATGTAAAAACAACTAGCCTAGAGTCCTAGCTAGAGCTTCGAGTTTCTTCCACGGAAAAAAACAATCAGGCTCATATTCAGTGTTGATTTTCTAAATCAAAAAAATTGTAGACTTTAAAAGTTTGTTTTGTGAATATCTTAAACTTTTTAAAATGGAATCTAGTTGTAGGCCTACTTCTGATGAAGGCTTCAAATTCATCGCGTGCAGAAATGATTGGCAGTCGATTAGCAGAAATTATAGGCCCTATATTAAATTTTATAAAAACACACGTGTTATTAGGCTAGAAATGTAACGTGACCATAAGCCTACATCTTATTTACGTCACTGTAGGCCCTAGTACGCAAAGAATAACTATCACAAAACTGGTACGTGTGATCGAAAACCCAATTGGATCCACTTGTGGATCATACAGTTACAGGCACACTATAAGTAGCGTATGCATTTGAAAAACAGGCTGTTAATAATAAAACCATACAGTGTTAAGCATCACATTATTTTCAGAACGCTTTCGCAGACCCCCGCCAAATCCTTCGCGGACCCCCAGGGGTCCGCGGACCCCAGTTTGAAAAACTCTGATTTAGATAAGTATAAGGAATACATAGAAGAAAGTACACCATATTAAAGATGTTTACTAATCCTTAACATACCAGTTAAGTCTCTGAGAGTCTCTTAAGAGCGCTGTATAAATGTTTTATTACATTACATTACAATAGGCCTGCAAGTCCTGTTTCGTCTCAGGAAAACCAGTTTCACAAAACCACTTAGATTTAACGTATAATATACAGAACTGATGAGAGAAAATTGAGCTTACCGAACAGTACATGTATTAGAAGCAATGTCCCAATACGAAGACCAACTGAACAGAACATGACGCTCAGAGATGCGTTGTGGATGAGGGTCAACCTTCGAATGACACAACAGCCAGATAATTATTCAGTGATGGAATTAGGCCTATCAATGGAACAAAACTCGCCCAAGGGACAGTAACTGGCCTCAGGATGTTCTACGTAAATGATGCAGTAAACATCCGGAAATTCGTAAAGAGAACTACTGGGTCTCACATGTAATTACTCTGTCGCTGCAGATTAAATGATTTAAAGGGTGCTTTTAAAAAGCCCAACGTTCCTTTCGACTGTACTATAAAAGACGCACTCGTGCTTACCAACTGTTCATCAGCTGAACCCACAATAGCTATCCGGTACTACTGACAGTGATGCCTATGTTACGAATAACAATGAATCACTAGGCCATGCTATAATTAGGCCTGCTAATACTCCGGCCATGGGGACTTGTGTTAGTACAAGTAGGCAAATGATGTCTTAGTTGTGATGTCTGTGCCTGTCTTTGTTCCTGTCTGTCTGTTTTCTTGTCTTTACGCTTGTCCATTTTTGCTGTTCCTGTATGAGATTTTATTAGCATTAGCTCTTTACCAATTGTCTTGTAGGAACAAGCAGATTCTAGACGGTTCAAGCACACGGGGACGGGGAATAGAGTAATGGTAACACTCATGGCCAGGACAGCATTAGGTTCGCGGATGCGCCGCCTTGCATTGCTGCCAAGCCGTGTGTTTAAGTAAGATCTTCATTGTACTTTCATGTTTGAATGTAATCTTACTGCGTACTTGTAGGCTTGAATTAATAAAGAAGATTATGCTTAAGACGCTCTTATTCTTATTGGCTTACTGGCTGACACGAGGGCGTTAGCTTATTATGTCTCAAGGAGATTACTCCAGTGTGTTCTAAAATGCAGGAGCTTCCTGGCCCACAAAACCTTTTCCCGTCTTCTTCTTCTTTATGTTCTCTGCCCTTGGGCAGGTTCGTATGACCAATGACGCCATCTATCTCGATTCTGTGCCTCCCCTTTCAGTCCACTGTATCCCTCTTCTGTCATCATCCAGTCCAGTAGCATTGTCCTCTGTCTTCCTCGCGCCTTCTTCCCCTCCATTCTTCCCTCAATGATGTCTTTTAGTAGGTTGTCGCTCCTTAGTATGTGCCCGATCCATTTCCTCTGTCGTCCGCGTATAGTACCTATCAGGGATCTTTGTTCTTCCACCATCTTTAGGATTTCTTCGTTTGTCCTGCGCTCCACCCTCTCCATTCTGCGCCAAATCCACATCTCGAAAGCTTCCAACCTTTTTAAGTCATCCTTCCTCATTGTCCATGTCTCCGAGCCGTACAGTGCAACACTCCACACTAGTGTCTTGACCATTCTCTTCTTTAACTTCTTGTTTAGGCTGCCTCTAAGCAGCTCTCCTCTTTTGTAGAATGCATCTTTTCCCATGGATATTCTTCTTTTTATTTCCTCATGGCATCTTGCATCGTCTGTAACCATACTTCCCAGATAGCAGAACTTCTCTACCTGTTCTATTTCTTCTCCGTTTAATTTGATCCTTATTGTTTGTGATGTTTTTCCATTTCTCTTGCTTATCCTCATCACCTTCGTTTTCTTTATGTTTATTTTCATTTCGTAGTCCAACGATATCTTATTTAGGCGATCCATCATCCTTTGTAGACCCTCTTGGCTGCTTGCTAGCATTGCTTGACTGTCTATTTGATCTGAAAAGACGGATTCGTTTGTAACATTTTCAAAAACGACTTAGAAGGTGCTATGTGAAGTTTGTAGTACTGTATTTACTTACATACAGTATGGGTAGTATTGTGTTTGCAAATTTATGTAGCGTATGTATCGGAACAAACTAGTCAGAGGCACTGCAATCATGAGTGATGGAAGAGTTTTGAGTCAACGAGTTACAACTAGCCTTCTCACAGCCATCCGAGTTCGACAACTACACGATGAGTCACAAAAAACGTGTATTGGGTTCAAGGAGGCTTATCCCAACACTATTGAATTTGCTAACCATTTCTGTTCGTTCTATCAGTTATTGTTATGAGGTCATTGAGGTCACACCTGCTCTTCGTTCTCTACACTGGCTTCCTGTCTGTAAGCGCATCTGCATCAAGCTGACACTCCTCATGTAGAAAGCATATGCAGATCATCTGCCATCCTACTTAATTTCCATGGTCACATATTGCAACTCTGTCAAAGACAGATACTCTCTTTGGTCATCATCTGCTGACAAAATTTAAAGACGCTAATATTACGCTATACTGAAAATATTAACAAATTAATAAAAGATCATGTTGGTTTCACGCAAAAACAATGACCGCAAATTGAAATCGTTTCTACCAAGAGTTTAGCAAAAATAAAACTAATATTATGCAGCTTAATACATTTCAGTCGTTGTTTGTGAGAAGAATTACAGCCGTCAATTCTGAAATGCAGACAACAGTTACTGATGTAAATAAAATCTAAGTGTCACTTAATACCAAGATTAGTCATATATAGTTATGTAATGATCTCTCTCAATTGTACACCGTTCTGTCTAGAGTGTAATAAAAAGAAGTATTGGCGGAATTAGTCTCAGACCGGAACTCAAATTTAAATAAAATTTTTGTCATGATATTTAAGTTATTTATTCTGAAAATAAATTAACACTTCAACGACGAATTGCATGGAGTTCCCAGTCGCTGTTAGTGTTAAACTGCAATTGTTGCGCCTTTAAGTTTAGTTGATCTAAATTAGAAGCGCGGTACAAATGAGTGCAGGATCGTTACACGGAGTCTGTCAGCAGATTCGGTCTAGCAATCATTGGAGACCTAGAATGTTATAGCATAGACCACTGAACCCCGAGTTAGGGCAAGGGCTCGAGGTAACTGGGGGCACGTATTTCGGCAATATCGTCATAGAGATAATCGGCGTTTCCTTCTGTCTGCTCTGACTGTACGGGACGATCTGTCGTTGGGAGTGGCGGCTTCTTTGTCGATGGCTGTAGCTCTGTGTATTTCTGGTCGCTTTTCGACTTGCTCTGTCCGTATAACGTACGTTGCAGCTGTTGATACGACGTGTCTGTTGGCACAACTTCCATTCTAGTTTGCCTAAGCCTGGTTTTTCTGGAGGAAAATAAAGCGAACGACGTCACTACAAGGTGGACGAAATAAGAACATCGCGGAGACACACGGGCGACACCAAGCAAGAGAAGGGCAGAGAGAAAGAAAGAAAGACCGTGAGACAAACACACAGACAGGCAGACAGGGAGACGGGCAGACTATACAAATCACGGTGACAGACAGGCATACAGGAAATAGTTGCGAGACAGAGAGGAGAGCATTTTATATTTATTTATCATGTTCAGTCTGTCAAGATGTCTAAGAGGATTCCGAAGCAATGCAATGCGAGCCTAGTTGTACTATGTTACAAGTTGCGATTTTGTCAGCTGCTTGCTTTTGGGAATAAACGAAAGTGATTGATTGATTGATTGATTGATTGATTGATTGATTGATTGATTGATTGATTGATTGTTGTATACTACAGGGAGAGATTGCCTAGTCAGGACTCTGAAAACGAATTGAAAAGCACAGAATGCGACAATCTGCAGTTGTGGCTAGCTCCGACTATCGACCTCATCTTGCTTTTGCAAACATTTAGAAGATATATTTAGATATATATGCACATATACTTAGACGATATTTTGAGTATACAGGAACTGATTCTCACCGCCTCTTTACAATCACCACAACGATAATGACCACCAAGAGTATCGTCAGCACGAGACTTGAAATCCCGGCCACAAGAAAAAGAAGACCATTCGATCGTTCAAGACCGCCTAACGGAGTAAGCGGTGTAGTAGAGGCTCCCACATATGTAGGGCCTGAAAATTAGACAATCAAAAGTTAGCGTGCGCCTACAACATTTAACACGAGTCTGTTTGAGGCATTCTTTTAAAAATTTGTGTATACACGATATTTCGTATAATTTTGAATAACTCCGTTCAATGACGAATGATCATGCAACCCGCCGCCTTATTTGAAACGCTACAGCGGCTAGTAGCACTGCGAATCAGACAACCATTTTACGTGGTAACTAATAGTCCACTCCAATTATCAGAAATTAGGAAGAAAAGTCTCTATTAGTGACTTTGTTGTCTTAGCCTCAGCCAGTGACAGCGTGGGCTTTTCTTCCAAGCATCAGCGAACGATGCAGGTATTGTCTCAGTCTACAAGCGAGTTCGCTAGGGTGCACAAGTGGAACAGACACCTAAGACTGACAGTCAAACACATTGGCCACTGTACTATCGCAAATCCATCTCTTAATTGTTTGTTTACATCTGTTATTCCCTATCCAGAAAAACACAATGTTTACGGAACTTGTATAATTCATTGGTGAAAAGTAGGCATTTTACCTGCCTGTCTGTTGTCTAAGCCCCTACATATATTAGTCTATTAAATATAATTGTAATTATAGGTCCCAATTGTAAATGCAATTAGAAAATTATATAGTTCCGGTGTCCAATGCACAAGGCATCAACCAATCAAGCCGCAGTCTAGTCAAAGCCCAGAAAGATCAGTGTATACGCTGAAAGAGAGAGGCAAGCATCCACGAAACAGCCTACCGCAGACCCATGTCATTTTCATGAGTTTAATAAATGCGCTATATGATGTGCATACATACATACATACATTGTGTTTATCGATACGTGCATTCATAGATGCATTAACATATTGATGTGTTTGTACACTGCTATACCTGTTTGGCATATGAATCGCTTGTAAGAATTGCAGCTTTCTTGTTTCCATAGATAATCTTGCAATTCAGTGACCATGCATTCGCGATTGTCTGGCTTAAAACCGTTATCCAGCAGCCAGTTGCTGTACCTCATTTCTGCACCTGAAAAAGCAGTTTACCACTTAAATATCTAAGAATAAACTCAGCCCACCATTTCTTCACTACCGGTATATGAGTATACCCATCTAAACCATACTCGGTCATCTGTGCCAACTCAGTCCGCCATTTTTTCACTACTTTTATATCAGTATTCATCTAAGGTATACCGGGTCGTCTGTACCAAGTCAGCCCGTAGTTTCTTTAAATGGTCGGTATCTGAGTACCAGCGCAGGTCGGAAGGTGAAGAACTGTTCTACTATTGGGTTTCTGTGATCATGATTGCGCCTCATCCGAAAATCCTTCAAACCTTCGTATGACGACCTTTGGAATTACTCGGTATGGTGCTTAAATGCGTATGCTACCTTTAACCCTAATCCTAACCTGTTATGCTACCTTAAACCTTTAAACCCTAACCTGTCATGCTACAAGTCATGCACTTTGCCATTTATATTCTAAAATTATTTGCTATTTTTTAAACTCTAACCTTTTACACTACCTTTACTCTTTAAACTTCAACATTTTATGCTACATTTACCATTTAACTGATACCTTCACCATTTAAAATAGAAACTGCTATGCTACCTTTAACCTTTCAACCCTAACCTGTTGCATTCCACATCCACCATTGTCTGCGCAACCCAACCCATATCTTAGCAGCCTTTCGAATCCGCGAAAACACCTGTTGAAATTTGTTCATATCGTCTTGGCCATCAATCACAGCCAGATCGATGCCCTTCTCAACACACTTGTTCCTAGCATCGTAAAGGTCCAAAGTTTCTCCGTCGTTCAATATGACGCATCCATGCTTCAATGAGATGGCGTCTCTCGACTGACAAGCTTCACCTGAAAGCATCAAGTCCTTGCATCAAGAACAACACCCATTACTCATACAATGAGTCATTGTCTTAAGAGATATCTTTCCAGGTGGTTTTAGGTTAGGGTTAGGGTAGTCTTGTTGATATGATTTCCGGAAATGGAATTTATAAATCAGTTTAACAGTATTTTTTACTCTTAAGAGATCAAGTCCACCAGGTGAAAATGGAAACTATTATCAGTTGAGTTGTTAAAAACGGTGCCACGTGGATGTTCTTTTCACTTGCACAGCACCCTAGGCCTACTGGACAGCAGGGTGTGTTGCGTGGATAAATCGAAGGTCTTTCAACATGATTCCCATTCTTCATTATGTTACGTGAAATAATCGCAGGGAATTCCAGTGTCTAATTAAACGAAAAGCTCAATGACTTTCCTCTTATATGAGTGCATCTCTTTGGACAAAGGTCACGTTGTGTTGATTTGCAGAATAGACCTACTGCGTCGCATTAAAACACATGGCAACATTATTATGTACAGAGCTCGACTTTACATTACTTTACATTTCCTAGCAATTCATGATAATATTACGCCATATCAGTCAAGGAAGAGTGGTATCAACCAACTAATTCTCTTGAATAAGTGTAATTCTGAGTTCTAGATGAACCCTTGAGCATTTATTTAGCGCATTTTGGTACTCCAAAAAGCGACATAGTTTGTACCTTACACATTTGGACAAAGTGGAATCACCATACTAAATATCCGCAAATAGAATAATAATTAAGAGACGAGAAATTATACAATTGTTCTCGAAACCAACCAAAGAACTGGCAGACGTAGTTATTTCGATTGCCAAGAAATTCTTTTCTGTAGACCCCTTCGTCGGCCAGAATTGCTTGCAGATGATAGGAATTGTAGTCTGAATCAGCTGAAACATCCATGGTTACCGACCCAACTAATATTATATCCCTAAAGCAAGCATTGCTTTATTTCGTAGTTTCCAAATGTCGTCTGTTTTGGCCTACGGTGTTAGAGACAGCGACGTTTTGGATACACATTGGGTACTGCGTTTGCTGGACATAGATTTAGATGTCGTCGCTAAATCTGCTCGTTCTGTAGGCCTACAATAAATATCCTCTTCGAATTGTCCACCTCCGATATGCTGTCTCTATATTTCTCTGCCTGTCTTTCTTTCTGTCTCTCTCTGTATCTCTCTGTATATACATAATATATATATATATATATATATACATATTTTGGCGGACTAATCTTCATCAGCTTGGTTTTGGTGCATCATCCGTTGAAACCATTGGTGCATTAGAAACCAGCGCTATAGGCGTCACTAAATACAATTACAATTTCCGTCGAATAAGACGTGAATATAAGCAGGCGTCTCAAAATCATGTTTCAATAGTAATAGGCCTATGAATAGTAAGATGAGGGTTGAATAGTAGACCTAAAGTGAGGCGTCTCTAAGACACCTCGCACCCTATTGGCGGTTGCGCTACTGAGTTCTCTTGAAGAGGCGCTATATAAATCTATGAATGAATGAATGAATAAAGATAGTGATAATAGGCGAATAGTCAATGCTTGAACTTTGAAATTACTCTTAGCGAAGTAGGTCGGTTCGTTAAAGGTCATTCCATTCACCCAGGTCCAGTCCTTTCTTCTCATCTCTCGTCCGGCCATCCACATGTCATCGGTGTATCGCCGCTTTAGTGAATTCATGTACTCCTCGAAAACGTGCTGAATGGCTTTGTCTGGAATGAAGGGAAGAGTGCCATTCCTGCGTCTGCATGTCTCCGTGGCTTTGTCCCAGGTAACCCACGTGTAGTTGAACTGAGGTCGGAAGAAACAGACGTCTCGATTGCCAACCATGTAACATTTCTCATCATACTCAGTGCATTGAATTGGAAACGTCAAATCTGAAGAATGAATTCACAAATGCCTATTCTCAATCTAATATAATCAAAACTTACACAAATATATAATAAGCAACGGTTGAGGCGGATCTTTATCCACAGAACGCTGGGCCAAACAAAGCTTGGAGACAAGCCCAAGACCAAGATTGGTAGAGCCGTGGAAATGGCAACGCTGCGGAAACAAAATTGCTGTTGACGATAACAACGGTAGTGGTGACAATGATATAATCCAGACTGCAGAACCATGACTCCTCTAAATTCCTCTATAGCACATTTATGAGTGAATTGCCTGTGGATTCCATATCTGAGTTGTAAATCTTCCCAGTATACGCTGACTTCTTTTACAATAACAACCCAATTTAAATAAATAATTGCAATACATAGAAGATTGTACAACACAACACAGATAGTCTACTAATCTTTAACATCCCAGTTAAGTTGTGTTTGGTCTCAGGAAGACCAGTTAAACAAAAGTTATTTAGATTTAACGCATTATGTGCTGAATAGGTGAGAGAGAAACGAGCTTACCAAATAGTATTAGAATCAATGACCCAGTACGAAGAACTAGTGAAATGAACATGACGCTCGCAGATGTCTCGGTGATGAGTGCCAACATTCGAATGGCAGAACAAAATAGCCAAATAATAATTATTCAGTGACGGAATTACCAATGAAGCAAAACTCGTCCAAGGAACAGGTGACTTCGGGGTGTGCTGCGCAAATGATGCAGTAAACATCCGGATATATTCATCAAAAGGACCACTAGGTTTCGCACGCAATTGGCTATAGATTGAATGATTTAAAGGATGCTATGCTAATAGAGCCCAAAGCTCTTTGCAACTGTTCAGGAGGCCATCGTGTGTATCAAATGATACAACAACGACTATTTGGTGCTAATAATAATAATAATAATGCTTATGTTATGAATAACAATGAATCACTAATTTGTATTGTATTGTATATGGGCATTTATAAAGCGCCTCTGGCGGTATAGACCACTCAGAGGCGCTCCCAGTACGCGAGACCCCGAGAGCTGCAAAATTAGCATTTAGTCTCATTTAAACGTTTAATAATCATAATAGTAATGTTATTACTAATACTCAAGCACTGGAGACTTGTTACAGTACACGATGTCTTGGTTGTGAAGCCTTGCACTGTCTTTGTTCCTCCATGTCTGTTTTCTTGTCTTTATGTTTGTCCGTGTGCCTGTCTCTGTAAGAGGTTTTATTGGCAATAGCTCTATATGATTTCCATTCTTATAATAACAACCATTATTATTATTGTCATCAAAGTGTAATCGTTTATTCAAATAAAAGATTACGTTGTCAATTCTTTTACAAGAGTCTCTTGAATGTTTCGATTTGCATAATACTATATGATTATTAGAGGTTTAAATAAGACAAACTGATAATTTTGCAGCTTCAACAAACATTTTTGTGATGCCTCTGTCGGTTTACAGGTCTGTCTATCTGTCTGGATTAGATTCTTACTCTATCTGTTTCCTTGTTTATGACCGTTTCTGTCAGTAGACTGTCAACTGTTTCTGCGCCTGTATATCTGCTTGTCTGTCTACGTCTCTGTCCGTTTGCTTATCTCTGTGTGTTGTGTGTTTCTGTATGATTGCCTCGTGGCTATATATGTCTGCATCCTGTCTGTGTACGATGGCCTCTCTTCTGTTGTTTTCCTGTCTGTGCGCTTGACTGTTTCTGACCGTGTCTTTGTCTCCGTCTGTGTGCGTTAACTGGGTGTGTCTTTCTCTTTGTCTTCTCCGTATCGGAGACTATATTATAATCATAGTAATTTTGTGTACAATTTCTAAATAGCTGGGTATCCGTGTTATTCCGACCTCTTCCTTATTAACATAACTCTGCTGCTAAATGTAGTTCTGCTCGTCTAGTTATTGGCTGTAGCGCTTTCTGCGCTGCACGTAGCTTGGCTTCATGTAAATTCTGGCAGATGAAGTTCAATGTATTTGTGCTCATTTCCAAAAAATCTCCAGTTCCGGCAAATTTTGGTGCAAACTCTCATAATTATGAACTTTCATTTTGGTAGGACTTGCTTATTACAGAGCGTTTTGGTGAAATTAAATTTAATCTGTCATCAACACAAGAATGACACTTTGCAGAGTTCACAATAGTAGGCCTAGACTAAATTCCAATCTAGTTGCTTGTTGATTGTTGCTTATTATTTTTAATAAGCTTTACAATTTAATCTAATATACACACCTTGCAACTGAGTTAAAGGTCGCTCTGGAAAATATGTTGTTCCTGGTACACGTCTTGCTTTGGCCGGAGTTCATTCACAGTTGCCAGTCATCTCGAACTCTCTCCCTTCTCATGTTCGCAACTCTCCTAGTCAGACTATCTTTTGCTCTAGACTGAAAACTTACCACTTCCAGTCTACTTGTGGCTCTTAATGGTTTGCTGGCTTCAATGTGCACCACCAAACTTTGTGATGAGGGCATTATCCAAATACAGTTTATTATATTGTATTAGGGTTTTACCTACAGGCTCAAACTCAACTCCGTCATTAGCGCTTATCAACCTCTCCTTACTTTTGGTTTATTTGAACTATACGAATTCTACCTCCATTCTAAACAGGCAAGGCCGTAGCTAAGGGGTGTTTTTGGTGTTAAAACACCCCCCGAAATTAAATAATGTAAAAATAAAATAATGCATTTACCCAATCCAAACCCCGTGGTCGGTTGACTCGGTTGCATTTCGGCTTGCTCAAGGACGAGAAAACACCCCCCGAAACAAAATCCTGGCTACGGCCCTGTAAACAGGTACTAGTCCTTGTTTATTTTTTCACTTGAAGCGACCATCGATTGATGCCTTATGAGATATGGAAACTGCGCTATATAAAATCACTAGAGTAGATTATTTATGTAAAATATGTCCATCTTTTAACAAAGTTAAGCTACAGCTATAACAACAGAGGAGGCCGTTTAACGATTTTGTTCCTATTGTCCTAAACCGTCCCTCCCCTGAAGCTGAGAGTCGGAAATAGTTTCTTTCCCAAACTTAATCATCCCTAAATAGAATCAATTTATTTTTAGGAAAGCCAGGCAACAACTGAGCGATTCCAAGCGATCGATCTTATCAGGACCTCCATGACCGACAGAAAAACCAACACACGAATCCAAAAGGAATAACACCTCAGCAAAGCTAACTAAGCCTGGATTACCACAACCTCTCTGACTATATTCTCACAAGCAACGACTGCAATGTAGGCAAGCTGCACAATATTAATTTTATTTTGTTAAACTATTGGTAGAAACGATTTCAATTCGCAGGCATTGTTTCTCGTGAAACTGACGTTTTGGCGGAGTTAGTCCCAGATCGGAGCTCAAGTTTTGACTTTTATTTTTGTCATGGCGTGAGTTTAATTTAGTTATACTAATAATATATAATTTAAAGTGCAGTTACTTCGCGCTCAAGTTAAGTAAATCCATATCCGAAACGCGGGACAAATGCGTACGACAACGCGTTCAGAGTCGTTACACGGAGTCCGCGCAGCAGATTCGAAGCAGCAATCGTTGGATTAGAGATCAACAATGTTATCGCAGAGGCCACTGAACTTCGAGTCAGTGTATGACCTCGGTGTAATCGGGGCCACCTATTTCGCCAATTTCCTCATAGTAATCGGCGTTTTCTTCCGTCTGCTCGGACTTTATGGGACGATCTCTAGCTGGAAGTAGCGGCTTCTTTGTCGACGGCTGTAGTTCTGTGTACTGCTGGTTGCTTATAGAGTTGTTCGTTTGGTGCACACTATCATCTAGATATTGATACGACTTCTCTCTTGGCACAACTTCCTTTCTGGTTTTCCGAAGTCTGCTCGTCCTAAAAAATACGGTAAACGATGTCACTACAAGGTAAACGAAAGAAATGCATCATAAGGATACATATACGGGCCGTACCGAGCAGTGGCGCCGTCACGCGGATGCAATAGACGCAATTGCGACTACTTTCTTGGCTAAACAGTAAGCAATGAAATATTAATAACACTAATGAGAAGCTCTAAATGTTAAATATGTTTGCGACATTGCGTCCACTCTTTTTGCGTCTGCGTCCACTTTTTGGCGTCTTGCGGCGCCACTGGTACCGATAATGAGACAGATAGATTGATAGAAAGACCTCTGATAGGAATAAATTATAGGCCTATCCTCCTCAGATCAACAACATATGATCACAAGATAAATTGAGTGTACAGAAAATGATTTCTAACCGCTTCTTTACAATCACGGCAGCGATTACGACCACCAAGACGATCGTCACCACCAGAATTGAAGCCCCAGCAACAAGAAAAACAACGAAGCTCGATTGGCCGGATAGCTGTGTAGGCATCGTAGGATCTATCTGTGTAGGCATCGTAGGATCTATCTGTGCAGGCATCGTAGGGACTTCCGCGTTGGCAGGGCCTGAAAATTGGACAATCAAGCGTTAACGTACAACATTTAAAGAAGCCAGTAGTTAGGTTTTCTTCATAAAAGGTTATGTAGGCCTAACCAATCAGACGTAAGCGCGTTAGTCCGTATTATTTCATTCATTCATTCATTCAATAACCATGGGCTCAGCGCCCGTAGGTGTCTGATGCCTTCTTTACAATGTCTTTCCACTCCGTTCTGTCCAGTGCCGAGTGGCTCAGTTTCTGGAGACTTGCTCCACACCATTCTTCAATGTCATCTGTCCATTCCCTGTGAGGTCTTCCTCTTTTGTTTGTGCCTTCCACTATTCCAAAAATCAAAGTTTTAATTTTTCTGTCCTCCTTCATTTTGCAGATATGTCCGAAAAGTCTTAACTTTCTCTGAATAATTGTTTGCATGAGATTTTCAGTCAGATTTTCAGTCAGATTTTCGTATTATTTACGAGAATTCAATTACGTATCAAACGTATCCCATAATTAATATGCTACGGCGACTAGCAGCACTACTAATCACAGAACCATTACTTATGGCAAGTTAATAGTCTACTCCAATGCTTACTGGGCGAAGAGTAAGCATTTCAGCTGCCTGTTTCTAGTCTACATATTAACCAGCTGTGAAGGATAAGTTACTCTAGTGTTTGTAATTTTTATTGGCAAATTACATGGCACCAGAGTATAATGCACAGCGCACAAACAAATCAAGTTGCAGTCAGATCAAAACCCAGACGGTCAGTCCGCCGAAAGAGAGAAGCAGTGAAGAGAGGGAAGCATCTTCAAAACAGTGTAACGCAGGCATGGCTTTTGTGAGTTTATTAAAGGCGCTATAATATGTGCGAAGATAATTTTTATATACATGCATTAAGACATGTATGTGTTCATACATACATGCATTCATATATACTTCGACGTATTTATACACTGCTATACCTCTTTGGCAGATGAATCGCTGCAAAGCAAGGCAACTTTCCTGTTTCCATAGATAACCTTGCAATTCAGCGACCATGCATCCGCGATTGTCTGGTTGAAAACCGTTACCAAGCAGCCAGTTGCTGTACTTTATCTCTGCATCTGATAAAACAATTTACAATTTAAATATCTAAGCGTAAATTCATCTTCTCTACCGAGATATACTACCCGTTCAAACCAGACCGTGTAAACCAAATAAACCGCCTCCAAGCCATACAAAATGAACTCGCCCGTGCTGTGACTAAAATTCCAAAGCACCACCGCATTACTCCTGTTATCAAATCTCTCCACTGGCTTATAAAGCCCGAACGAAGAGAATATAAAGTCATATCACTCACCTACAATACACTCCTATCCTCCCAGCCCTCCTATCTCCGACAGCTGTTCACGGTCCAATCACTCCGCTCAACCCGCTCCTATTCTGTCCTAACAGTCACTTCTCCGCCCTTCCGTCACCTCATCACTAAAATTTGCGATTCGCTCCATAGCCATAGCTTTCCCACCCCTCTGGAACAAACTCCCACCAGTACTATAAGAAATAACAGATCCATCTTAGGAACTCACCAAAACAACTTCACCTCTTGCTATTTCTCCACATGTCCTTCATTTAAAAACTGAAAAAAAACTGCTCTTTCACAAATCCCATCCCGATTCCTCCTCTTTTCCTTACTTACCTCGCTGTTTCAACCTTAAACACCACCCACATTAACCGTCTGACTGTCTGCCTGATTGACCCCTTTGGATCTCGACCTGGAACCGATTTCACCTGTGAATAAGCTGGTTCCCGAGACCTGGCTTTCTTGGGCGCTGTAGAAATCTCGAGATTACGATTACGATACGATAACCGTGTATTCTTTGCCGACTGTCAGCGACTAACCTCTTCATTTCTTCATGCTTGAGTACCAAAGCAGGTCGGATGGTCAAGAAGTTTTCTCTTTCTTTCGCTGCTATGATCGTGATTGCGACTCATCCGAAATACCATCAAACCTTCGTATCACAACCTTTGTGAGTTTATAATAATGTGCTTAAATTAATATGCTACCTTTAACCTTTTTGGCCATAACCTGTTCTTGTACCTTTACCATTTAAACCCTAACCTGTTAAGCTACCTTTACCCTTTAAACCCTGACCGTAATGATACATGTACTGTTACCCTTTAAACTGTTACCTGTTATACTACTCTAACATTTAAACCCTAACATGTTATGCTAGCTTTAACTTTTCATCCCTAACCTGTTGCATTCCACATCCACCATTGTCTGCGCAATCCAAGCCATATCTTGGCATCCTTTCCAATCCGCGAAAACACCTGCTGGAATTTGTTCATATCGTCATCGCCGTCAATCACCACAAGATCGCCGCCCCTCTCAACACACTTGTTCCGAGAATCGTATAAATTCAAAGGTTCTCCGTCGTTCAATATGACGCATCCATGCTTCAACGAGATGGCGTTTCGCGACTTACAAGTTTCACCTGAAAGCATCAAGTCCTTGTATCAAGAACAACACCGAATTACTCATACAATGTGTCATTGTCTTAAGATATACTTCCTGGGTGGTTTTGGGTTAGGGTTAGGGCTAGGGTGGACTTATTGACATGGTTTCCGGAAATTTCTAACGTAGTTTAACAATATTTTTACTCTTGAGAGATCACTCCATCAGAGTGGGTGTGTGGATGAATAGAAGGTCCTTCAACATTGTTCCTATTCTTCATTAATATGTTACATGAAATTGGCGTAGAGAATTGCATTGCCCAATAGTGCGAAAAGCTCAATGACTGTCTCCTTATATGAGTGGTAAGCTTATCTCTTGCGATGCACGACCTGTTGTGTTGATTTGCATTAGGCCCTATAGTGCGTCGCATTAATAACATCGCATTATGTTAGGCCTAGAGCTCGACAATCATATTTGATTACATTTCCTAGCATATCATGACAACATTACGCCATATCAGTCAAGGAAAAGTGGTACAAACCGTACAACCAACTAATTCTCTTAAATACATGAATTACTGCGAAGGGGGGCCTACTTGATAGACCCCTGGACTTCTTTGGCGCAATTTGAGAACTCCTAAAAACGCAAGATGGTACTGTACACATTGGGAACACTATGCTCAAAATTGGAATACCCGTCAATATGGTTTAAGTAGTAGACAAGAAATTATCATAGTAAAACTATTCTATTGTTCTCGAAAGCTAAAGAACCAACCGGAGTATTGGCAGACGTAGTTATTTTGATTGCCAAGAGATTCTTTTCTGTAGACCCTTTCTTCCGTCAGAATTGCTTGGAGCTGAGAGGAATTGGATTCTGAATTAGCTAAACAAAATCCAGTTAAGACAGCAACGAATTAAAGCAAGCATTGCTTCATTTAATAGCTTTCAGATTTTGTGCATATTTACACAAATAACATCTGTTGGCTATTATGATTATTACAGCAGTCCCAACACGATTTTCAATGCTAGAAAACATTTAATTATATTTAGGTAAAGTCCTTGACCATTATTTATTTGTAAAGTTGTCACGTGTTCTGTGTTCACGAATAGGTATGCAAAGACGTCATTTTACTTCCCCGTTAACAAATTCTGCACACCTACAAAAATGCCTGGGGCGCACATTTGTCTATATATATGTATATGTACATCTATGACTGATCTGCATATTGACCTGATTACAGCTTTATTTTGGTGTACCATCCACTGATGCCTTGTACATGATACACAGCCGCTATAGAAGTGACTAATTTCAATTACCGTCGAATAGGACGTGAAATAAGCAGGCGTTTTAAAATGAGTAAAGGCTAAACTTTGAATTTACTCTGAGCGAAGTAGGTCGGTTCGTTGAAGGTCATTCCATTCACCCAGGTCCAGTCCTTTCTTCTCATCTCTCGTCCGGCCAGCCACAAATCCTCGGAGTTGTTCAGCTTCAGTGATTTCATGTACTGCTCGAAAACACCCTGTATGACTTTGTCTTCAATGAGGGGAAGAGTTCCATTCTTTCTTCCGCATACTACCCTGCCTTTGTACCAAGTTTCTAAGGTGTAGTTGAACTGAGGTCGGAAGAAACAGACGTCTCGATTGCCCACCGTGTAACATTTCTCATCATACTCAATGCCTTGAATTGGAAACGTCAGCCCTGAAGCATGAATTTACAAATGCCTATTCTGGATCTGATGTAATCAAAAGTAACTATAAACTTATACAAATATATAATAGCAAACGATTGAGACGTATCTTTATTCACAGAACGTTGGGCCATACAAAGCTTGGAGACAAGCCAAGACCAAGTTTGGTAGTCATGGAAATGGCACCCCTGAGGAGTGAGGATTGTTGTTGTTGTTGTTGTTGTTGATGATGATGATGATGATGATGATGATGATGATGATGATGATGATGATGATGATGATGATAGTGGCGGTGGTGGCGGTGGTGGTGGCGGTGGTGGCGGTGGTGGCGGCGGTGGCGGCGGTGGCGGCGGTGGCGGCGGTGGCGGCGGTGGCGGCGGCGGCGGCGGTGGCGGTGGCGGTGGCGGTGGCGGTGGCGGTGGCGGTGGCGGTGGCGGTGGCGGTGGCGGTGGCGGTGGCGGTGGCGGTGGCGGTGGTGGTGGTGGTGGTGGTGGTATATTTCAGGCTGCAGAGTGCAGAACTATCATGGCTATTCTAAAATCCTTCATATCACATTTTTTAGGCTAAATAGTTGCATTGCCTGTGGATTGTATATCTGAATTGTAAATCTTCCACAGTATACGCTGATTTTTTTTAACAATCAAAACAGAATTTTAAATAAGAATTAACAATATCTAGAAGACTCTACAACATATTAACTATTATTCCTTAACATACCAGTTATGTTGTGTTTGGTCTCAGCAAGACCAGCTAAACAAAAATCGTTGAGATTTAACACATATGCTGAACTGATGAGAGAAAAATGAACTTACCAAACAGCATTAGAACCAATGGTCCAATACGAAGAACTAATGAACAAAACATGACTCTCACTGGTGCGTTGTGGATGAATGTCAACCTTCGAATGGCACAGTAACATTAATGGGCAACAACACTAATGGAGCAAAACTCGCCCAAAGAACAGTTGGCTTCAGGATGTCTACGCAAATGATGCGGTGAATATCCGGATATTCGTCAAGAGGACCACTAAGGTCTCACGCGTAATTACCTACAGATTAAATGATGTACATGTAAAGTATGCCTGAAAGAGCCCAACGCCTCTTCGACTGTTCAGAACGCACTCGTGTTTACCATCCTGTCATTAACTGAAACCACAATGACTATTCGTTACTGAAAAACAATAATGCGTATGTTACGAAATAACAATGAATCACTACAGTTGTTAGTAATACTCAAGGGCTGACTTGTTATAGTAAAAATTGGCAAACGAGGTCTTAGTTGTGATGCCTTGAACTGTCCAGCTGCTCAGCCTCTCTTTGGTCTAACAGCTGCTCTGCCTCTCCCTGATCTCTCTGGCAATCGGACTCGGACCACCAATGGACATCGATCTCTGGACAACCCCACGGATACGTCGCAGCGCTCGTGAATAAGCTGGTGCTTTGCGCTCAGCTTTACAGTGGCGCTTTAGAAAATTGGAGATTACGATTACGATTACGTCCCTGTTCCTCTCTGTCTGTTTTCTTGTTTTCATGTTTGTCTGTTTGCCTGTCTCTGTATGAGGTTTTATTGGCAATACCTCTACCAATAGCCTTGTGAGAAAAGGCAGATGCTAAACTGTTCAAGCGCTGGTTTCAAATGCACTTGTTCGAAATGGTTTACCGATTGACTTTGTAATGCGCTGGTGGTCATTATGTGATTAGGTCAGTGCATTTATGAGTGTACAAAAGGCGCTATACAGTTGTATTAAATTGTACACGGTTTAAACTTAAAACTCAAGCTCAACTCTTTCAAAATGCTTACCAACCGTATCCTTACTTTTGGTTCATTTGACCTATACGAATTCCACCTCCTTTCCAAACAGGTAACCTTGTTTATTTCTCACTTGAAGCGACCACCAATTGATGCCTTATTTGAATTATATTTTTGTCATGACTTTTAATTTATTTGTACTAATAATAAGTTAACACTTTAGCGACGATCTGCATTGGTTTCTCGGTCTCTTCAAGTACACTTTTACCGTTAAGGTGTTAAACTGCAGTTACTGCGCTCTCAAGTTCAGTAAACCTAAATTAAAAGCGCGGTACAGATGTGTACGACAACGTGACCAGGCTCGTTACGCGGAGTCTGTTCAGTAGATTCGAAGTAGCAATCGTTGGATTAGAGACCCAGAATTAATTTAAGCAATTAAACACAAAATATATTATCTTGCTTATTTGTGCATTACTAGTTACCGTTTCTTCACGACCATATTTGCGAAAACGGTTACCATAACGACAAATTTACGCTATGGCAACGCTTGAGTCACTGTATCCTTAGTGAGACTGTCCTTTGATCTAGACTGAAACTTACCTCTTCCAGTCTACGTGTGGATCTTAATAGTTTCCTGGCTTCAATTTGCACCTCCGAACTTTGTGATGAGGGTATTATCATATTACAGTTGTATTAAATTGTACACGGTTTGAACTTAAAACTCAAGCTCAACTCTTTCAAAATGCTTACCAACCGTATCCTTACTTTTGGTTCATTTGACCTATACGAATTCCACCTCCATTCTAAACAGATACTGATCCTTGTTTATTTTTTTCACTTGAATGCCCTATTTGAATTATATTTTTGTCAGACTTTTAATTTATTTACCTCAATAATAGGTTAACACTTTAGCGACTAGCTGCATTGGTTTCCATGTCGCTTTAAGTACACAAAGTGTTAAACTGCAGTTACTGCGCTCTCAAGTTTAGCAAATCTAAATTAAAAACGCAGTACAAATGTGTACGAAAACGTGTCCAGGGTCGCTACACGGAGTCTGCTGAGCAGATTCTATCCATGCAGCAGTTAGAGACACAGAATGTTATCGCGTAGACCACTGAACCCCGAGTTAGTGTAAGAGCTCGAGGTAATTTGGGGAACGTATTTCGACAATGTCGTCATATAAGTCATCGAGGTTTTCTTCGGACTGCTCTGACTTTACAGATCGATCAGTGGTTGGCAGTGGCGGCTTCTTTTTTGGTTGCTGTAGTTGTGCGTAATTCTGGTCGCTTATAGAGTTGTTCTGTCCGTGTAACGTACGCTCCAGAGGTTGATACGACGGCTCTCTTGGCACAACTTCCTTTCTGGTTTGCCTTAGCCTGGTTTTCCTAAAGAAAATAAGATGAACGATGTCACTACAGGATAGACGAATTGAAACATCGCACAGACACACAGGCGGCACCAAGAAAGAGACATACAGCCAGAATGACCGTCAGACAAACATAATGACAGGGAGATGGACAGTAAGTAAGTAAGTAAGTAAGTAAGTAAGTAGCCTTTACTTGCATATGACAAGCGCACATGCATTACATGTATACTGGACAAAGCACTCTGGACATTTATACACCGTGTCAGACAGACAGAAAATACCTACGAGAGACAGGAGAGCAATCCAAATATTTATTTATCATATCCAGTTAGTTAATTTTTTGTAACGCCCCTTCAAGATGTCTAAAAGTTTTCAGAAGCAATCCAATCTGAGTCCAGAGGCGAAACTTAAGGGAGAGATTGCCTAGTCCTCGAAAAACGAATTGAAAAGCACAGCATACGAAAATCGGCATATATAAGATATATTAAGTATACGGGAACTGATTCTCACCGCTTCTTTATCACAGCAACGATAACGACCACCAGAAGTATCGTCAGCACCAGACTTGAAACCCCGACAACAAGAAAAAGAAGGCCACTCGAATCATCAAGACTGACTAACGGTGTAGAGACTTCCACGCAAAAAAAGAACAATCAAAAGTTAGCGTATAACATTGAAACGAGTCTGTTTTGAGGTATTCTTTAAAGAAGTTTGTGTAAATAATCAGACGTAGGCCTACATACGTTCATCATGATCATGATCATCATGATCATCATGATCATCATCATGATCATCATCATCATCATCATCATCATCATCATCATCATCATCATCATCATCATCATCATCATCATCATCAATTCCTGACACCAGCCATTTGGCGTCGATGGGTACGATTAAAATTAATGATCTACATTGTTCTCAGACATTTGTCAAGTTTATTGGCCCTCTTATAGTGTCAGTTATTTCCTGTTGAATTCCTGTCAATGGCGCATGATCATGCTCCAGCGGCTAATAGCACTAAGCAATGTAAGCATCATAGAACCATTGTATGTGCTAGGTTAATAGTCCACTCCGATCCAAAGAGAAGAAGAACAGTCCCCATTAGCAGCTACATTGTCTTCCAAGCATCAGTGTACGATGCAAGTCTCAGTCTACAAGCGAGTTCGCTAGGGTGCACACATAGAACAGTTCTATCCGACTGATAATCTAGCACATTGTACTATTGCAAATCCATTTCTTAATTGTTTGTTTGCATCTGTTATTCAATATCCGGAAAAACACAATGCTTACGGTACTTACATCCATTGGCACTAAGTAGGTATTTTACCTGCCTACTTATAGTTAACATATATTATTCTAGTAACTGTAGTTGTAATTATAGGCTCTAACTGAAAATGCAGTTAGCAAATTATATAGTTCCGGTGTCTAATGCACAAACGATCAACCAATGAAGCTGCTGTCTGGTCAAAACCAAGAACGGTCAATCCGCTGAAAAGAGAGAGAGAAAAGAATGAAGCATCTACGAAAGAGACTATTACAGACATGTAATTTGTAATTTATTAAAGGCGCTACATTAAGTGTGGCGATACATATATACATTCAGACATGCATGTGTTTATAGATACATGCATTCAAATGTGCATTAATACGATGATGCATTTATACACTGCTGTACCTGTTTGGCAGATGAATCGCTTGAGCGCAGTGCAATTTTCCTGTTTCCACAGATGATCCTGCACTTTAGCGACCATGCATCCGAGGTCTGGTTTAAAACCGTTACCCGGCATCCAGTTGCTGTACTTCATCTCCGCATCTAAGAAAGCAATTTACAATTTAAATATCTTCATCTGAGCTCAGCCCACCATTTCTTCTGTACCGGGATATAGTACCCTTCAAACTGTACCGCGTACTCTGTGTATTCTGTGCCAACTGACCTCTTCATATCTTTATGAGTACCAACGAAAGGTGAGATGGTGAAGAAGATTCCTGTTGTTGGGTTGCTACGATCGTGATTGAGACCATAGACGTAGACTCTAGATGGGGGAGCCGGGAACGTCCCCCAAATTATTGAGTTGAACTGTACACCCAATGCAACAAGTGTAGAATGAATAACCAAATGCCCCCATTATTTTGGACAAGTTTACCCCAGTGATTGAGACTCATCCGATATACCTTCAAACCGTATCACAACTTTTCGGAGTTCATAATTAGGTGATCAACTGAGTATCCTGCCCTTTTAAACCTTACCTGTTCTGCTACATGTACCTTTACCATTTAAAGAATAACCTCTTAAACGACCTTCACCCTTTAAACACTGACCTGTAATGATAGATGTGCCATTACCCTTTAAACTCTAACCTTTTATGCTACCTTCACCATTTAATATGTGACCAATTAGGCTACCTTTAACACATTAACACTAACCTGTTGCATTCCACATCCACCATTGTGTGCGCAATCCAAGCCATATCTTATCAGCCTTTCGAATTCGCGAAAACACCTGTTGGAATTTGTTCACATCTTCTTGACCGTCAATCACCGCCAGATCGCCGCCCCTCTCAACACACTTGTTCCGAGCATCGTAAAGGTCCAAGGTTTCTCCGTCGTTCAATATGACGCATCCATGCTTCAACGAGATGGCGTCTCGCGACTGACAAGCTTCTCCTGAAAGCATGAAGTCCTTGTATCAAGAACAACACCCATTACTCATACAGTGTGTCATTGTCTTAAAAGATACCTTTGCGGAAGTGGTTTTGGGTTTGTGTTAGGGTGGACTTGTTGACGTGGTTTCCGGAAATAGAATTTCTAATTAAGTCTAACAATATTTTTACTTCTGAGAGATCACTTCCACTCCGGTGAATATGGCAAAATATAATCAGTTAAAAACGGTGTCAGGTGGATAACATCCTTTCACTAGTACAACTATCTACTGGCCATTGAAGGTCTTTCAACATTGTTCCCAGTCTCTTAAGTTAACCGTGAGGGAGCCATGGCATGAAGTGTTAGCGACTTCATTTTGTTGGCCTCGGCATATGAGGGCGGGTGGCCAGTCCTCTCCCTCGCCGTCTCATCTTCCCACCGACAGCGTACAGTCAGTGTACTCATCATAGTTGAGTTGGCTAGAGTGTGCACGTGGAGCAAAAATATCGAACCAAATATCTGTCCTGGAGGGGATTTTAACCCCTCACCTCCCACATTATGCTCAAAGGTAAATATTCGTGAATATAATAATAATTAAGAGAAAATAAATTATCATAGTAAAACTATACTATTGCCATCGAAAACTGAAGAACCAACCGAAGAATTGGCAGACGTAGTTATTTTTATTGCCAATAGATTCTTTTCTGTAGACCCCTTCATCCGTCTGAATTGCTTGCAAATTGCTGGTATCGGATTCTGAATAATAATCTTTAAAACAAATACTGTTACAACAACAACTAATTAAAGCAAGCATTGCTTTATTTCATAACTTTTAACTGTGGACTGGTTTGGCCTACAGTGTAGAGACAGCAAAATATTGGAAATACATTAGTACTAGGCCTACATGCTGGACTAAACTTTGCAATCTCATACCTAAAATTATATAAGCTCGTTCTGCATAAGAATTATCCTCATCGAATTGTTCATCTGCCATAGGTTGTCTCTCTCTCTCTCTTTCTCTCTGTCTTTGAATGCCTCTGCCTCTATTTCTTTCTGCTGCTGTCTCTCTCTCTCTCTCTCTCTCTCTCTCTCTCTCTCTCTCTCTCTCTCTCTCTCTCTCTCTCTCTCTCTCTCTCTCTCTCTCTCTCTCTCTCTCTCTCTCTTGCTCTCTCTCTCTCTGTACATAATAGATAAATATATATATATGTTTTGTGAGATTGAATTGCATAATAATTAATTAACTTGAATTGATACAGGCTGAATTTGATAATGCAAATATAAGTTTAAGAGTTTATATATTATATTCTTAATTAAACCAATTGCTATCCCCATTTTGGTGTACAAGCGTTTACATCTTTCCGCTAATCGTATGCATATTTTCTTTCTACTGCCAAGAAACAGTTCTAATCTAGGACACATATATTTATATATACACAGACATATATGCATTATATATGTTTCCATATAACATCCTAATAATACATGTTTTCCTCATCAAGTTATCGGCAGGTGGGATAACCGATCGTGGGCCCTCGATCTCATATGGTACACGGAGGGCTTAATCGGCGCTAGCAGGTCATGCAAAATGTGCCCCTAATCCACCAAGATTGCTGAAAAGAGGGTAGAGTCTAAATAATATTATATATTTGCATCCTGGTTGACTGATCTCACGCATGTTGACCTGATTACAGCTTTGTTTTGGTGCGTCATCCGTTGATAAGGCATTAAACACCGGTACTAGAAAGATACTAATTTCAATTACCGTCGAATAAGACATGAAATAAGCCGGCGTTTTAAAACGAGTAAAGGCTGAACTTTGAAATTACCCTGAGTAAAGTAGGACTCGTTGAAGGGCAATCCATTCACCCAAGTCCAGTCCTTTCTTCTCATCTCTCGTCCGGCCAGCCACAAATCCTCGGAGTTGTTCAGGTTCAGTGATTTCATGTACTGCTCGAAAACGCCTTGAATGGCTTTGTCTTGAATAAAGGGCAGAGTGCCATTTCTCCTTCCGCAGGTTGCCCTGCCTTTGTACCAAGTTGCCAACGTGTAGTTGAAGTAAGGTCGGAAGAAACAGACATCTCGATTGCCCACCGTGTAACATTTCTCATCATACAGTTCATACTCAGTGCATTGAATTGGAAACGTCAGACCTGAAGCATGAATTCACAGATGACTTTTCTCGATCAAATCTAATCAAAAGTAACTGTAAACTTATACAAATATCTAGTAAACGGTTAAGGCGGATCTTTGTTCGCAGAACGTTGGGCCATACAAAGCTTGCAGACAAGTTTATGACCAAGATTGGTATAGGCCCTACAGTCGTGGAAATGGCGACCCTGCAAACTTGATGATGGTGGTGGTGGTGGTGGTGGTGGTGGTGGTGGTGGTGGTGGTGGTGGTGGTGGTGGTGGTGGTGGTGGTGGTGGTGGTGGTGGTGGTGGTGGTGGTGGTGGTGGTGGTGGTGGTGGTGGTGGTGGTGGTGGTGGTGGTGGTGGTGGTGGTGGTGGTGGTGGTATTGGTGGTTGTGGTCGTCGTGGTGGCTGTGGTGGTGACAATGATATATTCCAGGTTGCAGAACCGTGACTCCAAAATTCCTCTATAGCACATTTATGGATGAATTGTCTGTGGATTGTATATCTGAACTGTAAATTTCCCAGTATACGCTGACTTCTTTAACAATCACGATTCAATTTAAATAAGAATTAGCAATACAGAGAAGACCGTAAATAGAAGAACATACTAAGGATAGTCTAATATTCCATAACATACTAGTTAAGTTGTGTTTGGTCTCAGCATGACCAGTTAAAGAAAAACCGCTTAAATTTAACACAAATTGATGAGAGAAAAATGAGCTTACCGAACAGTATTAGAATCAATGGCCCAGTACGAATACCTAACGAACAGAACATGACGCTCAGAGTTGCGTTGTGGTTGAATGTCAACCTTCGAATGGCACAACAACACGTGATGGAATTACTAATGGATCAAAACTCGCCCAAGGAACAGTTCGCTTCAGGATGTTGGACACACTAGGTTTCACGCGTAATTGGCTGCAGATTAAACGATTTCAAGGATGCTGAAACAGCCGAACGCCTCTTTCGACTGCCGAGGACACACTCATGTTTACCATCCTGTCATTAGCTGAACCCACAATGACTATTCGTTACTAATAACAATAATGTTTATGTTACGAATGATAATGAATCACTCCAGAGCCGATTCGACCCCCTCCCCCGCATATATCGATTTTAATTTGTCTAAGCGCCTGTGAATAAGCTGGTTCCCGCGACTTCCCCTTTTTGGGCGCTGTAGAAATCCGGAGATTACGAATACGATTACGATTACTAATATTCAAGCACCGGAGAGTTGTTGCTGTACAAATAGGCAAGAGTTGGCTTGGTTGTGATGCCCTGACCTGTCCTTGTTCCTCTCCGTCTGTGTTCTTACCGTTTTGTTTGTCCGCGTGCCTGTTTCTGTATGAGGTTTTATTGGCGATACCTCTCTACCAATAGCCTTGTGAGATCAGGCAGATGCTAAACTTTTCAAGGGCGGGTTTCAAGACACACTAGTTCGAAGCGGCTTACCTATTGACTTTGTAATTCGCTGGTGGTCATTATATGCTTGATCGGTGAATTTATGAAGCTAAGAAAGGCGCTATATCAGTATTGAAATACACACAAATGGTGCAAAAGAAATGCGATGTAGTATTGTATTTTACTGTAGGCCTATTGCACTATATCTGGTTTTTATAGCATGCCTCAACATAAAACCAATTCCGAAATAACATTGTCATGTTATCATAATTATTTCAATATCTTCAGAAAATGGCTTCATTAATTATGACCCAACCTTCCGATAACCTGGCACTTGAAATATTCACAAGCGCAGTATTATAAGGAGCTTTCACTGTAGGGCCTACTATTCTTCTAATATCGCTCTCTTTACTATTACATCACACAGATTCTTCCATTACTCTTATCATTGTCATCAAAGTGTAATCGTTTATTCAAAATAAAAGATGCTGTTGTCAACTCTTTTACAAGAATCGCTTAAATGTTCCGATTTTGCAAACTATTATGATTATTAAAGGTGTAAATTGTTAGACACACTGCTAATTTTGCCAGCTGACGACAAACATATTTGTGATGCCTCTGTCTGTCTGTCTGTCTGTCTGTCTGTCTGTCTGTCTGTCTGTCTCTCTGGCTGGTTGGCTGTCAGTCTATCTGCCTGTCTGGTTGTCTGGCTTTGTCTTTTCCCCGTCTTTGTCCGTTTCTGTCAGTTTACCAGCTTGTCTGTTTGCATGCCTGTTTGTCTGTCTAAGTTTGTGTCTGTCCGTTTGCTTATAGATCTCTGTGTGTTGCATGTTCCTGTATGATTGCCTATCTATGTCTGCTAGCCTGTCTGTGTCTCCTTAATATCTGTCTTCTTTTGTTAGCCTGTGTGTCAGCTTGCCTGTTCCTGTCCGTGTCTTTATTTCCGTCTGTGTTCGTAAGTGAGTGTGTGTCTTTCTCTTTGTCTCCTCCGTATCGCAGACTAATCATAGCAATTAGTGTAGTTCCACATAGCTGGGTATCCGCGTTGCTCCGATCTCTTCCTCATTAACATAATTCTGCTGCTGCTGCTGCTGCTGCTGCTGCTGCTGCTGCTGCTGCTGTTCGGCTGGATGTAGGTCTGCTCGTGTAATCATTGGTTGTAGAGCGTTCTGCGCCACACGTAGCTGGGCTTCGCGTCTTGGTGACTGTAGTTTAGCGTAGATGTGCTCATTTCCAAACCTGTCCAGTTGCGGCAGATTTTGGTGCAGACTCTCATACGAACTTTCCTTTGGTAGGACTTGCTTCTTGCGAGGTGTTTTGCTGAAATTAAATGTAATATGTCGTCAACACAAGAATGACGCTTTGCAGAATTCACAATGCTATACCAAATTCCATTCTACTTGATTTTAATAAGCTTTATAACCAGGGCTGTAGTGGTAAAATTTGAGGTGAGTACACGCTACCGGTGAGCAGCGGCGTCACTAGGGCTGGTGTGACCCTACAAAAATGTGAAGACCTTTTTTTATGAAAAAATTTCTGACTTTTTACCAATTCTCATAAAATTTTCACACTTTTTACGATTTCGTCTCTGAAAAAATTGATGACCTTTTTTTAGTCATTCGCCCTTTCAAACCTCTCTTTTTTCAAAAAATTTCATTGCTAGAGGTAAGTATACGCTGTATACCCGCGTATACCCTCCTCTAGAGCCCTGAGTATACTCTCTCAAATTTCTCTAGAGGTGAGTATACGCTGTATACCCGCGTATACCCTCGACTACAGCCCTGTTTATAACTCAATATAATCTGGTCGCTTCTAACATAAATCCTATTCCCAAATCGCAATCCACTGGAAAGTAGGCCTACTATTCGATATTTATGAGGCCCCATGGGATGGAATACTAGCAAAGAAACATTGGCTGAAGTGATTCCATCTTGCAACAATCTTCAACTAGCTATACGTGGTGTTTCATTTGACTTTGCCCATCATCCATGTCTAATCTGCCACAACTTGCCTCTTCTTGGTATACGCTCCTTAGCCAATTATGCGGCACAGCGTTACCACTCCTTGGGTTTTTTCACAAGATCTTGGGTTTTTTAATCAGAACTTGGGAAATGGGGTTTTTCCTGGAGACCTTGGGTTTTTTGCTTGGGATTTTTCTTGTTTTTTTTAAACCTTATTTTTCATTAATTTAATCAATTTTTGCAATGGTCTGGATGATCGAGGTCAATAAATAAATGGCGCAGTATGCGTACAAACATGTGCTATAGTAGTCTATTGCCATTTTTAACATAGGCCTATACAGGGTCCGATTTGTCAAAAAAGAAGCAGGGGGGTCGGAAACCTATATAAAAAATGACTAAGCCGAAAACACTGGCGGCGATCTTGTTTCACATGTGGGGGGGGGCACGGGTAACTTTTGAACTGGTCTGGTAAAAAAGAGGTTTTCAGTAGGAGTTTTAGCTAAAGTAACCTACTAATAACAACAGAGTCGGTTTTAGGGTGGTCGGCCCATGGGCGCCCAATATGGTGGGGCTCTTTCTGCAGCGGATTTGTTGCCTTTGTTGATGCGCTTCAACAGGGACAACCCGCATTCCAGCAGTTATAACACGTCATACTGACTCATACAGGCAAAGGTGCTAAAGGCAATGTTTAAAATTTTAATTTATTGTTTTTTTAAATGTAGGGGCTACAAAAAATGAAAATAAATTAGGAAGATCATTTTGCTTATAAATAAAGTGTCTTCTATTATATTCATAGGTGTGCAATAATTTCTCAAATACAAGACAAAATGAAAAGCTTTAAGATTCTTAGCCAGTTTTAAGTAGAGGTTGTTGATACAGACAAACAAAGAAATTTAAAATAGTGGTACGCGGGACCTCCAAACTAAAAGCAGATAGCTTGAGTCAGTTAATTAGGTCAGTTAGGTCTAAATTTTAATAGGCCCAATAGAGACTCTGCACGCTTTCTATTGGTAAAGTCATCAATAAACTGATTAAAGTCCAATTGAATATCACTGTTATATGCTCAACACTGCAAGTTGGATAAGTCACTCATGTGTCATACTTGTGCGAAGCCTATTCTTAGGCCTAATTATCTTCATCTTAGACAGTGAGCGTTCAGCACTACAGTTGTGACCATGATCACCAAGTAGGCCTACATTCTTGCCATAATTTCCACATTTGGAAATGAACTTTTAACACCTTTGTCGAGAATTGGTACATGAACTGGCACTGCTCCTGACTTATGTTGAGGCCTGTGCTACCTGTATTGTTTTTACACATTTTGACAAAATAAGAAAACTGCATGAGCTCATTGCCACGACTTTCATGAGCTCATTGCGAAGGGTTTCATCGAGGTCATCGCCGTATATTGCTACAAGATTTTTCGCTGAGTTGTGTAAGTCTTCATCACTACATGATTCAATCCTAGATAGAAAACCAAACCTTGAGCAGAGTAGTTCGTATGGTGCTAGTCTTCTTGTCAACTCGGTTGTGAATTGATCAACGATGGGCAGACAAGTGTCAATCTGAAACATCTCTGAAGCAGAGTGTGCAGATTCTGGCGCTCGACCATAATCCAATGCTAGGAGATTGCGTTTTGATGACGTGTTCTTGTTGATCTTATTCTGCTGTTCCACAACAGTGGGAGACCCGACTCAGCGGGAACGTTGTTGAACTGGCGGATGTTCGACAACTGCAGTATCACCAGTGACACCAGGCTCAAATGAACCTGCATTTTAGCCATCGTCCACGTAAGAGCAGATGTTCTTATAGGCTACTTGTAGCTGTTGCTCAAGGAAAGCAGCAATAGGAGGCGTCTTTGTATGCAAGTACTCTGTCATTTTGATATGTGTTTTTTCTTTACTTAACTTGTGTTTTTGAGAGCCACTAGGCCGATTAGTGCCTTATGTCGACCTAATTTCGATTCATATCTGTCGGCTGAAATTACAGAGAATCTTCAAATTATATCATGTAATACTAATTTGCAAATTCAGACTGTATGATACAAAGGTCGAATCCTATAAGACTGCGTGCCTCAAAGCCACTATCAGCACAGAAATGACAGCCAACAGCTGTGGACTGCCATAGATGTGAACTGTATAGGTCATTCGAGGTCAAAAGCGACAGCGAGTGCTGAATCTCAGACGGCATACCACGGAAGACCTTTACCCCACAACTGCATGCTAGTGGCTATGGAGCTGATATGCCTGAGGGTGCTGGCTTGAGCACGGGGCCTGTGTCCATTCGTTGTCTGCTGGATGTGGACCGAGCCCTTAAGGTCATGACCTGTGAAATATCTCGCACCCTGCTTCTGCCTACATCCGTAGACGACCTCAGTTTGAGTTAAAAGTAAGATAATCTGTCAACAGCTGTAGATACCAAGTTGTTGTATTGTCTCAGAGCCTGGCAAAGGATAACCTAATCCTTGAAAAGTATTTCACAGTATCAGCCTACACCAGGGTACCGACTGGATAATAAATAATTACTGAAAGGTGACAAGGCAGTATTGGAGTCTTTTGGTTTACAACTGTGGCTAACGAATTTGAGGGGGTTAGGCCGACCCCCCCGGGGGTCGGCCAAAGACTAGAAGCATGGGGGTCAAAAAAAGAAGCAGGGGGGTCCAACCCCCCTGACCCCCCCGGCAAATCGGACACTGGGCCTATATCGCTAAAGACTAAATGTGCTATACTAGTCTACTGCTATATTTAGAAAATATTACTCTAAAGACTAAAGAAAACTGCAGACTCGGACTGTACCTTTTCGGAAATTTTTCCGAAGTAATCAGCTTTTGTTCATTTTTAAAACTGAAGATATTATATTTTGAGTTTCATCATGGGTGTCCGCAGGAATTTTTTTTAGTGGAGGCGAAATTTTTAGGGGGTAAAGTTTTTTGGGGTGGGGCAAAGTGACGTTTTCGCATTGAAACAAAATTTGCATAGAACAAATTTTAAAATAAATAATGGTCAAGAAACTGTACCTAAATAATTGTTTTTTCGCATTGAAAATCGTGTTGAGACTGTTTTAATAATCATAATAATCAAAAGATTGTATTTTTTTAAATATTTAAAAAATCCATGGACCTCTCCTATGAGTTCATAGTCTTTTATCTTCATTCTTTTTTTTAAATGTGCGATAGAAGTAGGCCTAATAATTCACGTGATTCGGACTCTGGTGAAAATAAAAACATCTATATAAACATTTTTAATTTGCTTTGAATATTAACTAATAATTTTTAGCAATTAATAATTACCCATAAAATTGTAAAAATGAAAGATAGAAATGAAAAATAGAACATTTTAATTACAGAATTGATATAATTGCTTTATATTATTATATTTTATCTTATGATGCGTTTATTAATTTAAGAAAGTCTGCAGAAAACCACCTTGGGTTTTCTTGGGTTTTTTGTATGTCCTAACTTGGGTGTCTCATTTTTTATGAGTGGTAACACTGATACGGCAATTACACTGGTCAACAATTTTTAAAAGAAATTTTGTATCTTTGATTTTCTTGCTTTTTTTCTATGTGTATCAATGCTGTGACTACAGAAATGTGTTTTAAAAAAATTAATTAGCTCTACTATTGAAAATAGAAAATAATTATTATTGAAAATAATGAAAATAATGAATATAATGAAAATAATTTATCTGCTTAAGAAATTGGGATTAAGCGAGACAAGATGGAAAGGACAAGGACATTTCAGCTGGAATGGATACAAGATAATAATGTCAGGACAAAAAGAGAGAGGAAGAAATGGAAATCAAGCTGTGAGTCGTGGACAATGACAAAGAACATGGAGAAAAAGGTCAACGCATGTGAAATGTGGATATGGAGAAAGATGTTGAGAATATCATGGACAGAGACAAGGACGAACGAATCAATACGAGTGGAGATTGGTGTCGAGAATGAAGAGTCATTAAAACAAAAGGCGACAAGATTGAAGCTAGGATTCTTTGGTCATGTTATGCGATCTGATGGGCTAGAAAAGGAAATGATGTTGGCTTGTGGTGAGGGGAAAAAAGACGGGGTCGACCAAGGAAGAAATGGATGGATGAGATTCACGATGTAACTGGCATGAATTTGGAAGAACTAAGGGACCTGACTTCGAATAGGAAGCAATGGAAAAGGTGTATCATGACGATCGCTAGAGCTCCAGGAGTTGACAGCACAAGGTGACAAGGTGACTATTGAAAATATTTGCAAAGATGGTTTTTCTTATATTTCGCAAAGTTCGAAACCTAAATTGACATTATTGAAACAGAGCATTGATAGAAATTTATAAAGACACTTCTAAGTACCTATAGAATAGTTTTTTGTATTCATAAAGTATATAATATTATTTGGGTGAAACATAATTCCTCTGCATTAGACCGTTCTTTTTTTCTTTGCCTGTCGCTTGTACTCTACATCTGGGGCATCTCTCACCACAATCCAGCAGTAGTCTGCTAAAATCGCAGGACTCCATTTTCCCTGATACCTGTTTTCCATCGTCGATATGTCCTGATGGAAACGTTACCCATGTTCATCGCTAACTGCACCACAGTTATCAGGGGAAAAGTTCAGATGAGAGTGCAGAAAGTGAATTTTCAATGACATGTTGCAGCCTAATTTCTGGTAGGCTAAGAGAAGTCTCGTCACCAGTTTTTTATAGTTATCTGCTTTCTTGTTTCCCAGGAAATTTCAACCACAAGTTCGAATGATTTCCAGGCATTCTTCTCAAAACCACGGAGGATCTGATGAAAATGTTCATCTTTCAGAAGTGCACGTATCTGTGGACCAATAAACACACCTTCCTTTATTTTGGCCTCACTCAGTCTTGGGAATTTCTCTTTCAGGTACTTGAAAGCCTCACCGTCTCGGTTCATTGCCTTCACAAAATTCTTTACAAGTCCCAACTTTATATGTAATGGTGGTAACAAAACCTTCTTGGGGTCCACTAGTGGGCTGTGCTGCACACTTTTAGTTCCTGGATCCAGAGACTTCCGTGACGGCCATACTTTTCTTTTATAGTGGTCGGACCGTGCTCTACTAAAACTAAAACTTACTGTATCATAAAAACTAGAGCTAAACAGCATTTCTTAATGTCATATTCTTTTTCAGCACAGCAAAAGTAGTTATAATTGACTGATTTCATCACCGATACATTTTGGCTGTTGACCAGTGTTATAAGCGATCTGAAAGAGAAGCATGTCGATCGTCTTGGTACAAACGAAGATAACGCTCTTACTATGGCATTATTCGGAAGAAATTCACCATTCATAAAATGGCTGAATTGATGTAAAAAAGTAGTTTCAACTGTCTGGTATATTTCCACAGAAGCACAGTAAGAAAAATTAATTTAAGCAATTAAACATAATATAAAGTAGCTTTTTAGTAGTTACCGTTTCTTGACGACGAGAGCTACGACAATGGTTACCACGAGGACAATTAACACTATGGAAACGGTTGCAGCAACAGCCGTTACGACGATGCTTGGATCATATGCAACCGTTTTAGAAGGAGCCGTTGAGCGCGGTTTATCAGTTCTTGATGACGTTGAGTACGCAGGGCCTACGATTATTTAAAATAATTTATATAATGAATAAACTTCATGGAAGAGAGGTGTATTTACTCCTAACATCAAAATAAAAGAATTTTCACTTCATAGTCATTAATCATTTCATGTAAGCTTTACAACTTTAAGAGTTTTCATATAGATGAATAAGTATGAGAAGAAGAACTTGGAAAAGAATGCGAAGGAGTAGGAGAAGAGAAGTACGAAGAAGATAAAAAAAAGTATCCGAACTTCATGGTATGAAGTTTTAAGAATTTCATAGTTCTTGGCCTCGGCATATAAGGGTTTGTGACCAGTCCTCACCATCGCGGACTCACCTTCCCACCGACAGTGTATACTTTCAGTGTACAAACTTTACACCTTAGTGGAGCTATTTCTGCAGACATCTCCCACCAAAATTTCCGTTTTGGTGGGAATTGAATTCCCAGCAATTCAATACAATGCATTAGAATACAATACAAGTAATAATGAATGAAGGACTTGCTCAAGGTCCTTACACAGTGAGTAGAGGGTTCGAACCCGTACTGTTCGCGTTAAAGGCCGACTGCTCTATCCATTTGTGCACCGTGCCACAACCTTTGGGTTGACAGTCCAAGGCGCTAACTACTAGACTATCTCGCAATCTCACAGAAGAGAAAATTTTTTTGACCTTTTTTTGGACCAGATCAGTTCAAAACTCTTTTTTGACCAGATCAGTTCAAGAATGTCCCCCCCCACCTGTCAAACAAGATCGCCGCCACTGACATTAATACACGAAATATCACTCAGACCTGTTTGGCAGATGATTGCCTTGCAGCAGTCGCAACTCTCCTGCGTCCATCTGTAGTCATCGAGTGCAACGGCTGAGCAGTCTCGGTCTGGTTTATAGCCATTGTCAGGCTCCCAGTTGCTATACTTCATCTCAGGCGCAGCATCTGTAAAAAAAACTAATTCCAGTCAGCTGGTGTCTTACTGCATGGTTCATAAAAGAGACTCGTCATGCAAATGTTTTTTTACAAATTAAGTTACAATTACTGCAATAAATTTGATTTTAATTCCGTTATTTTGCTTGAAGTGAAACATTCTATAAATATTTATGGATTACCATAATGCCGTTAGAGAAGTTTCCAGATGAGACATAATAGCCCTTATCACCTTGATGCAGGATGCAGTACGCATGCAGATTGATTTTTCAAGAGCTGACGTTGCGCAGTATATTTCTATAGCCGTGACACACATAAATCATGATCAAAAAGCTAAACGTAAACTAATTAAAATTAAAATTACAATTACAATTAATTAAAATTAATTAAAATTAAAATTAAAACTAATTAAAAAGCTAACCGTAAACACGTTTTTCTATACCTGTTGCATTCCAGAACCACCATTGTCTTCTCAATCCAATCCACAGCTTTGTAGCCTTAGGAATCCGTATGAAGACTTCTCGAAATCGGTCTAGATCGGTTGTGCTGTCAATCACCGCCAGATCGCCGCCACTTTCGACGCACCTGTTCCGGGCATCGTATAAAGTCAATGCTTCTCCGTTGTTCAAAAAGAGGCATCCACTGCTCAACGAGATCGAATCTTCCGATTGACAGGCTCTCCCTGAAAATCAATTGGATGCAATTGTAAAATTATTAAGTGCAATTAGAAACGTACACAACCGTGCTTCAAGAGAAGCTGATTATTATTGGAGGCGCTCACTAAGCTGGCCGCAAACGTTCAAGAAGTCATTATAAAGTTGATGAGTTAGCAATCAATTATTAGATTACTAGAAGTCTAGAAACGTCACAGATGGTGAGCTCTCGCAAGCACGTAGAACTCAACCTGCGGATTCCTATATGGAGAGTTGGCAGATGACAACATGTTCAGGCACACCAAAATAATAATTACCGTGCTTCTATATCTTCAGTTCCAAGGACGGAATTGTAATTACGACAATTTCTACTGAATCGTTAGTAGTAACCTACTGCTAGAATGCTTAAATAAACTGTAAACTTTCAGGACAAACGTTTAGAGTTATATAGTAAGTATAGGGCCTACAGGTTTTCAACTGTTTTTTTATAACATAAAAACTGTAGGCCTCCTGGGAAACCTGGAAGGTCAAGCCAAATACCTGTAACTGGACGTCAATATTTTGTGGGGGAGGGGTGAAAGCTAAGGAAGGGTCACCCAGTGGGTCAACTGGGTTGTGGCCGCCATCGGAGAGAAAGGCATTTAAATATCATAAGTACGATCTCTGATTCTAAGTTAAGTGTAGGTCCAATTACTCCTTTCAAGAACTCGTAGTATTAATTTTCTGTCAGATATTGATGAGAATTTGTATAGTGATCCTGAAAATCCTGTTAAGGAAAATCAAGCAGTGTGCACTGAAGCGCACAGTATAACCTCATGCTCTACGGTGCAGCTTCTTTAAGAGATCAAAGTCGATTACTAACCAAAATACTGGCAGACGTATTTGTTCTCATTGCCAGGAAAGTGTTCTTCGTAGTTCAATTCATCCGTAAGAATTGCCTGGACGTAGTAAGGTCTCTCTTCCAGACGCACTACAATTAACATAGGCGCAAGCTAAAGAGACGAGTAACTACAGATCGTAAACCGTTAGACCTACTTAAAGGCTAAGCGGGCGGAACCAGACAAATCACGAGCGCTGCGCCATATCGTTGGAATGAAAACTCAGACTGCTACCAAAAGGACCACTCCGCTCTTTGTATGTATGTATGCATGCATGTAGGCTGTGTATGTATGTATGTATGTATGTATGTATGTATGTATGTATGTATGTATGTATGTAAAGTATGCATGTATGTATGTATGTATGTATGTATGTATGTATGTATGTATGTATGTATGTATGCATGTATGCATGTATGCATGTATGTATGTATGTATGTATGTATGTATGTATGTATGTATGTATGTATGTATGTGTGTATGTATGCATTCATGTATGGAAACCCCTACATGAGTATATCTACCTAGTTCAGTAAATGGCCTTCCATTTAACCATTTCCAACTTAGTCTTCGAATTTCTCTTCCCGCCGTCCAAATACCATCAACGTAACCTCGTCTCAAAGAACCGAGGTATGTCTCGAAGGCATTTTGGATGGCTTCGCTTGGAATGAAGGGCAAAGTGGCGCCGAGTCGTCTGCAAGTCGTCCAAGCTGCCTCCCATGCGACACGCTCGAAGTCGGAATTCGGCAGAAAGAAACAAACTTCTTGGTCTCCGATTTCGTAGCAACGTCTGTGATGTCCAACACACTGAACTCCAAGAATGAAACCTACATTGAATTGTGAACAAAGTGAGGAAAACTGTAGCACGACTGACTGAAACGTGCAGAAAAAAATACAATTTCTGATTTATTGGACTGGAACAGGGGCTTCTACTTCTACTGAATATAGGCCTACACTTTCTTTATAGGCCTGCTTATAATCCATGTTTTCTCATATATATTTCTCCCAGCGGTTCACTGGAGTAGGCCCTACCCCAGACAGTAATTAACTCTGCCCATTAGCGAGTCCCCCGACTGCGATTTATTCTAACGCCACAGGAAATGGTCTATAGTAATTCAATAGAGCCTATTATAATCGTAGGCCTAATCGTTAACTTAAAATTTATAAACCGCCACTCGAAAGCTAAGCGCAGGCACAAGCTGTGATTGGTAAAACCTAGGGCTATAGGCCTATCCATGGGATGAGAAAGAGGAGGCAGTTAATTGCCTCCTCTTACTTTTCGATTGACCAATGACAAGGTGCGTGCACAATGCACATACCGGTAGGCCTACTCATGTTCTGTACTCTTAAAAACCGTTGGCGACTGGATGTCTCCCGAAGTTGTCTCCTCTTGAATTTGTCTGGTTACGTCTCGGCCTATATCCAACTGTCAAAGGAAGTTTAAAGAGCAGTTAACGAGAGAAAGGAAAAGAAGGCTGATTTTTATACCGGATAATGACTGATGGACAAAGGAAATGGTGGTACAGATCTTTAACTTCAGTGGAAGTCTGACCTCAATGGAAGAACGAACAGATTAATAGCTAGGTAGAATAGCTAAACAGGAATTGAAGTTCCATTATGAAACTTTCAGACTCTCATCGAACAGTAAGTACACTAACAAACTATAGTAGGCCCTACAATTGGCAAAATGTGTTCATCGAAGTTTAATTTACCTAGGCCTATGTTTACCATTGCGTGTACCGATACTTACCGAACAATATCACAGCAGTCGAAAAATGTAGCATTCGAAAGAACGACATTTCGCACATTAACCAACTATGTTTACCGAACCACGCTTGACTTGTTGCACAATCGCAGAAATATTTCCGACGAAGTGAGCCAAGCATTATTAAAGCAGCCAAAGATCGGTTTGCCATTATGACGAATAGGCCTATATTTATCATAGTCCAGTGAAGATGAATTATATATCCACATACATGTACGCTAGTTCGTCATACACGCTTAGGACTCATCTGATTACCATATCTAGGCCTACTGTATAGCAATAGGCCTATGCTTATGATTAAAGCGAATGCAATCCATCCACCGTTGTCAATTTCGGATGAATCTGGTTATGAACAAGCCCTCTAGATATTAAAGCTTGAAGTCAACTTTAGATGAATCTGGCAATGAACAAGCCCTATAGATATTAGAGAAGCTTGAAGTCAACTTTAGATGAATTTGGCTATCAACAAGCCCTCTATAAGCTGTAAGTCAACTTTAGATTAATCTGGCAATGAACAAGCCCTATAGATATTAGAGAAGCTTGAAGTCAACTTTAGATGAATTTGGCTATCAACAAGCCCTCTAAATTTTAGAGAAGCTTGAAGTCAACTTTAGATGAATCTGGCTATCAACAAGCCCTCTAAAAGCTGCAAGTCAACTTTAGATTAATCTGGCAATGAACAAGCCCTATAGATACTAGAGTTCTAAGCTTGAAGTCAACTTTACATGAATTTAGCTATGAACAAGCCCTCTAGATTTTAGAGAAGCTTGAAGTCTACTTTAGATGAATCTGGCAACGAACAAGCCCTCTAGATATTAGAGAAGTCTTAAAAAATAACTTGTACTAGAATGTCAAGAAGGAACTCCGCTGACAGATCTGATACGTGAATTTCAGACTTCTTACAGCGCGAAAGAAGGCCGAGGGTTGATCGGTTTGGTGGCATGCAATTGTGCCAACTCAGTTGGCCATTTATTTAGGTGACGCTTTGATTAAACATCTCGAAAACGCTCAATTAGTTGAATATTTCAACCACTCGCTCAGTCAACCCAGACTTTAATTGAGATTTTTTATAAATTTAAAAACTGCCAAATCATTTATTTCATGTTCTGAATTAGTCCTAGCTTTAATTTTTGATAACATTTGATAAGGTTCATGACAGATTTTGATAAGGCATTAATAAATAAGCCTGCTGAACTGGCATAAACAGTATATTCATTAAACGTTAAGGAAAACTGGTCATAATGCTTCAAGAACAATTCTGGAGGTTGGTAGCATCGCCCTGTCCATCAACCTTGGTCGAAAGTCGCTCTGGTCCATTCAGTGATCGAATTGATGTCTGCTGGGATATCTTGCTGGGAGGAGAGCCAGAAACAGCACCACCTGTAGGACTTGTTGGGGTGTCTGTGGATTGCTGCTGATTGCCAGAACCCAAGTTTTCCGCGGCTCCTGCATCAAACTCCAGCTTAGCGTAGACAATGGTCTTTAGTTGTTCGTCATCATCGTTGGCATCGGTTGTTTGAGCAATCTTGGCATAATGATCCTGATGCTCGTCGTCCATCTGACCTTGAAACACCTCAGTGTCTTGACCTTGACATGGTTTGACTCTGTGACCTTGATCCGGTTCGACTTTGTGACCTCGATCCGGTTCGACTTTGTGACTTTGATGCTGGGGGATGTTGTGAGCTTGAGACAGTTCTACTCTGCAACCTTGACCCTGCTCGGCGCTTTGACCTGGAAATGATTCATATTTGTAACCTTGACAAGGTTCAGATTTACGACTTTGACTCGGGTTGACGTTTTGACGTTGACACGGTTCGACATTGTGACTTTTACGGTTTTCAACCTGGCGACGGTTCAGTTTGTCATAATGACCTCGCGATGTTTCAGGGTTGTGACTTCGATCGAGTGCAGTGTAGTGACCTTGATCCGGTCCGGACGTCGTAACCTTCACATTGGATAAAGGTGTTGAGCTTACTTCCTCATCCACATAAGGTTTTGCCATTGGGGAATCGACGCTCTTGACCCGCCTGAAGCCATCGAAAGGAAGCCTAGATTGGAAAAGTAACACACTTTAGAAGAAACTACAAACTTAGGCTTCAAGTCTCAACTAGTTAAATCTGATTTCATCCATCCATCAATCCACCCGTCCATCCATTCACCCACCTATTCATTCAATTATTCCATCCATCAATCGATCCATCCACCTACCAATAAATCCATTCACCCAAACAACCCATACATTCACCCACCAACTCATTCATCCACCAACTTCATTCATCCATCTACCCATCTACCCACCAACCCACCCACCCACCCACCCACCCACCCACCCACCTATCCATCCACCCACTCCATCCATCCATCCATCCATCCATCCATCCATCCATCCATTCATTCATTTATTTATTCATTCATTCATTCATTCATTCAGAGCAGATATATATATAGCACACCTCCAAGGTAATCACTCAGAGTCTCTGGCACCCCATCTACGTTGAAATATAACAGTTTTAAGTTGTTGCCAAAGGATGCATGTAACCTTTCCACTCTCCAGCCAAAGAGACAGGCAGATTCAGAGACAGGCCATTCTAGATACATGACCCAACAATTGAAAGGATATTGATATGTTGGTGATATATAAAAAGACGATGCAGAAATTTTCATTTACATAAAATACACTAAGTGACATGTTTTACCTACTGTAGCCCGACTTCTGATATTTCTAATATCTTGGATTTTGACTGGACCTTTCCAAACATAGTCTGGTAACATTAACTTGGCCGTGCTCCCTCCTATCTGGGTGAGCTCTGTTCTCGTGCCTCTGTTCCACCCGGTCACCGTTCCCTTTGCCCTGCCACCTCTGGTGACGTCTCTGTTCCTTTCACACCACTACTATGCAACAGCACGCTTTCTCCGTTGTTGGACCCACAATTTGGAATGGGCTTCCTCCTGAGTTGCAGTCTCTTCCTCGAGACTCGTCCACCGATTTCTTCTCTGCTCTAAAGACTTCTCTTTCACCGGGGTTGGGCTGGGAGCGCCTCTGTTTCCTTGGAGTGGGCGCTATATAAATGCTTAGTTGATTGATTGATTGATTGATTAATTGATTGACTGATTACAAGGCTTGAATACGGCTTTGCTTGAAGTGGTCAGTGACAATGCCTTAAGCATCATGGTAGCGGCACGATTGAATTTATTTAATATGACTAAATTAACTGTTCAGCAAACCTGATTCGTTTCCGTAGAATTAAGACAGCGATTACGACGGCAACTGCAACGATCACAATTCCAATGAGGATTCCAGCAACCAATCCACCCATCGACGCTGCAGTAAAACAACCAAATAACACATATTGCTAACAACTTCAATTGTCAGTAGACTTAACAAGGGCCTAGGATTAACAAAGGACTTTCACTAAAGTAAGACCTTCATTAACATAGGACCTAGGATTAACATAGGACCCAGGATTAACATAGGACTTAGGATTAACATAGGACCTTCATCAACAAAAGACCTTCATTAACATAGGACCTAGGATTAACCTAGGACCTACATTAACAAAGGCAACTATGTTAGCAACTACACTGGCTCCCTTTCTCAGACGGTGTTCAATTGAAAGTTATCATTCTTGTGCTTAAAGCTCAATTGGGTCTTGCCCAAAAGTATTTATGTGATTATATTCAACAGCCCCATTCTGCTGCATCGCTTTGTCCTCTCCGTTCTTCTGACTGATATGATCTTCTGGTTCCCCATTTCAGGACTTCAATGGCTCAATCTAGATCCTTTGCCTGCATAGGTTCCTTCCTTTGGAACAGTCTTCCTTCCTCTGTCCGTTCTTCCATTCTCTTGGGTAACGTTTCCTCCTTCTCCTCCCACCTTAAAACCTTCATCTTCTCTCAGGGTCTCTCGCACTGGGAGCGCTTCTGAATTGTCAATGCCACGAGAAGAGCTTTAGAAATTATCGAATACAATACAGTACAATAGGACTTTCATTAACACAGGACCTTCATTAACATTAGGACCTAGGATTAACCCATGTTCATTAACATAGGACCTTCATTAACAGAGGACCTAGGATTAACATGGGACCTTCATTAACATAGGACCTAGGATTAACTTATGTTCATTAACATAGGACCTTCACTAACAGAGGCCCTAGGATTAACATGGGACCTAGGATTAACATGGGACCTTCATTAATATAGGACCTAGGATTAACATGAAACCTTCATTAACATAGGACCTAGGATTAACATGGGACCTTCATTAACATGGGACCTAGGATTAACATGGGACCTTCATTAACATGGGACCTAGGATTAACATGAAACCTTCATTAACATAGGACCTAGGATTAACATGGGACCTTCATTAACATAGGACCTAGGATTAACATGGAACCTTCATTAACATGGGACCTTCATTAACATAGGACCTAGGATTAACATGGGACCTTCATTAACATGGGACCTAGGATTAACATGGGACCTTCATTAACATAGGACCTTCATTAACATAGGACCTAGGATCAACATGGGACCTTCATTAACATAGGACCTAGGATCAACATGGGACCTTCATTAACATAGGACCTAGGATTAACATGGGACCTTCATTAACATGGGACCTTCATTAACATAGGACCTAGGATTAACATGGGACCTTCATTAACATAGGACCTAGGATCAACATGGGACCTTCATTAACATAGGACCTAGGATTAACATGGGACCTTCATTAACATGGGACCTTCATTAACATAGGACCTATGATTAACATGGGACCTTCATTAACATGGGGCCTTCATTAACATAGGACCTAGGATCAACATGGGACCTTCATTAACATAGGACCTAGGATTAACATGGGACCTTCATTAACATAGGACCTAGGATTAACATGGTACGTTCATTAACAGAGGACCTAGGATTAACATGGGACCTTCATTAACATGGGACCTTCATTAACACAGGACCTAGGATTAAAATGGGACCTTCATAAACAGAGGACCTAGGATTAACATGGGACCTTCATTAACATAGGACCTAGAATTAACCTATGTTCATTAACATAGGACCTTCACTAACAGAGGACCTAGGATAAACATGGGACCTTCATCAACATGGGACCTAGGATTAACATGGGACCTTCATTAAAATAGGACCTAGGATTAACATGGAACCATCATTAACATGGAACCTTCATTAACATGGGACCTTCATTAACACAGGACCTAGGATTAACATGCGACCTTCATTAACATAGGACCTAGGATTAACATGGGACCTTCATTAACATGGGACCTTCATTAACACAGGACCTAGGATTAACATGGGACCTTCATTAACATGGGACCTAGGATTAACCTATGTTCATTAACATAGGACCTTCACTAACAGAGGACCGAGGATTAACATGGGACCTAGGATTAACATGGGACCTTCATTAATATAGGACCTAGGATTAACATGAAACCTTCATTAACATGGGACCTTCATTAACATAGGACCTAGGATTAACATGGGACCTTCATTAACATGGGACCTAGGATTAACATGGGACCTTCATTAACATAGGACCTAGGATTAACATGGAACCCTCAATAACATGGGACCTTCATGAACATAGGACCTAGGATTAACATGGGACCTTCATTAACAATTTAACATAGAACCTAGGATTAACATGGGACCCTCATTAACATGGGGCCTTCATTAACATAGGACCTAGGATCAACATGGGACCTTCATTAACATAGGACCTTCATTAACATAGGACCTAGGATTAACATGGGACCTTCATTAACGTGGGACCTTCATTAACATAGGACCTAGGATTAACATGGTACGTTCATTAACAGAGGACCTAGGATTAACATGGAACCTTCATTAACATGGGACCTTCATTAACACAGGACCTAGGATTAATACGGGACCTTCATAAACAGAGGACCTAGGATTAACATGGGACCTTCATTAACATAGGACCGAGGATTAACATGGGACCTTCATTAACAGAGGACCTAGGATTAACTTGGGACCTTCATGAACATGAAACCTTCATTAACATAGGACCTTCATTAACATAGGACCTAGGATTAACATGGGACCTTCATTAACATATGACCTTCATTAACATAGGACCTAGGATTAACATGGGACCTTCATTTATAGAGGACATAGGATTAACATGGGACTTCCATTAACATAGGACCTTCATTAACATAGGACCTAGGATTAACATCGGACCTTCATTAACATAGGACCTAGGATTAACATGGGACCTTCATTAACATGGGACCTAGGATTAACATGGGACCTTCATTAACATGGGACCTAGGATTAACATGGGACCTTCATAAATAATAATAATAATATGTATTCTTTAATTAAAAGCCTGCAAACGCACTGCGCTGTACAAGTACATGTTATGCGATAAATCTTAACTACTAACAGAACAGACAGCCTGCAATACATGACACAAATTGCAGCCTAAAAAGCATGTCCGCCTATGGGACTCGATCTCTGTACCTCTCGCACTCTACGCCAGATGTTATCCAATGCGCTATCGGGCATTAACATAGGACCTTCATTAACATAGGACCTAGGATTAACATGGGCCTTCATTAACATGGGACCTTCATTAACATGTATAGGACATTCAATAACATAGGACCTAGGATTAACATGGGACCTTCATTAACATAGGACCTAGGATTAACATGGGACCTTCATCAACATAGGACTTTCATTAACATAGGACCTAGGATTAGCATGGGACCTTCATTAACATGGGACCTTCATTAACATAGGACCTAGGATTAACATGGGACCTTCATTAACACGGGACCTTCATTAACATAGGACCTAGGATTAACATAGGACCTAACATGGGACCTTCATTAACATAGGACCTAGGATTAACATGGGACCTTCATTAACATGGGACCTTCATTAACATGTATAGGACCTTCATTAACATAGGACATAGGATTAACATGGTTCCTTCATTAACATAGGACATAGGATTAATATGGGACCTTCATAAACAGAGGACCTATTATTAACATGGGACCTTCATTAACATAGGACCGAGGATTGACATGGAACCTTCATTAACAGAGGACCTAGGATTAACATGGGACCTTCATTAACATGGGTTTCATTAACATAGGACCTAGGATTAACATGGGACCTTCATTAACATTGGACCTTCATTAACACAGGACCTTCATTAACATAGGACCTAGGATTAACATGAGACCTTCATTAACATAGGACCTTCATTAACATAGGACCGAGGATTGACATGGGACCTTCATTAACACAGGACCTTCATTAACATAGGACCTAGGATTAACATGGGACCTTCATTAACATGGGACCTTCATTAACATAGGGCCGAGGATTGACATAGGACCTTCATTAACACAGGACCTTCATTAACATAGGACCTAGGATTAACATGGGACCTTCATTAACATAGGACCTTCATTAACATAGGACCTAGGATTAACATGGGACCTTCATTAACACAGGACGTTCATTAACATGGGACCTTCATTAACATGGGACCTTTATTAACATAGGACCTAGGATTAACATGGGACCTTCATTAACATTGGACCTTCATTAACACAGGACCTTCATTAACATAGGACCTAGGATTAACATGGGACCTTCATTAACATAGGACATTCATTAACATAGGACCTAGGATTAACATTCATTAACATAGGACCTTCATTAACATAGGACCTAGGATTAACATGGGACCTTCATTAACATGGGACCTTCATTAACACAGGACCTAGGATTAACATGGGACCTTCACTAACATGGGACCTTCATTAACACAGGACCTTCATTAACATAGGACCTAGGATTAACATGGGACCTTCATTAACATAGGACCTGGGATTAACATGGGACCTTCATTAACATGGGACCTAGGATTAACGTGGGACCTTCATTAACATGGGACCTTCATAAACAGAGGACCTAGGATTAACATGGGACCTTCAGTAACATAGGACCGAGGATCAACACGGGACCTTCATTAACAGAGGACCTAGGATTAACATGGGACCTTCATTAACATGGGACCTTCATTAACATAGGACCTTCATTAACACAGGACCTTCATTAACATAGGACCTAGGATTAACATGGGACCTTCATTAACATGGGAACTTCATTAACATAGGACCTAGGATTAACATGGGACCTTCATTAACATAGGACCTGGGATTAACATAGGACCTTCATTAACATAGGACCTAGGATCAACATGGGACCTTCATTAACATGGGACCTTCATTAACATACGACCTAGGATTAACATGGGACCTTCATTAACATGGGACCTTCATTAAAACAGGACCTAGGATTAACATGGGACCTTCATTAACATGGGACCTTCATTAACACAGGACCTTCATTAACATAGGACCTAGGATTAACATGGGACCTTCATTAACATAGGACCTGGGATTAACATGGGACCTTCATTAACATGGGACCTAGGATTAACGTGGGACCTTCATTAACATGGGACCTTCATAAACAGAGGACCTAGGATTAACATGGGACCTTCAGTAACATAGGACCGAGGATTAACACGGGACCTTCATTAACAGAGGACCTAGGATTAACATGGGACCTTCATTAACATGGGACCTTCATTAACATAGGACCTTCATTAACATAGGACCTTCATTAACATAGGACCTAGGATTAACATGGGACCTTCATTAACATGGGAACTTCATTAACATAGGACCTAGGATTAACATGGGACCTTCATTAACATGTATAGGTCCTTCATTAACATAGGACCTAGGATTAACATGGGACCTTCATTAACATGGGACCTTCATTAACATAGGACCTAGGATTAACATGGGACCTTCATTAACATGGGACCTTCATAATCATATGACCTTCATTAACATAGGACCTAGGATTAACATGGGACCTTCATCAACATGGGACCTTCATTAGCATAGGACCTAGGATTAACATGGTTCCATCATTAACATAGGACCTTCATTAACATAGGACCTAGGATTAACATGGGACCTTCATTAACATGGGACCTTCATTAACATAGGACTTTCATTACCATAGGACCTAGGATTAACATGGGACCTTCATTAACATGGGACTTTCATTAACATAGGACCTGGGATTAACATGGGACCTTCATTAACATGGGACCTTCATTAACATAGGACCTAGGATTAACTTGGGACCTTCATTAACATAAGTAAGTAAGTAAGTATATTCTTTAATAAAACTAGCTGCCAAACAGCACTCTGGTGAACAAGCATCAGCATACATACATCAGAATAAATTAATACGAGAATAACATTCTGACCATAAATGTTTTCCTCATTTCATTGTTTGCTTTTGGTAGCACCCGGTCATGGCGTCTGGGGCGCAGGCTGTAAACTGCTGGCTTAACTGGGGGGAGCAACCCATGAAGGACATATCCCGGTTCTTTGAGAACCGCCGAAAACAGACGGGTATCGGCCACACGGCACATCTCTTCGACCTTTGGGCAGTCACCAGGGAGGTACCTCTGTCGTATTAGCCTATTTACAACTGCCTGGAGCCTTCCTTTTTCTTGTTGTCCAGCATATCCCCACCATGCCGGAGCGGCATACAGCAGACGTGACAGCGTAGTAGCTCGCACCACATGGGACCTTCATTAACATAGGACCTAGGATTAACATGGGACTTTCATTAACATGGGACCTTCATTGACATAGAACCTTCAATAACACAGGACATTCATCACCACAGGAACTTCATTAACACAGGAGCTAGGATTAACATAATATCTAGATTAACATGGGGACCTTCATTAACATGAGACTTTCACTGACACAGAACCTTCACTAACAGGACTTTCAAGGAAACAACTCGACATACATGCACTGTCAAAAAATTACAAATTATAAGATTCTAAAATGATTTGATGTCACACAATGCCATTGCGTAACAGTAACACAGTCATGGATAAGTAAGTGTTTTTCACATAACGAAGCAAAAATAGCCATTAATGGTCATGAGTAACAATTGAAACTGTGCTTACCGCTTTTGTCGTCATTTTGATGCAGCGCCATTTCTGGTACAACTGCAAGAAGAAAAACATTTCATTGTTAATTTAGTAGGCTTCTGTAGTAATTAGTAAATATGAGATTCTAAAACGATTTGCATTGGTTTATATCCAATTATACTAACCCTAACTGGCAAAATCCCCACACGATACATCAACTTAGGTCTTAGGGTAATCAGATGTGGCTGGTAAGTAGTAGCGCTCAATTGGAGCAAGGTCAGTGGCAACCTTATTGTTTATATACACAGGCACTCAGTCTACGTGATTACCGGTCTTAATGTAGGCGCTGGCAATAGAAAAGAAATTATACAGAAATAAATTAGGAATCAATGTTTCAGTATTTGATGCATCTTGGTGTCACAAGACCAACTGCCTTTATATCATTCAAATTCTGAACGATACCTGATCTGCATACGAAATGTACTTCACAGGTTTAAAGAGATATACCTGCATTGGGAATTTTTTTTAATTATTTAAGAGATGCCTATAAATGATCGGTCTGTAACAAAAACTGTTCTCTAATCTAAGTTGATCTAATCTAAATCGATCTAATCTACTGACTTCTATAGCGCCGTTATCTTAAAGAACAAAGCAACGGTCAATGGTAGCTTCAAGTGAAACCATAGAAAAAAGTAAACCAATTTAGGTAAGCCCAGAAGTCAAGAAGTCAAGCTATACGAAGTGCAAGCAAGATTTAACAGACGAGCCTTAAGTTTAGAAGTTTATGATTTTAATTGTAATCAAACATTTACAAAAGCGCCACTCAACGATTCAGAGGCGCTCCCGACCCAAGTCAGTGCTATCACTAACAAATAAAATGAACGTCAGGCGTTTGCGGAACAGGGGAAGAGAAAGGGTGGGGAGCTCAAGTCGCAATTCCTGGGAAAGACGGTTATGATATTAGAGAACATACTTCAACTACCATTACTGTGGATTTTCTTAGAAGCAGCCATCGATTGAAGGTTTTTCACTACGTAAGTTCCTAGATTAGAGTTAGACTCTCTTGAAAAAATCCTGAAGGTATCTGGAGAACCTGTTTGGCATAAGACTCTTTCTTCATCACTGCAGTTCACTTGTCGCCACTTAAAACTGTCTGCATCGACAACCATGCAGTTGTTATAAAGCTTAGCACCTTCACGGTCAGCCCAGCTGCTGAATCGTACGTCGGCTGATTCATCTAAAACAGGTCACAACATATATATAAATCAGTATCAATTTTTCTAGTGCCATGTAAGACACATAAGAGAGACCAACTTATTTCCTGGCAACAAAAGAGAAATATTAGCAGATCTATTCAATCTAGAGGATAGATGAATTGTGACACTCTTGCTGGAAGAAAATAAGATCTTGATAGAAGCGGTTAGATACCCGTAAACTCCTTATTGTTCGACTCAGCCTTCCACTCCCTAGGGGCAGCTGTAAAATGAGCGGGCGACTAACAGGCTGCCAAGACGCATGTTGTATAAGATCTTGATAATTGTACCATCATATGTTTCAATGTTACTTACTGCGGTTTGTCAGTGAGCTTGTCAATAAAACATGAATAAATATATATATATATATATATATATATATCTTATTATTATAATTAATATTATTATTATTCTTTTTTTTTTTTTTTTTTTTTCCCGAGGTAGTAAAGATCCCTCGGGCTGTAAAAGAAGATTAAAAACAGTTTATTGGTTCTCGTCTCCGACTTCGTGCCCAAAAGTGCCTATTCTTATTATTCTTATTATTATCTACAAACAATATTGGATGGTGTCTGAGCGATTTATGTGTCGGCTTTTAAACTATATAACCTAGGTTCAAATCCGGGTTGTATGAACTTGACATAGGTTGTTTATTCGAACTCCTACTCTTCTTAACTCGTGACTCTGTCACCAAGAAGTAGAATTTGGGTAGTGAAAGACAAATCATTCCATGCTTTGGTCCCATGTCCACGACCTTGGGGTTTCTTTAATGTTGGTTCAAAGGTCGAAGAATGAGAAATGATCACACCCAAGTGCTCTACTATGAACAGTATGGTTCAAAGGTCGAAGAACAAGATATGATCGCATCCCAGTACTCTACTATAGAACATGAACGTGAGAGATCTAATATACTTGGCATACTTTCTCTGTTCCAGGACCACCAGTGCCTCCTCAGTCCGATCCAAATCTGTGCGTAGTCTTTGAGTTGCGAGAAGACTTCTTCAAATTTCTGCAGGTCTTTGTCATTTCTGATCACAGGAAGATCACCTCCACGTTCGAGACAATCGTTTCTCGCACTGGAAACATTGCGCTGCTCTTTGTTGCTCAATACGAGACATCCATCACTCAACTTAATCGCACCGTCAGACTGACATCGAGAACCTGATTGACGAAAACGAACAAAACGCAAATCATACAAAACACTGGTAGTTAGCTAGATACACTTTTATAAGGCAGTGTTTATCGAAGTAAAACAGTGCATTAAGTATAGTGAAATGTTACTTACATAAAGTTATTAAAGAGAAAGAAATAACTTGAGACTTTAACTTCATCTGATTTCTAACCAAATCAAATCTAATCTACTAATCCAACCAGTCCAATTCACTCTAATGTAACTCGAACCTAATCCAATTCAACCTAAAACCTAACCTATTCTGTTAGTCCAATTAGTAATTAGCTCGAGACACACAGTCAAAATCCAATAGGTAAGGGAAAGAGGATTTTGATTGTTACATTGTAAGAGAATAGTTTTCTTTATAACCGTACTTAAGGCTAGAAATAGTATTATACTTTTAATTTCTGAACAACAGAACTATGTATAAAAGTTAGACTTTTTAACAGTCCATAATAGCACATAATTTTTTTATTAGGGCCTAACAATATGCTTCTTTTTCACTGTTTGTGGGCATTGTTGTTAAAAAACTGTGGGCATCTGTCACACAAATAGGATTACTTCCTTACATAAGATATATAAGAGCAATAGTCAAGAAAAATCGAGGCAACACCAAAGCTCCAATTTACAGGAGTCTACAACTTTGAAAACTAACCGAAATGTTGGCAGACGTAGTTCTTTGCGTAGATAGGATACTGTTCCAAATAGGTCAATGTTTTCGTAACAACAGCCTGACTATCAGAAGCGTGGCGCTTAACGACGGCTAAAACAACAAGAAACAATCATTTTGGCACGAAGCATGTGTAATCTTCTAATGTTCTTTGATTACCAAAGAAAGATTGAAGCTAAAGGTAACCTGTTTACATGCATCTTAAGAAACTCCTGACAAGCATAGTTTTTCATGGTAAAAGTCATAAACAGGATGTTAAGACTGTCAGACCCATGCTTACAACCTATCAAGTGCTGCTATTCCACTTACTATGCTGGCTTTGCATTGAAAACCAATATAACAGGCCCTACTTTAAAACAATCAATCAATCAATCAATCAATATTAGTTTAATTTAACAAATCCAAATGAAAATATCACAACAGATTACAGAAGCACGATAATAATAGAATGGCTTTAAGAGGAGAGGATAGAGGGATTTGTTAATTAATACACTCTCTGAACAAAACACGAGGAATAAAATTACGTTTACCGTTAGCAGGAAGGGTGAATGAGTTCTTGTTCGTGTAATTTTGAATTCCCTTATCTCTTATCTTCATTCTAGCTCCATTTTCAAACAATATCCAGCCTAGTCTTTTGCCGTGCTTACCTGCCTGATTTCGAGAATTTGATTTGAAACCAGATCTTATCATATATATATATATATATATATATATATATACATATATATATATATCAATCAATAGATCTTTATTGATATTCACAACAACAATAGTAAGTTAGTAGCATCCGCTAACTGTGAAGTGCCTAGATTACAAGTAATGCAAATCAATTTGACAGTAATAGCACTTCCTAGCATTCAGAATATTAATAAAAGATGCAGTTATAAGTTTACGTAATGTCAAATAATCAGTGAACAGTACTCTTAGTATCTATCTATCATTGGTAGTCGCGAATAACAAAGGGTAACCCTAAAGGGATGGAAGTCCCGCTATCCAGGGAAGCCCTTCTATTTCTGTTATATAATTCAAATGATGGCAACTGAAAGCATCAATATCAGATAGGCCCACACAGTTTAGTGTGCATGATTATAGGTAAATTGTGATCGAATGTCTTAACTAAGTTTATATATATATATATATATATATATATATATATATATATATATATATATATATATATATATATGCATCATGAGTTTCATGTTCAACTTAGCAGAATGATGTGAATAAATTGATTTCACGGCTTAGCCTCTGCGGTGGCTAAAGCACAGCTTAGCCTTAGCGGTAGCTAAAGAAGTTAACGAAAAGTCAAGTAATTAAAGAACAGATTATTATTATATTTTTATTATTATTATTAAGAGTCATTGACTGGGAATTAAGTCAGTAAATACCTCTCCCATTGTACGATTGTCCATTAATCCATTTCCATTGTTGGCTTTCGATTCGCCTTCCAGATGTCCAGAATCTATAATCAACTTTCTGCGACTCCAAGTACCGTTCTAGCACCCCAGCGATCACCTTGTTTGGCAGATCTGGCAGGGTGGCTCCGTAGGCTCTGCATTCTGTCAACGCCTCTTCCCAGCTGTAGAAAGACGTTGCATTCAGTGAGAAGTAACAACGGACTTTCTCCTCAACTATGAAACATTTTTTCTCACTTCCAACGATTTTCGCCGGAAAATAAAACTCTGAAAGACACAGAACATCGGATTTGTTACTGTAATTGAAAATTCATATAGCCTCAGTTCAGGAACGACTGCTTAGAGCATCGACCTATATATAATTTATGTCGATGGTTCAGAGGTAAATTTATGTAGCGTCAGATTATAAAGAACTAGAGGAATCAAAGATGTTAATTAGGTGAGGAGAGGAATCATCGACTCATATTATTTAGATAAACCAAGGAATCTCTATTTTAGATAACACCTAAGAGGAAATTTATATAGCGCCAGTATTGTAACAACTAGTCTAGGCTAGTATAAATGTAGGTCCCCTAGGCCCTGTTTAGTAAATAGCTTTGATGGGAACTTGAACCTAATAGATTTCAACAGGGCATCTCCAATAAAAGAAGAAATCGGTTCATTCGCTATGACAATGAACTAATCAATTAATAGGCCTATAATAGGCCTGATCTTAGCATTGATTTATATCACTTTTATTAATTGAGCATCAACGTACCGTATAAATATGCACAGGCCTGTGTGCTCACCATTCTTAAGTTGGCACTTTGACTGAACTGTGCAAATGCATAAGTAGGCCCCCCTATAGGCCTAAAGGCCTTTAATTATTATAACGTACGTCTTGAGTTAAGATAACGACGTAATTGTAATTGTAACCGAAAACTTATATAGCGCCACTCAAATCAGCGGCGCTTTCAACCCGCATCAATGCCGGCACCGGCAAAAAGGAAAGTTTTCAGGCGTCTACGGAACTGGAGAGGATCGAGAGGGCAAGAAGCTCTTGGCGGAGAAACAAGGGGAGACAGTTCCAAGCAGAGGGGCCAACATAGGCGAAACTTCTGGATTGTGCCGTGGAAGATCGCATGCGAGGGACAACCATAAGGCCGCGAGCCGAAGATCGCAAGGAAGCCCTCGCAGGCAAGGAAGAAACTGGGTTGCAAAAATTCATTAGGTAAGACGGAGCAGAGGCAGTAAGGCAGTTGCGCATGAGGGTGAGGGTTTTAAACTGAATTCGCTGTTGAGCAGGGAGCCAGTTGAGGGAATCACGGATAAAGGCAGAAATGTGGGCAAACTTGGGAATGTCACCTATAAGCCGAGCAGCAGCATTAAGAATAGTCTGGAGTTTGTGCATATTGGAGGAGGAAAGGCCAATGTACACAGCATTGCCAAAGTCTACCCTAGTGCAGATCAGACGTACAATTGTAGGGGCCTAGTATACCCAGTGCCCACATATTAGTACCTCACTTAAGTTGTCATCGTCGAAGTAGTTTAATAAATTCTTGAGATTCTCCTCTGCATAGGTTATTAGCCTAATGTTATTATCGAAGTTTCCTTGTTATTCTGTAAACATCGTGCATGCAACTGCGCTGGTCTTCAAAAACTTACGAGTTCGAATCACCATGGCATGCACTCTCAACATGTTGAACTGCTACGTAGGCCTACAGATCTCGACACAGTAGGGCTAACTGTTCATCTTAAGTTCAGTCCATCAGTTAGCCTACTGCAAATAAAAGCCCCAAGGTCGACTTACCAAGAAACACGCAAAGGACAACGATTCTGGTCGAATACTGAAACAAAAGCATCGTCTCAATATCTTGCAAGTCTATTAATCCGAATAAAAGACATAAATTAGGGCCTACTTATACGCTTTAGGCCTATAAGTTTCGTCCGTTTCGAATCAGTTTCAGCAGTTAAAATCTCCGTTCAAGCAAACCTATCTGACTACAGGATTCTGTGTTCAGGCTTCGTTTGTTGGTGTTACTAAGATTTATGACGTGCAGATCCGCAAAGGTAATTTCACCAGAGGTCTTTGTTTGCCCAATAGGCCTATATAGGGCCTATCTGAACTAGCTTTTATAAGTCCGGGTGAGTAGTCTGCAGGGTTGAAAGAATAATAGGCTAACGTGTGACAGTCGAGTTGAACAACTGCAAAGTTGCAGGCGGTAGCCTAGCCTATAGCATACATATTGATCATGCTTTTCCTCTTTAACAGGCCTATAGCTATATCGGAATCGGATTTAATAATAATCTTCGTTTAATATCTTCAAACTGACAATAACGCAGCAATATTACAAATCAGTATGAACGGATGATCACAAGTTATTACAGGAGTCGAATTTAACTGTACACACGGCAGCCAAACAAGGCGCCCATCACGTCCTACATCTCATTAATTTTTAACAACGCGCCATCTCACGAATGAAAGGCTGCATGAGTGGATCTAAATTTGGGGAGGCTTCGGGAAGCGATCCCGCTACCTCTTGCTCTGCACGCCAGTGATGTTACCACTACTCTATGGACCCCCCCCCATTGGGCTTACACAACGGGTTACGAGTTTTCCACGGTTTCATTCATTCCTCTACCTGGGCAAATTTTTACCAATTAAACTTTCGACTCCATCGAGATCTGACCCCGTAACGAACTTATACAAACCGTATTTAGACCCTAGGCCTATACATTATCGGTGAGGTCAGGCGTCGAAGGAGAGAACTGGCTACCCGTTCTCATAGGCCATGCATGGGCGTCCGGACTCCGGGGGGGGGGGGGGTTAAAGAGGCATTTGCCCCTGGATTTTGAAAATTCTCTCGTTTTCTGTGTTCATGAATATATTCTATGCAAAAACGTCACTTTGCTCTCCTAGAAAAAGTTTGCCTCCAGGAAATGTTTTCCCCCCGCCACAAAAATTCCTGCGAACGCCCATCAGTCACTTATAAGCATATAATTATGCCGATCGAAGAACGTTTAATAAGAGATTTATAGAGTTAGAGTTGGTGAAAGAGATTCACAGACTTAGAGGTGGCAAGAGAGATGAACAGGACTGATGGTAAAAGAATTTACAGATTTACAGGTCGTAAAGTGCAGTGACATTCATATGCATGGTCTCCTAATTGTGCTTTGGACCATCCCTCTGTGAATAGTCGATGGATGGATGGCCTTCAGCCTTCAGATGTGTTTTAATTGCCTCGAAGCCTGGCCTCATATACTGGATCAGTCACCTAGGCGTGTTTTAAACGATCCGCTATCTACTGCCTTGGTATAATTATACGTAGATGCATGCTAGGCTAAATGCCATACAATGTTTACAACAATTGACCCTGTAGGCCTAACTCCCGTTGCCATTGTTCATCCGTCCGTCCGTCCGTCCATCTTCAATTTAACTAGGTCTATGGACACGCCTTTAGAACAATACATGCATCATCGTATTCTGTTGCATCAGATTCCTCAGCGCAAACTGTCATAGCATCACCATCAAGTAAGAATCACGTTCACCAACAATTAGGCCTATCAGATACAGGACACTGCATGTGCACACCACACACGATCAGCCGTATAAATCACCACTGGAGCCAAGACAATTGAAGTGTACAATCATTTTATAATGCCCTCGGTCGGGCCGAGGCTATGTCTGTGTAGGAGGATGTGTACTTGTATGTTGGTGAATGTGTGCCTGTGTGTAGGCCTACATACATGATTTGACGCGGCCCATAGGTCCTATACCGTGTCTTTAGGCTACTTCGAATAGATGCACCCATTTACGGGAGCAGGAGATACAATTGGGGAGCTAGCGTAGACCAGTACGAATATGTCGTCATTGCAACGATGAGAAGGCCCGAGATTTTGAAAATGTGTTACTGGTCATTGTAATAATTATCAGAGCTGAATTAACTGGATGATGGATGGAAGGTGGGACGGATCCAACCTGGGACTAACATTGTTAAATCTTAGTCCCAGATCCAACGGATAGATGGATGTCTGGAATCAATGGATGGATGAATTCATGTATGGGACGGTTGGATAAACGAATGGATGGATAGGGCCTATATGGGTGGATGGACGGATGGATATATGGATGAACGTATAAGGGGTATGACCGTATGAATTTTCTAGGGCCTACAATAAATTTCATGACGTCGGTAGGTCTAAATATTAGGGCTGCTACTGATTTACAAAAATCGAGTTGATTAACCTCAAAAATTTAACTTCGATTGATCGATAAAATTGGTACGTTATGTAAAGCGTGAAACCTGTTTAAAACGTTGTCACGGAGTCAGTTATGCGTAGGCCTAGGCCTACTACTTTCTTTCTACAAAAAATGTGTGCTGAAGGTGATGTCAGCAATCTGTTTGAACCACGGTAAGCGAACTGTTTACTGCAATGAAGACAGTTCATTTTATTCGCCATCTTCAACTTTTCCATCAACATTTAGGTCTACCTTAAATGCAAATGATCACTTATATTAGGCCTACTTTTCCACTCAATGATTCAATGTTCGCCATATTGTTTTCTCTGGACAGCATGAAATAAGTAAGAAAATTAATCGAACAAGCCGAAATTAACGAGTAACATTTTAAACGATTAATTAACCCTAGGCCTACTACCTTTTAGATACCGATAAGAATCAAGTGCGGTCTGTTATCATTGGTTCATACTCCTTAAAGAAACAATGTCCACAGAAAACGAACTTCGACATACATTCATAATTACCAACCTAATTAATCAATTAAACCACACACTTAACAGCAGTCCACTCGGCCTAGGCCGTAGTTCCTAATACGCCTCGATTCAACCAATTTATTACAACTTCAAGATCCAGTTAGCTGACCCGTGCATGCTTCATATTGTCCTGCAGCTATTTCATCGAGTCTAGTGAAGAATATTTCGCCAACAACGCTTCGAGTAATTACTATTATGCATTTATTAAACACCACTATCTAATGACCATGCATCAGTCGATGGCACTGAGCAATTGCGAGTGATGGACTTGCTCAAGGTCCCTTCACAGAAACCGCTTCAGCTGGGAAGGAGTTTTGAACCTGTACTGTTTGCGTTACAAGGCGAAAGCTCGAACCATATTGGCTACCATGTCCTACATGAACATGAAAACTTAACAACCTATAAATTACTTTAAATAGAACGGGTTTCAAATTTATCCGAGCAACAGATTTGGGGTTGGAGCATTTGGTTACCTTACCCTAACACGTTGGATATCGGCCATACTGCTCCAAATTACGATTCTGGTCTACGATTAAACTTCAAGTGACCATTGACAGATGTATTTTTTTTAAAGATAACACTGCACACACAAGTCATTTGATTAGATCACAAGAAACGATATATATATATGGATAAGAGTATACTTAATATGACAACTATATCCAGCTACAAGGGACAGGCCTTTCCAGCGGGTTTGAAAAACTCCCTCTTGCTCCTTGTACCCTATTCTGAGAAGACCCCTTGCAGTTGTCTGGACCAGCATCACCTCGAAACCTCTATTTGTCGCAGGCCCAAATATTCTATTCCATCATCTAGACTAGCATCGCCTTGAAAACTCTGTGTTGCAGGCTCAACATAAAATTAACAAGAAGCATATTTTCTCTTCATAATACCTCTCAACCAATCAACAGAAATTTATATAGCGCCCCTTCAAGGTCTCTACTCAGAGGCGCTCTGATAGTGGAACACTGTATATAATCTGACTGTGATGGGGGTCGTCCAAACAGTATGTCGGCAAACAATGACTTATTTCCCTCCCCTTGTTCTTCTTTCTCTGCATTTGCATTTCCCTCCTCGTATACCCATATGCTAACGTCATTTGACATCCCACCCTCCTCCATCCGCATTTCAGTGACCCATTCTTTTTGCAGACATATCCTTACTGGAAGATCCCAAGCACCAGTTCCTAAGTCATTAAAATGTCGTTTGTTCTGCTATTGCTAGGTGTCCAGCGGTTCTCTTGAGACCCAGATGTGTTCTTGTAACATTTGTCGCTGCTGCAGTTCTATCTGTTGCCCTTTAATGTTCGAGTCGAGAGGTCTCAGGTCCGTGTAGTGAGTGTTAGAAGCAACAGGTGTCTGTCCATTCATCCGAGGCTGTTGGTCTGTCGACTTAGGTCGGTCATTGCTACGTAAGCACAGTTTGCTGAAATGCAGACAATACCAACACCATCACTATTAAGTGGGTATTGTTTATTTATTACAACATTTTTTACGCACGCAAAGTCACACAGAAATGTGAATCTGAGGCTCGGATGTGTAGATATGTACCTAGACACGTGATATAGTCATTAATTCATGACATCACTGAATAGTGAGCAAGGTCGAGGCCATATGGTCACTATAATATAAAACAATGTACATTTACATTAACCATTTTTTTAAATTTATTTATTTAGGATATTCCTACAGCGCCTCCTCAAGTCTACTACTACTCAGAGGCGCTCCCGACTACAGCATTTGATACTGTGTCGGAGTTTTCACGCTGAAGCGCCACGAGCAATTGCGAGTGAAGGACTTGCCCAAGGTCCGTACGCAGCGGCTAGAGTGGGATTCGAACCTGCAACCCTCAGGTCACAAGGCGCCGAACTTACTACTGAGCCACCATGCCCCACAATGTTGGCAGTGATGTATGCGAATATGATCTTCATACTTTTCAGTCAAGTCCAAATTCTCACGTTTAGTTTTAGTCAGTCTTATTATGTCTTCGTTTACGCTGTCTATTTGTTTTCTTAGCCTCGGCATATAAGGGCGGATGGCCAGTCCTCTCCCTCGCCGTCTTACCTTACCACAGGGAGCATGCAATCAGTGTACTCATCATAGCTGAGTTGGCTAGGGGGCACAGGTGGAGATCTAGAACCAAATTTCTGCCCTGTGGATTTGAACATCGTGACTTCTCGATTGACAGTCAAGCTTGGCACTACACTCCGGGTGAGAATTGTCAGGGTTCAACCCCCTACTCTTGCTTAAGACCCCCAGTTAAGTCTTCATTGCACACCCCAGGGAGTCGTTTCCAACCCCCTCAGTTATGGTACCCAACCCCCTCAGTTATGGTAGTGTGATTATATTGTGCATATATTTTAGCATTTTCTTGCATAATTCACTTTGTTGGTTACTAATTCACTGTGAGGTTTGTGACCACGTGAATTGTATACAAATAAAGTTGGTGATGTCATCACTTTAAGGAGTTTAAGCTTTCCATTGCATTTAAGAATTTTCTCGATTTGCAAAATACGGATAAAATATTCAACTCCACATGGATCAAACTCATCAAAGTCTAACCCCCAGTCTTTTTTCTACAATTCTAACACTGACTCAGAAAAAACAAACTACATAGTCTTTAAATCCTATAAGAAGAATGACCCTACCAAACCGCTGGAAATTTGTATGGAAGGTTCTCCCATAACCCAGGTCTTCGCTACTAAATTTTTGGGAGTACACATAGACCAACACCTGTCCTGGAAAGTTCATATAAAACATATCTCCAGCAAAATCGCAAAAAAACATAGGAATTCTCTCCCGTACTTCCCAGTTACTCCCTCTACAGATACGTAAACACTATATTACACCCTAATATACCCTTATTTAACCTACTGTAATATAGTATGGGCTTCCACCTACAAGACGAGTTTAACTAAACTAGTTGTTCTTCAAAAACGGGCAATTCGATATATAGCTAGACTTCCTTACGGGAGCCACACCGGACAGGTATTCGTAGAACTCAAAATACTAAAAATTGATCAGATAAGGCACCTCCAAATCGAGGAGTTTATGTACCGTCACGATCGTAGTCTACTACCCTTGGCCTATAAAAATTTCTTCCAACACAACACAGATGTTCATTCACACCTTACAAGAAGCCTCAAGTCATATCATATACCTTATGCCCATACCAACACCCGGCTTTTTTCCGTTAGATTTGCTGGGGTCCGGTCATGGAACGAGACACCTACATCAATCCTCCAACTATCCAGCCTCCAGTTATTTAAACGAAAGTTCCGTTCTTTCCTAATTGATGGAATTATCAAACCCCATAATATGCCAGCACCATAGTCATTTCTAACGCCCTAGTCATGGTCAGGTGAACGATCATTATCTTCCATGCGTGATGTAGTGTCTTTAGTTAAGTTAATAGTTAAGATGTTTCTTTTACTGTTGATATTTTGTCTACCATACGTGTGCATGATGTAGTGTCCTTGATTATGTTAATGTTTTTTCGTTTGCTTTTGACACTTTTGCCTACGAACAATTTAGGCCATCCCTTTCTCTGTAATATACTACTATGGTGGCCCTATCTAGCGGGGCCTGCGATCCCTTCGGGGTCTCCAGTGTAACCCAGGACATACTGTTTCGTTAAGTATTATTGTTTCAATGTATTTTTATTTCTCTGAATGGTTACGAATAAAAAAACTGAAACTGAAAAAAAAAACTGACTACACTATCAGGCACTCCTAAAGCTAATATAATAAATAGGCATCAATGAACATAGAAGAAGAAGAGAAGAAGAGCAGTCCCTTAAGCTAGCCCTGAGGCTGCCATGGGTATGAAGTGTTAGCGACTTCATTTTCTTAGCCTCTGCATATGAGGGCGGGTGGCCAGTCCTCTCCCTCGCCGTCTCATCTTCCCACTGACAGTGTACGGTCAGTGTACTCATCATAGCTGAGTTGGCTAGGGGGTGCAAGTGGAACAGAAATCTCGAACCAAATTTCTGCCCTGGCAGGGATTTGAACCCCCGACCTCTCGATTGACAGTCCAGCGTGCTAACCACTAGACTACCGAGCACCCCCGAACATGGTTAATATTACTATTGTTAAACACAGAGGTATCAATGAGTGAAGAAAACAATACGAAATTTACCATTTTGAGGCTAAGAGAACCGATACTACTGCGACTAGGATAATGACAGGAATGGAAACGCCAACAGCAATCGTCATCTTGTGAGGATATTCGTCACCCTCATCTGAATCACGTACAACAAGTAAATATTTACCAGTGCTTCCCTTCAATATTCTACCACCTTAGCTCAAAACCTGTTCAGCCGATCTCAAGAACCATGCTTTATGTCTACCACGCTTTAGATCTGCTAGACACTTGTGTTTCGGGACGTCTGTGAGGTTCCACGGGTCTTTGCCGTAGAAGTGTTCAGATACATACACTGCCTACTTATTGCATCAATGGTGAAATTTATATAGAGCACGATGTAGAAAAACATAGAAAGTACCTCTCAGGTACTTTCTATGGCCCTCTTAAGACCTTTCTTAATGACCGGGCCTGAGTAGATTTCTTGAAGGGGCGCTACATAAGTTAATTATAGATCTTCTGTGAAAGGTATCACTATGAAAAGGTAATACTATCGCCAAAGAACTATCAGTGCTCGTGAATAAGCTGGTGCCCTGCGCTTGGCTTTTGAGTGGTGCTTTAGAAGTTTGGAGATTACGATTACGAAAGTATATAATAACTACCTTAAGGGCAGTAAGTAATTAACCATTAAATTCAATACAAGGTCCTCTATAAAATCCCCCTAAACTTTTTTATAAACATAACTTAATCAGTTAATTGCAAAAATCAATAAATTTACTAATTAACTCGTAATTTTAGGGTTCTTTGTAATGAACTATGAACCTGTAGGCTAGTCTAAAAATAAGTTGCAAACTTGCAAAAGAAAACGTTGCATTAATTAAAAATAGAGATAAACCAGACAAAATGATAATTTACCTGTATTCTGAAGTTTCAGCGCTTGAACGTAATACAGATCGGATTTAACTGAAATACAGACAGAAAACATTAATGTTTGATCGACAGCAATATCAATAAGAAAAAACTCTTGTATTAAATGAATACTGCTAAAAAGTTAGTGTAAGCAAAGCTACGATTGAAGAGCACAAGTTCTAAACTATTGACAGCCTGAGGGATTAATACAACCTCGGGTAAATAATAATAAATAATAATAACAACAATCATTTTTCTGTATCCGAACAATGTTTACATCACCTGAGGGATCATATCTACCTCAATTAAAGAAATAACAATAAACATAATAGTATTAATAGAACTATTATTAATATTAATAATATTAACATTAAAGAAATAATAATAACAACATTAATATTAAATAAATAATATTATTGTTAATATTCACAACTTTTGATTTTAATATTAATAATATTACCAACATTGACATTCAGTGAATAATATGTTAACAACTTTGATATTAAAGAAGTATTAGTATTAATACTAAATATCAGCAATCAATTAAAAAAAACTTCACGATTAAATCTAACACTGCACAGATATATTCAATAATTTCCTGGAATATTCTATACACGTGCCTCTATTTTCTAGTCAGAAAAAACACAGTAATAAAAATATCCATAGATGAAAAACCAAAATGCCAAGTATCGACACAATACAGTCCGATGGAACAATTGTTTCTTACTTGTTTGACAGAAGAATCTTTTTGGTGTCAAGCAATACTGTTGTCTCCATCGCTTTCCATTCTGCGTCAGAAGCATACACTCGCGATTTATATAATTGTCATGATCCATCCAGTTCGTGTATTTGACCTCTTCCGATGAATCTGGAAATAATCATAATTATTGTTACAATGTACTTTAATTGTATTGTAAATTTGTATAGCTCCTGTTTATGAGGAAACTACTCAGGGCACTTCTGACATGACAAGAAGAAGAGCAGTGAATTATGCTAGCCCTGGGTAATAAGTGTTGCCAACTCGTTTTCTTGGCCTTGGCATATGAGGGCGGGTAGCCAGTCCTCTCCCTCTCTGTCTCATCTTCCCACCGACAGTGTACGGTCAGTGTACTCATCATAGAGCTCTGATTTGGCTAGGGGGCGCAGGTGGAACAGAAATCTCAAACCAAATTTCTGCCCTGGCAGGGATAACATGACATGAGAACCATAACGAAATACAGTAGGTAAGTGTGTTTTGAGGCAGGAGACTCACTTCATACATCCACCTGTGCTCAAATAGTAAGTGGAAGACCGTTCCCAAGGGATGGAACCACCGAGGCTAATCGCTACGTTGCTACACAGAACACCAAACTATTACCATTACAGTTGGTAGCCAACACATTTACGTAAATTGGTAAAGCAACTGTCTATGAAAACAATAATAATAATAATTAGTAGCCTTTATTGCAGCAGTGTATAATGCACAAGGTATCAACCAATTGCACACCAAAAACAAGCTGCAATTGTGTCAATATCCAGCTTTTCTGGATATTAACCTGATTACGGCTAGGTTTCGGTGTGCCATCGATCCTTGTGCATTAGAAAATTATCAAATACAATGGTGTATTAAAATAGGTAAATTTGCATAGCACATTTTCCATGAGAGTTGAAATACCAAGGCACTCTTTTTACCAACCATTACACCATACAGGTAATTTATTTACAGCTGAACGTGTTTTCCTTAATGAACTGTAATGTCAGTTATCAAGAGATATAATACAATATGCTATAAAAAATACTGTAACAGTGCTTCTGTGAGGTACCTATAAATATCACTACATTAAGAGTCCTGATACATACTTACACACTACTTACACACATTACATTATAATACATTAAGTAACCTCACGTTACTTTACATTACAACGGAGAGGTTTTTCTGATGGTCCATATACCACTTGATCTTTTCCAGTTCCACCACGTCCGTCGGAGTCCGATCCAGATTCCTGTGGCATTCTTCAACTGGTTAAAGACCTGACGAGTTACGTCGATGAGTGCGGGGTTCTCAAAGATCGGTAGATCTCCGCCTTTCTCGATGCAAAGATTCCTGGCGTCATACCACCATAACGCTTGATGAGTAACAACCTTGAGACATCCATTTCCAAAGGCAATAGCCTCATTTGATTGACATGTCGGACCTGAAACAGTTTGATTGGCAGGTTTAATTTGATTGACAGGTTGAAGTATTTCTTTTAGAAGTTACATCAGTTCTCGTGGTGAGTGACAACACAGCGGTTAGCGTGATGAAATAGCATCCAAGATGTCGGAGGTTCAAATCCACGATGCCCCTGACTGACAACACAGACCTTGACCTGACCAACCAGCAGATTGCCCACATGCATTCATATGCCCATCTGCCACGCTACTCACGCATTTCATCCTTCATGTTTGAGAAACTGCACTGGCTTCCTCTCTCTGCACGTATTAAGTTCAAAATCCTTATTTTGGTGTCAAAGACACAGCGGGGTCTCGCCCCCAAATATTTAATTGATGTAATTCACCGGCCTCTTTCTGTCTCTTCGCATCGTCCACTTCGCTCCTCAAACAGATTTGAACTTGCAGTTCCTCATACTAGAACAGCTATGGCGAAGTCTCGATCTTTTGCCTCAATTGGTCCCTCTCTCTGGAATACACTGTCTCCTTCTACTCGCTCTCAAATTTTAATAAGTAACCCCTCATCTTCTTTTGCTTTCCTCAAGACTTATTTCTTTTCTCTTGGCCTTGCGCACTGGGAGCGCCTCTGAACGGTTCACCCTACTAGAGGCGCTTTATAAATGTTTAAATACAATACAATACAATACAATACAATACAAAGAATAGACCCATAGTCATCTCGTTGGTTAAGAGCTGTTTTGGGCTTTTCTTGATCTAACAGTCATAGGCGTAGACTCTGGGGGCAGCCGGGGCACGTGTCCCCCAATAATTGAGACGGACTGTACGCTTAATGCACAAAGTGTAGAAAAAATAACCAAATGCCCCCAAAATTTTGGACAAGTTTACGCCAGTGCCAACAGTAGCATTTCACATCAACGGTCTATTTTGTAAACGGAAGTGTTGAACTTGAATGATTAAAACGGCTACTTACTTACTTAGTTCGACGAGACAGATAGACTGTATAAGGTGGAAAAGCAGACTGAAAAAAAAGGCTCTAGTCAAGAACGGAAAACTACCAAGGACACAGCAATGCGGACAGATTTTATAAATGAACGCTAGAACCTTGATCCAGCAACTGATAAACCCTTGACACCAGGATCCGTTTTCATTCGAGGCTCAGCAAGTTGAAGTAGGCTATGTTTATACAGAGACAAGTTTAAATGCATGTAGCCCAGGAGTTCCAAACCTGGGAAGCCCACACCCCCAAGGAGTGCAAGATGGCATTTCAGGGGTACAACAGAGAGGGAAAGTATGTTACTATTGTACTGATATTTTTATTGTGTAAATTTTGTCTAATTGTTCAATTTATACTTGCATTTTATGCACATAGTTAAAACTTTATTGCCGAGTTCAATTCCTCACACACTGTGGTTCAATCTGTGGTTCAAACAATAGAAATCTGACTTATTCATGTTCATATGTGATATTACTTTTGCAGGGGGTGTGAACATTAATCAAACATTTCCTAGAGGAGTAGGGCATAGAAAAAGTTGGGAACCCTGGCTTAGCCAGATTCATATCAAATCAGTTTGTACATATTAGCACTTTAACATTGAAATGAATTAAAAACAAACCAGAAAATTGGCAGACATAGTGATAGTTATCGCTTGGGTAGCGAGCAGACACTGTCAAATCGGTGGTGATAATCGCTTGCGTGTCATGAACCTCGCTCAAATAATCGAGGTTATCTATTAGTTCTGCAAACCAAAAATGAAAAAAATCAACATTTGCATGACATAAATCTGATAAAAGTCACATGAGTTACGTATCGAACAACAAATAAATCAAACTATATTTGATTAGCTTCATTGGAAAACATTTTTGATACACGAAACCAAGATAAATGATATTCCCTATTAAAAACGAGATGTGGGACCTGGGATAACTTCGCAAAATATTGTAATGGTCTCATAGTACTATGTCCGTTATAGTACCATACATAGAATTAGAAATTTACACTGGATTTGTTGGTTGTACATTGTTTGAAATTTTATAACCTGTGTTCATGGGCGTCCGGAGGGGTAAGGGGGTATTCCCCCCAGGATTTTGCAAATATTTTACAAAAATAAAATTTCTGATTATTATGATTATTATAACTTACAGTCCCAATACGATTTTCAATGCAAAAAACACTTTATTTAGGTAAGTCCATGACCTTTATACATTTTTAAAGTTGTCACGTGTTCTGCATTCATGAATAGCTATGCAAAAAAGTCATTCCCCCTGTAACAATTTTGCTCCCCTAAAGAAATTAAGGCGGACGCCCATGTCCGTGTTGAGAGTTAGAAAGTGCTTTGAGAATTCTCAAAAACCGCTGTACAATTAAGTGTTTAAATTGATACTACTGTATAATACATACAAAGGCAAAATCGGAAATAAATCGCTAACTTGGTTAACAAAGAGTCATTAATTAATGGTAGTTAATTATTTGTCAATAAAGAGTCAATACTCACGAGTCTCCTTTAGTTCGTTTCCATTCAACCAATGCCACTTCGTGCTCCGTGCTCCTCTTCCAGCGGCCCACAACTCCACTCCAGGTATCTGCGTCTTCATGAACTTCTCGACCAGCGCCTGGACGGTCTTGTTCTCTACGACAGGTAACGTGGCAGCATTGTCCCTGCAAACCTCCGCTGCCTTCTCCCATTCCTCGCCAATGCTTCGGGCTCCGTGGGGAACAAAGTAACAGATGTAGCGATCAACAACACGGTAACAATGCTCGCTGCCAACGCATCCGCCAACGAGACAAAAACCTGAAAACAATAGCGCAACAGAAAGTCTAGTATACTGATTCATATTCAGCCAGCATAATAAATGTAATATTGTGTAACGTTGTGTTAAAAATATCCAATATGATCCTATCCAATCCTATCCTATCCAAACCCATCTTATCACTATAGATGCTATACTTAACTATTCTATATATTTTTTAATTTGCTACATACCATCCTAACCTACACCACCATAATCTATTCTATCTCCTAAACAATCCTAACATATTCTATCCTATCCTAGCATATAGTAACCTATGCTATTGTACCTTACGATACCCATATTATCTTCTCTCACAATGAATGATACCATCTGATAACATACTAAAGTCCATCCACAACTACTTGATCAATTCCAGGCAGACAGGGGCGTCTATACCATAGAAACCTTGGAGCAAATGCTCCATCCAAGAAATAGGGGGGAGATCTGTCAGTGTGTGTGCCACCATTGGGGGGAGGGGAAGGGAAGAAAAGGGGGAAAGGGGAAGTTGCTCCACTGACTTAAGGGGGATAGACGCCACTGCAGGCAGAAACAGATGGTACAATTAAACGAAACCCAACATAATGTAAGGTCAACTAACGAAATTTAACGATTTTTGTAGAAGGTCTGGAATATATCAAGGTACCGTGTACAGAGCCCATTTTGGTACTTTAAATTATATTAAGCACCAAAGTTAATCAGCAACAGAAACCTTACGAAGTGAACAATAATTCTCAATTAACTACAAAAGTCACCACCTGCACACACACACACACCCAAAGCCCAACCAGCCACATATGCTCAACCTTCCAAAAAATCATCTTTGTTCTGGTTAAGCTCTAAGGTGCCAGACATCCGAATGCCAAAGAACTGGTGAGTTAACTCAGTGTAAACGGTAGACTCGACACCACTCCAAAGTACAAGCATGATTACGTGAAAACCCAGCTAGGCCTATACTATACTATGCACTTAAACTTCTGCTTCACGAGGAACAGAACGACTCCGAGTGGACGCGAACACGAGACAATAGAATTTTATACAGGCCTGACCTGGAAGTAAATTGCAATTAAAAACTTCTATTTTGCCTGTGTCTAGCGCACAAGGCATCAACCGATGACACACAAAACCCAGCCGTAATTAGGTCATTAAGCAGATCAGTGCACTAAGACAGAAAGATAACTTCTGTAGTGCCTGGGGTTAACGTATAAGGCATCAACTGATGGAACACCAAAACCAAGCTGTAATCAGGTCATTATCTAGGAGATCAGAAAACAGAGAGGCCTGCAGTCTATGGTAGATAAGTGGTTTGAAAGAGGATAGTCTTTTAAGTTAACACCAAGTTCTACATGATCTACTGGTCCCGTATTGTCCCCCATGACCTTCGGATTAGTCCTTTGCCGGATCGAGGACAAAAGAGCGAGAAACAGGCGCCATCTATTGCGTTTCACTAAAGGAATACTTTTTATTAAAGGAATACTTTCTACTTTACAGCATCAAAGCATCGCAGTTGAATTGGAATACTCCACCCACTGCCTTCACAGATGCCTCAAGAGATACCTGTCCGAACAATTCGACCGAGAGTTATGCCATAAATAGTTTAGCTTCATTGTCAGTACATGATCACACATTCTATTTATGTTCATCACTAGACAAGTTGATCATGTTTTTTTTCATATTCATCATATGTTCGTCATCAGCAATCATCATCATCATCCTTATCATCCTCCTCCTCATCATCACCAATCATCTGCACTGGAACCACTACTCTCCCTCCCTTATCCTCTTCTGTCTGCACTTTTTACTACCCTACCCTTCCCTCTGTCTGCTTGAAGTGGGTTTTTAAGGCACTGCATGCTGTACTAAATAACTAGGCTATAAGGTTTAAAATTTAGATGCAGACTTGTGCACTCCCCACTTTTTAATAACCTATCCCCCTCTTTGAAACATACCTAATGGACGATCCTATGTTGGTTAGTTGCTGTCATAACAAAGTTGAATATCGTGGTGCTCCTCCATTCTCCAGCCTTGGGACTGGCACTACTGGAGTACGGCAAGTCTACACCTCTCACATGGAGAGGGGCGTCCACACCATAGAAACCTTGGAGCAAATGCTCCATCCAAGAAATAGGGGGGGGAGATCTGTCAGTGTTTGTGCCACTATTTTAGGGGGGAAGGAACGGGGAGGGGGAAGAAGAGGGAAAAGGGACGTTGCTCCAACGACTTAGGGGGGATAGATGCCCCTGCACATAGACAGGGCGTCATTTATGATTTGGGGTATAACCAATGGACAAGAGTGACACTTCAGAGGATAATGTATCATCATTTGGAAGCCACATAGCCTAAAGCTTTCCCCTAAACCAATTGGGGTTCAACTTCTCCTATAAATCCTACCCAACCCTTACATATGCACGTTGAGGCCTCTTAATATTCAAGATCTTTTAATATCGAGTGCTTATTATTAAGATAGAAAAGATTACTGTTTTGCTACTTAGATAGTGACACAATGTTATTATTCAGATAAGACTAATTAATTAATGTAGGCTGATTATGTATCTATGTGGATCAACGAGGACCAACAACACTTAGAATACATACCTGTATTCATACTAAATTCCCTCACCAGCCATATGGAGTCATCAGATTTATATCAAACCCACAAATTGTTACAGCAAACTCTTCCCAATTATTTTATCAAATCGTTGAACATCTAATAATCTAATTTTTACGATGACCTCCATAGCACCATTATTATATTGCACAAGGCATTAATAATTGATGTCACTTCAAGTGGAGCCATAGTCACAAATCTTAGTTTGTTGGAGAATCCTCTGATGGGTTGGGTAACCCTGAAAAGTCAAGCCATATATGGTGGGTTAGCACTTAACAAGACGATACACACAAGTACTTAAACTTGCTGAGAAGAAGATGAAGAGCAGTCCCTTAAGCTTGCCCTGAGGCAGCCATGGGTAAGAACCGTTAGCAACTTCATTTTCTCAGCCTCGGCATATGAAGGCGGGTGGCCAGTACTCTCCCTCGCCATCTCATCTTCCCACCAACAGTGTATGTTTAGTGTACTCATTTTAGCTGAGTTTTAAAGGGGTGCAGGATGAGCAGAAATCTCGAACCAAATTTCTGCCTTGGCAGGGATTTGAAACCTGACCTCTCGGTTGAAAGTCCAGTGCGCTAACCACTACACTATCGAGCACAATCGTCTGCTTAGAGTGCAAAGGTGCTATCTCCAATGCTTAACACCATGGAGATACCACCTTTGCACTCTAAGCAGACGACATAATGACTAACGTGCTAACTGCTAAGTATCAATGACATTATGTTCTGAACATGAAAACATCTCAAGGCATATTTACTGCACTGCTGACAATATGTAGGGCAATGGGTAGGGTCTGTATTCATGGACGGCTAGCATTATACAATTTTCAGCCATGCTGCATAGCATGCATCGAAGCTCTCTCCAGTCTAGCGTTGGAAAACAACTCCATTTCCATTTGGGATGCCTCCACGCCTAAGTACATTTATCTAGGAATATTATCGCTCATTATATGCAGTAGAATGCAATCCTGGTCGGTATAAACTTCATGTAGTATTGGTGTAAGCCAGTCAGCATGAGTTGTACGTGCAGAGGGAGACTGTACACTCTTGTAGAGGGAGACTGTACACTCTAGAGCATATGGCATTGTGTAGTTTTTATGTGTAAAAGCATGGTGAGTCGGGGGGCTTCAACCCCCCAATCTTTCATAGGACCCCTGAGTTAAGACTTCATTGCACACCCCAGGGGGTCGTTTTCAACCCACAGTGTGATTATACTGTGGACATACTTTAGCATCTTCTTTCACAATACCCTTTGTGGGTTACTACTAATAAAGTAATGCTCTGGTTTATTGTGAGATTTGTGATCTTGTGAATTGCAGGCCTACTAATAAATTTGGTGATGTCATCACTTTAAGGAGATTTAGCTTTCTGTTGCATTTGTGAACTTTCTCAGTTTGCAAAATAGGAATTAAATATTCAACTCCAAATGGATCAAACTCATCAAAGTCTAACCCCCAGTCTTTTTTCTACAATTCTCACACTGCATATAAGCACATTTTATCTAAGCACATTATTATCGCTCATTGTATGCAGTAGAATGCACTACTGTTTGGTATAGCTTCGCACAGTATTGGTGTAAGCCAATCAGCATGAATTTTTTATGTGTAAAAGAGCACCATCAATTGTCAATAGCAACAGATGACCAAGGAGCAGGTGTCCAAGGGTGAATCAAGGTAGATACCCTACCGTTGTTGGCCCGACTATCTCCCATTGAATTGGAGTTTATCCATCCATAACCCTCCTTTCTTCCACTCCCAGGGACCTCCCCACCCACAAATTCCTATATTTGGGTGTACACATAAATACATGAGGTTCGTGCTAATATAACAATGTTTACATGTATTTGTATTTCAATAAGTACAGTTAACTACGTATATAAATTACATACATGTCTATAAATAATTATATATAGCCTATATATATAATATGGCGTACAAGTTATAGATAACAATATTAATGAAGGCCTACAATATACTCACCAATGTACGATATGATAGCCAGATAGACTTTGAAAGTACGCTGTATCGAAGCCATTTTTCATTCAGTCTTCAACTACAGAACAAAGTGCACAAGGAAAAGGCGCTTCAAAAATCACCACTGCAGATCTTAACCTATTCCTGGAAACTCTTTAGGGCTTCGACAAGTTGCCTCCATCCCAGCTCCAGCCAGAAATCGATGCTATTACACGCCTCAGCAACTACATCAACGATAATCATATATACACCTGCGTACACCAACGCTCTTTGTCTCAACGTGTTACGTGCACTAACTTCAGTTCATATACCACAACAAACTCAGGTCCATACTTCGGCCTGTATGCAAATTCTAACCTAATTTATGTTCATTAGGGTACAAAAGTGCACGTGATGTGTACACGTAGCCAGGTCTGAGCTAAAGCCTGCGTGTGTAAGTTCAAGTGCACTGACTGAGGCTTAGGTAGGCCTATCGTTGGCCTAATTGGACCTCTCGCAGTTTCCTCCTAAGTTCACGCGTTCTAAGTTCTCATTGCTGGTGTAATGTATGTGGCTAGCGTTGGGCTGGCTATTTATAAACATGGGCGGACTGAATGATGGGATGTTGGTCGCGTGCAGTCAGTTACTGCCACCTAGCGTTTGCATTGGACATTGACATAAGCTTGGTTCATTCCACAGATGGCGTATCTACTTTGCTGCGCTGTCAAGTGTCAACCTAGACGAGTAAGACGAGTAAGATGGGTATGAAGTGTTAGCGACTTCATTTTCTTAGCCTCGGCATATGAGCGCCGGTGACCAGTTCTCTCTCGCCGTCTTATCTCTCCAACGACAGTGTACGGTTAATGTACTCTTTATAGCCGAGTTGGATGCAAGTGGAGCAGAAATCTTAAACCAACTTTCTACCCTGGCTGGGATTTGAACCCCCGACCTCTCGATTGACACTCCAGCACGCTAACTGCTAGACACTCGAGAAATGTAAATGCACACGCTTTTATAGCCACCGTACGGCCTCGACCTTGCTTATTTTTCATCACCTCTACCCGTTTGAATGGACGCCACGACATTTAAGGCCCCCGGGTTGCAAGCACAGAGGATGCATGGGACGCACGCTCTTACCAGTAGGCCTACTAAGATAGCTAGGCCTAACTGGGTAAGTTCAACTGACCAGAGGAAAGCAAGGTATTTCAAGATTGCTGCTGAACTTAGGCCCTCTAGCGAGCTCAGCTACAAAATGGGTACACCGTGCACCGGTGGAAAGATCAGACGGCTGGGAGGGGTCATATATGCCGAGGCTGGGAAAATGAATTCACTAAAACTGTGCACCCACGGCTGTCGACCCTCGGGGTTACAGGGTCACGCATGTTAAAGGGTGATCATCATTGGGTCTGTGGCTGGCTGGCAATGGTTGCTAGACTTCATTTCAAGATAATATAATTATCTGATGCATGTTTCGAAGCGAGTAAACGACTTTGATAGGACAACCACTGATCTTATCTTTCCATCTAGGCCTAGCCATTACTAACACATAGGCCTAAAGGATATTCATGGAAGATGCTGGCAGCGTGATTAGTATATATAATATTATATAACATGCTGGCAGTGATTAGTGTGACATTTTGGGTCACATGAGTCGAAAGAATTCAGAACAGATGTTTCGTGAACACTGTTGCCGATAATGATGATCACTGGCGTAAGCTTGTCCAAAATATTGGGGGGCATTTGGTTATTAATTCTACACTTTTGCATTGGATGTACAGTGAAAACTCAATTATTGGGGGGGGGGGCACGTGCCCCGGTTGCCCCCCCAGAGTCTACGCCTATGATGATGATGATGATGATGATGATGATGATGATGATGATGATGATGATGATGATGATGATGTTGATGATGATGATGATGATGATGATGATGATGATGATGATGATGATGATGATGATGATGATGATGATGACGATGATGATGATGATATTGATATGTTTGGGTGATTGCTAATGGCTAAAATTGTGGCAGGATATTGATAACATTGATGGTGGTGATAATGAGGATTATGGCGATTGAGAAAATTATAATGAAATTGATGATGGTAAGGAGGAGTAGGATGAGGAGGAGGACGACGGCGACGACGAGGAGGAGGAGGAGGAGGAGGAGGAGGAGGAGGAGGAGAGGATGACGATGATGATGATGACGACGATAATGATGACGATGACGATGACGACGACGATGATGATGATGATGATGATGATGATGATGATGATGATGATGATGATGATGATGATGATGATGATGATGATGATGGTAGTGATTAGTATATATTTCATGGCAGTGCTGTTGACGATGGCTATAATAACGAATGATGACAATGACAATTACAACAACAACTGCGACAAATAAGACACGTGGCATACCTGTTGTAACAATTGTTTCTTGCTAAATCCTTATCCTCTTAAATTGTACAGATGAAATAAAATCTACGGACTGTCATAGCGACGTTTAACAGACCTGTGCAACATTAGAAGGCAATAAGATTAAGAAGAATCGCTATCCTTGCGATAACTGACTCACAGTCAATTTTTCGGATACACGGTTTCTCTAGAGTCCTCTTGACACCCTATGGCTACCCTTGTTCTTAATCTTAGACCGACTTAACTTCAGTGTCGGTCTCAATGTTTACTCAAACACACATGCCATGGGTAGCAATCGTCACTCGGGGTATGAAGGATTGACACAGAAAGCCTAGGTAAATGATGTACACCCTTCAACCTAATCTGGGTCTTCCGACATCTTCTGGTTACAGGCTGATCACGAGGCCCGTAAATAAAGATATGTAATCTTAAACGTCTACAATAGCTTGTTGGCCACCTGATTCTGTCATAGAAAGAAGAGCAGTCCCTTAAACTAGCACTGGGGCAGCCATGGGTATGAAGTGTTAGCGACTTCATTTTTCTTAGCCTCGGCATTCGAGGTTGGGTGGCCTGTCCTCTCCTTCGGCGTCTAATCGTCTCACCGACAGTGTACTGATCATAGCTGAGTTGGTTAGGGGGCGCAAATGGAGCGGAAACCTAAAAAATTTCTACCTTGGTGGGGATTTAAACCTCCGACCTCTCGGCTGACAGTCCAGCGTGCTATTAAATGTTTCACCACAAAACTAATCTAACCTAATCGAGTCACTTCTATAGCGCCGTTTCAATAATGTGTAAGATAATTATATCAGTCGATGGTCGTTTCTAGTGAAATCGCAGTAAAATCATAATTCATTGCAAAAATCCGGGTTGAAACTGTGGGTAGCCAGTACAGTGCAGTTCAGTTTGGTATACGTATAAGGACTGTTGTAGGCCTATGATCCTTTTGGAAGGATTAGCATTGCAGTAGTGTCTGATGCTGGCGGTGATTAGTAGTTGACCTATAATTCGTTAGCGCATGCGTAGAGTAGGACTACACTTCATAATGTACGTGTTGCTTTGAAAACGGACTGAGATCAGACAGGATATACAACAGGAGACTGTGGCTGTTTGCATATGAAGCAACCAGACTGCAAAGGTCACAATATAGGCTGTCTCTTCATCTGCAAACATACCTCAGGAATTTAAAGAGGACTCTTATGTCTAAGAATGCGGTTCTTGTCTCGAGTTTATTGGGTGTCTCCAGTTTGTAATTAACCTCTAAGTAACAATATTGACACAGAAACTACAGATGGTTTAATAAAATCGATGGCTGTGTAACCCATCCTTTATGACTTATTGATGGAGAAAATACTAAATGCCTCATGAGTTTGGAATTCAGAGGAAATACGTAATCCTCATAATTATGATGATGATGTTTGCATTTTGACGATGTTTGCCAAATGATGATGTTTGCACTCAGAGGATGAGTCTAAGGTGGTTGTTTGGTTTGTACATTTTTTATAGGATGTCATTAGGCCTATACTGGCTGTTACAAGCATAGTCACTACTTGGTACTTTTTCAGCCGTTAAAACCTTCAGGTGATGTATGTTCAGTGTGAGAATTGTAGAAAAAAGACCGGGGGGGTTAGACTTTGATGAGTTGACCCATGTGAAGTTGAATATTTTATCCGTGTTTGCAAACTGAGAAAATTCAAATATGCAATAGAAAGCTTGAACTCTTTTTAAAGTGATGACATGACCAAATTTATTAGTAGGCCCTATACAATTCACACGGTCACAAATCTCACAATTATAAACAACGCATTATTACATTAGTAGTAACCCACAAAGTGAATTGTGAAAGAAAATGCTAAAATATATGCACAGTAATATTATAATCACAGTAGCACGACTGGGAAAGCGGGCAGGGTCGGCGCCAGACAATTTTTGTAACCAGGGGAAAGCCAGGGCAGTCGTACAAGTAACCAGTGCAGAGGGCGATTCATGCCCTGAACAAATTCTGGGCATGGCAAAAATTCAGCCAGGGCAACGACCAGGGCAAAGGCTTTTTTAACCAGGGCATTTGCCCTGGCTCGCCCTGGTGTAGCGCCGCCTCTGGGAGCGGGGTTGCAAACGACCCTCCTGGGATGTGCAATGAAGACTTAACTGGGGGTCCTAAGAAAGACTAGCGGGTTGAACCCCAACCCCCGACAATTCTCACCCTGTGTATATTACAGAGTAGTTTACAAAACATCTTATTGCACAGTTAAAGCGTAACTTTTAAAATGTCTTAATTGGTCAAGAAAACTCGTATTTGGTCCCAGTCTTACAATGTACAACCAGAGTAATCTAGACTGCATGGTCTAAACCTGCTGGAGATATAGAGGCAGGTGAAGACTAAACTCATGGCACCTCTTGCATGATGCAGAAGGAGGGGTCAACTACGATGAAGCTATTATGTTGCACTGTGGCCCTATGGGACGAGGGAACAACCAGATCACATTATTACACGATTACAGAGTTACTTGTAATTGTAATTCGTTATTGTAATTTAACATTTATGTAGCGCCGCTGCAACAGCACGACAAAATCAAACGCGCTCTGTGCGCTATCCTGAATGTCTAGCTTGAGCACTGTCTAAATAAACCGACTCCATTTGACACATCTGGGAACATCATTTGATATCTGCAGCAGCTGAATGCCTTGCGATAGAAAAATCTAACACTGAACCGGAGCTTGTTGCGATAAAAACTGAGTTGGTATATTTGTGTTGTCAGTAAACGGATTGATTAACAACTAATCAGTAAAGCAGCTGGTGAGATTTTTGTATTGCTCAATGATAAACCGATGAATATCGTATGACCAATTACATGGTAGGCCTAATCAGCAGTTTTCGACTATAACTAGCTCAGCGGAAGATCCTGATTTTTATTATCTTTCTGGAAATCTACCTCTTCCTCTTTCTGGAACTTCTAAAATGGTTCCTCTTAGTTTCACGATACGCAGACGAACTATTTTCAGAAAACGTCATCAAGCAATAATTATGCAGTGTTCCCGCATGTTCGTGTAATATTTGTTGGGGCAATTCATATAATACGCCTATGTATATGTATTCAACGAAGTAGCTCAGCTGACTTTGCTGTAATTGACTAAAAATTTAAACGTTGTCTTGTTTCGGTAATAGGCTCAGACGACAAGCTACGGAAAATGCTAATTCCCGGATCCCGCTGGGGAGAGCAGGCCTCTAATGCGCCGTAGGCCTAAGCCTACTCTGCTGTTGGTTCATATACGGAAACTTCTGTGCGTTTTAGCCTAGGCCTACAACAGATTGTGGCTTTGCATTTCAAATTTTTAGGCATGCTAAAATCTGAAACCCAACCCTCTTAATTAAGCTGTCAAATTGCCCTTTGTTGTTTTGGGTTAAAATCGTCCACAAGTCAGCTTCAGGATTTGTCTGTTTTTGGTCTCATCATAAGTGACAACCATAGGGGCCTATGAACAAATACGACACCCATATCAGAAACTAATAGAGGCTAGTTTTATCGGGCTTCATGTGGTATCAAGTGTTTAACTGCCCAGCATGAATATATGACCCTTTCGTCACTGTAACGCTATACAATATCGTTCACATCCTGTGCGTTACACATGCGTGTGCATTGGACACTTTCCTCAGTTGCAGCATCCTGTTTGGAGCGCTCTAATGACCATCTGCGCTCCAGTTCGTTGATAAGAACTGCAAACAAGAATTGTAGAGTCGAATGAACATCCGGGGAGCACCAATGCTAATTGGTCTTTTACCAGGTCAGCCAATGGGAAGCGTCAAAAACACAGCCTTCCAACGTCAACATTTCAGCGGCCTCAGATAGTAACTGTTGCTGAGAGAGTGGTTCATATAATTACAGGCCTGCCGACATGCAAATAGGCCTATTTAGCATTCATGGTCAATTAAAGACATTACTGGTAGGCCTATCACTTCCATTCATAGTTATTACAAGTCCCGCATACTGTAGGCGTGTATTGCCATTATCGTTGCTGTTGTCAACATCACAAAAAATATAAAAATCCTCGTCAAAACTTTAGGTATATACCTATAGCTAGTCTGTACTGAAGTTAGCGCTTCAGACAGTAAAGAGCATTTACAGTTTACTTGTTGCAATAGTTGCTTGTGATGTATCACATGACAAACATTGAATAACATATTATTGAGACTAAAACACATGCTGTAGTCTTAACAGATGTGACAGCCTACCAGCATAAAACCAAACATAAACTCTAAGACCAATTAGATGACGAACTCTAGCAGTGAAAAAATGCCAGTTAAATGCAATGACAATAATTTCCTGATGTGTTGTTTACATAGGCCTCATTACCACGAAAGCACAAAATAGTCAAACTGAATATTATTATTATTATAATTGTTTATTAGCAACTTATATAGCTCCGGTTATACAACACAAAGGTGTCAGCCGGACGGTGTACAAAATATCAATTGGAATGATGTACATTGAGCAGTATTTCATAAACTGATCATGAAACATTATATATATCCTACTCTGTTACATTTGCTGGGTCAATATTGTCCACCATGTATGAACCATTGGCACACTGTTGGTCAAATGAGCATGACTGTATGGGTTATAGTACGTAGATACAAATCCAAGCTTGAATTTATGCCTTTCTTTGTACAAGTTTATCCAAACAGCTACCCACACATCTCTGAACATGTGCTCATATACATAATGAGGTTTATATGCTGTTTGCATACGTTTTTTAACATGACATAAACAATTTTTATGTTCTCAGTGGCGGCGCCAGCTGTACAATTTCAGCAGGTCGCATCAGGGTTATGGGAGTTATTGAGCAGGTCGAAGAAAGTAATGTTTGAGTTTGACGCATCAAGCAGCATAACCACAACATAAGCAGCATAACTTAGATATATAAAACGACGAAAATTATTATTGAACGCTTATAGCTCAATTGACTTTAGTTAGCCTACTTTACTAATTTTATAGATTTGGAAGTACTGATTAGCTAGGCCTACTCAGAACATCAAGAACATGGATGCTAATAAAACGCACGACACTACAGAAACAGTTAAGTGTAAAATAGGCAGGTCTTAAGGCAGGCCAAGAGTAAAATAGGCATGTCCATCAATCTACATCGATATATTTACACAAACAACTAAATCTAGTTTGCACTTTGTATGAATATAAGTCAAATTCTATTCCGCCTATATAATCACACGCTATTGTTTGCATACAATGACGAAATTCTAGAATAAAATCTGGTTATTTCATATAACTATGAAGTCAATTAAACAAAACATTGTAATATAAGGGGTCAATGTACACGAAGATCAGCAGCGGCTTTACAATATTTCTATTAACAAAGTCCCATTCATTGTCAAAGAACATTTAAGCTTATAACACTGAGCAGAACAACTTGACTGCTGTATCTCTTTACACTTGTATTGCAGCATCGTATAATTAATGTTTTCCATTACTTTTTCTCTGTTTGGCGTTAATACAAACTGAAAAAGCATAAGTCGAACTTTACCACTGCCGCACTCGGGTAATGCCAGTCCCAAGCCTGTGTTAAAGAGGAGGGCTATGGTAATAATCTCTTTAGGACACAGCGTAAATCGATGGTGCTCAGAAATTACGCGTGAATAGATTGGTTTCCTGCGCATTACATTAAGTAGCACTGTAGCGGTTTAGAAAGTTTAGGTTTACGATAGCAATTAGGATTACTTGTAGATCTCTACAAAGTAACCGTCTCATGGTGACCAGGCTAAAATCCTTACACTGCCTTGTAACTTACTACCGCATCAGACACCTACCACTGTCTTCAATCTACGTTTATAGATTTGCGTAAATTCCTCCACCTGGAGTGTTTGTAGCAGGAGACTTAGAATTCTTTACCGGAAGAGCGTAGATATCTCCTTGTGGGGTGACTTTGACTGGATGAGACGCTGATTCATTACCTGGTGAGGCAACTGCTTGACCCTTTGCATCTGGAATGGCATAAATTATGTCTCCCACTGGACCAATCTCAGTTGGAGCAGATGTATGGGTGAGTTTCTTATCCGGTTCCAGGTAAGTGGGCTCTTTCTCAAATTCTAAGGAAGCGTAAACGGTTCCAGACTGTTGGTTTGGTACTTTATCCTCCGATTGGTTGAGCTCTGCTAGTGAAATTTCCGCGTAAACTCCCTGAGTATCGTCAGCTCCGCTTATTGGCGCATTGACAGGTGCATTGGCAGGTGAGTTGGGTGGTTTGTTTGATGATTCATCACGTCTATTCTGATCAGAATTATTGTTACCCTTCGACTGATGAACATTTCTGAAAATTTAAACATTGGCGGTCGCAATTAATAGCAAAAAAGCCCTAAACTGACTCAGGATCAAAATTTACAAGTATAGGCTACATAGGCTATACAGCGGATTGCAGACGTTAGAAGTCGCTATATACATGTCTAAATACAAACATGCATTTTTAATGCATCATTTCTTACTACTCCTAACCACATTTCATTGATTTATGTCTTAATTCTTAAGCCCAGGGCTGTAGTGGTAAAATTTTAGGTGAGTACACGCAACCGGTTAGTTTTCCGAAACAAATTAGGGGAGAGTATACGCTACAGTATTTTGTGAGTATACGCTACAGTTTTTTTGGAAATTATAAATAAATATAAATATTTTGTGAGGTGAGTATACGGTCTCTAGAGGTGAGTACACGCTGTATACCCGCGTATACCCTCGACTACAGCCCTGCTTAGGTCTAGCCGATTCTTAATTCAAATTTTATGGTTTATTTGCGAATCATTTGGCGAAATTCAGCTTGAAAGGAAGTAATTGCACAGACAACTGACAAGACACGTTATTTTTCACAGGCTAACCTGTTCTCCACAAAGATTTTGAAACGCAATTACATAAGGTCTTTATTAGAATATCAAGTTTTGTTCAATGAACTTACTCAGGGGACTTTCTTGTATATCTGACTGCTACGATGATGACGATGATGCAGATAACGATGATTACTATTCCAGCACCGACGCCCGCGTAAACTATAACAGAATTAAAATAAAATAAGATATTTGCGCGGAAATCAGTTTAAAATCCAAGAAATCAGCTCTAGGTTTTAAATATTTGCTCTATGACTCTATAAAGTGAACATATCAAGGAGGCTGCGAATCTGGTCGGCAGGTGTTCAACGGTCGACCGTCTTATTACATTAGTTACTTCTTTCAACTCCGATTGTAATGTTATTTAACTGAAACCTGTTTTAGTTTACCATCAAATAAATAATAGTGTACAGCAGTCCTGAATGCTGCATCGATATTTCCGTGTAAAGGCCCTATATGCAAAGTCCTTCAGTTAAAATCCCAGAAAATTTACTTTTTCAGTTAAAGATTGCATGAGCAGTTTTATGCTTCAGTTGATGGAAACTTATAGAAATGGACGATGAAACCTAATAAAAATACTCACGTAGATTAGCATTTGAATGTCCTTCAGTCATAGTTTGTGTCATGTTTTCCGACATACTTGGCGTCGGCCTTGATGACATACTTGACATACTTGCTTTCGTACTTGACATCGTACTTGACAAAGTGCGTGTTGTCGAACTTGACGTCGATTCATCTGGATATAAAACTGAACACCACCAGTTCGCACACACATAATTAAATAGCTGCAGAAGATGTCAAGATTAACTTAATTTTCATGTAGGTCTATTTTGAGCTAAAACTTACCGAAGGCATGAAACTATCGAGCAGTTAACCAGAAATTACGATAACGAAGTAACCTAAAAACCATTGATCTCGCAAAGCAGAACTCATCGAACACTTTCAGAAACCTTTACGATAAAAAGAGCACACCTAAGATATGATTGCTCATCATAAACTCCGAATAAGAGTTAATAGACTAAATTGAATAAAAGTTTATCTGTGTAATTTAAATGTATCGGTATTATTTCTATTTAATTTATTTCCACAACTTCTATTATATCAACATCGTTATTGCGTAAAACCGAAACGATTAAACTGTCAGTGCTTACTTCTTTCACAGACAACGTTCTTCGTTTCGGTGCATCTGCTGGCCTTCCATTCGCCATTCCATACATCGATGGATATACAGTCCTCACTTAATGAATATGCATATGTTGGCCAATTGGTGCACTTGATTTCTTCACTGGAATTGGCTAGTGACATTGATAATCGAGGAAAAGAAGCTAAAAAGTCAATATTTACTTTCACTTTCAGATATAGCTTTTAAGCAATGTTTGATTTTGAAAACATGATTACTCATACATGTAAAGCAATCCTTAATATTTCACACGAAGCAAATACAAGAGTTTATTCATGCTTCCCTAAGACGTTGTTAAACAAAATTATGGTCATCATCATGATTTCCTTGCGAATTAAGCTTTTTTAGGCGGTTTTAAATTTGAACTTACATATACAGGGTGGCGCCAAAAAAGTGGGACCACCTCATGAAAGCTTGTGCAATATATATCGAATTATGTTTTGGGCGGTTTTTTAAACTGAAAAATATCCTTACTCACTAACTAACGTGTGACGTCACTATTTCGTGAACTTCCGGTCGCCATCTTAATTGTTTATGCCATTTACGGAGCTCCTTCGCACACGGCAAAAAACACGATCAACTTCCTTCTTACGGGAGAATGTCACCTTCATCGAACCAGACATGTCGCCCCCAAATAGCCCGCACCTAAACCCTGTAGATTATGCTATTTGGGGTGCTCTTCAACAAAAAGTCTACCTTCGTGGTAAATTTGAAACAATAGATCAGTTGAAACTGGCCATTGTTGAAGAGTAGCATAAACTCTCTCAGCGGTTTATAAACAGAAGCATTGACCACTGGCGCAGACGTTTAGAAAAAACTGTTGAGAACCGAGGAAGATACATTGAATTTGATTTCTGATTTTGTATAAATTATCATTTGGCAACAATTTACTTGTTTTCCTTAGAAGAAAAACTTACACAGAAATGTATTACTTGATTTTATACTAGGCGGTCCCACTTTCTTTGCGCCACCCTGTAGATGTTTACATGACAAACCTCTCTACCGGCATTTCATAATTTTTGGACAAATTTTCCTGAGAATTCTGCTTATTTTATCGAAAAACTTCGTGCATTCGCGTCATGTCGGTTCGCTTCAAGCAAATGTACACGCCTGATTACCTAAGGCAGTTTGACCGTGGCTATTACAAAATTGTGCGCGCTGTTAGAAAGACTTTTCGTTGCACATCTGGTGGTCATGGGCACAGCGTGGCAGTCAACCAGAACGGCCAACCTACACTACGGACGGTGGCAGTAAAGAGCAGGCTGCTAAGATCATCCTCCTGGAAACACTGGCTACAAAGAACAGTCAACTGGTCGTGACGAGTGACTTGGACATCAACATGCAAGACAAGGAATGCTCGTAGACAGAGCAAGTGAGGCAGATCATGAAATGCATCGGCCTGCTTCAACACGTGGGTGCTTTTACCCATACCCTTTGTGTCTGTCTTGACCTCATCGTCACACGATATGACTGCAGGTCAACTGCTGTCACCTCTTTGCCTCGATGCATCACTGACCGTGGCTTGTTAACGTATAATATCCCATACCTCCACTATAGTCTCAGAGGTCACGATCCGAGGATGAAAATATCTGGACAGAGGGGCTTTTCATCGACGCCTGCATGATAGCCGGCTGTGCCATGCTCTTGAAGATGCCCGACCTCAGTACCAATGAGATGTTCGATCTATCTCAATGAAACAACGCTCCGCTTTATAATTGACTACGCATTAGGGGCAACGCTCTCATTCCACGGTTTGATGCCGATTGCACAGCCATGCGCTGAACGATCAGACGTTCTGAGCGACATTATAGAAAAGGCCATTCGACAGAGACAGAGACAGATCTTCTGAGACTATATCTGATGTCTATGACGCCGTTGACATCGGACTTGTCACGCTGCTCTGACTCGTGGACATGAGCGTGGCGTTTAGCACCGAAGATCACGACATCCTGCTGACCAGAGTGTTGATGTAGAGTGTTGACCAGTCCTCGGAGTGGCTTCGCTCTTTCCTGGATTGGCGGACAATTAGGGTTACCATCGGCTCGGACAACTCAATCTAGACCCCGTTTCTTCCAAACAAAGTTTCTCTTGTTCTGCGTTCGTGTTTTCAGTCACCTTAGTGGACGGTCGTTGCATTCAGCGACTGGTGGAGATTATGTTGGTTCCGCGCTTCCATACGACGATGCAGGCATCTTTTGCCTTCTCATGCATTGGACGATTCTTCTGGAATAGTCCACCTTTAAACTTAAAACCTATTTTACCACAGACAGCTCAAGACATTATTAACGCACACAAGGTCAAAATGGTGCGATTCTGAGGTGCCACTCGTAGATACCTGGTTCATCAGTATACTGATGACTTTCAGCAGTACGTGACATCCGTCTGATCTGACTGCTGTGTATTATGTGCCGAAGATTCATACAATCGTTATGAAATTTCAGGCCTGGATGTATTCAAATCGGTTCAGAATAAAGCTAGAAAATACATAATTTATATGGCTGGGCGCAAGACAATGATTCCAGGGAAGCGATAGCGGAGGCATTTCCAGACTGGGAAGTGAAACATGTTTTCCGGGACCTTTTAGTACTTCCGCATGAACAGGGCCTACTATCCCCCCCCCCTGTAAGCTGGAAGCAATCCCCTTACTGTAAACCCTATCCCTATCTCCCCTCCCCTTCCTCCACTACACCTCCCCCACCCAGGGCTGTAGTGGTAAAATTTGAGGTGAGTATACGCTACCGGTGAGCAGCGGCGTCACTAGGGCTGGTGTGACAGTAAAAAAATGTGAAGACCTTTTTTTAGGAATCCGTCTCAGAAAAATTTCTGACTTTTGACCAATTCTCTGAAAATTTTCTGACTTTTCACGATTTCGTCTCTGAAAAAGTTGATGACCTTTTTTTTTAGTCATTCGCCCTAAAACCTTTAAAAATCCCTCTTTTTCTCAAAATTTCATTGCTCAGAGGTAAGTGCACGCTGTATACCCGCGTATACCCTCGTCTCGAGCGCTGAGTATACGCTCTCAAATTTCTCTAGAGGTGAGTATACGCTGTATACCCGCGTATACCCTCGACTACAGTCCTGCCCCCCTCCCATTCTCCACCCAACCCACTCCCGTGACTCCATTTACCCCCTCCTGTGCATTCCCCTCCCCCTCCCCTTCCCCTTCCCTCCCCTTGAAGTGGGGGTCCACCCCCGGAAAAATTTTGGATTTCTACATTGCCGTAGGTGAGTTTTAACGCATTTTTTGGAGCAAGAAACTGGCTTTGGAAGACTATACGTTTTAGTTCAACTGAACTGAACTGTTGAATTAATTTCTGCAGGGCTCCCAGTGCACTGTAAAAAAGTTATGGGACAAGCTGTAACAAATATGGCACAAAATTTCAGTGCTACAATTATTGTTGTGTAGTGCAGCGAAAATGGGATCATCAGGTCTTGAAATATTCCTGCAAAATAATTGTCGGCTGGATAACACTGTAGTAGGCAGAGATGGAGCCTTTTACCGCTGCATTACACCAGAAATGTGCATTCATAATGCAATCTTTAAAATCCCCATATATTTGCTGAACAGTGTCCTATATTGCCCAATATTTTAACATGTGTCCCATATTTTGGAAATTTCTAAATCAACAGGATTGTGAATGCTTTTCTTCAATTTTTTAAAATACTTTTTGCATCTTTCATCAACAAAAAATAGCAGAACACAATGGCCAATAGCTAAAGAAAAACAAGTAATAATGAGACACTATAACACTGCTCATAGTCCGTTGGCTTATGTAAGGGAACACAAATTTTGGGTAGAATCTTGGCAACGATGTTTAAATTAAAGATATGATAGTTCTGAAGCAGAAAAATGCTGTTGCCAATTTTTCTTTCATGGTTTACGCCCCCTAGCGGACGTTTTAGCATGACGTCATATCCCCACCTTAAAAACTGCCAATTAGTCAGTCAGCTTGGTGTAAAAATTGCTCAATTGATGTTGGAAGCATAAAATTTGGCACATGGTAACAACATACGATGAAGAAACATTTTAGCTATAGGGCCACCGCAGATTTGCCTTCTGGCCTCATTGGCAGCCATTTTCCAAAATGGCTGACCGAAAATAGAGGTTTTTCAATATCTCAGCTTCTAGTTGACTTAGAATCGTAATCTTGGTGTCTAAACATACATATTTATGGGCAAGAATTTCAATAGAACTAATTGCAATCACCTACCTATAAGAGAAAAGCTTATTGTGGCAGCCATCTTGAAGTTAAGGTGACCTGAAAGGGGCAATCCGGTGCAAAATATGAACCAGTTGCTCATAAACTGATAGAAGCATGAATTTTGATACATAGTCTGAACATGACCTAAGGGAATTTTTTAGCTATAGGGCCATCGAAGATTTGCCTTCTGGCCTCAGTGGCAGCCATTTTCCAAGATGGCCGACCGAAAATAGAGATTTCTCAATATCTCAGCCTCTAGTTCACTTAGAATCGTAATCTTGGTGTCTAAACATACATATTTAGGGGCAAGGTATCCAATAGAACTAATTGCAATCACTTACCTATAATAGAAAAGCTAATTGTGGTAGCCATCTTGAAGTTAAGGTGACCTGAAAGGGGCAGTAAGGTGCAATATATGAACCAATTGCTCATTAACTGATAGAAGCATGAAATGTGGTATATTGTATGAACATGTCCTAAGGGAATTTTGTAGCTATAAGGCCATCGCAGATTTGCCGTCTGGCCTCGCTGGCAGCCATTTTCCAAAATGGCCGACCACAAATAAGTTATATAGCATTGTTCACGTCATTCACGGTCACATAGGCCTGTACACAGACAGAGACCAGCACACTGTTGAGCATCTATCACACATTTGCGCTATGCCCTACAGTCCTTCTCGCAGCCACATCTGAACAGTTCTATCGAGAAGCTCAAATGGCAAGTGTTGTCCACTTCACTTCCCAGCCCCCTTCGATCGTTTGCAGCCACCCCTTTCACCAGAACATGGTAGCTTTGGAACAGCTGGGAACATCTGTGCCCAGACATGACCTGGCTGGTTGGCAGCGCTCTTGGTGTGTTCCACAAGTGCAACTTGAGTTGGTGGAAAGCCATCCATTGATCTGCCTTTCTGTGAGAACAGCTGCTTCCGTGCCTCATTCACCTTCTCCTCACTGCTTGCACGGCTAACACTCGCCATCACTTTCGAATATGGGCAACTTGCGGCTAGGAACCAAATCAGACATTGTGAGCTCCTAGAAGAGGTGGTTCCCACTTCAACAGATGACGCCATCCCAGATATCCAGCCAGGCCTTTCACTGAGTGTACATTCTGTTGATTGTGTTATCCTGGATGAAGCAGTCATTGTTAGGATGCTGAAGACTGACACTGAATGCATACGGTGCAAGGCATCTTGTTGGTGTTAGCCATAGCAGCAGTTCAGCAGCTCAGCGTTGTCGAACTATGGGTTGGCTTTTTCTCAGGCAAAGCTCGAGGCAACTAGTAAACCCATGAAATGGCACGTGCCCTTGGCCCAGAGAAGTGAGTAGCCTTGCCCTTCCTACACGCATTTAGCGGATGTGACACAGTATCATTCTTTACTGGCCGTGGAAAAAGGACTGTGCGGGACATTTGGAAGATATTCAACTACGTTACCCCAGCCTTCTGCACCTTAGCATCAACTCCCAATTCTGTTGATGATCAGCTCGATGTACTGGAGGGCTTTGTAGTTCTTCTGTATGACCGTGCGAGCAGTGAGGAGAAGGTGAATGAGGTACGGAAGCAGCTGTTCTCACAGAAAGGCAGATCAATGGATGGCTTTCCACCAACTCAAGCTGCACTTGTGGAACACACCAGGAGGGCCGCCTATAAGGCAGGTCATGCCTGGGCACAGATGTTCCCAGCTGTTCCAAAGCTACCATGTTCTGGTGAAAGGGGTGGCTGCAAACGATCGAAGGAGACTGGGAAGTGAAGTGGACAACACTTGCCATTTGAGCTTCTCGATAGAACTGTTCAGATGTGGCTGCGAGAAGGACTGTAGGGCATAGCGCAAATGTGTGATAGATGCTCAACAGTGTGCTGGTCTCTGTCTGTGTACAGGCCTATGTGACCGTGAATGACGTGAACAATGCTATATAACTTATTTGTGGTCGGCCATTTTGGAAAATGGCTGCCAGCGAGGCCAGACGGCAAATCTGCGATGGTCTTATAGCTACAAAATTCCCTTAGGACAATGTTCATACAATATACCACATTTCATGCTTCTATCAGTTAATGAGCAATTGGTTCATATATTGCACCGGACTGCCCCTTTCAGGTCACCTTAACTTCAAGATGGCTACCACAATTAGCTTTTCTATTATAGGTAAGTGATTGCAATTAGTTCTATTGGATACCTTGCCCCTAAATATGTATGTTTAGACACCAAGATTACGATTCTAAGTGAACTAGAGGCTGAGATATTGAGAAATCTCTATTTTCAGTCGGCCATCTTGGAAAATGGCTGCCACTGAGACCAGAAGGCAAATCTGCGATGGCCCTATAGCTAAAAAATTCCCTTAGGTCATGTTCAGACTATGTATCAAAATTCATGCTTCTATCAGTTTATGAGCAACTGGTTCATATTTTGCACCAGATTGCCCCTTTTAGGTCACCTTAACTTCAAGATGGCTGCCACAATAAGCTTTTCTCTTATAGGTAGGTGATTGCAATTAGTTCTATTGAAATCCTTGCCCATAAATATGTATGTTTAGACACCAAGATTACGATTCTAAGTCAACTAGAAGCTGAGATATTGAAAAACCTCTATTTTCGGTCGGCCATCTTGGAAAATGGCTGCCAATGAGGCCAGAAGGCAAATCTGCGGTGGCCCTATAGCTAAAATGTTTCTTCATCGTATGTTGTTACCATGTGCCAAAATTCATGCTTCCAACATCAATTGAGCAATTTTTACACCAAGCTGACTGACTAATTGGCAGTTTTTAAGGTGGGGATATGACGTCATGCTAAAACGTCCACTAGGGGGCGTAAACCATGAAAGAAAAATTGGCAACAGCATTTTTCTGCTTCAGAACTATCATATCTTTAATTTAAACATCGTTGCCAAGATTCTACCCAAAATTTTGCTTCCCGTCATTTTTGTGACATAAGCCAACGGACTATCAGACACTGTACGGTAACCTCAGCAAATATTGCATGACCCATAATACTGATACATCACAATACAATACTTTAAGAATCATTAGTAATTAGTCACTTTACTAGTCACTACTTAGGCCTATTAGAAATTAGTGACTGTGCCAGGGGGGAAACTTTTCCCCCCTAGCACAAATTGGAAGCAGTCTGCTTCCATCCCCCCCCCCCCCACTACGTAGTAGGCCCTGCGCATGAAGACTTACTGCAGGTCCTGTTGTATAGAATGCGTCAGATTAGAGTCATACGACGAAATTTATTATTAGACGCTGCTGCGACTCAAGTCCACTCTTTCAGTGTGATTTTACTTCTGAAAATAATTCCTAATTTCGTTCATAATTTTAGTTCGGCAAATAATTCCTAATTCAATTCTTAATTTCGTTCTTTTTGCTGAAATTATTCCTACTTTTACTTCTAGTTTTCGTTAACGAAATCATTTATTTTTACTTCTAATTTTAGTTTTCGTTAACGAAAATATCACTGGGTTCGGTCAAACTCAAACTCATCCAGCGACGACGACGATGCGACGCCTAATTCGGCTAGGCGAGCGATTAACCGCTCGCTCGTACCTTTGCTAGGCGAGCGAGTGGAGCGACTAAGGACTCATAAATTAATTTGTGTTATTTTTAATCCTGTTAATTAGCTTAATGTTTAGTTTAATTGATTTTAAACTGCAGAAAAGTTATTGATATATTGATACTGTGGTACGCCCCAAGCTTCATGAATATCAAACTGGTACCCACTGATTCGATTCGAATTCGATTCGATTTCGAACCTTCACCCACGATTCGAATCGAGATTCGATTCGACTGAAAATTTGTGATTCGCAGGTCCCTATATATATATATATATATATATATATATATATATATATATATATATATATATATATATATATATATATATATATATATATATATATATATATATATATATATATATATATATATATATATATACGCATACATACATACATATGCAGCAGCAGCATACATACATACATATGCAGCAGCAGCATTATCCGTTGCAGTATCTCATATCGTCAGTTTTCAACAAGGAAGATGAAGTAAGGATTCCGGAAGCAATGAGGATGTTTAATGGAGAAGAGGAGCAAAGATTGAAGACCGTAAGATTTACAAAGTAGAAAGTGATAAAAGAATTGGAAAAGCTTAAGACAGATAAAAGCCCAGGGACGGATGCAATGCATCCCAAGCTCCTAAAAGAAGTAAGTGAAGAATTGGGAGGAATATTATCGCATATTATGGAACAGTCAATAAAAACAGGAGAAATCCCACAAGATTGGAGGGATGCGATAATAGTGCCGATTCTTCAAGAAGGGAAGCAGAAATGAAGCAGAAAACTACAACCCTGTTAGCCTGACAAGCATTGTGTGTAAAGTGATGGAGAGAATCATCAAAGATGACATGATCGAGCACTATGAGAAATACAGTGTGATCCTCAATAGCCAACATGGATTCACGAAAGGACGGTCGTGTCTAACAAACCTGTTAGAGTTCTTTGAAGAGATTTTAGAAAAACTGGATGAAGGAAAAGCGGTGGATGTAGTATACCTAGACTTTGCAAAGGCATTCGACAAGGTCCCACACATAAGGTTAGGAAAGAAATTGGAAGCGAGTGGAATATGTGGAAATTTGTTGAAATGGATAAATCAATGGTTGAGCGATAGACGACAAAAAGTTGGAATAAGAGTAAAATTTTCAAAATGGCCGAAGGTGAGGAGTGGGGTGCCCCAGGGATCTGTTTTGGGACCGTTGCTCTTTGTTGTCTTCATAAACGACATTGACAGTGGAATTGTGTCAAAGATATCAAAGTTCGCCGATGATACGAAAATGGGCAGAGAGGTGGACACAGAAGAAGAAGCCGATGTACTGAGGAACGACATTACAAGACTGTACATTTGGGCCGAGGATTGGCAGATGATGTTCAACACAGAGAAGTGCTCAGTTATACACATGGGAAAAACCAATAAAAAATTCCAATACGAAATGGGAGGAATACTACTGAGGGAATCAGAGGAGGAGATGGACCTAGGAGTAATCATACACAGAAGTACTAAACCCTCAAGACAGTGTGCAGAGGCTGCAAAGAAAGCGAATAAGGTATTAGGAATGATTAAAAGGACAATAATCAGCAGAGAAAAAGAAATAATGCTCGAACTATATAAATCATTGGTCAGACCAAATTTGGAGTATTGTGTGCAGGTGTGGTGTCCATATTTGAGACAGGATATAGATAAAATAGAGAAGATACAAAGGAGAGCAACGAAAATGATCAAAAGATTCGACAAATTGACATATGAAGAAAGACTGAGGAGATGCAAGCTGGCAACATTGGAGAAAAGAAGGAATAGAGGAGATTTAATAGAGACATTCAAGATAGTGACAGGAAGAGATAAAATACCACCTCAACAAAGAAAAAACTTTAATAGCGTACAATTTCAGAGGGTTTTAAATAAATCGTGAAGTGTTTCTTGTCAAACCTGTTCTTTGCCACATCCAATGCCATGTATTATTTCGCAATCCAATCCAGTAGCTGTGTGCTGCATTCAGTTTATTGCTCCTTCTAAGAGTGACTAAATCATGATCGTTGAGTATTGCCAAATCTGAGCCATTCGTAAGACATTGATTTCTTGCATCATACCACGATCGATCTCTGTCGCCTGGTCTGACGCAACCTTTTGTCAAGTTTATGGCATTTTGTGAGTTGCATGAAGAACCTAAAATTTTCCAAAAGTAATTGAAGAGTAATAAGTCAATCCCAGTGTCGACATAAAATGCCTTGCAGCTAATCATGGATAAATATTATCATGACGTTAATTACTGTCTTAAGTCAAATTTTAATAGGCATTGATATCTTAACAGCCGTATCAAACACTTGTATATAATATATGCATATATATTTTGTTTAATATTGTATATATCTTGTACATAGGCGTAGACTCTGGGGGGGGGGGTGGCAGCCGGGGCCCTCCCCAATAAATGAGATGGACTGTAGATATAATGCAACAAGTATAGAAAGAATAACCAAATGCCCCCCGAATACTTTGGGCAAATTTACGCCAGTGATCTTGTGCAATCCCTCCATCTATGCATCTTTATTTTTTTTATAACACAACGAGTGAGACAATTCCAGTCCAATGGTAAAATAATACTTGCCTTGGTATTCATGAATAAGCATTATGCAACTACCCAATAGCAAGTTTTTTACATGTGTTCAGTGAGCTAAACTGCTTTTGACTCTAGTTGTCGCTCTGTACTTATTCTCTTTGTATCAGTTTTGGTTGCTGATTCTGGCATTTTGGCGTTATAAAGGTGTTCAAATTAAGGTCTTCTGGTGGACATGAAGTTATTGATGAATCGGGTCAAACGCAACTATGTTGCTTAGGTAGTTGTATCACGCACTTGAAAACATTTTACAGTGTAATAACAATATCCATTTGAAGTAATAGGTTGATTCTGTATTTAATGTGTTAGGCCATAATTCGTAAAGTGTTTTCTGACATATATAGAGAAACAAGTTGAACCTCTCCAGCAGGTTTGCTGTACTGGTTTGGCGCTGTCTCTTAGGCTGTGCCCCGGCTTAGGCTATCTGTGTGAGCTCTGCCGCCCAGTCAAAAGAGATGATCATTATAGAGCAGTGATTTTCAACCTTTTTGCACTGACGGAACCCTACACAAAGCACTCATTTGCTCGCGGAACCCAGCGCGTTTCACCTTTCAAATTTTTCAAGAAATAAATATTATTGTAACCTGTAATTTAACTAAATTGTAACTTATAAAATTTGCAAATCGCTCCATACCCATAGCTGTTCCTTAACTCTGGAAACACCCCCCCCCCCCAGAAATACGACAATTATGTGACCCATACGAAGAACTCAGCAAAACCTCACATAGAGATCTTTATATCCCCCAGCGAGTCTTTCACTCAAAGCCTAAACACTGCTCTTTCATAAATCTTATCCCGACTCCTCCTCTTCCCCTTACTTCCATCGCCGCTCCAATTCTAAACAACATCCACCTTAGCCGTCTAACCGTCTGCCTGCCTGACCCGTCTATTTCTTGACCTGTAGGCCTAACCGATTTTGATTATACCTGCATATCGATTTTTTTACTGAGCGCATGTGAATAAGCTGGTTCCCGTGACGCCGCTTTTTGGGTGCTGTAGAAATCTCGAGATTATGACTACAGTTAATGTTGGGATAACATTTAGATTTTAGAATTTTAAACTTTGATTAGCTTGTCTACCAAGAATGACTGAAAGCTGTGAAGAATTCTGTTCATTGCTTATCCTTTTATGAATTCAGTTGGTGTTTTTTTTTTAATTTTATTTTGAACTCCGGCGGAACCCCTGGCCGACGCTCGCGGAACCCTAGGTCCCTAGGGTTCCGCGGAACCCCGGTTGAAAACCACTGTTATAGAGGGATGAGGAGGTGCCCATTGATCCCCAGGTAATCAGTGGATACAATCGGGTCGACTCAATGCGGATTCTAGGTGTAACAATTTGCAAATACCTGAAAGTGGCCATGCATTTAGATGATACCCTATCATCTTGTGCATCCTCGATGTATGCCTTAAGGATGCTCCGGGCTAATGGCCTTCCAAGCACTGCCTTGCATGAGGCTGCAAGGGCAACAACTGCGGCTCATCTAATGTATGCCTCTCCAGCATGATGGGGGTACACCAAAGCAGAGGACCGGGGCAAAATTGAAGCACTGTTGGGTCGTATGAAACGGCGAGGCTTTTTTCACCCCATGCTCCGAGTGCCGAGGCCCTGGCCGAGTCACAGGATGAGCGCCTCTTACGGGCTGTTTGTGCGGATCAGCATCATGTATTACGTGGCCTATTCCCTGCGCCGCGCCTGAACAGTTATGACCTTAGGCCTCGATCTCATGAGTTCATGCTCCCAGCTAAAGATGATCGTAATTTTATCTCTAGGGCATTATATAAGAATGTATATTAATTGCTAACCTTTTATGTAGGGAAGAAATCAATAGCCTGAAGAGATAGCCAAGATCATCAATTTAGTACCCCTTACCGTATTCGCTATAGCAGGCATAAATTTGTTCTAGACATTAAGTGTTATAGTTGCGTATGTGACAACTGTATGATGAATAAATGAAAATTGATTGATTGACTCATTCAGTTGGCCGCGATCTCTTCGGTCTTCTTTTGGGGGAGAACTTTTAGTCCCCCGGGCTTGCTCCACAATTAGGCAACTAATTGCTGGACCCTCCATTTGAGATGGTCTTCCGTTAGAGATTCGCCTACTCCTCATGGGTAACACGTCTGCTTTTTACAAGCTGCTCAATTCTAATCTCTATTGCCGTGGCTTGGCTGGGAGCGCTTCTGAGTAGGTTTCTTGAAGGTGCCCTATATTAAATTTTCGAATGAATGAAAAATATCCTTAGGTAGGCGTCAAATCTCAAAATTCTAGTTTTTGTCTCCTTGTCTAAAAAATTAAAATTTTTCTTCATTCAAAACTTATTTAACATCAATTAATCAGTCAGTGTCTCTCAAGCGAGAAAAGAAGTGAAACTGAGTAATATTTTTCGTCTGTTTCGAAATAAACTAAGGAACTTTCTCAGAATTCAAGTTGAAAACTGGAGATTGGTTTAATATTGCATTACATTGGGAGGTAAGCTCTGAAAATTGTGGTGAAAACGATGTGCCTTAATGGAAAATAATGCAAAAGGCTAAAACTATGGTCTGTTTAATATTTTCATCTCTGCGTGAATAGTTTCGAAAATGACATTCAAATATTAGCCTCATATAACATAAAGATTTCAACTGTCAATATTTTTTACACAACAATAGTTATACAGCCTAATTTGACAATCAATGATATTTTGGATAGCTTTCAAAAACTATGCGCAGAACAATTTCGGACATTTTTTATGCATTACCGCCCTTAGGGTCGATTTCTCGTATAATATTTAATTCTGATTCGTTAGGTTCTCTCCGGCACGATAATCTGCTGCGTCAAATTTGCTAGTTAGTAGGCCCTAGAGACCCACTACTTTCATAGTAATACATAAACTATTTTCTTATCCTTGTTTCTGTGCCATTTTACAATACAATACAAACGATAATGCTATTGCCTTCTTCCAAAGTTTGGAAGTGCACATTGAAACCCGGGAAAACATTAAAGGCCACACGTAGACTGGAAGAGACAAGCCTTCAGTTTAGAACAAAACAGTCTTGGTAAAAGCGTTGCGGAGGAAGAGATTTGCAGGTGGAGAGACCAGCAACTGTGAATGAACGGCGGCGAACGGCAAGATGTTTTCCAAGAACAACACACTTTCCAGTAGATGCTGCTCGAATAGAGGATCGGCCTTTAACAGAGCTAAGAGACGTAATTTGGAATTGTCTTCAGGTTTGGCTATATGGCGTCCTTGATGCGAGATCGTTTGCACTGGCTTCCCATCCAGTAGCGCATTCAGTTAAAGGTCTTATTATTTTATTTCGGATATTTCTATAGCGCCTCTTCAAGTCAACTACTACTCACAGGCTCTCCCGACAACAGCATTGATACTGTGCCGGATTTTCACGCCGAAGCGCCACGAACAATTGCGAGTGAAGGACTTGCCCAAGGTCCGTACGCAGCGGCTAAAGTGGGATTCGAACCTGCAACCCTCCGGTCACAAGGCGCCGAACTCACCACTGAGCCACTCACGCCCCACAAGACCCTTATGCGCAATGGCGGCGTTGCCTTGGATCGCGATAGGTCATTTGACCTGCCTATTTTACTCTTGACCTGCCTTATGACCTACCTATTTTACTCTTGACCTGCCCTATGACCTACCTATTTTACTCTTGACCTGCGTTATGACCTACCTATTTTATTCTTGACCTGCCTTATGTCCTGCCTACAACCTACTGCTGTGTAAATTTCTTTGGAATTTTCAATATCCTTTTACATTTAAAACACCAACATCTGTCTCATAACATAACTAGTGAAATTATTAGATCCAAAAGACTCTTTTGCGTTTTATCTAGTATGTCAATAGAAGTCTATGTTGTAAACTCTAACATTGAAATGCTTCTTCGACCTGCTGAATAACTCCCATGACCCTGACGCGACCTGCTGAAATTGTGTAGCTGGCACCGCCACTGCCTATGCGCAATTGTCTTCTGTTGCTCCATCACAGGGATTCTGCTTTTCAGTCGTTTCGATCCAGGGTCGTGGCATCCTTCAGTCCGCTGCCTATGGACTCCTGACTGATCCTCTCCTGCATACTGCTACAGCTAATTCCGGAAGCTTCGGCTATGTTGGGTCCACCAGCAGGAATCGCCTTTCTCGAGAGCTAACGCTTGAATTCTGAAGTTTTTAACGTCCGCGGTGCGCAAGATCATGAAGTTTGTACTATTTGAAAGTAATTTCACTTGTTTGTTTGGGACAGGAAAGCCACTGATGAGTACTTTACTTGAAGTGCCGCTGATTACAATTAAAAATTACAATTACATATTACAATAATATACGATAAGTAGGATGGCAAATTACATAAACGAGTGTTTTTGCATGAGAGGTGTAGCTAAAAGGAATCGCAGATGTGATATGATCTCTAAAATCATGAAAATTATCTGTAACGGTTAGCTTCGTCAGTCAAAAATAGCATTACTAAGCCATAACTTTTCTTTAATAATATGTTCTATAAATCGTTTCAGAAATGCGTGTGTAACTATATTTGAGTGAGTTTCATACAACTCTTTCAATATACAGTTTCTGTTGACCTTAAACTGCATTTCTTTAGATTAGATGTATGAACTTGTACGCACATTTGTTCAATACCTAAATGGATGGCGTTGTAGGCCTATTAAGTGTCACGAATAATGCATGAATGCGTACATCGACACTCATCATCCAAAATGAGTAAAAGTGCGCCGAGTTCACTCACCTGAATACTGACAAAGGTAATAGTTTTTATTACTGGGATTCTCTGCCGCGAAACTTCGATCCTCCTTTAAGGCAACGTGAGTGTAGGATTCATGTCTTACTGCTATCGCACCTACAAAAGCCGAAGCAGAACAATACCAGCGTAGCACAACATAGTTTTTTGTCCCATTATTTCTTTAGTCATAGACTCTTGAACTTTAATGATTATGATGAAAGCTCTGATGGCATACTTTAACCTATGCCCGACTGATTATTCACTCACTAATTTACAGATACGCTCCTATTATGCAGTGCTTCCTCAAGATTCTTGCAATCAGTAAATTAAAAATCATCTCTACGACAGGAATTCAGAAGGGCAACCAGTGTAGCCTTGGCAATAGAGTAATGTAGACAAAGTTATTGTGCTCAGCCATGGTCAATTTTGGATCATGGACAACTCCAAGAATTCCGACGAAAGTGCAAAATGCGAACTGAAGAAAGTCAATGGCTGTAGCAAGGAAAGTGTCTTTTTATCCAGTAAGCTCCTTGTTAAACTATTTACTATCGATGTAAATCGAATGAAACTAATAGATCAATTCTACGAAAGGAATGGACGAACTGCACATTATAAAGATTCATTCTTATCTTATATTGCATGTGCATCTATTCTGCTAACTGGGTCATTATCCGAAAAGTGCAGAATTGATGTCCCATGCTGGTTTTTTGAGTTTGTTCGATAATTTCTTCAAATTTTTGTTGCCTATCCTTCAAAGAATGAGCAGATTAACATTTCCCATCATTGTTTTAGCTGCTAGATTTTGGAAATTTAGAAATAAATTACTAAATGTATTCAAAATATCATTACCATCCTCTGTCCGAGACGGTGTACAATGCTTTAAATTCAGCTTTTACGCAAGTTTATTCCATTACAACCTGTAACAAGGTATATTATTTTGATCAATTAGTAGCTAGCATATGCAATAATTAAACATTTAGACTCATTTTCGTAACATTTATTTCTTTTGGGGCCTATTTATACTTGTCCATAGAAGTAAGCATCATAGCCATCTCAATTTTTGGGAAGCCTATAACTTTTAGAGAACGTGCTTACTTACTAAAAGAAAAACATCAGGAACAAGATATTGTCAACTATTAATGGAATCACACAGATTTGAGTTGAAATTGATAATATTTTATTTTTAATTTAAGTTTGTGTGTTCCAAATTACAAAAAAGTAAATTTCTGTTTCATTACCATCTCGTGTTGTATTTCCTGGTTTAGGTAGATTATAACATTGATAACTTATTTTATTTACCGCTTTTGTTGAACTGATTTAAATTACTTATCTGATACAGTAATCCAAATGAAAATATTTGACGTCTGTCATAAATTTCATCAGTTTGTCATTACCATCCAGCGGTTGTTTTTCATCATTACCATCCGAATACATCAGATTTCTGCTATTTTCTCGTGACAGTCGCATCTTGCCACGGATGGTAATGACGCATTGCTAAGAGTGAATTACATGTATTTTTTGTGAAATATTTGATATAAAAATAAATTGCATGTAATTAGAATTTACTAGCAACTCTAAAAATGTTGTTCAACTTGTATCTAATGCATATAACATACAGTTATACCTAATGCTGCACAGATTTTTTTTCTGCAGCTAAAAATAATATTTCTTTTTTTGAATAATTTCGAAAAATGTCTTAATTTCTTGACACCAGACTAATATTTTATTTGAAGGAAAGGCCTGTTGTACTCTTACTTAATGCTGGCATCATCTACTTTTAGGAAATTGCCATTTTATAAGCACCAGAGGAATATTTCAGGTCCCTGTAATTAAATATGATTTCACAAAAAGGTCGGACTGTAATGAAAAAGAGGCGTTTTGACTTTATGAATTCTGAAAAAAAATTAACTTATAATTACAAATATAGTGGATTTCTTTCAAATTAGTTAAATTTAACCATGTACGTGACTTAAAAAAGCACAACCAATTTTGGGGAAAAAATGTTTTTTGTTTTTCGGAGACGAAATTTGTAACATTTCGGATAATGACCCAACTAAGTAGTTAGAAGAAGGTTTCTGCACCAACTGCTTTATAGTTTACAAAACTTTCTTCGCCTTTTTTCAATTACTCACCAGTTTCATTGGACTCGGAAGCACTTTAAAGGGTTACTTGAAATGCGTTATATTAAATGTTCTGATAAATACAGACACACTTGAAGCGAAGCTGAACAAAAACTTCAACTTAAATTAATTAAATCAGTGGAATTTAAAAGAGTAAAAATGAAATGGAAAAATGTAGAAAAGCCCTATAGTGATTCTAGGCAGAGCAAACACTGTGAAAACATTTGATTATGTGAAATTACATATTTTATTTTCAGGCATAGGTAATATGTAAACTCTTTTTAAAGCGATCGTTTGACCAGCCACAAGCGACTCACCTTGTCACCTTGTGCTGTCAACTCTCGGAGCTCTAGCGATCGTCATGATAAACATTCTCCATTGTTTCCTATTCGAAGTCAGGTCCCTTAGTTCTTCCAGGTTCATGCCAGTTACACCGTGAATATCATCCATCCATTTCCTCCATGGGCGACCCCGTCCTTTCTTCCTCTCACCACAAGCCAGCATCATTTCCTTTTGACGCATTTGTACTTGTCTTATCACACATGATTGCAACTCCATTTTTTCCTTTCTCTTCTCTTTTTGTCCTGACATCTCATGACGATTTTCTTGGCATGTTAGCAGGGGTGGTTTGCCATTGCCTTCCCCTGGTTTTGCCTGCCGTGCCCGTTCGTTCCCCTTCCATTGGAATGGTACTAACAGTCCGCACCACGTGAAGGTGGGCACGGAGGACTTTGGTTCACCAGCCCAGGTCGGGTCCGAGTCTACGCTCCTAAGAGACGTCGGTCAGGTCGCCTCCCTGCTTTACTCTGTAACAGAGTGACTGATGAACCTTTGCGGACTCACAAGCGACTATACTGAAAAAAAATAAATGTAGACATTTTACCATTAGAGATGTATGGTTGTCCATCGACCCAAGTCCACTCATCGAAAGATATCTTTCTCCCGGATGTCCATACAGCAGAACTTGTAATATTTGCCTTTAAATAATTTATAAAAGCATCTTGCTCGTATTGGTTACAAATGACAGGCAGCGCGGAGTTGTTAATATCGCATGTACTCCACGCATGATCCCAATTGACTTGCTCACTGTTGACTTTAAAATAAGAAATGCTTCTTGTGTGGCTATTTTCACAAGTCCTTTGATGTGAAATACTCTTGGCAGCAGAAGTGAACTCTGTGGTGGAAATAATAAGCAAATAATCTCGAACTGGCAACTACGTATACAATATTACGTAAATAATAGTTTCAAGGATACTCATTTCTAAATAAAAACATTTAGTCGCTGTTAAGAGGCCCAAATATACGCACAGACATGGACAACCAAAGCAATAAGATGATGTCTTTCAACGCTATAAGATGCAGTCCTTGCCTCAACTGTACTTAACGCATTAAAGCCGAGAAATATAATTAACGTAAGCACAGATTATCTAACACAATAACTTCTATTTCGCCTCAATAATATAGTAGGAGGCATCAATCGATGACCGCTTCAATTGAATCGAGGTAGAAACACTTCATAATCCATTAGAGAAACCACGTTGAAACAGTGTACGTGCAACTTCTCCGCAGAAATCGTAATCGGCAAAAGTTCTAAGTGAAATCCTCAACAACTTTAACTGTTGAAAACCTGTTTACTTACCAAGGAATATAATCAGCAAAACTGTTCGACAAATAGCTTTACGTTGCTCAATTATAAACATCTTCAGCTGTTGCTTAGCTTTGCCCAAATAGAAACAGGTTCAATGTAACACTTCTGATATCCAAATGAGGTACTATTCAGTTTTGTGTCGTTGCATTGCAATTGAAATTTAGTTCTAACTGAAGCTGTTACCAGAAATGTCCTATTGGTAGCAGTGCTACAGGCTTTCATATGAAACAGACATTGTACATTTAACTCCGGGTTTGTGTTTACTCGGAAGTAAAACAGTCGTAATAGCCGAGCTATAATTTAACACCAGCTCCATCGCATTTGAACCAATGGCTTAAAATATACATAATAGGTGTTGCAATGGGTGCCCGCACGTAGGAGAGAGGTGGTACGTAATAATACGTATAGACATAATACATACGTGTATATGTGTATATGTCAGTGGAACCACATCATGGTCTGCTGTCAACCGCCTCGTCATCATGAAAGCCGTCCACAGCCGGGCTCACATGAGTGGCGGAGAGAGGGTCTCCTCCGGCAAACCCGGTGACGAACAGACAATCCGAGCCAGATCTGCCGTCCATACAGCCGAGAGGGGATGGGCTGAGGGTGCTAGATAAGCGACAGCTGGACCAGTGGCGTGCGTAGAGAATTGGAATTGAGCAAGAAGGACAAGGGATCGGAGCTGTGGACAAGAACAAGGAACAGACTCTTCTTTAACTGTTATACTTACATTTCTTTTAATTAATAACATATAGTGAGGTTTAGTAATCTTCTGAAAATCCAACCGAGTCGAGAATCAGTCACGGACCTAGGCCGAGAAGAAGCACGTAAGACTAGGTCGACACCGCAGTTCTAAATCGTCTAGAAAGTTGAAAAAATATACTATGCCTAGTACATGACCGGCATAAAAGCAGGCAAGAAATCCGGTAGGCGGTCTGCCTGCAGGTCTTGCAGGCAGGAAAGCAGGTAGGCAGAAAGGCAGCCAGACAGACAGACAGCCAGGCAAACCAAAATTATACTAACGGAGAAAAATATTTTTCGTCAAAGATCAGAGGTTTTAAAACAATGAAGCTACAATCCGGCTCTTCTTCGTTGAATACGTGACCTGGGGATGTATATGCGACCAACTTGTAGCATGCAGAAAACATTACCCACAACATGTGTACACTAACAGGTCTATTTGAATTGTCAATGCGTTATTTTGTAAAATCGTTTAAATTCACGACTTCCGGGTTTGCAAATGTTCAGTTATGGATCCATGTGAGCTAATACACTTAAATATTTGCATAGCGGCGACTGCACATACATACATTCCTTTGAAAATGGTCATCATTTGTGAAGCCATGTGAGAGGCTTGAACTACTCGGCTTGACCTCCCGAAGCTTGACCTGGTACCGGAACGGACAAGGCAGCCTGGCTACTGCGGAATTGATTTGATATAGCGCCGGTAAATAGGTTCGTCTCCCTGGCGTGGCTTTAGTGTGACGATGAAACATTTCGGAAATTTACATTTACATTTATGTCTGAGCTAGGAAATAAGGAGGCGAATTTATTAAAAAGAAAACAGCCATTTAAGCAGGCTGAAATATTGGTATGAGGATCAGACGATGAGGAAGCGGACTAATCACACGACTTCAGATATAACGAGGTTAAGAAAAATGAAATCGTTGACAGTTCATACCAATGGCAACCACTGGTATGAACTGTCGATTTCATTTTTCTTAGCCTCGTTATATCTGAAGGCGTGTGACCAGTCCGCTTCCTCATCGTCTGATCCTCTCACTAACAGTCTATGGTCAGCATATTCATTATACCACAATTCGCTAGGATCGCGGCAGGAGTCGAATCTAGCAACTCATTTCTCTGCTGTCGTAGATTTGAACCATCGACCTGACAGTTTACAGTCGTGCACGCTAGCCATTACACCGCCATAATTAAGTGCCAAATGTGGCTGTACCCGCAAGACATCATATATCTTCATATAAAAATGCACATATTTATTTCCATATCCATTTCATTCGATGGTAACTCAAAAAACCACGATACATGGTTCTCTGTGTCAATGAGGTTTGCATACTTTACTTGTTAATTCTTGTTAGTTCGATGGTAAAATCCAATGGACTTAATGTGGCTAAACATGTCGCACCTGTTTGTTGCTAAATTTCGTTAAGGAGGCTTTCATACAAAAGCTCCAGCGCAGACTTTTAATTTTAAGTTTGATCGAGATTCATGGAAATAAGCTGAGAAAATCGGTAAATTTTCTGAGATGAGTGCGTGGGTTTGGATTGCCTACCTTGTACATTTGACACCTACCCAGTGGCAGTTACAGTACTAATTAACATACACAAGACCTGCGTTTATTGTACAACTTTAATATATATATATATATATATATAAACGTTTTTTCGCCATAACCTGGCAGCAGCACATACCAACAAAAGGCAACAATACAAAGAACTAACTAAGATGAAAAAATCTTACACTGACATGCGCATATAAGTAACGAATAATGCAGTTCTGCGGAACGTCACAGCTGTCGCAAAGCATCATTATCTGACGTTGTGCAAACAAGGCATACATTTGGGTTAAAATCTTGTTGTTACTGACACTTGATATTGATAGAAAAAATAATATTCTCTCATGTCGATGTATGCCTGCAATGGCAAACATCCAGCATACAAGAATAGTTCTTCAAACAGTCACTATCATTAACTCTAGAAAGCTTCCAAAATATTCTGTTCCAAGCATTTCTCAACCTTGCATTATCACTTTTGGTACGCGCGAGACATTCACATGCATAGAGCAGTAGTGGTTTACAATGTGCCTCGAATAAATGCAATAACACTATCTCATACATGTGTCCTTTTCCTTTAGTAAGAATATGTTAATAGATTTATAAAAGTTGCAAAATCCTTCATTTAAGACTCGTTTTAAAATGACTCCCAGTAAATAGGTAGACTCCTAAATATCTTGCTTTATCAACAAATAATGTAGCACTACAAATTCCATCAAAGAGCAATTACGTATTCGATACTACCAGATAAGAGCAAATGATGATACAGTTAATTTTTATTAAACTGCTTTATTTGAAGACAATGTGCATTAGTTATGTAGCTAAATTAGGACTAGGCCCATTGTTGGTGTATCTATCATAAACAGGCCAATTTTAAGACATCTCCATTTTTGACAGAGCGCCTGTGAATTTGCTGAGTCTCAAGACTTAGCATGTTTAGCGCTGAAAAATTATGAGAACCTGATCGGCAAAATTGCTCTAAAAACAAGTCATGGAAATTTTTATGCAGTTTTGCAACGCACAGATTATTCTGACAAGTGCGCAGAACCTAATAAACTTTTCAAACCAGAAGATAAATTTTAATTGCCGATCTGTATAATAGATATTCGCCACAAAGGATATCCAGGCCCGGCCCAAGGGTGTGCGGGGCCCAAGGCAGGAAGCTATGAGCTGGGCCCCAAGCATAAAAGGCATTGTACATGTAGAGTTGATTTCCTGTCAATACGGTATTGGCAACACCATATATATTGAAGTAATGCAAAATAGAAATTAAATGGCTTAATCAGTGCTTTTTCTGCCGGAACGCTCTGGAACGGCGTTCCGGCACCTTTTTTCAGCTATTAGAATTAATTTAGTTATTTTAATAAAAGAATAATTTAGTTATTTTAATTTAATGCTACGTCAAAAATTTACTTCTGAAAGGTCTCACCGAGATCCCTCCCCGAACCCACAACCCTTTTTAGGGCTTCGCCCTCGATTTAGCCCTTCCCTAATTGTTCAGGTCCGGAACCTTTTGTCTAGAAAAAAAGCACTGGGCTTAATGAACACAAAATGCAAATCAGGCTCTTAATACCAACATTTTATTATGAAAGCAACACCGGGTTATTATGTTTTACTGAATTATTTAAATATCTAACAACTGAAAAGGATGTTAATAATTAGATATTTTACATCCTTCTAATTGAAAGTTCGTTCGTCATAATAGACAATAGTGTGGGTTCTAGTTGTTACTCGCTTTATCTGCAGGCTTGCTTTTCCTAAATCACCACAGGGCCTATCACATTCACGCGGCAAATTGACTGCCAGTAGTGCTGCTAAGAGACGTGAGCGTTGTCAGCGTTCAATCTCATCACAGTAAAAAAATTATTGCCAGCAGCGCGGGGCCCTCGAAAGCGCGTGACCAAAGGCGGGTGCCTCGTTCGCCTTTCCCTAGGGCCGGGCCTGAGGATATCAATGAAGTTTATGGCATACTATATTGGAAATGACACAAGGACGGTGATGGATTTAGCAAAGGCCTAAACCATACTATGCACCTGTCTAAGACTGTCTAGTTACCGGTACGGTTACTTAATTATCTGGACAATTCATTTAGTCACTCTTGAATAGCTCACAGAAACGTTGGATACGCTAGTTTAAATGATTTTAAACTTAATTGAAGAGAGACAGTTCACTAAGAGAAAGCAATGCTTAGATAAACCAAAAACGTTAATGTGATTTGTAATGGTATGAACTTAAGTTAAATTCCTTTTAAAATGGTCCTCATTTGCCACGTTGAGAGACTTCATAAACTGGTTGCAACTGGAGTTCAGCGTAGGGATCGTCTGAATTCGCCTGTCTTTGAGTCATCTCCAAATCCTGATAAAGTTTAGTTCCTGTTGCCGCTTTAATTGATGAGGCATTCATTCTTCTATGTAAACAGAAGTCAACAAAACCTACTTATTAATACGATTTCAAGTTTCTAAATTATCCCATTATCAATAAGCGCATCACTGCTTTATGAGATTAATATGCAATAGGGTTTCTAAAAGTAGGTTTGCGTTTATAATAATCTATTTATGTTTTTGTTACTAATTAGAATAATGGGTGTATTTTCAACAATCTAAGCAGTATGGTCATTACTTACCAAAAAAGAATGGCAACTTATGTTAAAATGCACTTACCGGTAAATACACTTTCGGACAACCAATGCAACGATGATATTCGAGATGACAATTACACATAGAGCCACAATCACTACAGTGATAACTGCAAGTAACAAAGCACCAGTTAAGCAGCAGGTCGAACAAACTTTTGCAATGCAAGTTAATCAAACTTGTACTGTCGGCTACTAGGTTTGATAAACATAGACCCGTTTCACTTGTATAGACTAACTGTTTCAAAGGTTCGCTATTATAGGTTAAATGATGAGCAGACAGTAATTTAAAATTGCGAAGAAAGATAAGCGATATTCCACTTGCAGTGATCCAAATACAGACATAATATATCCACCAAGAAAGATGAATGGAAACGCAAATGAAAATTAAGGTATTGAACATATTATAATCAGTTTAAAATTTAATAAATTATCTTTATTTTTTAAATATTTGCTTTCGGACTCTAGAAAGTGAACCCATCACGGAAGCTGCGAATGAGATCGGTAGATGTTCCACAGCTGACCGTCGTGTCACACCAGTTCTGGGGCGCCGGCAGCGTGACGCACTGGACGCACGTGCGTCCACCCACCAAATCAAATCCACACAAGGATTAGGCATCACACCGATGTTTTTTACAATTTCTCTGTGTAATTTTGGTTTACTATACAGTATGTATAAATGATAGGGCCTATCATCTGATATCATATAGGCCTACATGTGTTATACTGCACTTTTATGAGTGTGAGTCATTATCAGTGTATGACTACGAGTGGCCGACAGAGGACGGGTGTGGATGGGAGGAGAGGGGATGGGTGTGCGTCCAATTTTTTAAAGTCTGGCGGCGCCTCTGACCAGTTACTTATTTCACCTCCGATTGTAACGTTATTTTACTGTCATCTGCACTGGTTTACATACCATAAAAATTCTACAGCAGTCCTGAATGTTGCATCGATTTATCCATGTAGGCTACATATATACAATGTGCAAAGTTCTTCGGTTAATTTTTTTCAATTTGTATGCTTCAGTTGACAGAAACTTATAGAAATGGACGAAGAAACCTTATGAAAATACTCACGTAGAACCTGGGAATTACAGTTTGAATGTCCTTCAGTCATAGTTTGTGTCGTGTTTTCCGACATACTTGGCGTCGGTCTTGATGACAAACTTGACATAGGTCTACTTGACATCGCACTTGGCAAAGTGCTTGTTGGTTCTAAAACTGAACACCATCAGTTCGCATACACAGTACTAAATAATTGTAAATCAGTAGAAGATCTTAAGATTCGCTTAATTTTCATGTATTTTGAGTTAAAACTCAACGAAGGCATGAGACTATCGAGCAGCTAACCAGAATTAGAACACGATATAGCCTAAGAATTCAGCTATTTCGCTAAGCAAAACTTATCGAACACACTGTCAGAAATTTTACGATGAAAAGAGCAAACCTAAGATATTCCGCATTATAAACTCCGAATAAGAGTTCAATTCAATTAAATTTTATTTGGTGACCACATTTCAAAGAAGCCAATTGACCTAAAATACGAGAAAGTTCGTATGCCTGGCTATACCCCTAAGCCGTAATTTTTCTGGTTAACGGCTGGCTTGAGCAAATTTACGGCTGGTTTTTCGGCCAGCCGTAAAAGCGCGTAAACTACCTTCTTCGGCTACAAATGCATCCGGCAAAAAAATTACGGCTTGAAACACCTAGTTCGTACAAAAACTGTATCGACTATAGAGAGTTCTGAGTTCCAGTAAGGCAATTGATTAGACAATAGAACATCTGTAAGACAATACCATGAACAAATGACCAGCCAGTGGCACACATAAAGTCATAGGCCTACAAAACAGAACACTAAATAGGCTACAAACTAGCAACCCAGCGTGCAAATTTTATAAACACATGTCTGTGCATGTTGTAGCCGAACATTTTCCGGCGGCTAGCCGTGAAATAACTTTCGGCGGTTTTTCGGCTAAGCCGCAAAATTTCCGGCGGTTTATCGGCTTGCAGAAATTTTTTCGGTTCGGCGGCTAACGGCGGCGGCTTAGGGGTATATGCCTGGCTACACAAAGGAAACCTAAAGGGGTTAAAACCCCGCTTGCCAGAACCTCCATGTGAAATATGAATCTTGCAGACTCAAGCACGGATTCCAATCACAGAGTATATATAAACAAGCGAGTATATAATAAGAAAAAACTCTTAGCCTCGAAAAACTTGACTAAAGGCTCCAAAGGCTCCGACGGACCACCTGACAAGAAGCCTTATAAAGAAAATCAAGAGAGGTCTGTATGTGCGTCTTGTATAATCAGACGGAGATTACTTTTGAAACTGATATTTAGTTGGCTACGAATATGTTAAGGAAACTGATTCCATAAATAGGGTCCGGTACAATTAATAGAAAATAGACGTGTGTTGGTATGTGCGTAGGGAGGAACGTAAGAAGATAGGTTTCCAATTTGGTAGAGGTGGCGATCTAGAGCAGGGTTAAAGAAGTTGTTGAACACAAGTGGTAAAAGGCCATGATCACAGAGATACATGAACTCCCTATTTGCATGCCGAAGTAGCGGAAGCACTGGGCAGTATGCATGTACTCTATAAGGGACATTGGTAATAAAATAGTTAACACTTAGATTGAATAAAAGTTTATTTGTGTGATTTAAATTTATCGGCATTATTTGTATTTCGTTTATGCTTACAACTTCTGTATATCAACACTCCTTTAATACGGCTCGACTGGATAACTATTCCTCACTTTACCACGACCTACCTTCTAGTCGTCTAGCGTGCCTCGATCGAGTGCAATGCTCTGCGGCGCGCTTTATTGACCTAATACCTAAATTTTGTCAGGTCTGAGGTTATGCTTGAGGTCCTGCATTGGCTTCCCGTCAGCCAGCGTGTGGCATACAGGGTTGTTTCCCTAGTCTGGCGGTGACAGCTGGGTTGTGCTCCAGCTTATTTGCGGGTTCTTTGCCGCCCCGCGAAGGGAGTCTAAGGTAGCCGCCACCTCCGCTCTTCGGGAAGGGGGTGCTCATTGTGCCTTTTGTCCGCACAGCCACCGCGCCGACTCGTGCTTTTTTAGTGGTGGGCCCGACTACATGGAACGGGCTCCCTCCGGAGCTTCGCCTGCTTCCCAGAACTCCCTCTGATACTTTCTACACTAGACTTAAAACTGTCCTATTTGGCCGTGCTTGAGTCCGGAGCACCTCTGAGTAGCCCCCTTGAAAAGGTGCCATACAAATACTTGAATGAATTAATGAATTGTTATCGTGTAAAACCGAACCGATTAAACTGTCAGTGCTTACTTCTTTCACAGACAACCTTCTTCGTTTCGGTGCATCTGCTGGCCTTCCATTCACCATTCCATGCATCAATGGATATACATTCCTCACTTAGTGAATATGGATTCTTTGGCCAATTGGTGTACTTGATTTCTTCACTGGAATTGGCTAGTGACACGGACAATTGAGGAAAATACGATAGCAAGTCAATCTTTAATTTCACTTTCAGATATAAAGTTAAAGTGATGTTTTATTTAATTTCGAAAACACGATTACTCATTCATCAAAGCAACTCTTTATATTTCGCATGAACCAAGTAGAGAGGAGTTTAATCTTGCTCCCATAGGAAGCCGTTATACATCTGGTCACCATCATGATCATCATGATTTTGTTGGAAATTAAGCTGCAACTTTGTTTTCGTCGATTGTTTCAAAAAAATTTCAAAACTTAAACTTACAACTAGTTTTTGCGGAATATCACAATTCTAAGACAAATTTTCGTGTGAATTATGTTTATTTTATCGAGAAACTTTGTGCATTTGCGTCTTGAAGAAAGCGTCAAGTCGGTTTGCTCCAGGCAGTTGTATGCATCTGAATACCAAAGACAGTGGCGATTACAAAGTTGTGTGCACCGTTAGAATGACTTTGTTTTCGTTGCACATTATGTGGGTCATGGATACAGCAAGGCAGTCAACCACAACGTTAAACCTACACTACGGATGCTGACCGTAACGGAGTGTCAAAGTTTTGGTAACAAATGCACTTTCTTGGTGGAAGCCATCAACAGCCTTGTACGTCTTGGTCGTTGTAGAAACGTGGCACTGATCTGCCACTGATGTAACGCTCCTCAGATCGCCCTCCTAGAAACACTGACTACGTATTAACAGCCAACTGGTCGCGACGGGTGACTTGAACATTTACATGGAAGACCCAGGATGCTCGTAGACAGCAACTCATCAATAGCTAAGGGCTGGTTCAACACGTTGGTGTTTTTATCCATATATAAGTCTTTTATTCATACCCTGTCTTGACCTCATCGTCACACGAGATGACTGCAGGTCAACTGTTGACAAATGCACTTCCTTGGTGGAAGCCTCGATGCATCTCTGACCACGGCTTGTTAAGGTTTAATATCCCATTCCTGCACTCCGCTCCACTGGTCACAGAGATCACGATATGAGGATAGAAATATCTGAACCGGAGGCTTTTCGTCGACGACTGCTTGATAGCCGGCCGTCCATGCTCCTGAAGATGCTGACCGCAGCACAAATGAGAAGTTCGACTCATGTGATGTCTAGGACCCCGCTTATAACGGACACGCTGCTCGGACTACTGCACACGTTCGCGGCATTCAACACGGTGGATCACGACATCCTGCTGACCAGACTTAATATCCCATGTAGAGCTGGCTTCTGTGTCCAAGATGCAGGCAATCGTTATGAAAGTTCAATCCTGGATATCTTCAAATCGGTTTAGAATTAAACCCCAAAAAGACAGAATTTATGTGGTTGGGCACAAGACGGACGCGAGCAATGATTGACAGGGAAACTGTAGCTGCGGTAGTTCCAGATTGGGAAGTGAAGCTTGTATCCAGAACCTCGGGGTGCTTCTGGATGAAGACCTACTTATATAGGAGCATCACATTCTCTCAGAAGATGCTGTTTTTACAGAATGCGTCAGATTAGAGTCACACGTCGAAATTTATCAATCGACACTGCGACTCTCGTCAACTCCTTCATTCTGACGCCACTGAACTATTTCAACTCTGTCCTCGGAGGCCTGCCAACATTCCGGATACGACAGCTTCGGTCCATCCTTATATATGCGCTGCCAGAATTGCTGCAAACCTGCCAAAATTCTCGAATGTTTCGAGCAATATGCGTTATACCCTGCACTGGTTTTGGTCGAAAACAGGATTGCCTTTCAAATCCTCTTCAGAGGAAGAGTTTCATCATGAGAGAGCAGTCAAACTAGTCGATGGTCGTGGAGACCTATTGGTACCGTGCTTCCATACTACCATGCGGGCATCTCTTGCCCTCTCATGCATTGGACCATTTCCCTGGACTTGTCTATCTTTAAACTTAAAATTATTTTATCACAGACAGCTCAAGAAACGTTTTCAAGCCGTCTTAATTGAGACCTTTTAAGATCTGTTAGATTGCCATGTTAATCGCCCACGTGAGGTTCTTAAAGACGCTTTTACATACATATATAGGCCTACATCATCATCATCATCATCATCATCATCATCATCATCATCGTCATCATCATCATCATCATCATCATCATCATCGTCATCCTCATCCTCATCATCATGAGCAGGAGCATTAACCACTGCAGTATCTCGCTACTGGAATCCATAGTAAACAATGATAATTAAATGAGATGAAACGCCATCAATTCCATCTCTTGTTTTCACTATAAAATAACCGCGATTTTTAACATTTAATAAGGCCTATACTTATCTTATAGACCTAAAACTACGTTAACTCTGCATGAACTTAAAATGAACCGAAAATGAATGCGTCTCAGGTCTTGAATCGGTTGAAAACGCAGATTTTCAGTTCTGATAGGATTGAGAATACTATTACGACGGCGTCTAAATCAAATCTAAATGACATTCCATTGCTCTGTATACATGTGTTGCTCAGCTTGAATTCTGACGAAAAGTAGTCTGCATCGAATCCTCCACCGTTTTGATTTTCAATGTCCACCTCTGATCTTAGATGGTTTAACTCAGTTCTTGTTGCATTTTTATATTTTTGTCCTAACGAAGTTGTTAATTATGAATAACGCAATACATTTTCGCTCTGTTCGTTTCCCTTAAAAAAAGTCCCTTTTATTCTTTATGGGACTTTAACGCCTTGAGAAGCTCTTCACAATAGTGTACAATATCAGAGAGTCCTAAAATAGTGAAGGTTGTTTTTGGCAAACCTGTTAATTGCCGTATCCAATGCCATGCATTCTTTCGCAATCCAATCCAGTAGCTGCGTGTTGCAGTCAGTTTATTGCTTCTTCTAAGAGTGACTAAATCAGCATCTGTCAGTATAGCCAAATCTCCGTCATCCGTGAGACATTGATTTCTTGCATCATACCACGATCGATCGTCGTCACCACTTGATTTGACACAGCCTTTTGTCACGTTTATAACATTTTCAGAGTGGCATGTGACTGAAGAATCTAAAAGTTTACAAGCGTAATTGAACAGTAATAAGACTTAGTCTTTTCAGGCATATACCGCAAAATGCATTTCTTAGGTAGGTGTCAACTCTCTACTGCAGCCCAATTCTGATCCTCAACTTTTTGTCTCTGTTTATAGAAAATTGCAATATATTCTTTATTCAGAACTGAAATTACATAAATTAATCAATCAGTACCTCTCAAGAGAGAAAAGAAGTGGAACTTAGTAATATTTTTGCTTGTAACTATTGTAAGTTTTATGCACTACCGCATTTATAGTCGATTTCTCGTATTTATTTTTTCCCGATATTTTACGTTCTCACAGGCACGAGCACCCAGTAGGCCTATGGCAGATTTTTTAGTCAGTAGAGACTCGTTACTTTAATCTAATTCTTATATAGGCAGTTGATTCAATTTCTAGATGAAAGCTGGCCTCCATCACTGAGATTAGCTGCATGTGAAGAAATACACTATAGCGATCTTTCCATATTCTTGCATTCTGCCAATTTACAATAAAATCCAACAGATAATGATAATTCCTTCTTGACAAAGTTTGAAAGTTCACAAAGAAACCGGGCAAAACCACAAAACTGTAAAAGCCACAAGTAGCATGGAAGAGTTTATATTTCAGTTGAGTAAAAGAGTCTTGGCAAAAGATTTGCGCCGGAAGAGAGTTCAGGTGTAGGGTCCGGCAACTGAGAATGAACGGCGGCCAAAGGTAAGACGTGTTCCAAGAATAACATACTATCAGGCAGATGTTAATCGAAAGAGGATCGGTCTTTAACAGAATTAAAGGATGTAATCAAAGCTGATTAGCAGGATTGCAAATGCTTTGCACGTGTTTTTTTTACAGGGGTATTTGCTTGAGCGGATGCTCTTAGATACAAGATGTCAGTATAGCCAAAAGGGAGCACAGGTGTTTATGGTCTAAAACATCATGAAAATCATCTGTTGTTAGGAATAGCTTAATCAGTCAAACATAGCATTATCAATCCATAATTTTCTTTCAGTCAGGATTTTATGCATCGTTTCATAATTACTTGTCATTGTATTTGAATAGGTTTCATTTGACTCTTTCAGCATACACTATCTGCCGATCTTAACCTACACTTCTTTAGATCAGATGTATAAACTTTTACATCACTATTATGAGATATCTAAATGGCGTTATATTAAGTCTCCAGATTCATGCATGTTAGGAATAGCTTACTTAGTCAAAAAGCATTATCAAGCCATAATTTAAAAAAAACATAAATTTTATGCATCGTTTCAAAATTGCCTATGTCATTCCATTTGAGTACAGTTTTACTCTTTCAACACACATTTTATGCCGATCTGTCCTTGTTTACTTTAGATGTACGATCTTGTACATCATTTTTGTGAGGTACCGTAGCTAAATGGCGTTTTATTAAGCGTCATGATTCATGCATGTATACATACATCGAACATTAGCATCCAAAATGAATAGCATTGTGTGAAGAGTTCACTCACCTGAATACTGACAAAGGTAGTATATTCTTGAAATGGGGTTCTCTGCCTTATAATTTTTATTCTCATTTAAGGCACCGTGAGTGTAGGAATCATCCCGTACTGGTATCACAACTACAGAAAGCAAAGCGTGACATTATGTGTTTGGCAAAACACAGTTATTCGTCCAATTATTTCTCTGGTCCTAGACTCTTGAACTTCAATAATTCTTACAAAAGCTCTGATGCACGAGGGATTTTTCACTCATTAGACTCGAGGCATATATTATGCAGTGCTTCAACCAGATTCTTGCAGCTAGTAATTTAAAAAATCGTCTTTCAAAACGGATATTTAGAAGGAACCCAGTGTAGCCTTGGGAAAAGATTAATGTAAACAAAGTTGTTATGTTCATTCATGATGAATTCCGGGTTACGGATAACTCCAAGAATTCCGACGAAAGTGAAAAACTGAACCGAATAAGTTCAATGGCTAAACTAAAAAAGCGAGTAAACGAAGTGTCTAATGGTCGCAACCTGTCCAAAAAGCAAAGTATTAGACTGTGTGATCGGTGGTAGTGGCTAAATAAAATTAACAGAAAAATTCTACGAAAGGAGTGGAAGAAATGCAATTTCCAGGGATTCATTCTTATCCTATGTTGTATCTGCAACCATTCTGTTAACGAAATAGTTAAAGGACGGTTTTAAATGCCAAATGTTTTTTCATTGACAAAACATTCTTTGCATTGTTTCAATAACTCACTACTATAATCATTTTGGGACTGATATGCACTAATGAGAGTTACTTGAAAGGCGCTATTGTTAATGTCCTGATAAATACAAACATACATGCCACGAAGTTCAACCAAAACTTCAACTTAGATTAACTAAGTCAATGGAATGAAAGAGTGACAATGAAAGGGAACATATAGAAAAGCCTCATAGTGATTCTAGGCAGACTTTACACTGTGATAAAATTTGATTACATGAAATGCTATATATATATATATATATATATATATATTCTATAGCGCCTCTCGAAGTCAACTACTACTCAGAGGCGCTCCCGACTACAGCATTTGATACTGTGCCGGAATTTTCACGCCGAAGCGCCACCAGCAATTGCGAGTGAAGGACTTGCCCAAGGTCCGTACGCAGCGGCTAAAGTAGGATTCGAACCTGCAACCCTCCGGTCACAAGGCGCCGAACTTACCACTGAGCCACCACGTCCCACAATATTATGTACATATATTTATTCAACCCTTAGAATTATGTAAACCATTTAAAACAATCGGTTGAACATTCACACGGCGTCTATACTGATAAAAAAGCATGTATATATTTTACCTCTAGGGATGAATGGTTGTCCATCGATCCATTTCCATTCATTGAATCGAGTCTTTCTCCCGGATGTCCATACAGCTGAACTTCCTATTTTTGTCCTGAGAAAGTCTGTTAATGCTTCTTGCTCGTGTTGGTTACAAATGACAGGCAGAGTGGAGTTTTTAATTTTGCATAGACTCCACGCAAGATCCCAATTCAGTTCGTCAGTGTCTACTTTAAAATAAGAAATGCTTCTTGTATTGCTATTCTCACAAGTCCGTCGATTTGAACTACTCATGTCAGCAGAAGTGAACTCTGTGGTGAAAAGAATAAACAAATAATCTCGAATTAGCAAATACGTAAACAGTATTACGCAAATATTAAGTAGGCCTACACTATGAGTGTTTTCGAGGTACTTATTTCCAAATAAAAACATATAGCCGCTGGTAATAGGCGCAATAGTGTACTGTTCAGCGCGCTGGACTGTCAATCGAGAGGTCGGGGGTTCAAATCCCCATCAGGGCAGAAATTTGGTTCGAGACTGCTGCTCTACCTGCGCCCCCTAGCCAAGTCACCTATTATCAGTACACTTACCGTACACTGTCGGTGGGAAGATGAGACAGCGAGGGAGAGTACTGGCCACCCGCCCTCATATGCCGATGCTAAGTAAATGAAGTCGCTAACACTTTATACCCATAGCTGCCTCATCGCTAACTTAAGGGACTGCTAAAAATAGACACAAATATATACATGTACGTACAGATATACATCTGGATGACCACAGCAATAAGCTTATGTCTTTCAACGCTGTAAGATGCGGTCCTTGCCTCAACTGTAGCACTTAAAGCATTACAACCGAGAAATTTAATTAACATAAACAGATATCATCTAATGTAATAACTTCTATATTGCCTTAATAATATAGTAGGAGTCATCAATCGAGAGCCGGCTCAAATGAAGTAGAAATGTCAAAATTCATCAGAGAAACCAGGTCAAGACAGTGCATGTGCAACTCTTCCACAGAAACCGTAATAGGCGGCAGTTTTATATAAAATCCTCGACAACTTTAACTGGTGAAAACCTAAATTACTTACCAAGCAATACAATAAGCAGAACTGTTCGACAAATACATTCACATTCCTGAATTATGAACATATCCGTCTGTTGCTTAGCTTTTCCAATTAGGAACAGGTAGAATATAACACTTCTGATATCCAAATGAAGTACTATTCGGTTTTAGTATCGTTAAATTACAACAGAAATTCAGTTCTAACTGAAATTGTTATCAGAGAAGCCCTATCGGTAGCAATGCTACAGGCTTACATATAAAACAGACATCGTACATTCAACTCCGGGTCTGTGTTTACTCGGAAGTAAAACAGTCATTATAATAGAGCTATAATTAATACCAGCATCATCACATATGCACCAGTGGCTTCAAAATACATAATTAGTGTTGCCGTGGGTGCCCGCACGTTGGAGCAAGGAGTATGCCTACTTGCCCCTGGAATTTTAATCAAAATATGTTAACTTAAGATCACAGTATTATTATATTTAAATAAATAAAAAAGGTTATTTAGGCAGTTCGCTTTTCTTCCTTGGTGACTTATACAAAGGGACTCTTCTACATTAAGGTGACATCTGATCATCAGTTTAACAGCATTACATTGAATTATTATGGCGTGTCGTGACTGACGGTTTGGCTTCATATTGTATGAAAAATAGTATTATGTGAAGCAAAGTGCGGTATAAGCAGTTGATAGTAATAAAGGATATACTTACTTACTTACTTACTTACTTACTCACTTACTTACATACCACTGACCACATGGCGGGTAAAACTAATTATGAGTGTATTCGATGTCAGGTCCAATACGGTTACGGGGAGTGACTGAGAGCACAATGGTATTTAGAGTGCTTGCAGTGAGAATATATATATGCACATGAGCCTATGTATATATATATATATATATATATATATATATATATATTATTCCGGATATTTCTATGGCGCCTCTCGAAGTCAACTACTACTCAGAGACGCTCCCGACTACAGCATTTGATGCTGTGCCGGAATTTTCACCCCGAAGCGCCACGAGCAATTGCGAGTGAAGGACTTGCCCAAGGTCCGTACGCAGCGGCTAGAGTGGGATACGAACCTGCAACCCTCCGGTCACAAGGCACAAGGCGCCGAACTTACCACTGAGCCACCACGCCCCACAATATATATATATATATATATATATATATATATATATATATATATATATATATATATATATATATATATATATATATATACGTATAGACATAGGCTAATATATACGAGCAAATCTGAGACAAGGCTATTCTAAGTCGTCTATATAGGAAGTTTAAACTTAAATATACTATGCCTACATGACCGGCAGGAAAGCAGGCAGGCAGGCCAAACAGTAACGAAGGAAAATATTTGTTCATCAAAGATCAGAGATTTCAAAAAAGCGAAGCTACAATCCAGCTCTTCTCCGTTGAATACGAGACCTGAGGATGTATATGCGACCAGAATGTATGATACAGGCAAACATTACGCACAACATGTGTACATTAACAGGTCTATATGAATTGTCAATGCGTTATTTTGTACATCCGTTTAAATTCACGACTTCCGGGTTTGCAAATGTTCAGTAATGACTCCATGTGAGCCAATATACTTAAATATTTGGATGGCGACGACTGAGCACACATCATTTGTGAGATAGGAATTAGGGAGATGCATTTATTAAGAAGAGAACAGTCATTTAAGCAGGATTAAGAGACAACCTTTGGTATGATCTGTCACCGATTTTATTTTTATTAGCCACAGTATATATGAAAGCTTGTGACCAGTCCACTTCCCAGTGGCGTCACTAGCGTTGGTGTCACCCAGTGCGGTAAGTCATGGTGTCAACCCCATTAGAAGGTTCAATAAAGTAGGCCTAAATTAGCACAGAGTTTCAGCTTTAGGTAAATTGATACTGATACAGTACATTTAAGCTGGGCTTATGAAAAATGTTTTTGTTGTTATCTGCAATTGTTAATTTTCAAATAATAAATTTCTTCTGAAACTCTGCACATTTTTTAAACAGTCATTTTGTCATTTTGGTGTCACCTCTCTGAAGGTGTCATCCGGTGCGGCCCACACCCCCGCACTCCCCTAGTGACGCCACTAGCACTTCCTCATTGTCTGATCCTCTTACTGACAGGCTTTCCACTCCAAACTGGAAACTCACCTCTTCAAGAATTCCTATTCTAATCCATCTGACCCTCTGCCTTCGAAGCTTTCTTGTCCTCAACGAAACCCTCCGTAACAGCTGCTCTGTCTCTTTCTGTTCTCTCTGGCAACAGGACTCGGACCACCAAAGGACATCGATTTCTGTACAACTCCTCTGATAAGACGCAGCGCTCGTGAATAATCGGGTGCTCTGCGCTTTGCTATACAGTGGCGCTTTAGAAAACTGGATATTACGATTACAATTACGAGTCTGTGGTCAGCATATTATGACAATTTGCAAGGATCGCGGCAGGAGTCGAATTTTCTTAACACATTTCTCTGCTGTCGGAAATTTGAACCGACCTAACATACAGTTCAGCACGCTAGCCATTACACCGTCGTAATTTAGGCCAATCATGAATGTGCCCGCAAGATAGCATTTATGTTTATATATAATATACATTCGTTGAACCATTGTGTCTTTAAGATTAGCATCTTTATTTAAAAAAATTATTTCGATGGTGAAATCCAAGTGGACTAAATATGCCTAAGCATTTCTTGCCAAGTTTCATATTCACATTCCTTGATGACACAGTGTTTGTTCCGTGGTTGCTGCATTCATGAAAATTAGCTGAAATAGGCCTAATCGATGAAGTTACTGAGATGGTTTAGCTGTACGACGACTGAGTCAGGTAAGGAATGCAGTGGCGTACCGTACGGGGGGCAGAGGGGGCGAGTCGTCCCGGGCGGCACTTTTCTAGGTGCGGCAAAATAGGGTAAAAGAAAAATAAAAGAGTGAATTTTGGATATAAAAAGGAAAAGTAGGAGAGAAAAAAAGAAAAAGAAGGAAAGAAAGAAACCGTCACTTTAGTCAAGTCAGCTTGGCTTCCGTTGATCGTTAGGGCCGACATCACAACACTCTCTACATTAAACACTAAACAGAATTGCAGTAAAGGAAGCAGAATCGCATTATCTAGTAAACAGAGTAACAGACTACATACAGCAAACTTTAAAGTATATTCTTGTTTATTACCGCGCTTCATAATCATAATATATATGCACATATGATATACATATATACATATATATATCATATGTATAGGTATCTACACGAATTAATTACTTAGAATAACATTTAATCACAAACTATCAATATCGCCACCATAGCATTTCACCACTTAGTTTAGACCTCTTTTAAAATTTATATTAAATTTTTTCTGGTTTTAACAGAAATTATAGACTGCATTATTTTGTCGTTAATTTTGAAATGTTCACTTTTTGAAGTCTTTATTCTTTCAACATATCACAGTGAGTCAGCGACAATCGCAAGTCACGCAATAAAATGTTTTTGATTATGTAATAAAAGAAATTTCAGTAAATTGAAAATGTATAGCTAAAACGGATAATTACAAAATAAATACAGTGAAAAGTGAAAAATCCAGAAAGGCTTGGCCCCTATAAACTACACAAATAAAATTGAATAGCCTATGTAATATGATCGTTTTGCAATATCTTAGAGAAAATAGCATATGGATTATAGAAACTTAAATGTCCAAGGGCGGCATATTGGGCCCTCGCCCCGGGCGGCATTTCAGCTCCGTACGCCACTGAAGGAATGCACCAACGTCTTCTGCCATGTCGGAATAAATTATAGGCCTACTACACGGATTAAAGTGTAACATCCGGCAAGTTTTTTTTTATCCTAGAAAAGTCCGTGAATGGCAGGTACTGTGAAGTTCGCTGAGCCTCTCGTCCAAGACTTCTTCTAAACGTTTTCATGTCCTTATTCTGCTCTTTTGCACATTCGTAGTCCTGCCAACAATATCGGAAAAACTCCCAGTTGGATGCAACATCTACTATTATAGTCCATAGAAGCGGGAATAGGAATTAAAACCGTTGTTGCCATAAGTTCTATTTATGTTGAAACCATGTATAATTATGTATCTACAATTGACCTGACGCTACTGTGACAAATCTTGTTCTTGTCAAAAGGGCCGTCTAGTTTATTCTGACCACAGGTACAGTCCTTAGATGCACACATTGACGTAGCCCATCCCTGTTAACCCAACACAGACCCATTTCCTTTAACAATGCATTTCGACACTGACGCGATGGAATTACTAATTAACAATAAACAGCAGATGCGTTTATTCTACAACTTTAATGTAGCGCTACAAATTCCATCAAAAAATTAAAACTTCGTAACTAAGAAATGAGCAATGACGATACAGTTCATTTTGACTAAATTGCTCTATTTGAAACGATGCTGCATTAGATTTGAAGTTAAATTAGGGTGACACCCATTGTTGACTTATCTTGTGATTTTTATGACATCTCAATTTTTGATAGAGCGCCTAGTTCTCAAGACTTAGCTTTATTGAGTACTAAAACTCCTGAGATCATGACTGCGGAAATGGTACGGAAGACAAGTGGAGGAAGTTTTTATGCAGTTTTGCAACGCAAAGATTATTCTGGCAGTAAGTGGAACAAGGCCTAGCACACCTCTCAAATAAGAGCAAACACTTTAATTTCCAATCCATCTATTAAATGGTTATTCGTCACAATGGATCTCAATAGAGTTTATACAATACTATACTGGAAGCCACACAATGACGGTGCTGGATATAGTAAGGATACAGTAAGGCCTAAATCACGTCATACACTCCACTGGCTCCCCATCGAGGACAGAAACAGATTGCAACTGATCATCCTTCTCGGTTGGTATTTTTAGTTGGACCGGCACCATCGTACATACGATAGCTGTTAGTGGCGGTTTGAGGTAAGTCAGGTCGTCGATCGCCTCGTTCTTTCAGCCGTTGAGGCCTTCTGGTCCTTTGCCAGCGCACGGCAACTCGACTGCACCGTGCGCTATCATCCGTTGTCTCCATACCTTTGGCACCATCTTCCCGTTGACATTTCTAGCTGTCCTTTCAAACTATGTTCAGTGTACTCTTCTAGCTGCATTACGACACAGCTGTTCAGACCCCTTGCAGAGCCATGATTATAGCGCTTTGGGGGATTCTCAAAATGCTTACTATATAAGCCCAGGTACATACATACCACTCTTAACTAGTACTGCAGTAACTTAATTATCTGTATACTTAATATAGTCACTCTTGAATAGATCATTAAAGGCTGCATACATAAGTCTAAATAATTTTCAGGTGAACTAAAAATAAACAATTCACAAATAAGAAGCAAAGCAAAGATAAACTATTAAGAATAACTTGGTCTGTTATGGTAAGAATGCAAGTTAAATTCTTTTGAAAATTGTCATCAATTTCCACGTTGGCCGACTTCTTCATTGTCTGCTTGCAACTGGAGTTCAGTGTAGCTGTTGTCTGGATTCGCCTGCCTTTGAATTGTCTCCAAATCTTGATATCTCTTATTTTCTGCTGTCTCACAGCTTGATGACACACGTGAACTCTTACTGTAAATAAGGAGCATCAAAACGTCTTTATTTTACAATTCCTATTTTCAAATTATTTTATGTTAATGTCAGTAAGCGTTATAATTAAAATCTAAGAGCCTTTACCTCAGTCTTTTACTTGTGGGCTATGCTCAATCTTATCTTAGGGAGTTGTGCGCCAATAGTTTGGCCTAGTGGTGCATATGATTTCTTCACTGAAATCGGCTAATGACATCGACAATGGAGAAAACAAGATACCATGCCAATCTGTGATTCACGATACGATGCCAATCTGCGATTCACTTTATTTTCACATAGGCTATGTTAAATAAAAAAATCCCGATAACGTTAGTTTTATTGAAACGAATATCATTTCTGCTGTTGTTTCAAATATAGCATCATTGCCGTTTCATTAAAATTAAAACAATATACCATTACCATTACTCATTTAGACAAAGCAACTTTTGATATCTTTCGTCAATTGAACACAGAGAACTCTTTTCTGCAAAAAGACGTCGTTCAGTTTCTGCACTCATCAACGTCAGCATTAAACAGTAGCTACAATATTTTGTTACTGGTCTCCGCGATTGTTGTTTGACATAGCCTATGTGTTAAACATTCTATACCCTTATTACTTTAGGCAGATTCATGCAACGAGCTTACACATTTCTTTAAAATGTTTAATTCATAATAGAAGATTATAAATAATTGTAAGTTAAACGTCTATAAAGTACAATAATTAATTTTCGAAGAATTCTGTATATAAGCACCACGCCTGTTCTGGATCCTCTAAGAAATTGGCTACTTTACCAGCAGGAAAGCAGGCAGGCAGACAGGCAGTAGGGCGGGCAGGCTGGCGGAAAGGCACACAAACAGATATGGAGGCAGGCAGGCCAAGTATGCAGTAAAAGAGAAAAATAATTGTTATCAAAGATCAGAATCATTAAAGCAATAGAACTCCTGCTCCTCTGCGTTGAATGAATGCTCTGAGGATGTATGCCACCAGCGAATATCGTACTGACAAACAATGCTCGCAACATATGTATCCATTTGCAGGTAGGCCCATTTGAATTGTCATGGCGTTATTTGATGCATCTGTTTAGATTCGTGATTACATCGCAGTGCTATCTAAAACTTAATTCCATTCAGTAAAACATACATACATTCCTTCATTCAGAAAATTTGTATATATATCTTCACTTTAAGGCTTCTACTCAGAGGGGCTGCAGACCCAACCCTGTCGGAAAACATCAGACCTCAGGTCTTTATAGAATGTGTCAGCAGAATCCCTTGGCAACAGTCGTAACTCTAGGGGAAGTCCATTTCAAACAGTTTCAAGTACACCAAAGTGTGGTTAGCAGTTGGTTCAATAAAGGAAATGCCTAATTAGTAATTACTTACTAATTAGAGAAAACGCGCGAGACTGCACATGGAGGTAAGCGCAAAAGGAATCAGCAGCTGACCATGAGCCGCGGAGCGAAGAGAGCGACGGCCATGAAGACCCAAGGTGAAATGGCATATCCTGTAAGTAAGCAGGCACCCTGTCCATCAGGGATCGCAAGACCAAAGCAGAAATCCTGTAGTAGATTCGCTGAGGAAGAGGCAACCAGAGCAGAACATCCCACTTGTATTCCGATACACGTCTAAACTTCGAGATGTCGCATATGAGGCGCGCTGCCGCCCGCAATAGGCCTACCCGATTCAGACACCCACTTTGATCCTGTGCGAGACCGGCATAAATAGAGCATTAATAGATACATTGTATGTCATCCTATCCGGATTTGCATGTGTTTTGTTCTGGAGTCATGCGAAGTGACAGGCCTAGAAATTTGGATCAGTGCGCACAACATTTGTGAAGCTATGACTGAGGAAGATAATCGGAATATAATCATTCCATTAGGAAGAAGAGCAGTCATTTAAGCTGGCCGGAGAGGCAGCCACGAGTTTGAATTATTAGCGACTCCATTTTTCTTAGCCTCGCCATAGGCCTATATATGATGGCCAGTGGCCAGCCATCTTCCTCACCGTCTGATAGTTCCACTGACAGTGTATGGACAGTATATTCATAATAGCACAGTTCGCTAGAGGCGCTGCCGGAGTCGAATACATAAAAAATGTCTGCCCTATAGAAGATTTGAACCTCGACTTGACACTTTACAGTCCACAATACAAACCATATCCATTAGGGTCCACCTGATTGCACCCTCATACAAGTATGCACATCAGATCCATTCATATTCATCTGAAGTCTGATGCAACCGCATCAGACTTCAGATGTTTCCTGGTGTTTTTATGACTTAAGCTTATATAATTCAATGAGTTAAACATTTACTGTTCGATGGTTAAACCAAGTAGACTGTGTGTGCCTAACGTGTTACGTCTAAGTGTTTGTTTCGTATTTGTAGGGCTTTCTTAAAAATACTTCAGTGCAGCATTTCATCTAGATTCATGAAAATGACCTGAAATAATCGATAACGTTTCTTAGATGAGTTCTTGGGTGTGATTTGCTGTTAGTACACTTCTGTAATAGAAGATAATAATTAACAATTAACAACATATGCGCTTCTGGAAAACTTCAATGTAGCGCTACAAGTTGCTTTGAAGAAAATTAAAATTTCTTAACTATTAAATAAGAAAATGACCAGCTAGTCCAAATTAACTTTACTGCTATAATATTTGAAAACAATTCTGAAACAGTTTCAAAGTGAAATTCTGGTGGCGCCTTTATCGGCTTATCTATCTTAAACAGTTCATATATTTTCATGACATCTTTCTTTAATAGAACCTTGTAATTTAACTATCCTAAAGGCTTAGACAAGAGTACTTTGAGCGGGGATGAGACATTACCACAATTAGTGTGCCTAATATCAGTTTATTTGTATAATTTAAATTCTAGGTAAAATCAGACAATCAATTTAATTGTTGCAATTGGTTTCTTTGTACAACTTATAGTTACCAACATATTATAGTGGTCGCCGATACTTCTTCTTGGCACACAACATCCCTCCTCTACGTCATCTAGCCTACTTGCCTTCTGACCGCCATTCCACGCATCAATGGAAATACTTTCACTACTTGATGAACTCGGATCGTTTGACCTATTGCTGTATTTAATTTCTTCACTGGAATTGGCTAATGATGCGTTGTCAGTCAACTGATTGATTTACAACTCATCAGTAGAGCAGCTGGTGAGAACTTGGTATGTAGGCCTACTCAGTGATAAACCGATGAGCAATGTATGTTGTATGGTCAATTATTACAGGGTAAACATCAGTTTTCGTCTACAAATATGTTCAGCTGAAGCTCATGCTTATGATTATCTTTCTGCAAATCTATCTCTTCCTGTTTTTGGAATATCTAAACGGTTCCTCTTAGTTTATCACCTTAATGACGAGCGTGCACTAATATGTATGGAAACTAATCCCTCTCATTGTTAAAGGTTAACGAATAAGCTTACACACGAACTTTTTCAGACAACGTCATCAAGCATTAATAGAATCCAATGTTCCTCCATGCTCAATAATTATTGTTGGGCCCAGTATACAATACATAGGCTATCATGCGCCTATGTTGCGTTGTCAGTCAACGAATTGATTTACAACTCGTCAGTAGAGCAGTTAGTTCCCAGGAGGAAATTTCTATGTGTTTTAGACATCAGCAGATTGTGGCTTCGTATTTAAATTTTTTACCAAGGCCAACAATTAAAAAATTCAACCCTTATCTGCCTTCATGCCGTATCAAGTGTTTAACTGCCCGAGATAAATATAATAAATATAATAATGAATTTTCGTTCACATCCCATGAATGTGCATTGAACACTTTCCTCTCAGTTGCAGCAACCTGTTTGGAGCTCTGCAATGACCATCCGTTGATAAGAACTGCAAATAAAAAGTGTAGCGTGGCCTGAACATCTGGGTAGCGCCTTTGTTATTTGGTCTTTTACCAAACCAGCCAATGCGAAGTGTCAACATCCCAGACTTCCAACGTCAACATTTCAGCGGCCTCATATGGCTGCTGAGATAGACTGGTTCACAAATCACGCGGACATGTAAATATGCTTATTTACCAATCATTGCTAATTTATGAACATTACTGCCATCACTCCCATTCATAGTCCCGCATTATGTATCCGTGTATTTAACTCACAATATCGCTGTTTTCAGAATCGTGTCAACACTGTGGCTAGTCTGTAGGATACTGAAGTTTGCTCTACACCAGCGGTTCTCAACCTGTGGGTCGCGACCCCCGTGGGGGTCGACTTAGGATTTGCCAGGGGTCGGCTGGAACCTTCAGAAATTTGTAAAAAAAAATTTGTAGGCGTAATTTTTTAATATTTATTATTTCGTGTAATTAAGATTGCTACACTAACTATTACACTACAGGACTTAAAATTGATTTTTTTACCTTTTTGCACTATGAATCACTTGATAGATGGCAGCAGCTAATGCCATTTTAGTCTTGAAATGTAAATTCTAAGTTCACTTTTACCATACTTCTTCAAATAAAACAATATTCCGTTTGCTACAAAACTACTCTATGCTGTCAGCTACAGCTATAGAGGTGCTTCATAATTTATAATTAATAAAGAACACTGGCTCAAAATAACCGAACGGATAGAATATAGTCATATCACTCATTTACAATACACTTCATTCCTCCCAGCCATCCTATTTCTATCAGCTGTTCACAGCTCAACCCGCGTAACACTTCTCCGCCCTTCCGTCACTTCGTCACTAAAATTTGCAAATCGCTCCATGGCTATAGCTGTTCCACCTCTCTGGAAAAAACTCCCCCAGTATTACAACATATATCTGGAAAAACCTCCCCCAGTATTACAACATATATCTGGAGAAAACTCCCCCAGTAGGCCTATATATTACAACATATATCCAACCCATTGTACGAACTCACCAATACCTAGCCATCTCTCCACAGGTCTTTTTCATTCAAAACTGAAAACTGTACTGCTCTTAAAAATCCTATCCTTATTCCTCCTCTTCCCTTACCTCTCTCACCGTTTCAACTCTAAACACCACCCACCTTTTCGTTGCACTAATTTGGTTTTTTTCACTGTTAATGTCCATTATGTAATTAGCCTTAGCCGTCTGACTGCCCAGTATTTTAAGAACAGAGCTGATGGCGCCAAGACAGGGAGACTTGATACCGGGGGCAAGTAGGCCTACCAACAGCAAAATGTGGCAGCTGTTGAAGCTTCATATGCGTTTGCTCTCAGAATCGTTAAAGACAAGAAACCTACACAACTGTCGAGGACTTGTTGTTGCCAGCAAACAAAGACATCGTTCGAATTATGCTTATACCTCAGTAGGCCCCTATGTTTAAAATTTGAATCCAATTGCCTTGTCTAACGACGCCGTCAGCAGAAGAATTGATGACACGTCTGCTAATATTATTGAACAGCTTATCCACGAAATAAAATCCGCTCCACTTGCATGATTCAGCAAACAGCCTGACGAATCTTTTTGGATTGTGAAACTCCGTCATTTTTCTAGTTATAATTGAAATAATATTGTTTATTGGCATTCGGTATCTTTGTTTACTTCTTAAATCTTTTAGTAAAGTTTAAGCTTTAAATTTAGCAGCTGCCATGGAAATTTGTAACTCTTAGGCCTAAATGTGCAGTAGTACAATAGATAAGATAGGCCTATAAATATTAAATTTAAAGTAAAATTTCAGTTACAAAATTTTACTTTAAAATTTTTCAAAATTATTACCAGCAAAAATTACAAATTGTTTTGTTGATCAATGATTTATTATGTTATTATGCATGATGAGTATGGATTATCAAAGTGTGAGAAGTGAAATGCATCATAATGGTAGCAAAAATGCGATGAAGGAGAGTAGGCTTGTTGGCTTAAGTTGCGTCAATTTTATTGTTGGGGGTCGCCACAACTTTGGAAATATTGTCAAGGGGTCGCAGCACTAAAAAGGTTGAGAACCGCTGCTCTACACACAGCATAGCGTATTGCAGTTTACATGTTACATTAGTTCCTTCTTATGTATAACAAGTAAAACAAACATCGAATAACATGTTATTTTGACTAAGACACAAGTTGTAGTCTGAACACTGCATAAAACCAAAATAAACTCTAAGGCTAATTACATAATGGACATTAACAGTGAAAAAAACCAAATTAGTGCAACGAAAATAATATGCGAATGTATTGTTTACATGTTAGACCTAATTACCGAGGAAGAACAAAATGGCCAAAACTGAATAGTATTATTATTGTTAAATAACAAGTTATATAGCTCCGGTTAATAATGCCCAAGGTGTCAACCGATGGCGCACCAAATAACACTTGGAATGATGTGCATTCAACAACATCTCATAAACTGATAAGGATACATTATTTATCCTGCACTGTTGCATTTGCTGGGTCAATACTGTCCACTCCTTTGAATCACTTGTACACCGTGGGTCCACTGTGGGGCAAATGAGCATGATTGTATGGGTTCTAGTACAAAGGTACAAATTCAAGCTTGAGTTTATGCTTTTGTCTATACAAGTATGTAATCAAACAGCTACACACATGTCTGAATGTGTGTTCACACACAGTGCATTTACAAATGATGTTTATACACTGCTTACACGTTTCTTATAACCTTTACATATGTTGCTTATATGGCATTTCATATGTTGCTGATACAGCATTCACATATGTTGCATATATCATAGTTACAAATCGTGTTTATATAACTTTTACATATGTGGTTCTAAATGTCAGTTCCTAGTACCAGTAGGGCTATATTCCATCAATCTAGGTCGATTCTTTATGCAAACAAATAATTTTATTTTGCATTTCGTAGGCCTATGAAATATAAGTCAAAGTCCATTCTGCATATATAAACACAAACTATTGTTTGCATTAAATGACGAAATTCGAGAATAAAATCTAGGTATTTTATTATAACTATGAAGCCAATTAAACAAAACATTGCACAAGTGATTGCAATACAATTGGTCAATGTACATAAAGATCAGCAGCGGTTTAACAATATCTCAATTCATAAAGTCCCATTAAATGTCAAAAAACGTTTATGCCACTGAGCAAAACAACTTTGCTGCTGTATTTCTTTACACTTGTAATGCAGCATCTTATAATAAATATTTCACTTTTCCTTTAATAAGCGTAAATGAAAACAGAAAAAGTAGGCTGAGTCAACTCTATCACTGCCATACTCGGGTTATGTCAGTCCCAAGCCTGGATAAAGGAATCATCTCTGTTATGACAGCGTCGTTAAACAACAACAAAGTAATCGATGGCGTTCAGAAGTCACGCAAGGTTAGCTTTAAGTAGAGCTTTAGATAATTTAGAGTTTACGATAGCCATTACGATTACTTGTGGTTCCCTACAAAATAACCGTCTCACGGTGACCAGGCTAAATCCCTACACTTAGGCCTACTTGCAACGTTCCACCGTATCATACCTCGACCACTGTCTTCAGAATAAGTTTATAGATTTGCTAAATACCTCCAACTGGAGGGTTTGCAGTAGCAGACTTTGAAGTTATTACGGAATGAGTGCAGACGTCTCCTTGTGGGGTGACTCTGACTGGATGAGAAACTGATTCAGTACCTGGAGAGGTAACTGCATCACCCTTATTATCTGGCATGGCATATATGTCTCACATTGGACCAACCTTAGTTGGAGCAGTTGTATGGGCGCGTTGCTTATCGGGTTCCACGTAGGTTGGTTCTTTCTGGAATTCTAAGGAAGCGTAGACTATTCCAGGCTGTGGTTTTTTTGCTCCATCCTCCGTCTGGTTGAGTTTTGTTAGTGGAATTTCCGCGTAAACACCTCGAATATGGTCAGCTCCTGTTACTGACGTGTACGCAGCTGCGTTAGCAGGTGAGTTGGATTGTTTGTTTGGAGATACATAGAGTCTATTCTGTTCCAAATTGTTCTTAATCTTCGACTGATTTATCTCTCTAAAAATTAAAATATTGACGATAGCACATTATTACATCAAAGGAAAGGACGATTCACATTATCACAAAGGAAAGTGCTAAAATGATTGAAGAGCCAAAAGTAACAAGTACACATTTAGACAAACGTCAAGCCTTTCAGACGGTACAAATGGAGCTAAATAATTACGTAGATATGGAAATACAGTATTTTGTGATGCTCCCAAACTACACTTATATTTGTCTTAACTCTTCTATTTGATCAGAATTTTTATTAACTTTAACGACGACATATATTTAGTGCACGCTTGTCGCTGAAGTATTAAAACTCCGACTTTATTTCGTGGACTATATGGCGAAGATAAATTGTAAAAGTAAGGAGCTACAAACGCATTTGAGAAAACACGTCATCTAGTCACAGAGATTTTAAAACCCAATCAGTTTCGGAGAATAAAAGAGCCATGCTGGATGAACTTACTTGTGGGGTTTTCTTTTACATCTAACAGCTAAGATGATGACCACGATGCAGATAATTATGATTACTATTCCACCACCGACACCTGAGTAAACTATAACGTAATATTAAAATGTTAAGTGAATCAATTAAAGTATTTCCGCCTATTTAGTTTAATGCTCAATACAACAGCCATAGTTTTTAAATATTTGCTATAGTTCGCTGCATTATGAACGTATCAAGGAAGCTGCGAATCTGTTCACCAGGCGCTCAGCAATCGACCATCAGGTTACACCAGTTATTACTTTCTCCCAGGAGCGGAAATCCTGCGGGACAAAAAGGGACCGTCCCCTCAAAGTTTTTGACTGGGTACAGCAGTGCTGATTCCCCCCCCCAAGTTGAAACTTCTGAGGGACAGCAGGTGGTGTTGTATCGTATCTATAAATTTATAAAGAGCCTCTCGAAGAATAACTATTCAGAGGCGCTCTCAGCACAGAAGCCCGGGGGAAAAAATGCCTCTAGGGAACTCAAGAACGATGAGGAAAAGCTAATCATTAGTTTGGCCAGGAGCAGAAAGGGAAGGTCATTCCAGCAGAGGGGTCAGCCCACAAACCAAATATTAGTTAAACCACAAAACCAAGTAGGGCCTACTAATAATAAAGCCAAGTATTAAACCAAGCACTGCCCCTATTTATTCAACCATTATGAAATGTCTTCGTTTCTTTGCGTTGTTCAACAACCATTTTAGTTTCAGTTATTCATGGCGGTTGGAATCGTCAAAGCATCATGTTTCACACTTGAGTTTTTGTCACTAACAAGGACAAAAACATAGCGGAACTGCAGGCTTCTCAGGCATTGTGTTTTTCGTAAGTTACAGCATCATAGAGATTTTGAATGACAAAGAACCCAGCGGTTAATACAAAATTGAATTGAAAGGAAATGTAGTGTCAGATGTAAGCAGGGCTGTAGTCGAGGGTATACGCGGGTATACAGCCTATACTCACCTCTAGAGACCGTATACTCACCTCACAAAATATTTATATTTATTTATATTAAAATACTGTAGCGTATACTCACAAAATATTGTAGCGTATATACTCACCTCTAATTTTTTTCGGAAAACTAACCGGTAGCGTATACTTACCTCTGATTTTACCACTACAGCCCTGGATGTAAGCAACCATCTCGTTGAAATTAAATGTTTGTTATACCTTGCAGATACTAAATCCTCGAATCTTCCTCTGTGAGGTCTTATGAATGAGTCCACTACAGTAATATTTGACGCTTTTGAATGAGAACTTATAAGTAGCAGGCTCTATAGCTAATGACATTTTGCCAAAGAATTTTCAAGGAAACTTATGCGTCTGTAACATAGACAGATAGGCCGCTGAGATGACTAGCATACCCCTCACCTATCAACCGTGGTTGTGCAGGCCTACAGCCATCTTTCTGTATAAGCTCCAAGGCTCGGATGTACTCTAAGTTATATATCTGCTCTAATTTGATGAGCAAGGATCCTGTATTTACAGGAAAATTATTGTATATCCGTTTCATACTTATCCACAGATATAGCTCCGCTTCAGATTTTCTTTCTGGCATTAAATACGGTGTTTTAGATCTCCACCGGCAATAGTTTTACTTCGCAAACAGAATTTTCTGAGACAGAGAAGCTTGTCGAATTACTATTGGCATGTTCTGCCTCTTCTGCGGAAGGCGAACGAAGTTTTAGTGCTCTCATAAGGCTCAAAACATGGCAAAGAAGCACTATGACAAAAGCAATGTTAAATTTAGTGGTTTTCTGCAGCAACCATCAATACCTGATTGATTCAATAGACAAGCAGAAGTTTACTACAAGTACATTTATTTCCAGCGTTCACCACATAAGATCTAATATGTCTGGTGCCAAACCACAACATGAATAACTGCATACCTCCCCATCTATGACATTTATATACACTGGCATTACTTCTATCCACCAACTGTGAATTAAAAGTGCTCAAAAAGATTTAATTCATCTCGCATGCATGCAGATAGAAAATTGAAAAAATGCAATAAGCTTTCTGGTATTTGCACGTAACTATAAAGTGGGTAGCAGTGTTGGCGTATATTTGGCCTTTACTATATATTCTAGATATCTTTACAAGATAATTTAGATATTTACTCTTTATCATCATGTGAACTCTGTAATCTGCATACAGTCGATGAATTATGAATATTTGCGTAGTCTCTTACCCCACCCCCATTTATGTTTACTGGCCCCCTTCTGGCTGGAAAGCAGATCATGGCAAACCCCTCATGACAAATAATGACATTTTACAACTGGGAGAGTCTACAAAGAAAACCGACAGAAACGATTGAACAAGAGGAAATTTAAGTAATTTGCTATTTCATATTTGAGGTTCTTGAAATAACTATTCGGCCTACTTAAATTAAACAATGCCGCTAAAATGGTCTTATGTTAATTTTACTCTGTTTAACTTTAAAGAAAATTAGAACAATCCCGAGTGTTCGAGATATTCTGCTGATACCTCAGTATAGCATATGTAATTTTCAATTGTAAATTCAAGATATATCAAATATCTTACATCTTCGCCTAGAGAACAAAGTGTGCACGTTGATGTTTATGTCAATGCAGGTAAGCCTATAGAGAAATAGACTGTGAAACCTAATCCAATATACTCACGCAGAACCTGCGACTCAGCTTTTGTCGTACTGTTTGTTTCACTTTCTATCATACTTGGTGTACTTTTAATTTTCTTCAAAGTTGCACTTTCTGACAAACTTAACGTCGCGCGTGTTGTAGTACTTGACTTCTTACTTGTCGGGTTTGAGGATATACTTGAACTCGTAGGCATACTTGTTGTCATAGTTGACGACGTACTTGACGTCGTTTCATCTGGACCTAACCAAAGCAATGTCAATTCACATGCACGGAATATAATAATTGTACATCAGTAGATGATGTTCAGATAGACTTACTTTCATTTGACTAACCTGCAAAACTAAAAGCATTAAACTATTAAGCAACGCAGACGATTTAAGCTAGCATTTCGTTAAATAAAAGCCAACGAATTAACTCAAAGAAAATCCTTTCCGCTATAAAACAGCAAACCTAGGCCAGTAATAACTGTCGCGACATCATTTGCGTATAATAAAATCCGGAAAGAATTTATTAGGTAACTGCTGAACATCAATTTGATAATTACAATTTATAAGCATAATTTTTAATGAAATCAAACAATCAGGTCAATTGCATTTAAATGGTTTACTTGTGTAACTTTCATCTATCAACAATATTATCGTAAAAACCAAACGCAGGTGTCATTGTTTACTTGCTTGGCAGACAACCTTCTTCTTATCGGCGCATGTGACTGCCTTCCATTCGCCATTCCACGGATCAATGGAAATACATTCACCATTTGATGAACTTACATCTTTTGACCAATTGCTGTATTTGACTTCTTCACCTGAATCGTCCGATGGCACTGATATTTGAGGAAAATAAAACAACAGCCAATTCTTGATTCTACTTTCAAATAATAGCATTACTGCACGATTACTTAAATAGACAAAATAAGTTTAAAGATTTTGTATGAACCGAACACAGCGTAGTTCTCTGTTATTTGCCTTAAGATGCCACTTCTTGAATAATCATCATCATCATCATTATGATATTTCAGTACTGGACAGGTCGTGTTCAGTTTTGGACAGGTGGCGTTGAGTTAGAATTGTCTCTATATTTAGTCAGCATCAAGGTCTCGGTCGTCTTGATTTTCATCTTATGTTGACATTCAATGTCAGATAACTGAAATCGGTTCTTGTTGTGATGTAATTCTTGTCAGTCACAATGTACGGTTTAAGTATGAACAGTGCATCACTGTTGCTCTTTCCTGCAGCCTTTTAAAGTAACCTTAATACTGTAAGAACAATTACTAAAATTAGTCCTTTAGGTTGCGCCTCAGTAAGGAATTGAACGTAATAGTGTGCAACTTGGAAGATCTTTAAGTAAGTAATTAAGGAATTAGCCTTTATTTGCATCTGACAAGCGCACATACATTACATCGTATGCAGGCTCTACATACATATAAGCATAAACTACACGAGCAGATTATTTAGACGCATCGTTTTACAAAACAATTTGAGAGTTTAAAGATAAAAGTACTATTAATCGATATTAACTTATATTATTTGATTGTGTTTTATTATATTTAATTAATAAGTCGTGAGATTATTTTTCGCGAACCTCTTGTTTGCAACATCCAACGCCATGCATTCTTTCGCAATCCGATCCAGTAGCTGCTTGCTGCATTCAGCTTATTGCTTCTTCTAAGAGTGACTAAATCATCATCGTTGAGTATTGCCAAATCTCCGCCATTTATAAGACATTGATTTCTTGCATCATACCACGATCCATCGTCGACGCTCGCTATTACGCATCCGTTTGTAACGCTTTGGAGATTTTGAGTGTTGCAGGACGAACCTAAAATTGCCCAGGTGTGCTTAGCAATTTTTAATCTGTATTGTTTATGACATAAAACGCTTTGCAGTGTTCTATGTAGAAATCATTCACGACATTAAATAACTGTCCAAAGTCTAATTTTAATAGGCATTGATGTCATAACAGCTCCAACAAACAATTGTATATGCACATATACTAGTGACTACACGTATATAGCTTGTGCTAGCCCTCCATCTATACGTCTTTAATTTTTTTTATCATGCACCACGACTGGGGCAGTTCAAGACCAATGGTCAAATATACTTACTCTGGACAGTATTCATGAATCGACAATATGCGACTAGCCAATAGTTTAGTTACATGTGTACAGTGAGGTGATCTGCTGTTGACTCTAATGGACGCTCTCTAGGGGTCTCCTTATTATTTCTTGTGTCGGTTTTGGTTGCTGATTCTGCCATTTTGACGTTATAAAGGTGTTCAAATACAGACCTTGTGGTGGACATGAAATTGTCGATGAGTTGGGTCAATTGCAACTATATCGCTTAGGAAGTTGCTGCATGCATATAAAAACATTTACAATGTAACAACAATAGTCAATCAATCAATCAATCAACTAGACATTTATATAGCTCGCTCTTCAAGGTCCATGCAATTATTCAGAGGCGCTCCCAGCCCAAACTCGGCGAAAGAGAACAGCCTTAAGAAAGAGAAGAGAGAGGTGGACGAGTCTCGAGGAAGAGACCGCTATTCGAGAGGACGGCCATTCCTGATAGTGGGACCGGCAACGGAGAATGCTCGTTGTTGCATGGTTGCAGTGCGAGAGAAAGGAACATGTAAGTCACCGCGGGCGGTGGAACCTAGTGAACGGCGACCAAGAAGTGGGAACGATGGAAAGCAAACCTCACGTAGATAGAAAGAAGCGCGGCCAAGCTGACACTGCCAAACAATAGAAGCATTTAACATAAATTGATCAGTTAGAAGTTGAATTGAATTGTTTCGAAACAAACTGGGTCATAAAACAGCAATTTTCTCAGAAAGTTTCCTGCAGTTTCGGAAACTTTCCTGCCTCCCTCCTAAATCTTAAACAATGCAGATTAGTTTAATTTTTACATTAGATTTGGCTGTCATTTCTGAAAATATGGTGGAAACCGCGTGCCTTTAAGAAAATTATTCGAAAATTTGATTACTAGAAGAATTATATTAGGCCTAAATAAGCTTGTTGTTTTCATTCCCGCGTTTCAAAAATTTCATTTAATTATTATCTGTTTTAACATATTATAGCTAAAAGGAAGCGATGGTGTGACATGGTCCCGAAAAGCATGGCAGATATCATTTGATAGAAATAGCTTGCATATTTAAAATAGCATTAGGTCTATATTTAATTACAGTTTCATTTGTCTCTTTCAATTTACATATTCTGCCGATTTTAAAATTCACATGTTTACATCAGATGCCTGAACGTTCAGATGCATAAGCTTAAATGGCGTTATATTATGCGTCTTGATTCATACATACATCGAACTTTAGGATCCAAAATTAATTGCAGTGGGTCAAGAGTTCACACACCTGAATATTGACAAAGGTAGTATGCTTTATTCCTCGGATCCTCTGCCGTATAATTTCGATCCTCTTTTAAGACAACATGAGTGTAGAGTTCATGCGGTGTTACTCGTATCATATCTACAGGAAAAAAAACAGGATAGTACGAGTGTTTGGAGTGGTTGGCATAGCATAATTACGCGTCCCATTATTTCTTTTATCCTAGACTCTTGAACTTCAATGAATTTCATGAAAGCTCTGATAGCGCACTTTTACCTAAGCACGATGGATTATTCATTCATTAGTATATAGGACTATAATATGAAGTGTTTCTCATGATTCTTGCAATAAGCAAACTAAAATAATATCTCTTCAAAACGGATATTCACAAGGACAACCAGAGTATGTTATGACAGAATTTTTGTATTCAGCTATGGTCAATTTTGGTCAAAAACAACTCCAAGAATTCCGACGGAAGTGAAAAATGTGGACTGAGGGAAGTCAATTAATTACTGTAGTAAATATCGTTTGGCCGTTGATGGTCGCGGCTAATAAAAACTAATAGATAAATTATACGAAAATACTGCACGGATGAACTGCAATATCCAGAAACTATTTCTTATCCTATGTTATATCTGCAACTATTCTATTATGATAAAATTTGAAAGAAGGTTTGGGCACAAATTCCTTTTTCATCAAGAAAGCTTTCTTCGCCTTGCTGTAACAACTGAACAAGTTCATTTAAAAACAGAATATCATATACTACTTCAAATGCGTTATATTAAATAGTCTGATAAATGCAAATAATACGAGCCGCGAAGCTGAACAAAAACTTTGAATTAGATTAATTAAGTATGTGGAATAACAAAGAGCGAAAAGGAAATGGAAAAATGTAGAATAGTCTCATACTAATTTCTAGGCAGACTTTGAGAAAATCTCATTATATGAAATGCTACATGGATTTATTTTCAAGCATTAGTATTATGTAATCTATTGACTATTGAAACACAATCGATTGACCAGTCACACGGCGCCTATGCTGAAAAAATAGAATGAATGTAGACATTTACTTCTAGAGATGAATGGTTGTCCATCGACCCATTTCCAGTCATTGAATTGAGTCTTTCTTCCGGATGTCCACACAGCTGAACTTCCTATGATATTTGTCTTTAGATAGTTTGTTAAAGCATCTTGCTCGTGTTGGTTACAAATGACAGGCAGCGAGGAACTTTTAGTATTGCATAGACTCCACGCTTCATTCCAATTCAATTCCTCACTGTTTACTTTAAAATAAGAAATGCTTCTTGTATTGCTATTCCCACAAGTCCTTTGATGTGAAATACTCCTGTCAGCAGAAGTGAACTCTGTGATAAAAATAAAAAACACATAAAATTTCGAATTGGCAAGTACATTACCCTCGACTACAGCCCTGCTTATTTCTGAATGAAAACATTTAGTCGATAGTAATAGGCGCAAATATTTATACAGATATACATCTGGACCACAAAAGCAATACCGTAACCTTATTCTTTCACGCTATAAGATGCACCTAAAGGCCAATAAATGTATTTCATGTAGACAATACTATCTAATCTAATAACTCCTATAATCGCCTTAATCATATAATAAGAGGCAACAATCGATGACCGCTTCAACTGAATAGAGGTAGAAAATGTTATAATCCATTACAGAAATCAGGTCGAAACAGTGTACGTACAACTCTTCCGCGTAAATCGGCGACTGTTTTAAGCGAAATGCTCAACAACTTTAATTGGTGAAAACCGACTTACTTACCAAGCACTACAATCAGCAACAGTGTTCGGCAAATAGATCCACGTTGCTGAATTATAAACATCTTCAGCTATTGCTTAGTTTTGCCTAATCAGAAACAGGTAAATTATGTCACTTCTGATATCCAAATGAGGAACCACGAAGTTTTAGTATCGTGATATCGCAATTGGAATTCAGTTTTCAATGTGGCTGTTTCCAGAGAATCCTGTCGGTTGCAGTGCTACAGGCTTAGGCCTACATATAAAACAGACATCGTATGCATTCATATCCGGGTTTTTGTTTACTCGGAAGTAAAACAGTCTGCTACGACTGCTTAACCCGGGCAAACACAAACCGATCTATATTTAATACCAGCACCATCTCATTTGGACCAGCGGCTTCAACTATACATAATTAGTGCTGCCTTGGGAGCCCGCAATTTTTTTCTCAAGAGGGTACTTACCCCTAAATTTTGTATTAAATTAGGTAAAATTCGGACTATTATTCAATTTAAATAAATGAAATAGGTTATTTAAGCAGCTCGTTTGCTTCCTTGGTGACTTATACATAGGCATTCTTGTACATTGAGGTAAAGACATCGGATCATTAGTTAAACAGATTGCATTGTTTAGTTATAGCATGTAGTAACTGACGGTTTGGATTTATATTGTATGAAAAATAATATTATGTAAACCAAAGTGCGGTATAAGCAGTTGGTAGTAATAAAGGATATACTTACTTACCTACTTTCACTTTTGCTGAACGCATCTCCACTCTGACTCTCCTGCTTCTTCCGACTGAGACGACTGAGAGCTATCAGGGTATCAACTATACCTACGGTCTTTACCTCTATTGCACATGCATTCATTTGCTCTGGGGTCGACTACTGTGAGGCGCTTCTCCTTGGTCTCCCCATGCTACGCCTCTTCCCCTCCCAGTTAGTCTTAAATGAAGCTGCTAGGCTCATTGAACATCTTCCTCGCTTTGCTCATATCTTCACATGTATGATTGAAGTCCTACACTGACTCCCGAGTACTTCGCGTATCCAGTATAAGTTCCCTCTTCTGGTTTGGAAGTCCCGGCTTGACCCAAAATACCTCTTGACCTTATGCCCAACCTCTCTCTCTCTGCAACTTCTGCTCGTCCTTTGCGCTCTACTGGCCATCTTGGTCTCTTTATCCCTCGTACTAGGACCACTCTGGCCCAGTGACAAGCTTTGCTGTGATAGGTCCCTCTGCCTGAAATGGTATTCCCCTCCACTACGAACTACAGTCATGATGGGAATCTCCTCGGCATCTACTCGCTCACTCAAGATGTTTCTGTTTGCACGGGGCTCCTCTCTACACTTAGGGCGCCTCTGAATAGTTTATACTGCGAGAGGCGCCTTATAAATTAGGCTATTAGATACTATACCAGACAATACTTACTCACTGACCACATGGCGGGTAAAATTAATTATGATGTATTCGATGTCTGGTCCGAATACAGATACGGAAGTTATTGAGAGCAAAATGGAATGAGTATTTAGGGTGCGTGCAATGAGAATATTTGCACATGAGCCTATATATGAGCATAGACAATTGTAGACATAATATATAAATGTGTAATTGTGAGACACGCCTATTCTAAATCGAGATGAAAATTAAATCTACTATGCCTACAGGACCGGCAGGAACGCAGGCTGGCAGGCAGGAAAGCAGATATGCAGGAAGGCAGACAGGCAGGCAAACAGTAACGGAGGAAATATTTCTTCATCAAAGCTCAGAGGTTTTAAAACAGCTCCTCTTCGTTGGATACGTGACCTGAGGATTTATAATATGCGACCAGCGTCTATGATACAGGCAAACATAACGCACAACATGTGTACATTAACAGGCCTATTTGAATTGACAATGCGTTTGTTTGCGTATCCGTTTAAATTCACGATTTCCGGTTTGCAAATGTTCAATTATGAATCCATATGAGATAATATACTTAAGTATTTGGATGGCGGCGACTTCGCTCACAATAATTTGTTAAGCTATGTCTGAGCTAGGAAATAGGGATATGAATTAAGAAGAAAACAGTCATTTAAGCAGGATTAAGAGGAAAAGGTATGAACTGTCACCGATTTCATTCTTATTAACCTCGGTATATCTGAAGGCTTGTGGCCAGTCCACTTCCTCACTTTCTGATCCTCTCGCTGACAGCCTTTAGGTATTAGGGATGGAATTATTAAGAAGAACAGTAGTCATTTAAGCGAGCTGAAAAGGCAGGCGTTTATATGAATTGTCACTGACTTCATTTATCTTAGCGTCTTTATATGCGAAGGCGTGTGACCAGTCCACTTCCTCACTCTCTGATATTCTCAATGACAGGCAATGGTCAGCATATTCATTCTACCACAGTTCGCTAGGATCGCGGCAGGAGTCGAATTTTTTCAATACATTTCTCTGCTGTCGGACATTTGAACCATCGACCTGACAACTAAGAGTCGAGCATTAAATGCCAAATATATCTGTCTAGTTTGTCGTCAAATGTGCCCTGCAAGACCTCATATACCTTAATATGCATGTATGTAAGACGCATTCATATTTTTTCCATCATCCATTTCAGTCGATGTTTCCTAAAAAAAAACAGGATACAGGTTCTTTGTGTCATGTGTCATAAAGATTTGCACACTTTACTTGTTAATTCTCTTTAATGCGATGGTAAAATCCAAATGGACTAAATGTGCTTAAAAATTTCACACCTGTTGCTAAATTTCGTAAAGAAGGCTTTCTTTAAAAAAACTTCACTGCCGACTTTCACATTTCATGTTTGATCTAGATTCATGGAAATAAGCTGAAATAATCGATACATTTTCTGAGATGAGTGTGTTGGTCTAGATTGCCTACCTTCTGCATTTGACATCGCTGTTACTAATTAATAATAGGCAACACATGCGTTTATTGTACAAAATTTAATACATATATGCGTGAAATGTATAATTTTTCTTTCGCCATAGCCTTGCAGCAGCACCTACAAACAGCACATAGAACTAACGAAGATAAAAAAAATTCATATTAGCATTCGCCTAGAAGTAACAAATGGTACAGTTCTGCGTAACATCATAACTTTCACAAAGCGTCAATATCTGACGTTGTGTAAACAAGGTATACATTTCGGTTAAAATCGTGTCGCTGACACTTAGGCCTAATTTTGATTTCGATGTCTGTTAGCAACGGCAAACATCCAGCGTACAAGTAGGCCTATATGTCCCTTAAACAGTTACTATCATTCACTTTAAAAAGCTCCCAGAATATTCTATTCCAAACATTTGTCAACCTTGCTTACTCACTTTTGGTAAACGTAAAACACTCACATGCGTAGAGCATTAGTGGTTTACAATGTGCCTCGAATAAATGCAATAAAACCATCACATCGATGTATTCTTTCCTGACACTATAATTGCGAAACGTGTTTAAAATGATATTGTGATTAAAACGGAAATGGTCCTCAAACCAAGCCTAGGGAATGTTTATGCAGTTTTGCAGCCTTGTACATTATGCTCGACAACCAACGCGATGACCTAATACGCATTCCATATAAAAAAATACTAGCTTACATTTAATTTAAGATCTGCCGAATAGCAGCTTTTCGTCACAATGGAGTTTATGCATTATAGGAAACTATACAAGCACGGTGCTTGGTCAAGCAAGACCTAAACCGTGTCATATACCAGAAGCCATTGATCTATAAATATAGTAACTTAATAATCTAAACGCTTGATACTAAAGCTCAGTAATCAAAACAATTTAAATAAAAAGTAAACAGTCTAAGATTAATAAATGGCTATACCCTGCTTATAACAATAACATGCTAAGTGATGACATAAGCTTTAGTTTCGTTCATATGAATGTGCTTATCGATTTTAACTCCGAGAGACTTCCTCATATTCTGGTTGTAGTTGGAGTTCAGTGTAGATACCGTGTGGATTCAGCTGTTTTTGAATCGTCTCCATAGCCTGATAATGTGTAGTTCCTGTTGCCGCACTGATCGACGACGCATTCGCTCTCCTGTGGTAACAGAAGTCAACACAATCTTCTTATTAACAGGGCCTACGATTTCAAGTTTTTAAATTATCCCATTCTCAGTAGGCGTATTGTGGTTTCATGACATTAATATGCTAAAAGGTTCCTAAAAGGAGGTCTGCGTTCATGATACCTCGGTATTTAATTATATTTTTGTAACTATTTAAAATAATAGGCTATTCTAACAATCTAGGCAGTATGCCAATCTACCAAAATAATAATTGCAAATAATGTTAAAATGCAGTTACCGGTAAATGTACTTTCGGACAACCAATGCAACGATGATATTCGAGATGACAATTACACATAGTGCCACAATCACTACAGCGATTACTGCAAGTAACAAAGCACCAGTTAAGCAACAGGTCGAACAAACCTTCAGTGCAAGTTAATCAAACTTACACCGTTGGATGCTATGCTTGATAAGCATAAACCAGTTTCACTTGTAGAGACTGATTTCAAAGGTTCAGTATGCCTATTATAAGTAAAAATGATAAGTAAGCAAAAAACCTCAAAGGTGTACGATAGTCCATTTTCACTCATCCCAAATGCAGGCATTTTCAGCATGAAAGATGAATGGAGAAGGAAATGAAAAGTAAGATAAATTGTAATGATTTCTGTACAAAGATTAACAGAATTGATTATTCTTTATAAATACGTGATCGACAAATTACTCACATGTAGCACAGCTAACTGAAGACGAGTCTCGTTCAACACAGTCCTTCAAGGCAGCTTAAAAACAATTAACCCAGTGTTCAAAATATGATAGTGGGCGGTGCTTCAGAAAGGTAACATAATTATATCTACAAGCGTATTGCTTGGATTCACTTAGACATTTTACATGTGAATCAACATCGGACGATAAAATAATGTCTCTTTAATCGATTACCTAACCCAATTGTTCCTACAATAATTTGAGCTTTGTTCAAAAATTAGTTACTGTGGTAATTTATACTGATGTCCAAAGTGTTAAGCCTGATCAAGCAAAGGAAATATCTACAGTCACTGTTAAAACACGTCTTTAGATTTTAGATAGCCCCTATTAATTCTCCAGTGCTCATGAAGCAGTTCGAATATCTACTCTCTAACATAAATGAATCTGATAAAATAGGATCGCATAATTTGAATAATTAAACAAGCAATAGCTGCAGTACGCAGACAATGTGACGATGAAGATATCAGAAATGAGTTTAATAACTATAGAGGCTACATGTCATCTATTATTGCCGATTATTTTATGTTTTCCAGACATACTTGACATTACAGTGTCGGGCTTTTTCGGTTGTATGGCCTCTGGAATGGCCTCTTTTTAAACATGCGCTTGCTGCCACTGTTAAACTCGCCTGCTTTTTCTAAGTTCCTCATATCTCACTTCTTTAGCTGTGGCTGGGCTGGGAGCGCCTCTGAGTAGGTATCTTGAAGAGGCGCTATATCAAATTCTCAGAATGAATAAATAAATGAATGAATGAATCTCGCGTGTTGTGGTACTTAATATCGTATTTGACATCGTACTTGTACTTGACGATTCACTTGAAATCGTAGGAGTATTTGTTTTCAGAATTGACGATGTACTTGACGTCGTTTCAACTGAACCCAAACCCAAACAACGTCAATTCATATACACAGAATATAATAAATGTACATGAGTAGAAGAAGTTAAGGTTGCTTTTAGTTTCATTTGACTAAACTGTAAAACTTGTCGAAAGGTTTAAACAATTAAAAAGCGCATCAGAATTAAGCTAACATTTTGAAACAAAGGCCAACGAATGAACTTAAAGAAAAACTTTACCCAAGAAAAGAGCAACCCTAGGCTAATAATAACGCCTAGAATAAAATCCGGATAGAATTTATTAGGTAACTGCAGCGAACATCAAGTTGATAATTACAATTTATAAGCGTGATTTCTTTATGAAACCAAACGACAAATTCAACTGCTTGTGTAACTTTCACCTATCAACAATGTTATCATAAAAACCGAACGCAGCTGTCTGTGCTTACTTGCTTGGCAGACAACTCTCTTCTGATCAGTGCATCCGACTGCCTTCCATTCGCCATTCGATGCATCAATGGAAATACATTCACCACTTAATAAACTTTGATCTTTTGACCAATTGCTGTATTTGACTTCTTCACCCGAATCGTCTGATGGCGCTGATATTTGAGGAAAATAATATAAAAGCCAATTATTGATTCTACTTTCAAAAATAGCATTACTGCACGATTACTTAAATAGACAAAATAAGTTTAAATATTTTACATTAACCGAACACAGCGGAGTTCTCTGTTGTTTACTTTAAGATGCCATTAAACTTCTTGAATCAGCATCATCATCAGCATTATGACATTTCAGTACTGGCCAGGTGGTGTTGAATTAGAATTATCTCTATATTCTAGTCATCGTCAAGGTCTCGGTCGTCCTGAGTTTCGTCTCATGTTTACATCCAACCTCAGATAACTAAAATCAGTTATCTATAATATAATTCTTGTTTTTCGCACTATACAGGTTAAGTATGATGAGAGCAACACTATTGCTCTATTCGCTGTCTTAAAAGTAACTTTAATTCTGTATGAACTATTGCAGCTTAGGTTGCGCCTCAGTAAGGAATTAACGTAATAGTGTGCAAGTTCAGAAGGTCTTTAAGTAAGTAAGTAAGTAAGTAAGTAATTAAATTAGCCTTTATTTGGATCTGACAAGCGCACATACATTGCATCGTATACAGGCTTTACATACATACAAGCATGAACTAGGGCCTACACGTTAACAGGAGATTATGCAGACGTACCGGTACGTGTATAATTAAACATCGTTAAAGACGAATCTTTTTACAAAACAACTTGAAACATTTTAGAGCTAAAAGTACTTTTCTTAATCGTTATTTACCTATATTTATTGTGTTTTATTATATTTCATTAATGAGTCGTGAAGTTATTCTTCGCTAACCTGTTCCATGCCATTTCCAATGCCATGTATAATTTCGCAATCCAATCCAGTATTTACGTGCTGCATTCAGCTTATTGCTGTTTCTAAGAGTGACTAAACCATCATCGTTGACTATTGCCAAATCTCCGCCTTTCTTAAGACATTGATTCCTTGCATCATACCACGATCGATCGTCGTCACTCGCTCTGACGCAGCCGTTTGTCACGCGTTGGACATTATCAGAGTTGCATGAAGAACCTAGGATTGTCCAGGTGCATTTAACATAAAAGCTATGCAGTGTGCTATGCAGAAATCTTTCATGATATTAAATTACTTTTCTAAGTCTAATTTTAACAAGTACTGCTGTTGAGTCTACTAGACGTTTTGTAGTTATTCTTTTTTGCGTTGTTTTGTTGGATGATTCTGCTATTTTCGCGGTATAAAGATATTCAAATGTAGGCCCACTGGTGGACATGAAGTAAGTAATTAATGAATCGGGTCAAATTAACCTATATTGCTTAGGAATATCATGCATCTTAAAACATTTCACAGTGTAATAACGATAGCCATTTCAAGTAGTACATTGATTCTTTGTTTCTAATGAGTTAATATTTATTCACATCGTATACCGCCAAATGCATTTCTTAGGTAGTCCAACGCTTCAACTCCCTACTCTATCCTAAATTCTGAAGCCAAATGCTTGACTCTGTGTCACAAATTACAATATATTCTTTATTCAAACCTTATTAAACATCAAATAATCAGTCAGCGTCTATCGAACGAGAAGAGAAGTGGGACTGACTTTTCGCGGTCTTTTTTTTCGAAATAGAGGGGCCTACTGCGTTTTTAAAATACACATTTTTCTGAGAATTTATCCTGCCTGCCTCTTTAAGTCGAAACAAATGGAGGCTATTGCATTCGATTGGGCTGTAAGTTCTGAAAATTGCTATGAAAACAGCGTGGCTTTATGAAAAACAATGAAACATTTTATAACTAGGGCATTTTAATATAGGCCTATTCATCTTCGCGTGAACAGTTTCGAAAATGTAATTTAAATCTCATCGGCATGTAACATATAATAGCTAAAGGGATGCGCAATTGCGCATGTGTGATATTGTCTCGAAAATTATGAGATATTATCTGTTTATGAATAGCTCAGTTTATCAAAAATAGTATACTCAAGCCATAATTATTTATTAACAGAGGTTTTATGCGCTATGTGAATAGGATGGTGCCCTGCGCTTGCCATTCGATTGTCGCTTTAGAAGTTTGGAGATTGCCCCGTTTCATAATTGCGTCTATGATTGTATTTAAGTGGGTTTTATTTGTCTCTTTCAACATACATTTCCTACCGATCTTAAGATGCACTTTTGCGTTATAACAAAATGGCGTTACATTAAGCGTCTTGATTCATGCTTGCATACATACATCAAACATCAGCATCCAGAATGATTAACATTGTGCCAAGAATTCACACACCTGAGTACTGACAAAGGTAGGATACATTTCTCCTCGGATCATCTGCCGTATATTTTAGATTATTATCTAAGACAACGTGAGTGTAGAGCCCATGATGCAATACTGGTATCACATCTACAGAAACAAAAGCAGGACAATACGAGTGTTTGTTGTGCTAGTTATGCGTTCCATTATTTCTCTAGTCCTAGACTCTTGAACTTCAATGATTATCATGAAAGCTCTGATAGCGCACTTTCACCTGTGCACTACGATTTATTCACTCTTTAGACTATAATTTATGCACATATTATGCAGTGCTTCTTCAAGATTCTTGGAATCAATAAATTAAATATAATCTCTTCAAGAAGGATATTCAGCCGTGGTAAATTTTGAGTAAAAAAACAACTCCAAGAATCGTGACGAAAGTGAAAAATGTGAACTAAAGAAAGTCGATGACTGCAGTTAAGCAAGTGTCCTTTGATCATTGTAACCATTCCATTTAAACTACATGTTAAACTATTTGCAATTAAGTTGCCATCGATGGCTACGGCTAAAGGAAACATTAGATAAATTATACGAAAGCAATGGATGAACTGCAAATTCCAGAGATTCATTCCTATCCTATTTTGTATATGCAAATATTTTGTTGACAAAGTATTTAAAAGAAAGTTTCAGCACTAACTGCTTTGTCACTAAAAACTTTCTTCGCCTTGTTTCAATAACTCACAATTTTGTATTGGAACGCGCACACACTTTTAAAGTTTTCTTGCGCGATATTAAATGTCTGGTAAATACAACATACAAGAAGTGAAGCTCAACAAAAACTTCAACTTACAATAATCAAGTGAGTGGAATGAAAAAGTGAAAATAAAATGGAAAAAACTGAATAGCCCCACAATGATTTTAGGCAGACTTTACTCCGTGATAAATTTGATTAGATGAAATGCTATATATTTATTTTCAGGCATTGGCATTATATGAACTATTTGAAACAATCGGTTGACCAGCCGTAGGGGGCTTATACTGAAAAAATAAAATGAATATAGACATTTTACCTCTAGAGATGAATGGCTGTCCGTCGACCCAAGTCCATTCATTGAATTGAGTCTTTCTCCCAGATGTCCATGCAGCTGAACTTCCTATATTTGCCTTTAGATAGTTTGCTAAAGCATCTTGCTCGTGTTGGTTACAAATGACGGGGAGCGTAGAGGTTTTAATTTTGCATTGACTCAACGCATCATTCCAATTCAATTCCATATTGTCTACTTTAAAATATGAAATGTTTCTTGTATTGCTATTCCCACAAGTCTTTTGATGTGAAATACTCCTGTCAGCAGAAGTGAACTCTGTGGTGAAAATAATAAACAAATAATCTCCCGCTGGCATATACGTAAACACTATTACACAAATAATGAATACACCCTGAGTGGTTTTAATGATACCTATTTCCAAATAAAAATATTTAGTCGCTGGTAAGGGACGCAAACATGTGTATAAAAATACACCTGGACGGCCAAAGCAATGAGATTTCAACGCTAAGATGCAGTCCTTGCCTTAACTGTAGACCTATTTATCGCATTAAAGTCGAGAAATTTAATTAGCGTAAGCACATAGGCTATAATTGTCTTATCTAATTACTTCTGTATCGCCTTAACAATATGGTAGGAGGCATCAATCGAGCACAGCTTCAATTAAATCTAGGTAGAAAAATTTCATAATCCACAGAGAAACCAGGTCGAAATAGTGTACGTTCAACTCTTCGGCAGAAATCGTTAAAGGCAACAGCTCTATGTAAAATCCTCAACAACTTTAACTGGTGAAAACCTAAATACTTACCAATAAATACAATCAGCAAAACTGTTCGGCAAATAGATGTACGTTGCTGAATTATAAACATCTTCGGCTGATGCTTAGCTTTCCCAATTACAAACAGGTGAAATATTACACTTTTGATATCCAAATTATGTACTATTCAGTGTTAGTCTCGTTACATTGCAGCTGAAATGTAGTTCTAACTGAAGATATTACCAGAGAGGCCCTATCGGTAGCAATGCTACATGGTTGCATAAAAAAACAGCCATCGTACATTCAACTCCGGGTTTGTGTTTATTCGGAAGTAAAACAGTATATTACGACTATTTTACTTCCGAGCAAACACAAGCCAAGCTATTATAAATACCAGCCCCATCGCATTTGCACCAGTAGCGTTAAATATATACATAGTTAACGTTGCATGGGTGGCCGCTCGTTGGATCAAGGGATACTTGCCTCTGGATTTTGAATCAAAATATGTAAAATAAAGATTATTATTCAATTTAAATAAATAAAATAGGTTATTTTAGCAGCTCGTTTGCTTCCTTGGTGACTTATACAAAGGCACTCTTGTACGTTGAGTTAAAGACATCGCAGAATCAGTTCAACAGCATTACATTGATTCATTATAGCGTGTAGTGACTGACGGTTTGGCTTTTATATTGTATGAAAAATAATATTACGTATACGAAAGTGCGGTATAAGCAGTTGGTTGCTATAAAGATATACTTGCTTACTTCCTTATTCACTTACTTACCACTGACCAAACGGCGATAAACTTCATTATGGGTGATTCGATGTTTGATTCAAATACGGTTACAAAGAGTAACTTAGAGCACCATGGGATCAGTGTTTAGGGTTCTTGCAATGAGAATATTTGCATATAGTATGCCTATGTATACGTATAGACATAAAATATACGTGTATATGTGACACACGGCTGTTCCAAATCGTCTAGGAAGTTGAAACTGAAATATACTATGCCTACATGACCGGAATGAAGGCAGGCAGGGAGAGATGCAGGTTGTTAGGCAGGCAAGCAAGAAGGCCGGCAGGCAGGCAGACATGCAGGCAGGAAGGCAGGTTGGCAGAAAGGCAGGCACAGAGTTAGGCAGGCAGGTCAAACAGTAATGGTGGAAATAATTATTTCTTCATCAAGATCAGAGGTTTTAAAACAGTGAAGCTGAAGTCCTGCTACTCTTCGTTGAATACGTGACCTGAGAATGTCTATGCAACCAGCGTGTTTGATACATGCAACCATTGAACACTACATGTGTACATTAAAAGTGAATTGTCAATGCGTTATTTTTTACATCCGTTTAAATTCACGACTTCCGGGTTTGCAAATATTTAGTTATGGATCGATGTGAGCTAATATACTTGAATATTTGGATGGCGTCGACTGCGCTCACATCACTTGTTAAGCTATGTGAGCGACTTGACCTCCCTGAACCCTGACCTGGCACCGAAACGGACAATTGCAGCCTGGCTATTGCGAACTTGATTTGATACAGCGCCGGTGAATAAACTGGTCTCCCGGACGTGGCTTATGTGTGGCTCTGAGAAATTTTTGAGATATACATTTACATTTATATCTGAGCTAGGAAATAGGGAGATGAATTTATTAAGAAGAAACAGTAATTTAAGCAGGTTTAAGTGGCAACCATTGATATGAACTGTCAGCGATTTTATTTTTATTAGCCTCCGTATAGGCTATCTGAAGGCTCGTGACCAGTCCACTTCCTCACTCGCTGATCCTCTCACTTACAGTCTATGGTCAGCATATTCACTATATCACAGTTCGCTGCGATCGCGGCAGAAGTCGAATTCTTTCAACACATTTCTCTGCTATCGGAGACTTTAACCATCGACCTGACAGTTAACAGTCGAACACGCTAGCCATAACGCCGACGTAATTAAATGCCTAATATCTCTCCACCCGCAAGACATAATATATTATTTATATACAAGGTACATTCATATTTTTCCATCATCCATTTCAGTCGATGGCTCCCCGAAAACCCAGGATACATGGTTCTGTATGTCATTAGGATTTGCATACTTTATTTGTTAATGCAGTTTAGTTCGATGGTAAAATCCAAAAGGACTAAATGTGCCTAAGCATTTCGCATCAGTTTCTTGCTAATTTCGTTAATAAGGCTTTCATCCAAAACCTCCACTGCCGAGTTTCATATTTCATGTTTGATCTAGATTCAGGGTAATACAGCCTAAGCTGAAATAATTAATACATTTTCTTAGATGAGTGCGTGGGTTTACATTGCCTACCTTGTGCATTTGACACCAACCCAATGGCAGTTACTAACTAACAATACACTAGACCTGCGTTTATTGTACAACTTTAATATATATATATATATATATAAACTTTATTTCGCGGCAGCACATAACAGCAACACAAAGAACTAAGATGAAAAAATCTTGCACTAACATTCGCATAGAAATAACCAATACTACAGTTCAGCGAAATATCATAACTGTCACAAAGCATCATTATCTGACGTTGTGTAGACAAAGCATACATTTAAGTTAAAAAATCTTCTTGTTGTTGATACTTAATTTTTTATTAAAACAATAGTGTCTCACGTCAATGTCTGACTGCAACGGCATACATCCAACATACAAAAATGTCCATCAAACAGTTGCTATCATTCACTTTGAAAAGCTTCCAAAATATTTTATTCCAAGCATTTGTCAACCTAGCATACTCACTTTTGGTAAAAGCCAAACATTCAGATACATAAGGCAGTAGTGGTTTACAATGTGCCTAGAATAAATGCAATAACACCATCTCATCCATGTGTCCTATGCCTGTGCCTTTAGAAAAACACTTTTAACAGACATGCTGCATTAGTTTTATAGCCAAATTAGGGTGAGACCCATTGTTGGTTTATGTATCACATACAGGTCACTTCTAAACATCTCCATTTTTGACAGAGCGGCTGTGAATTAGCTCAATCTCAAGACTCTGAATGTTTAAGTGCTGAAAAATTCTGAGAACATGATTGGGGAAAGTGTTTCAAGTACAAGTCAAGGAAATATCTGTGCACTTGTCAGCAAAGCACAGATTATTCTGGCAACGTAAATGCACTGTTCAAACCAGAATAAAACCTTAATTGCCGATCTATCTAATAGATTGTCGTCACAAAGGATATCAATGGGGTTTATGGAATGCTATATTATAAACCACACAAGAAGGGTTCTGGGAGTCATCTAGTGCAGGGGTTCTCAAACTTTATTTTTATTGTACCCCCAGGTAAAAAATCGAGTGGTGGCGTACCCCCAGCAAAGGCAGTTTCTGATGATCAGAAACAGGCGAGCTCGAAGTGCCCTTGCAATTAGCGTAGGACCATGGCATGGGTAGACAAATTTTAAATATAATTTTAAGAATGAAATGATATCAATAAAAGGTAAAATTAAATCACTATTACAAAGTCTTAATGTGTGCTGTGGGCCTGTTTCGACAAGCACAGATTTACAATTATCTCGTTTAATATTAATTTTGTCAATTTCAAACGCAAAGCTGGTTCGAGTTCAAGCATTGTTCTGTAGGCCTTATTTGTTTTTGATTGCTCACAGAACAAAAATTCTTCTTCGACGGCCTATTCATGATCATATCTAACATACACCATCAATTGAGCAAAGTTTGTAACATCTGTACTCTCATCTAACTGAATTGCAAAAAAATTGCTTTGCTTGAACCTATGAATGAGGATCATCTTTACATGTACCGGTACATGCAGTGGCGGCGATCTTGTCTGAGAGGTGGGGGGACAAAGTTGGCCATCGTCTGGTTGATGACCTTTTTTCAGGAATTCATATCCCAAAACAAATTTTGAACTTTCTTAGGAATTCGTCTCCACAAAAACTTCATGACTTTTTTTACTCATTCCCCTTTACATCCGGTCTCCCAACCATAATGTGATTACCTTTTTTTACAAATTCATCCCCCGAAAATTTCATGACCTTTTTACAAATTTCTTCTTCCTTTCTTACAATTTTCGGGGAGATACTTCTGCTCAAAACTTAAGTTTTTACCTCATCTGGTCAAAAAAGCAGTGGAAACACTCACGCGCAATTACATTTTTTTGGCTTTTTGGTGTTTCTTCCAAATTTGGGGGGGGAATGTATGGCGTGTCCCCTCCACCCTTAAAGGTGGGGGTACATGTCCCCCTCGACCCTCCATGATTGCCGCCCATGTGTACATGTACTTCAGAAGCTAAATCTTGAATGCGTCGGGAAACAGTTCTATTCGACAAATAAACAATGTCCAGTTTTTTTGCATTTGTCCCAGCAGACAAGTCACAATATATTTAGCAGCAGGTAATATTAGACTCTCCCCAATCGTGAGCGGTTCCCTGTTTGAGCAAATCGCAAACTGACCAAATGAGATGCCTCTAATGCTTGTGAGCTAGCTGCAGTAAACGACTTTAAACTTTTCTTACTTTATAGGCGTAGCTGTAAATTAAAAAAAATTCTTTGGGTTATAGCCCTCCACCTGGATTTTGCCTCCTCTTGAACGGTCTTCTTGTAAAGAATCTCCAAAAAAAGGTCATCAAATTTTTTTAAAGAATCTCAAAAAAGGTCATCATATTTTTTAAAAGAATCTCCCAAAAAGGTCATCAAATTTTTGTGAAGATCAGTGGTTGCCTCCTCTTGAATTTAAGTCTGGCTACGCTTCTGCTTTGTAGCATTTCTATTTTTCTTCGTTTAAGAAATTCAAGTAGAAAGTTAATAAAAGAAAGGTGGGCATAAGCTCCTAGAAAATTTATAGAAAAAGAAGCGTATGGTAGACGTAGAATAGTGACTTCAATAGTCAATAGCTAATCAAAGAAACATGGGAATAAACTCATAGAAAATTTCTTTTTTTCAATTTTTTTCGCTTACCCCTTAACGACACCTGGCGTACCCCTAGGGGTACGCGTACCACCGTTTGAGAACCGCTGATCTAGTGAAACCTATCTCCCCTTATTGATTGTCTAGTACAACAGTAACTTAATTATCTGGACACTTAATATAGTCACTCTTGAATAGCTCACAAAAACGCTGGATACGCTATTTTAGAAGATGATTTTAAAATTAACTGAAAGCCAACAGTTCACTAATAAGAAAGCAATGCTAGGATAAACCCAAAACGATTATGTGCTTTGTAATGGTATAAACGTAAGTTAAATTCTTTTGAAAATGGTCATCATTTGCCACGTTGAGAGACTTCTTCATAAACTGGTTGCAATTTGAGTTCAGTGTATGGATCGTCTCGATTCATCTGACTTTGAGTCATCTCCAAATCCTGATAAATTTTAGTTTCTGTTGCCGAACTGATCGATGAGGCATTCGCTCTCCTATGGTAGCACAACCTCCATTATTATTACAATTTCAAGTTTTTTTAATTATCCCATTATCAGTAAGCGCATCATGGCTTTTCGACATTAATATGCGATAAGGTTTCTAAAGTAGTTTCGCTTTCATGACATTTATTTATGTTTTTATTACTAATTATAATAGCAGGCTAATTTATCGTAATCGTAATCGTAATCTCCAAACTTCTAAAGCGCCACTCGAAGGCCAAGCGCAGGACACCAGCCTATTCACGAGCGCTACGTCAGATCAGAGGGGGTTTCCAGAGAGTAGTCCAAAAGAGGTCCAAGTCCAAATTCCAGGAGGCCAAGCCAAATCAAAGGGGGTTTCCAGGAGTAGTCTAAAAGAGGTCCAGGTCCGATTTCCAGGGTACCAGATCAGAGGGTTTCCAGAGAGTGGTCCAAAAGAGGTCCAAGTCCAAATTCCAGGAGCCCAAACCAAATCAAAGGGGGTTCCAGAGAGTAGTCTAAAAGAGGTCCAGGTCCGATTTCCAGGGTACCAGATCAGGGGGTTTCCCGAGAGTGGTCCAAAAGAGGTCCAAGTCCAAATTCCAGGAGGCCAAACCAAATCAAAAGGGGCTTTCCAGAGAGTAGTCCAAAAGAGGTCCAAGACCGATTTCCAGGGTACCATATCAGGAGAGGCAGAGCAGCTGTCAAGGCGGGTGTCGGTTACGGCGAGAAGAATTGGAAGGCGGAGTATCAGATGAGTCAGGGTAGGAGTATTTGAAAAGGTGAGACTTCAGTTTTGAGTGGAAAGCCCGGGGGGGTGATAGATAGAGGAACATGAGGATGAGGATGAAGGACGGGTTGCAATGATGATGGAGGCACCAAGAAACTGCGAAATTCAGGGGGGAGATCATTCCAGAGGCGTGGTGCTGTGATGGAAATGGCTCGGTTGGAGAACTTGAGGTGAGTAGTGGGGGTCGAGAAAGACTTACCAATATAATAATGGCAAATAATGTTAAAATACACTAACCTGTAAATATTATTTCGGACAACCTATGCGACGATGATATTCGAGATGACAATTACGCATAGAGCCACAATCACTACAGCGATAACTGAAAACAACAAAGCACCAGTTGAGCAACAGGTCGAACAGGTTTTCAATGCAAGATAATCAAACTTACACAGTTGGTCGCTATGTTTGATAAGCAAAAACCAGTTTCTCTTGTATGGACGACTGTTCCAACGTTTCGCTCTGATAGGTAAAAATGATCAGTAAGCAGAAAACAACTCAAAGTGCAAAGAAAGATATACGATATTCCACTTGCAGTCATCCCAAATACAGGCATTTTTAGCAAGAAAGATGAACGAAGAAGCAAATGAAAATAAAGTTCAATTAGAATGATGTCAGTACAAGGATTATTGGCCATTATAAATATCTGACTGTCAAATTACTCAAAAGTGGCATAGCTAACTGATGACTATTCTCGTTCAACACATGCTTTCAAAGAAACTTCAGAAAAAAGAACAAGTAGTCCGGTGTTCATATTACGTTAGTGGGCAGTGCTTCAGAAAGGTAACATAATTACATCTACCAGACTAATGCTTGACATGTAAGTAAGCAATGGACGCTTTTCTACAACATTTTGAGCATTGCTCAGATATTATTTACTGTAGGTATTTATACTAATATCCCAGGTGTTAAACCTGATGCAGTTCATAAAATGTTTACAACATCTGTTAAAACACGTGTTTAGATTTTATTTATTTATTTATTTATTCCGGATATTTCTATAGCGCCTCTCGAAGTCAATATAATATTGACTCAGAGGAGTTACATGAGGCGCTACATAAATGGTTGGGTAATCTACATGGGTGACTTTCTACATTGGTATGGCGGTATTTGTTTCATCCCGATAGAGTTCGAGTCCTATCTGATGAACTCGTCATGGGTCCCAGCTGAAGCAATCGGTCTTCCGGACAGGTCCCTGGCCCATGGTACCGGGGTAGGGGTTCCTTTCGGTTGATTCTGCCAAATGACTGTCCCATCTTTTGCTCCCTTGTCGAGAAGCCTCGATGGACCACGTGACCACACCCACGCGGGGGAAGTCCATATAAGCCTGGAATTCGGGGTTCGCAGCATTCGGGCAGGAGTGCGCATCTTGCCCGGATCGCTGCGTGGCTGGTGACTTGTTCTTCTAAATTCGGTATGAGAAGTTATTTTATCATGGTATGTTCATTATAGATTCACATTTATATTTTATTATTATGTTTCAAAATATTGTATCTGAAATTAATTTCTTCATTAAATTACTGTTATATATTAATCGTGAAGTTCTCTTCTTCTAGTGGCTAGTCTTCCACAGGTTAAGTAAAGCAGAGTTTTTCAAACTGTGGTCCGCGGACCCCTGGGGTCCGCAAAGGATTTGGCGGGGTCCGCAAGAGCGTTCTGAAAATAATGTGATGCTTGACACTGTATGGTTTTATCATTAACAGCCTGTGTTTTCAAATTCATACGCTACTTACACCAGTTCTGTGATGCTGCTGATAGTTATTCTTTGCGTACTAGGGCCTACAGTGACGTAAATAAGATGTAGGCTTATGGTCACGTTACATTTCTAGCCTAATAACACGTGTGTTTTTTTTATAAAATTTAATATAGGGCCTATAATTTCTGCAAATCGACTGCCAATCATTTCTGCATCCAATGTAAGCGCGATGTATTTGAAGCCTTCATCAGAAGTAGGCCTACAACTAGATTCCATTTAAAAAAGTTTAAGATATTCACAAAACAAACTTTGAAAGTCTACAAGTGTTTCATTTAGAAAATCAACACTGAATATGAACCTGATTATTTTTTCCATGGAAGAAACACCGAAGCTCTAGCTAGGACTCTAGGCTAGTTGTTTTTACATAAACGCTATATTTTCTTCTAATTGTAACTCTGGACTGACTTGGGTTTTCTGAAAAAACACACTTGCTCTATAGTCTATAGCATTAAGTATTACAAGACATAGTTAGCTAAATAAATGTCAAAAATGGACTCTAGTGGTTCCTCCAGTGAAGGCTTCATTTGCAATATGCTGGTCTATTTCCGGATTGTGTATTCTGGACTTATAGAATTAGAAATTTGGACTTGTAGAATTAGAAATTTGTGGAATTCGCCTGGTTTTAGCCTTTAGATGAACGATAATACAGAGATTTGTAAAGCATATCCCTATTTCGTTCACGTTTGCTGTTATATGCTAACTATATAATTTTGCTGTTTGTATGATGGATAACTTTCTGAAACGTAAGAAAACAGTGCTTAGGCCTATCCAAACTAGCACCAATTATGGACAGTTTTTGCAGAGCAAAGCAAGCACATCCCTCTCGCTGACATTACTGGCTTTTGGCGAAACCGATGTTATTCATTTCTTTTAAAAATGACTGTGTTCCATAGTTATTGCAGGGAGTTAATAACAATTTATTTAGTGTTACTTTTTATATTATAATAGTCCTCAGCGTCATAAATAAGCAAGCGTGTATTATGGAAATAGTCTATCTGCCTGTTATTTTTTATTAAATTTTAAGGATAGGGGCCTAAATTTTGCTTTGTAAATACTGGGGGTCCGCGAGCTATGCCTAGAAAAAATAGGGGTCCCCGGTCCAAAAAGTTTGAAAACCTCTGAAGTAAAGTAATGACTCTTCGGGTTGATCTCGTAAATGTCATGTAATCAGACGACTTAGCTTCGTCATAATTAGTATATCAGTTGTCAAATTCAATTCTATCATGCCAACCATATGTGGGCTAGTTTCCTTCCCCATTAGATTAGATAACCGTTAGTATGGACTAGAAATAGTCCATATTATATCAACACTCAGAGGCGCTCCGGACTACAGCATTTGATACTGTGCCGGAATTTTCACGCCGAAGCGCCACGAGCAATTGCGAGTGAAGGACTTGCCCAAGATCCGTACGCAGCGGCTAGAGTGGGATTCGAACCAGCAACCCTCCGGTCACAAGGCGCCGAACTTACCACTGAGCCACCACGCCCCACAGATGTCTTAGATTTGTCTGAGGCTTATGAGGCAATACGAATATCCAATCGTTTGCGTAAATGAATATAGTAAAACGGAATCGCATAATTTTGGTTATTAAACAAACAATGGCCACAATATGCATACGAGTAGGACAATGAAGACACCAGAAATGAGTATATATACTTAGAGAGGCCACATCCATTATTGCTAATAGTTTTTGTCTTTTTTTCGACATACTTGGCGCCGTGCTTAGTTGCATTCTTGTTTTACTTGACACCCTTTCGTATAGTCCTAAACCAAAACAACGTCAATTCAAATACACAGAATGAATAATTAACCATAAGCAGAACACGTTAAGATTGACTTAAGTTTCATTTCATTTTAATAAGTTGTGAAACATATCGAAAGAGTTAAACTATTAAGCAGAGCAATGGAATGAAGCTAATATTTCGTTAAACAAAAGTCAGCAAATGAACTCATAGTCAAGTCGTGTTTTTTTTATTTCAATCAGATCGACAAAAAAATAACAAGCAGATGATGAAAAAGAAAGATTGGTTACAAAGGGGGTCCAAAGGGATCGAAATCCCGTTAAGAGGGACATCCTAAGTACGAGAATTTCCCATAAATTAAAGAGAAGGAGTTAATACAAGATCCCAAGAGGAGATAGAACAGCCACAGTTTAACTGCACAAGCAACTAGACTTTGAAAATCCAAAGAAAATGAAACTTTTAAAATAGCAAATGTACGACCTTAACTATTGGAATAGAGTTGAATGCCTGATGACCTAATAGTGAAGTGACGAGTATTAGTGCAGCGTTTCTTGTATGGTGAGTGTGGAGGTCGGTGCCCAGTTGGAGATAGTTGTTGAATATTGAAGATAGCAGTCCAGTTTTAGGGTATTAAACCAGCAGACGAGGTCTTTCGACGAGGGGCGGGGTGATTCCCTACGCAACCTAAATAGGATGATATTAGTCTAATCGAGGTTAAGAGTAAGTCTGTTTGCTCCAAACCAGTCAGCAATTTTAGATAATTCTTTATTTAAGGTGTCTTGTAGAACTTGCCACAAACGATGAGAAAAGAAAGCATTGCTACAGTCAGCAAACAAGATTATAAAAAATTTAAAGGAGAAATAGTAGGGGGCCAAGATTAGACCCCTGTGGAACCCCAAACCTAATTACACCGTTCTTGGAAAGTACTTCATTACATATTACGCTTTGAGTATGATCCTGGACATAGCTGATGAACCAGTTTAGCGGAGTGCCTCTATTCCTTAATTTTCAAGTTTTTTTATTAACATTTTATGGTCGACTATTTCGAAAGCTTTGAAAAGATCAAAGAATACCCCACCGAATAATCGTTGTTATCAATAGCTTTGGAGATCGTATTGCATGCTTCAAAGTGACATATATTGTGAATGGCCAGACTGGAAACCATGCTGAGATCGGCAGGTAATATTTAAGTTATTGCCATAAAACATTATACATAAGATTTTCGCAAAATTTAGGGAAATAGAGAAGGCTAGAGATTGGCTGATAATTATTAGCCATATTGTCCCTATCCTCCTTTTTATAAATTGGTAAGACTTTGGCAATTTTTAAAGCATGGGGGAACAATCCGTTTACTTAACGAACAATTAATTACCTCCGCTAGAGGATGGGCGACATTGGCGAGACAGGAGTGGCTATACAGGGATCGATGTCGTCCAATACTCTACTGTGTGAAAGGCGTATAGCTGAGCCACTGTCTATAATCTCCTGAGCTGCAATAGGCAGAAGGCTCATCGAATTTAAATGAGGAATAGGCATATAAGTCGAAAAGTATAAGGGGATATCTGGTAAATTTTCCGCTGAGGAGCTTGCGTTATGAGTAAACTACTTATTGAGGCTATTTGCGTTTTGTACAGCGCCCTTGACAGGAATCTCATTGATTTTTTAGCGATTCAATAAGGGTTTCCTTTTGCCCGGGATTAAACCGAGCGTTTAAGTTTCCATATTTTCATGAGGTCATTTTTATGCTTACAGAATTCTCCAGCAGAGTAATTCTTTTCAGCCGTAATTCTGACAGCTTTGAACTTGTTTATAATGTTCAGTAAATTTCTTTTTATTCAAAGTAGTCGAATTTCTTACATGCTTAAAATTGTAGAGGGAAGTTTTCGTATAACTGGATTTAAGGGTCCCGGTAGTAATCTACGGTTTTTAAATTAAGTTCTTGCCCCTTATTCTTCAACATAGAATGGAAGGCTCCTTTATAAAGCTCAAAGAATAATTCGTAGTCCTGATTTGGATCTCCTTCAGTACATCTATGCTGAAGAAAAATTTTACACTGTTAAAGAGTAAACCTAGGCTAATAATAACGCGTATAATAAAATTCAGGCAGAAATTAATAGGCTAATAACAACGAAACATTTTGATAATTTAAATGTACATGCATCTATTTTTCATAAAACGGATCATTCAGGAAAATTACAGTGAATGGTTTATTTGTGCAACTCTCATCTATCAACAATGTTATCATAAAAATCAATCGTAACTATCAGTGCTTACTTGTTTGGCAGACAACCTTCTTCTGATCGGTGCATCTGACTGCCTTCCAACCGCCAGTCAACGCATCAACGGAAATACATTGAACACGTAATGAATATGGGTTGTCTGACCAATTGCTGTATTTGACTTCATCTGACGCGTCTAATGGTGCCGATATTTGAGGAAATTAAGAAACAGTCAATCCTTGATTCTACTTTCAACTATTGCATTACTGCACATTTGCCTAAATAGACTAAACAAAATTTAATTTTCATTTTTTGCACGAACCGAACACAGAGGGGTTCTCTATTACTGCCTAAAGATGTCATTCAAATTCTTGAATCAACATCATCACCTTCATCATTATGAACCTGTAGTATTATCATTGATAATTGTTTCAACTTTCGAAAATAAAATTAGCACTATTTTTTTGTTTTGCACAACCCATGTGTGTCGTACAGATCAGACAAATCGTAGCTTCACATGTGCCGAAGCAGCGGAAATGAGCTACACTGGTCTTGAATCAGTTCAAATTATTCACGTTCATCGTTTCAAAGGCAGCTTTACAAATATAATCGCAATTTAATTTGCGACTTTCTTGAAACCAAAGTCTTATGGACAAATACGGTAGCGTCTGAATTCTGAAACATTTAAGCGCGACTCCATTTGACATGGCAGTCCTGGAAGGCGATGTTCAGTTCGAATTATTGCTAAAATTAGTCTGCATCAAGGTTTCGGTTATCTTGATGTTCATGTCATGTTAACATTAACATCCAATCTGACGATAACTAAATAGACTCTGTTGTGATAGGCCCTATAATTTTTGTTGTCTGCAATGTACGTGTTAATTATGAATAGCGCAACACTGTTGCTCTTTTCTGCTGCTTTAAAAGTAGGCCCTAACTTTAATTCTAATACTATTAGGCGCACTATTAAAGGGCACTATTAAGGGCAATTCTTTACTTAGGCGCAAAAAGTGCCTGGCCTTAAATTGTGTGCAGTTTCATAAGGGTTTTAAGTATTTAAGTAAATAATGAACCTTTATTTGCACCTGAAAAGCGCTCAACCATTGCATTGTATACAGGATTTACATAAACTGCATGACATTGCGGACCCCTACAATAGGACCAGAATATTTAATAGACATAACAGGAACAGATTAAATATAACTGAAGATACATTTATTTACAAAACTACTTATGAACAGTTCTATCTAGAGTTAAAAGTAGTTTTTTTATCGATTCGTGTTTAGATTTATAATATATTGTGTTTATTTATATTTAATTAATAATGAGTGAACTTATTCTTCGTTAACCTGTTGTTTGCCCTATCCAATTCCATGTATAATTTCGCAATCCAATCCAGTAGCTGAATCCTGCATTCAGCTTACTGCTTCTTCTAAGAATGTCCAGATCATCATCGTTAAGTGCTGCCAAATCTCCACCATTCTTAAGACACTGATTTCTTGCATCATACCACAATCGAGCTCTGTCACCTGGTCTGACGCAGCCATTAGATATGCGTTGGACATTTTCAGAGTTGCATGAAGAACCTAAAGTTGTCCAGTGTATTGAACAATAATAAATCTATCTTAATTATGGCATAAAACGCTATGCAGGTTGTTTTGCGAAAATCTTTCACGACATTAAATTACTGTCCTATGTCAAATTTTAACAGGCATTGGTGTCACAACAACTGTATCAAACACTTGTATGTGCACATATATTATGTATATATCTTGTGATATTCCTCCATATATCTTTAATTTTATCATGCACAGCGACTGGAAGAATTCAAGACTAATGGTAAAAAATACTTGCTTTAGTATTCATGAATAAAGATTATGCCACTACCCAATAACAAGTTTGATAACATGTGCATAGTAGATGAACTGCTGTTGACTCTAATGGTACTTATTCTTTTTTGTATGGGTTTTAGTTGGTGATCTTGCAATGTCGACGTAATAAAGATGTTCAAATATAATTTCTAGGAGGCCCAATAGATTGATTCTTCGATTCTAATGAGTTAGGACCTATTTAACAGGTCGTTTCCGGCATAAACCGCCAATGCGCTTCCTTCTACGTTTAGAAATTACAATATATTCTTTATTCAAAACCTGTTTAACATAATTTAATCAGTCATCGTCTATCAAGCGAGAAAAGAAGCGACACTGAGTTATCGTTTTCAGTTACTAAGACACAAACTGCACATTAATATAAGCAAATCCAGCCAGCCTCTTATGGTTGAAATATATTATTGAGAATGGTTTAATATTGCATTAAAATTGGCTGCAAGTTCTGAAAATTGCGGTGAAACCGCTTGCTCTCCTGAAGAACAATGAAATAGCCTATGTTATAATTAGGACCTATTTGATATATTCATGAATAGTTTCGAAATTGTCATTTACACTATTATCTGCAAGTGACATACAGATCTCAGATGTCAGTAGATTTTTTTACACAACAAGTTACATAGCATAAGTTTGACATGTGACTTAATGAGTGATATTTTGGACAGCGCTTGAAACTATGCACAGAACTATTTCGAACCTATTTTATGCATTACCGCCTTGAGAGTTTAGATTCTAATCGATTTGCTAAACTTCAATGATTTGCTTCAGCGAAACGCTCAGAGACAAGAAGCCAGTGTAGCTAAAAGGAAGTACAATTGTGACATGGTCTCGAAGATCATGAAAATTATATGCTAGGAATAGCTTACTATGTCAAACATAGCATTATCAAGCCAAAAGTTTTCTTTGTCGGTTTTTTTTGCATCGTTTCATACTTGGATGTGTCATTATATCTGAGTACAATCTAATAATTTGTCTATTTCAACATATATTTTCTGCCTACCTTAAAATGTACTTGTTTAGATAGGATGTATGAACCCCCTACAGCAATATTTTAGATACCTACATAGCTTTTATATTAAGATTCATACGTGCGTGCATACGCTACATCGAACATCAGTGTCCAAACTGAATATTACTGTGCCAAGAGTTAACAAACCTGAATATTGACAAAGGTAGTATCCTGGATTCCTGGGATCCTGTGCCAAATAAATTCGATCACTAAGTAACATAACGTGAGTGTAGTCTTCATGCAGTACTTCAATCCCACCTGCAGAAGCAGGACAATATTAGTATTAATTATTTCTCATTAACAAAAACTCACCAATTTAATGGGATTCATATGGACTTTTGAGGGTTACTTGACATACGCTATATTAATACCCTGTATAGTACATGGAGCAAACCTGAACAAAAACTTCAACTTAGATTAATTAAACTAGTGGAATGAAAAACAGTGAAAATTAAATGGACAATGCCTAAAAGCCTCATAATGAATCTAGGCAGACTTTACTTTGTGATAAAACTTGGTTATCTGAATTGCTATATAGATTTATTTTCAGACATTAGTACTATCTAGTAGTACTAGCCTAGTAGTTGTAGTAGTAATAGTAGTAGTAGTAGTAGTAGTAGTAGTAGTAGTAGTAGTAGTAGTAGTAGTAGTAGTAGTAGTAGTAGTAGTAGTAGTAGTAGTAGTAGTAGTAGTAGTAGTAGTAGTAGTAGTAGTAGTAGTAGTAGTAATAGCAGCAGTAGGAGTAATAATAATAGTATTAGTTGTAATAATAACAATAATAATAACAATAATGATTTCCCTTTCTGTCTTCGACATGAGGGATCAGAAATACCTCGGGTAAAATAATAATAATAATAATAATAATAATAATAATAATAATAATAATAATAATAATAATAATAATAATAATAATAATAATAATAATATTAACGCGGTGGCCTTTAGCGGCTCAATGGTATCAGCCCAGCAGGACTTGGACGAGGGTTAACCGTTCCGGAAAAAAACAACTATTTTAATCTCTAAGACCCTGAGGGAACGAAGTACCTCAGGGCATCATAATAATAATAATAATAATAATAATAATAATAATAATAATAATAATAATAATAATAATAATAATAATAATAATAATAATAATAATACAAATAGTAATAATAATAATAATAATAATACAAATAGTAATAATAATAATAATAATAATATTCGTTGACTGATTCAAACTGACAAGTACGTAGTAAGATTATACGAAAACGAGTTTAACAGGAGTCGAATTTACTGTAGCCTACAAGGCGCCATCAGTCATACATCTAGGGAACGGAAGGCTGTCTGCCTTGTGGACAGGCGGATATCGTACCCGCGTCATTCTGATCTTCTGATCTTCATGCCACCATCTTACCATTCAACCATCGCCCCACCCATTAACTATACAAAGCAATCGGTTGATCAACCACAGCGCGCCTATGCTGAAACAAATAAAATGAATGTAGGCATTTTACCTTTAGAGATGAATGGTTGTCCATCGACCCATTTCCATTCATTGAATGGAGTCTTTCTTCCGGATGTCCATGCATCAGAACTTCCTATATTTGCCTTTAGATAGTTTGTTAAACCATCTTGCTCGTTCTGGTTACAAATGACAGGCAGCGAGGAACTTTTAATATTGCAAAGATTCCACGCATCATTCCAATCCAATGCACTATCTACTTTAAAATAAGAAATGCTTCTTGTATTGCTGTTCCCACAAATCTTTTGATGTGAAGTACTCTTGTCAGCAGCAGTGAACTCTATGGTGAAAATAATAGACAAATAATCTCGAACTGGCAACTACGTAAACATTATAACGCAAATAATAAATGCACTGTGAGTTGTTTCAAGGATACTTACTCCTAAGTAAAAACATTTTGTCGCTGGTCAGAGGCGCAAAATATACGTACAGATATACATCTGGACGACAAAACAAATAAGATTATGTCTTTCAACACTATAAGATCCAGTCCACGCCTCAACTGTATTTATCGCATTAAAGTCTTGAAAGATATAATTAACGTAAGCAAAATATTATCTAATCTAATTACTTCTGTAGCGTCTAACATATACAGTAGGAGGCATCAATCTAACCTAGGTAGCAAAATTTCATAATCTATTAGAGAAACCCGGTCAAAAGGCAGCGGTTTTAAGTGAAAGAACTTAAGAACTTTAACTGGTAAAAACCTGACTACTTACGAAGCAATACAATCAGCAAAACTGTTCGGCAAATAGATGTACGTTGCTGAATTACAAACATCTTCATCTGTTGCTTTACTTTGCCCAATTAGAAACAGTTAGAATCTAACACTTCTGATATCCAAATTAGGTTCTATTCAGTTTTAGTATCGTTATATTGCAATAATGAAATTTAGTTCTAACTGATGCTGTTGCCAGAGAAGCCCTATCTGTACCAGTGCTACAGGCTTACATGTGAAAAAGACATCGTACAATCATTTCCGGGGTTGTGTTTGCTCGGAAGTAAAACAGTCTATTAGGACTGTTTTACTTCCGAGCAAACACAAGCCAAGTTATAATTAATAAAGCAGCACCATCGCATTTGCACCAGTTGCTTCAAATATATACATAGTTAACGTTGCATGGGTGGCCGCACTTCTGAGCAAGGGGTGCTTGCCCCTGGATTTTTAATCAAAATATGTAAAATAAAGAATATTATTCAACTTAAATAAATAAAATAGGTCATCTTAGCAGCTCGTTTGCTTTCTTGGTGACTTATACAAAGGCACTCTTGTTCATTGAGTAAAAGACATCGGATATACAACCAGTTAAACAGCATTACATTGATTCATTATAGCCTGTAGTCACTGAAGATATGCTATGCCTACGTGACCGGCATGAAAGAAGCCAAGTATATAGGAATGCAGATTGCCGGGAGGCAAGCAAGAAGACCGCCAGGTAGGCAGATGTGCAGGCAGGAAACTTGAGGAAAGCAGGTAGGCAGAAAACGGGTAGATAGTCAGGCGGTACCGGAAGATATGTTTCTTCATCAAAGATTAAAGGTTTTAAAACAGTGTAGCTACAATGCTGCTCCTCTTCGTTGAATACTTGACCTGAGAATGTATTTGCGACCAGCGTGTATGACACAGGCAAACATTGTGCACAACATGTGTATATTAACAGGCCTATTCGAATTGTCAATGCGTTATTTTTCACATCCGTTCAAATTCACGACTTCCGGGTTTTGCATTGTTTAGTTATGGATCCATGTGAGCTAATATACATAATATTTGGATAGCGACGACTGCGCACAGATCATTTGTTATTATTATTACAACAGAGGTTTTATATAGCGCCCGTTTAGGTTATCTACTCAGAAGCTATGAGTAGATAACTATGTTCGAGCTAGGGAATAGGGAGATGAATCTATTAAGAGAAAACAGGCTTAATAGGCAGCCATTGGTATGAACTGTCAACGATTTCATCAGACTTGTTGTCCTCGAGACCGAGGTCTCGGTCTCAAGTGCACTCGAGTTCGTTTTTAAAAGTCTTGGTCTTGGTCTTGGTCTTGAGACCAAAGGTCTTGGTCTTGGTCTTGAGGTTCAAGGTCTTGGTCTTGGTCTTGGTCTTGAGGTTCAAAGTCTTGGTCTTGGTCTCGCAAGACCAAGACCAAGACCTGCTGTCAATATGAACAGTCATTTAACAAAACTCAAGAATTTAAAAACTTATCAAGCCTGTATGCATCATAACCTACAACAAATACCTACGGACGGATGCAAGTCTTGTTGGTCAGGAAAACCCATCGGCAGCAGCAACTAAGTTATGCTGTATATGGAAGCCCTGCCGAGACATGTTTCTGAAGCCAGATAAACCATGGGAGGATTTCAAAAAGGCTCACGATTTGTACATTTACATCCAGTGCTTGAAAAGTTACTGTGTGTGCCAGCGACTTCAGCACCTAGCTATGGAAAGTATTTTGTTCACATGGCGGAATTTTTATGAGGCCCACAAGGCACGTATTGGTCAGAAAATTCTGAGCGAATTGTTTTTTTATATTAAATACAAAAGGCGTTTGGAATAACATTTTGCATGAAGGACTTTTGTAAATACGAATTCGGAATTCTCTGCAGTCTGCATTTAATGCTAATTTGCTTGAATAAAATGAACGACTGATCCTCTGATCTGATCCTCTGCCTTCCAAGCTATCTCGTCCTCAACGACACCCTCCATAACAGCTGTCCTGCCTCTCTCTGGACTCTCTGGAAACCGGACTCGGACCACCAACGGACATCGATCTCTGGACAACCCCTCGGATATGTCGCAGCGCTCGTGAATAAGCTGGCGCTTTGCGCTCAGCTTTACAGTGGCGCTGTAGAAAATTGGAGATTACGATTACGATTACGACTCGCGTTTTCATTAAAATATCGACTCCACAATTTTTTGTGTAAGGAAAAGAAATCTTGGCCTGAATGGGATTTTTTGGGTCTTGGTCTCGGTCTTGGTCTTGAGGTTCAAAGTCTTGGTCTTGGTCTTGGTTTTGAGGTTCAAAGTCTTGGTCTTGGTCTTGGTCTCGAGGTTCAAGGTCTTGGTCTTGGTCTTGAGGTTTAAGGTCTTGACAACAAGACTGGATTTCATTTCTCTTAGCCCCAGTATATCTGAGAGCGTGTCACCAGTCCACTTCGTCATTGTCTGATCTCCCCACTGACAGTCTATGGTCATATCACAGTTCGCTAGGATCGCGGCTGAAATCGAATTCTTTCAACACATTTCTCTGATATCGGAGATTTGAACCCTCGACCTAACATTTAACAGTCGAGCACGCTAGCCATTACACCGTCATAATTAAATGCGAAATATGGCTATACCCGCGAGACAACATATACCTTTATATAAAAGATGCATTCATAGTTCTCCATCATCTATTTCAGTCGATGGTTCCTCAAAAACCAGGATACATGACACGGTTCTTTGTTTCATTAAGATTTGCATAATTTACTTGTTAATTGTTTTTAGTTCGATTGTAAAATCCAAATGGACTAAACGTGTTTAACACCTAAGTGCTTCTTGCTATATTTCGTAGAAGAAACTTTTATAAAAAAATTCACTACCGACCTTCGCAACTCATGTTTGATCTAGATTCATAGATACAAGCTGAAGTAATGGATAAATTTTCTTAGATGAGTGCATGGGTTTAGATTGCCTACGTTGTGCATTTAACACCCCCCCTAATGGCAGTTACTAATCAACAATAAACAGCACATGTGTTTTGCACAACTTTAATATTATAAACTTTACTTCGCCATAGCCTGGCAGCACCACATACAAACAACACAAAGAACTAACTGAGGTTTAGTAAATCTTCTACATTCGCATGGAAGTAACCAATACTACAGTTTGTCAAAAACCATCACTAACTGACGTTGTGCAAACAAAGCAAAGATTTCAGTTAATTTTTATTTACTGACATATACTTTTGGTAAAAAAAATTGTCTCATGTCTGCAACGACAAACATCCAGCATACAAGAAAATGTCCTACAAGCAGTTACTATCATTTACTTTAGACAGCTTCCAAAAGATTCTATTCCAAGCAGTTATCAACCAGGCATACTCGCTTTTGGTAAACACAAAACGTTCCCATGCATTGAGCAGTAGTCGTTTACAATGTGCCTCGATTAAATGCAATATCACCATCTCAGCCACGTGTCCTTTCCCTTCAGAAAGAATACTGTTAATTAACAGACTTATAAAATTTGCAAATTGCTTCACCAAGACTGGTTTTAAAATGACTCCCACTAACTAGGGTAGACTCCGAATTATTTTTGCTTCATCAACATTTAAATTTTTAATCTAGCGCTACACAGTCCGTCAAAGAGCAATTACATATTCGTTACTAACATATGAGCAAATGATTATGCAGTTTATTTTGACTAAATTACTCTATTTGAAAAGAATTCTGCATTATTTTAATACCTAAATTAGGGTATTGGTGTATCTATCATAAACGTGTCTCTTTCAAGACATCTCCATTTTATGAGAGAGCAACTGCGAATTAGTTCTGTCTCAAGACTCAGCATGCTTTAGTGCTGAAAAATTCTGAGAACACCATTTGGAAAATTGTGCCACAAAGAAGTCAAGGAAATTGTTATGCAGTTTTGCAACGCAAAGATTATTCTGGCTACCAGTGCGCCAAAACCTAAATGCATTTTTCAAACAGAACAAAAACCATAAACGCCGATTTATCTAATCGATATTGTCACAGAGGTTATCAAGTGAGTTTATGGAATATTATATTGGAAACCACTCACGGATGGTGTTGGATCTAGTAAGGCCTAAGCCTTCTTATACACCACTACGCGATTGTCTGTTAAAATAGTAACTTAATTATCTGAACATTTAATATAGTTACTATTGATTAGCTCACAAAACGCTGGTTACGCTAGTTCAAATGATATAAAGATTAATTGAAAAAACCCAGTTCACAATTGAGAAAGCAATTCGAAGATAAACCAAAAAAACGATAATGTGCTTTATAATAGGGCTGTACCGAATATTCGCTTCGTATTCGCTTCGGGGCCGAATAGTAGGAAAAATAGCTATTCGGTATTCGGCCGAATAGTAGCGGTCGGGCCGAATACGAATAGTGGTCACGTGACATCTGTTTCTGCATGTGCGGCTGCTATAGCGAGTGGAGTGAACGTTAAGTAAGTGATAATCTCTAAGTATAGTTAAATTTGTTCCATTCCTAGTTTACACAGAGTGGCAGAAGGATGCAAAAATTACATGTAGTTAACTGTTTACCTTTAGTTTATGTATTAAATTTACTGAACTGAAACTGTTGCTTACATTTGAAATTTTGAATGTTGTCGGTAGACCTACATGTATTTTGTACACTATTCGTATTCGTATTCGGCCGAATAGTTGGTCCAATTATTGTATTCGGCCGAATAGTGATAATCACCTATTCGGTACAGCCCTACTTTATAATGGTATGAACTTAAGTTAAAGTTCTCTAAAAATGGTCATGATTTGCCACGTTAAGAGACTTGTTCATAAACTGGTTGCAATTGGAGTTCAGCGTAGGGACCGTCTCGATTCACCTGTCTTTGAGTCATCTCCAAATCCTGATAAAGTTTAGTTCCTGTTGCCGAACTGATCGATGAGGCATTCGTTCTCCTGTAGTAACAGAAGTCAACACAACCTTCTTATTAATACATTTTCAAGCTTGTAAATTATCCAATTATCAAAAAGAGTATAATGGCTTATGGTATTAATATGCAAAAAGGTTTCTAAAAGTAGGTTTGCGTTCATGACATTTATTTATGCTTATGTTACTAATTAAAATCGCAGGTTATTATAACAATCTAAGGATTATATGCCCAATACTTACCAATATTATTATAAAGCCAACTAATGTTAAAATACACTTACCGGTAAGTATACTTTCGGACAACCAATGCAACGATTATATTCGAGATGACAATTACACATAGAGCCACAATCACTACAGCTATAACTGCAAATAGCATAGCACCAGTTAAGCAACAGGTTGAACAAACTTCCAATGCAAGTAAATCAAGCCTACACTGTTGGCTACTATGTCTGATAAAAATAAAGCAGTTTCACATGTATAGACTAAGAACCAGAGGTGGACAAACTGCGGCCCTCGGGCCCGCCAACACTTTTTATTCGTCCCACACAATTCTTCAGAATTTTTTAAAATTCTGTCCGCGAGAAGTTTTCTTCGTTTTACTCAGGTGCGCTGCTCTCTTATTTACTATTCCGGTCTCGTCTTTAATAATGACTCGATGCATTAACTCTGCCGATCTGCCCCACTTCCCCACAGAGGCTTTTGCACATAATCTGAACGCAGAAGTGAAATACCTTAAAGTAAAGCTAATGTTGCTTTCAAAGCAGGTGAAAGAACAAAACTGCGGTCACTTTCGTATACCCTCCAGTTGCAAACATAAACTGTCATAGTAGAGTCTGCGGAAAATAAATTATAACCTACAGCAGTTGAGTTTGACAGAAGAGTTCTCCAGACGATTTGTGGATTTTAAATCAATTGAGACTGAATTTCCTATCCTTACTATACCGTTCACATTTGACATTGACCACTAGCACCTACGGAACTTCAACTAAAGTTGACCGACCCACAATGTGACATTGTTCTCAAGGAGCAACTCAAAGGATCCGACCTCATAACATTCTTTTCTTCGCTCAGAAAGAAAAAATCTCAAATCTGCAAACTTTTGCTTCAAAAATGTTTGTGTTATTCGCAGCCACTTATATCTGTCAACAAAGATTTCCAACTATCCAAGGTACAGATCTCAGTTAAATGATCTAAACTTGAACTCAAGCTGTGAATTGCAACCAGTGCAATCACTCAGGATTATGGGAATCTTGTTCACAGTCGCATTCATCTCACTAGTAAGAGCAAAAATATATATAATATATTATAACTAAGTAAACTTCTTTTCATTTTAGTCGTTATCAAAGGTTAAAAATTTGTTATCCGGCCCTCCGAATGTTTTTGGCGTTTAAATCGGCCCATGTGCAAAATGTCTGCCCATCTCTGGACTTGAATTTTCACAATTATAGGTAAAAATGATAAGCACCATGAAAACCGTGAAGAAGGATAATACGATATTCCTCTTGCAGTGATCTCAAATAGGGACATTTTGACAAGAAAGAAGAATGGAGAAACAAATTAAAATGAAGATCAATTGGAATGTTGTAAGTACAAGGATTAGCAGGTGCAGTATGATCAGCCATCACAAATACCTGACTCAAATTACTCAGATGTAACATAGCCAACTGATGGCGATTCGCATTCAATATGCGCCATCAAAGCAGGTTCGCCAAAAACATGTATTCCGGTGTTCAAAAGATGTTAATGGGCCATGCCTCAGAAAGGTAACATAATTATATCTACCAGAGTATTGCTTGGATTCACTTACGCATTTGACATGCAGAAAACATTGGATTTCAAATGTCTCATCAGCCGATTACCTAAACCTGTTTATTCTACAACATTTTGAGCTTTAGAAAATTAATTAGGCCTACTGCGGTTATTTATTAAACTAATATCCAAAATTTCAAGTTTAATGCAGCTGAAGAAATATTTACAGCAACTATAGATTTTAGATTTCTTAGAGACCTATTCTCCGGTAGGCCTACTAATTAGAGTGGGAATATCCACACTCTTGTATAAGTGAATATAATAAAATTGATTCGCATAATGTTGGCTATTAAACAAACAATTGCTGCAGTGCACAGAAAAGTGTTACATTGAATATAACATAAATGAATTTAACAGTTATAAAGGCTATTATCTATTATTGTTGATAGTTTTTTTTTCTTTTTCCGACATACTTGGAGTCGCACATGAACACGTAGGCGAACTTTGCGCCGTGCTTAATTCCATACTTGTTGTTTGACTTAACGTCGTTTCACCTGAACCTAAACCTCAACAACGTCAATTCATATACACAGAATATAATAACTGAACATCAGAAGAAGATGTCAAGATTAACTTAGTTTTATCTGACTATATGTAAAGCTTATCGAAAGCATTAAACCAATAAGCAGCGCATTGGAATTAAACTAATAGGCCTATTTCGTCAAACAAAAGCCAACGAATGAACTCAAAGATAACTTTTACGCTATAAAAAAGAGTACACCTAGGCTAAAAATAACGCATATATTAAAATCCGGACAGAAGTTAATAGGTTAGTTGCAGCGAAACATTATTTTCATAATTGAAATTTATAGGCAATACTTCTTAATAAAACCAGACAATCAGATTAATTGCAACAAATGGTTTATTTGTGCAACTTGCATTAAAAAGTTAATAGGTTAGTTGCAGCGAAACATTATTTTCATAATTGAAATTTATAGGCAATACTTCTTAATAAAACCAGACAATCAGATTAATTGCAATAAATGGTTTATTTGTGCAACTTGCATTAATCAACAATGTTATCAGAAAACCGAAAGGGACTGTCAACGCTTACTTGCTTGGCAGACAACCTTCTTCTTATCGGTTGAATTAGCTACCCTCCATCCGCCATTCGACGCATCAATGGAAATAAATTCACCACTTAATGAACTTAGATCGTTGGACCAGTTGCTGTATTTGATTTCTTCAGCTGAATCATCTGATGGCACTAATATTTGAGAAAAAAAAATATAACAGCCAATTCTTGATTCTACTGTCTATCATAGCATTACTGCACTATTATTGCGCGATTATTTAAACAGATTAAAGAAGTTTTAATATTTTGCATGAAACGAACACAGCGGAGTTCTCTGTAATTGCCCTAAGATGTCATTAAGCATCTTGAATCAGCATATCATCATCATCATTATGACATTTCAGTACCGGACACGTGGTGTTGAGTTAGAATTATCTCTATATTTAGTCAGCATCAAGCTCAGCTCTCGGTCATCTTGAGTTTCATCTCATGTTTACATCCAATCTCATAGCATCATATTTGATACTGTTTTATTTGTCTCTTTCAGTTTAGGTGTAATAATTATGGTCTCGAAAAGCATGAAAGATATCATATGATAGGAATAGCTTACATAGTCAAAAATAGCATTAGGCCTATATTTCATTACAATTTCATTTGTCTCTTTCAATGTACATTTTCTGCCGATCTTAAAATTCACTTGCTTATACCAGTAGTGTGAACCTGTAGATACATAAATGGCGTTATATTAAGCGTCCTGTTCCATCCATACATCGAAAGTTAGGCTCCAAAACGAATAGCAGTGTGTCAAGAGTTCACACACCTGAATATTGACAAAGGTAATATATTTTATTCCTCGGATCCTCTGCCGCATAATTTCGATCCTCTTTTAAGACAACGTGAGTGTTGAGTTCATGCTGTGTTACTCGTATCACACCTACAGAGACAGAAACAGGATAGTACGAGTGTCTGGAGTGCTTGGCATAACATAATTAATTATGCGTCCCATTATTTCATTAGTCATAGACTCGAACTTCAATGAATGTCATGGTCAACTTGGGTCAAAAACAACTCCAAGAATTCCGTCGAAGGTGAAAAGTGTGGACTGAGGGAAGTCAATTAATTACTGTAGTAAAGAGAGAATCGTTTGGACGTTGACGGTCGCGGCTAATTAAAACTCATAGATAAATTAAACGAAAAGACTGAATGAACTGCAATCTCCGAAGATTAATTCTTATACTATTTTGCATCTGCAACCATTATATCATGATATAATTTAAAAGAAGTTTTGGACACAAAATACTTAGGGCCTATTCATCAAGAAACCTTTCTTCACCTAGCTTTAGCAACTCACCAATTTAATGAAGTGCGATATGTTAAATATGACTAACAAATGCAAACATACATGCTGCGAAGCTGAACAAAACCTTTGAATTTGATTAATTAAGTATGTGGACAAACAAAGAGTGAAAATAAAATGGGATAGCGTAGAATAGTCGCATACTAATTCTAGGCAGACTTTACTCTGCGAAAAAATTTCATTAGATGAAATGCTATATAGAATTATTTTCAGACATTAGTATTATGTAATCTATCGAAAACAATCGATTGACCAGCCACATGGTGCCTATGCCGAAAAAATGAATATAGACATTTTACTTCTAGAGATGAATGGTTGTCCATCGACCCATTTCCAGTCATCGAATGAAATCTTTTTCCCGGATGTCCATACAGCTGAACTTCCTATATAATATGCCTTTAGATAGTTTGTTAAAACATCTTGCTCGTGTTGTTTACAAATGACAGGCAGAGTGGAGTTTTTAACTTTGCATAGACTCCACGCATCATTCCAATTCAAGTCATCACTGATTACTTTAAAATAAGAAATGCTTCTTGCGTTGCTATTCCTACAAGTCCTTTGATGTGAAATACTCTGGTCAGCGGAAGTGAATTCTGTGATGAAAATAAAAAAAAACATAAAATTTCGAATAAGCAAGTACATTACCCTCGACTACAGCCCTGCTTATTTCTGCATGAAAACATTTAGTCGATACTAATAGGCGCAAATATTTAAACAGATATACATCTGGACGACCAAAGCAATAAGAGTATGTCTTTCAACGCTACAAGATGCAATGCATGCCTCAACTATAGGCTACTTAACGCATTAAAGGCGATATATTTAATTAATGTAGACAATACTCTCTAATCTAATAACTCCTATAATCGCCTTAATCATATAATAGGAGGCATCAATCGATGACCGCTTCAACTAAATCGAGGTAGAAAATGTCACAATCCATTAGAGAAATCAAGTCGAAACAGTGTACGGCCTACGTGCCACTCTTCCGCGTTAATTGGTGACAGTTGAAGTGAAATCCTAAACAACTTTAATTGGTGAAAACCGACTTACTTACCAAGCAATACAATCAGCAAAACTGTTCGGCAAATAGATCCAAGTTGCTGAGTTATAAACATCTTCAGCTGTTGCTTAGTGTTGCCAAATTACAAACAGGCAAATTACATCACTTCTGATATCCAAATGAGGAAGTAGGCCTATTCAGTTTTAGTAACGTGATATCGCGATTGGAATTTAGTTTGTATTCAATGAGGCTGTTACCAGAGTGCTACAGGCTTACATATAAAACATACGTTGTATGCATTGAGTTCCGGGTTTTTGTTTACTCGGAAGTAAAACGTTGCGACTATTTAACCCGAGCAAACACAAACCGATCTATGATTAACACCAGCACCATCTCATTTGCACTAGCAGCTTCAACTATGCATAATTAGTGCTGCCTTGGGAGCCCGCACTTTGGAGCAAGGGGTACTTACCCCTAAACTTTGAATTAAAATAAGTGAAATTCGGACTATTATTCAATTTAAATAAATGAAATAGGTTATTTAAGCAGTTCGTTTGCTTCCTAGGTGACTTATACATAGGCATTCTTGTCCATTAAGGTAAAGACAGCGGATCATTAGTTAAACAGATTGCATTGTTTAGTTATAGCATGTAGTAACTGACGGTTTGCCTTTATTTTGTATGAAAAATAATATTATGTAAACCAAAGTGCGGTATTAGCAGTTGGTAGTAATAAAGGATATACTTACTTACCTACTTTCACCTTTGCTGAACGCATCTCGACTCTGACTCGCTCCTGCTTCTTCCGACTGAGACGACTGAGAGCTAGCTATCAGGCGATCCACTATGCCTACGGTCTTTTACCTTCATTGTACATGCATTCATTTGCTCTGGGATCGACTACTGTGAGGTCTCCCCATGCTACGCCTCTTCCCCTCCCAGTTAGTCTTAAATGAAGCCGCTAGGCTCATTGCACTTCTTCCTCGCTTTGCTCATATCTCCACATTGACGATTGAAGTCCTACACTGGCTCCAGATTATTTCGTGTATCCAGTATAAGTTCCTGTTTCTGGTTTCGAAGTCCCGTCTTGCCCCCAAATACCTCTGTGACCTTATGCCCAATCTCTCTCTCTCTCTCTCTCTCTCTCTCTCTCTCTCTCTCTCTCTCTCTCTCTCTCTCTCTCTCTCTCTCTCTCTCTCTCTCTCTCTCTCTCTCTCTCTCTCTCTCTCTCTCTCTCTCTCTCTGCAACTTCTGCTCGTCCTTTGCGCTCTACATTACTGGCTATCTTGGTCTCTTTATCCCTCGTACTAGGACCACTCTGGCCCAGTGACAAGCTTTGCTGTGACAGGTCCCTCTGCCTGAAATGGTAGTCCCCTCCACTACGAACTAAACTCATGAGAGGAATCTCCACGGCATCTACTCTCTCACTCAAGAGGTTTCTGTTTGCACGGGACTCCTCCCTGCACTGAGGGCGCCTCTGAATAGTTTATACGGCGAGAGGCGACTTATAAATTATTAGATACGATACGATACCAGACAATCAGGGCTGTAGTCGAGGGTATACGCGGGTATACAGCGTATACTCACCTCTAGAGACCGTATACTCACCTCACAAAATATTTATATTTATTTACATCAAAATACTGTAGTGTACATGTATACTCACAAATACTGTAGCGTATACTCACCTCTAAGTTGTTTCGGAAAACTAACCGGTAGCATGTACTAACCTCTAATTTTACCACTACAGCCCTGCAGACAATACTTACTAACTTACCACTGACCACATGGCGGGTAAAATTAATTATGGGTGTATTCGATGTCTTGTCCGAATACGGATGCGGAAGTTATTGAGAGCAAAGTGGAATGAGTATTTAGGGTGCGTGCAATGAGAATATTTGCACATGAGCCTATATATGCGTATCACCTTGTGCCGTCAGTTCGTGGACCTCTAGCGACCCATGGATTATTCTTTTCATGACGATTTTCTTGGTACTCATACAGAGGTGGTTTGCCATTGCCTTCCTCTGGGTTTGCCTGCCGTGCCCGTTCGTTCCCCTCCTTATTAGGGGAGGGTACTAACGGTTCGCACCACGAGAAGGTGGGCACGGAGGACTTTGGTCCTGCTGCCCAGGTCGGGTCCGAATCTCCGCTCGAGAGACGTCGATCGGATCACCTTCCTGTTTTACTCCCGTGTGTTTAGCCACGCGGGAGTGGCGAGTCAGGACCTTCGCGACATAGACATAATATAAAATTGTATAAATGTGAGACACGGGTCACACGGCTGTTCGATATCGAGTTGATAATTAATTCTACTATGCCTACAGGACTGGCAGGAATGCAGGCTGGCAGGCAGGAAATCAAATAGACAGAAAGGCAGACAGGCATGCAAACAGTAACGTAGGAAATCTTTCTTCATCAAAGATCAGAGGTTTAAAACAGTGAAGCTACAATCCTGTTCCACTGCGTTGAATACGTGATCTGAGGATGTATAATTGTATATGCGACCAGCGTGTATGATGCAGTGAAACATTACGCACAACATGTGTGCATAAGCAGGTCTATTTGAAGTGACAATGCGTTTGTTTGCACATCCGTCAGTGTTTAATCTAGTCCCCCTCTTCTGGGAGGGGAAACAAGGTTTCTGGAGGAGCAAAGAATTGACACAAGATTTTTTTTCCAGCCATCTTGAAAAAGTTTTTGACTTTTCCTAATTTCATCTTCAAAAAAAGTAATTTCATCTTCAAAAAAAGTTGATGACCTTTTTTTAGTCCTTCGTCCAATTTTAAAACTTTTTCTACAGCAATTACTCTCTCCAAAAAAGTTGATCTTTTTTAGGAATTCATCTCTCGGGGGGGGACCATGTATCCACATGTATCGTGGGGAGGAATTTTACTCCGCTAAAGGTCTCTACATTGTAATATTGCTGGCCTCTGGGGGGAAACATAAATCCTGGGAGACATTTCCCACCCCAAAGACGTCTAGATTAAACACTGCACAACATCCGTTTAAATTCACGACTTCCGGTTTGCAAATGTTCAATTATGAATCCATATGAGCTAATACACTTAAATACTTGGATGGGGGAGACTTCGCTCACAATAATTTGTTGAGCTATGTCTGAGCTAGGAAATAGGGAAATGAATTAAGAAGAAAACAGTTATTTAAGCAGGATTAAGAGTCAACCATTGATATGAACTGTCACCGATTTCATTTTTATTAGCCTCGGTATATCTGAAGGCTTGTGACCAGTCCACTTCCTCACTTTCTGAACCTCTCGCTGCCTATAATAGGTGTTAGGGATGGAATTATTAAGAAGAAAAGGCAGGCGTTTATACGAACTGTCACTGACTTCATTTATCTTAGCGTCTTAATATCTGAAGGCGTGTGAGCAGTCCACTTCCTCACTCTCTGATATTCTCACTGACAGGCAATGGTCAGCATATTCATTCTACCACAGTTCGCTAGGATCGCGGCAGGAGTCGAATTTTTTCAATACATTTCTCTGCTGTCGGACATTTGAACCATCGACCTGACAACTAAGAGTCGAGCATTAAATGCCAAATATAGCTGTCTAGTTTGTCGTCAAAATGTGCCCTGAAAGACCTCATATACCTTTATATACATGTAAAATGCATTCATATTTTTCCATCATCCATTTCAGTCGATGTTTCCCAAAAAACCCAGGATACATGGTTCTTTGTGTCATGTGTCATAAAGATTTGCAAACTTTACTTGTTAATTCTGTTTAATGCGATGGTAAAATCCAAATGGATTAAATATGCCTAAGAATTTCACACCTGTTTCTTGCTAAATTTCGAAAAGAAGGCTTTCGTACAAAAACTCTTCTGCCGACTTTCACATTTCATGTTTGATCTATTCTAGGGTCATGGAAATGAGCTGAAATAATCGATAAATATTCTGAGACGAGTTCGTTGGTCAAGATTTCCTACCTTCTGCATTTGACACCGACCCAATTATTATAGCAGTTACTAATTAATAATAGGCAACACTTGCGTTTATTGTACAACTTTAATATATATATATACATATATATGCGTGAAATGTATATCTTCTTCTCAGTCTTCTGCTGTTGAGCAGGTTCGTGACATGGACGACCTCGTGTTCCCCTCCGACCTCCTCCATTCTGTTCTGTCCTGCGCCCTCCTCTTGGTGTGACCGTATGTATCACCATTATCGAGATCACTCATCATATTTAATCTTCTTCTGCCTCTCGTTGTCTTCCCCTCCATACGCCCCTCCAGCAGCGTCACCAGCATACCCTCCCCCCATAAGTGTGTGGCCCAGCCACCGATGCTTTCTTCTGCTTATTGATTGTAGTAGATCCCTCTGCACCCCTGCCCTTTCCAAAACTGCCTGATTTGTGACTTTGTCTCTCCAGCTTATTTTCAGCATTCGTCTCCAAGTCCACATTTCGAAAGCCTCTATTCTCTTCCTATCCGTACCAGTCATTGTCCAGCACTCAGCTGCATATGTTGCAACTGTCCAGATCAAGCATTTTATCATCCTTATCTTCAGTTCTAGATTCATATATGTATATATATGATTCATAAATGTATATATATATATATAAATTTTTTCGTCATAGCCTGGCAGCGTCACCTACCATCAGCATAAAGAACTAACGAAGATAAAAAAAAATTACATTAGCATTCGCCTAGAAGTAACCAATAGTACAGTTCTGCGGAACATCATAACTTTCACAAAGCGTCATTATCTGACGTTGTATAAACAAGGCATACATTTCGGTTAAAATCGTGTCGCTGACACTTAATTTTGATTTCGATGTCTGTTAGCAACGGCAAATATCCAGCATACAAGAAAATGTCCCTCAAACAGTTACTATCATTCACTTTAAAAAGCTCCCAGAATATTCTATTCCAAGCATTTGTCAACCTTGCTTACTCACTTTCGGTAAACGCAAAACAGTCACATGCGTAGAGCAGTAGCGGTTTACAATGTGCCTCGAATAAATGCAATAATACCATCACATCGATATATTCTTTCCTGACACTCTAATTGCGAAACGAGTTTAAAATGATATCGTGATTAAAACGGAAATGGTCCTCACACCAAGCCTAGGAAATGTTTACACAGTTTTTCAGCCTTGTACATTATGCTCGACAACCAACGCGATGACCTAATACGCATTCCATATAAAAAAATACTAGCTTACATTTAATTTAAGATCTGCCGAATAGCAGCTTTTCGTCACAATGGAGTTTATGCATTATAGGAAACTATACAAGCACGGTGCTTGGTCAAGCAAGACCTAAACCGTGTCATATACCAGAAGCCATTGATCTATAAATATAGTAACTTAATAATCTAAACGCTTGATACTAAAGCTCAGTAATCAAAACAATTTAACACGTTCACCGCCGCCATATTTTTCCTCCCCACGCCACAGAAAAGTCGGGAAAAGTTTAAAAAGTGGCACACATACATACATACATACATACATACATACATACATACATACATATATACATACATACATACATACATACATACATACATACATACATACATACATACATACATACATACATACATACATACATACATATACATAAATACATATATACATACACACGTGCATGCATAGATATATATACATACATGTATACACTCGTATATACATACATACATAAACACGTACATACATACATACATGCATACATACACCTATATGCATACATACATGGGTACATAGGTACATACATACATACATACACACGACATACATACATACACACATACATGCATACATACATACATACATACATACATACATACATACACACATACATATGTATACATACACACATACATACCTACATACATACACATATATGTATGTATACACATATATATGTGTCTATACATGTATGCATACATGCATGCATGCATACATGTATGTATGTATATGTATGTATGTATGTATGTACGTAAGTATGTATGTGTGTATGTATACACATGTGTATGTACTCACATATATGTATGTAGTTCATACATGCATGTACATGCATGTATATATGTATATATGTACGTGTGTATGTACATACATACATGTATGCACGTATGTATGTATGTATGTATGTATGTATGTATGTATGTAGGTACGTGTGTATGTATGTATGTATTTATGTATGTATGTATGTACGCACATGTATTTATGTACGTTTTCATATATGTATGTACATACATGTATGTATGTATGTATGTATGTACAATTGTACATGGATATATGTATGTACATGCATAATGTATGGCCATAAAACAAGTACGAGTTATCTCGTACTCGGCGCTATAGGTCACAAAATTAAGTACGAGTTATCTCGTACTGGGCGGTGAACGTGTTAAATAAAAAGTAAACAGTCTAAGATTAATAAATGGCTATACCCTGCTTATAACAATAACATGCTAAGTGATGACATAAGCTTTAGTTTCGTTCATATGAATGTGCTTATCGATTTTAACTCCGAGAGACTTCCTCATATTCTGGTTGTAGTTGGAGTTCAGTGTAGATACCGTGTGGATTCAGCTGTTTTTGAATCGTCTCCATATCCTGATAATGTGTAGTTCCTGTTGCCGCACTGATCGACGACGCATTCGCTCTCCTGTGGTAACAGAAGTCAACACAATCTTCTTATTAACAGGGCCTACGATTTCAAGTTTTTAAATTATCCCATTCTCAGTAGGCGTATTGTGGTTTCATGACATTAATATGCTAAAAGGTTCCTAAAAGGAGGTCTGCGTTCATGATACCTCGGTATTTAATTATATTTTTGTAACTATTTAAAATAATAGGCTATTCTAACAATCTAGGCAGTATGCCAATCTACCAAAATAATAATTGCAAATAATGTTAAAATGCAGTTACCGGTAAATGTACTTTCGGACAACCAATGCAACGATGATATTCGAGATGACAATTACACATAGTGCCACAATCACTACAGCGATTACTGCAAGTAACAAAGCACCAGTTAAGCAACAGGTCGAACAAACCTTCAGTGCAAGTTAATCAAACTTACACTGTTGGATGCTATGCTTGATAAGCATAAACCAGTTTCACTTGTAGAGACTGATTTCAAAGGTTCAGTAGGCCTATTATAAGTAAAAATGATAAGTAAGCAAAAAACCTCAAAGGTGTACGATATTCCATTTTCACTCATCCCAAATGCAGGCATTTTCAGCATGAAAGATGAATGGAGAAGGAAATGAAAAGTAAGATAAATTGTAATGATTTCTGTACAAAGATTAACAGAATTGATTATTCTTCATAAAATCGCGATCGACAAATTACTCACATGAGGCATAGCTAACTGTTGATGAGTCTCGTTCAACACAGTCTCGTGCAACACAGTCCAACAAAGCAGCTTCACAAAAAAGCAAGTAACCCAGTGTTCAAAATATGTTAGTGGGCGGTGCTTCAGAAAGGTAACATAATTGAATCTACAAGCGTATAGCTGGGATTCACTTACACATTTTACAAGGGAATCAACATCGAACGATAAATGTCTCTATAACTGATTACCTAACCTTATTTTTCGTACCAAATTTTGAGCTTTGTTGAAAAATCAGCTACTGTGGTCATTTATACTGATGTTCAAAGTGTTAAGCCTGATGAAGCAAAGGAAATGTCTACAGCCACTGTTAAAAGACGTCTTTAGATTTTAGATAGGCCCTATTCATTCTCCAGTGCTTGTGAGGCACTTCGAATATCCGCTCTCTTACATAAATGAATGTGGTAAAATGGAATCGCGTAATTTGAATTACTAAACAAACAAATGCTACAGTACGCAGACAATGTGACGATGAAGATATCAGAAATGAGTATAATAGCTATAGAGGCTACATCTATTATTGCTGAGTGTTTTATGTTTTTCACACATACCTGACATTACAGTGTCGGGCCTTTTCGGTTGTAGGGCCCTCCATCTGGAATGGCCTCCCTCTAAACCTGCTCTTGCTGCCACTGTTAAATTCGGCTGCTTTTTTTAAGTCCCTCAAATCTCACTTCTTTAACTGTGGCTGGGCTGGGAGCGCCTCTGAGTAGGTATCTTGAAGAGGCGCTATATCAAATTTTCAGAATGAATGAATGAATTGATTAATCTCGTGTGTTGTGGTACTAAATATCGTATTTGACATCGTACTTGTATGGGATAGTTCATTGTCGTCTAGTTGTGACTGACATGACTACCGACTAACACTGGACACGAATATTCCTTTTCTCGTTTATTGTCAATGTCTTCAACACTGTCACTTCAACGAGCAGCCTATACTCTTACGAATGCGTAAAGAGTCATTGAGCTATACTACAGAGACGATTGCGACGAAGCTAACAACGAATAGATAGACTATTCTACACGAGACAACTGCTGTAGTATCTACTTAGTATTAGACATGATTCTACAAGTCAGTCTGCGTCCATTCTCGCTCTCAATGTTCTGCCTCCTCTCGAGCGTCTTATTGCGAGCACGGCCAGAACCCAACTGCTTAACTGAACTCGCAATCTTAGCCTATATGAAAACTTCCTCAGGCCTACCTGTATTCCTCAGAGGATCGCCTGCTACTCCTCTTAGCCCATAGCTTCTAGATGAGCATTTTAAGACTTGTTCTTCCATCTCTGGCTGGCTAGACCAACTACTACGTTATATCATTAGCATAACCACTACTGACCCTACGCCTGAGCCAATTCTATGCTTCATCCTCATTGGCTGACCGCTACTCTAATCTTAGATCTCCGCTAACACGATCCTAACTAAAGCTGCCCACTAAGTATCTCTCAAACTCACTACCTACCATTAGGTGACCACTTATCTTGCTGTCTACCTGACATTGTACCTATGTTCCTATCTGCTATTACCTTGCTGACGTCATCTGACTGCTTGCTACCGTTCCTATCTCTCATCTCTCTGTCGGTTCATACTGTCAGTCTAACTGTCTGTCTGCCTAACTATGCAGTGATATCTTCCTATGCCAGCTTGACCGAATGCCTATCTATCTCAACCAGAATTGCTGCCCATAAATCACAACCAATATACATCGCTTCTTACCAGTCAATCTATGGTCTCTTAACCTACACTCCCTACCGTCTTATACTATGCATTGCAGTCACTTCTATATCGCCATCTAACCGTCTCATACTTGTACTTGACGATTCACTTGAAATCGTAGGAGTACTTGTTTTCAGAATTGACGACATACTTGACGTCGTTTCATGTGAACCTAAACCAAAACAACGTCTATTCATATACACAGAATATAATAAATGTACATGAGTAGAGCATGTTAAGGTTGCATTAAGTTTCATTTGACTAAAGTGTAAAACTTATCAGAAAGATTAAACAATTACACAGAGCATCAGAATTAAGCTAACGCTAATTTTAAACAAAGGCCAACGAATGAACTTGAAGAAAAACTTTACGCAAGAAAAGAGCAAACCTAGGCTAATAATAACGCGAATAATAAATTCCGGACAGAATATTATTTATTAAGTTACTGCAGCGAACATCAATTTGATAATCACAATTTATAACCATAATTCCTTAATGAAACCAAACAACCAGGTCAATTGCATTTAAATGGTTTACTTGTGCAACTTTCATTTATCAGCAATGATATCATAAAAGCAGAACGCAGCTGTCAGTGCTTACTTGCTTGGCAGACAACCATCTTCTTATCGGTGCAATTGACTGCCTCCCAATCGCCATTCCACGCATCAATGGACATACAATCACCATTTAATGCATACGGATCATTGGACCAATTGCTGTATTTAACTTCTTCAGCTGAATCTTCTGATGGCACTGATATTTGTGGAAAATAATACAGCAGCCAATTCTTGATTCTACTTTCAAATATAGCAATACTGCACGATTACTTAAATAGACAAAAAGTTTTATTTTTTTCCATGAACCGAGCACAGCGGAGTTCTCTATTATTTGCCTTAAGATGCCTTTAAACTTCTTGAATCAGCATCATCAATAGCATTATGACATTTCAGTACTGGACAGTACTTGAATTAGAATTATCTCTATATTTAGTCATCGTCAAGGTCTCGGTCGTCCTGAGTTTCGTCTCATGTTGACATCCAATCTCAGGTAACTGAAATCAGCTCTTGATGTGATATAATTCTTGTTATTCACACTATGTGGTTTAAGTAAGCCTATGAACAGTGTAACACTGTTGCTCTTTTCTGCTGCTGTAAAAGTAGCTTTAATTCTGTATGGACAATAATTATTATTAAATAGTGCTTGAAGTTGCGCCTCAGTAAGGAATTGACCGTAATAGTGTGCAAGTTCAGAAGGTCTTAAGTAAGTAAGTAATCACTTGGCCTTTATTTGCATCTGACAAGCGCACATAGGCCTACACTACATAGTAGGGACCTGCGAAGCTTCGATATTCGATTCGAAAACGAATCGGGCGGCGGTATTCGATTCGATTCGAAACTGATGTCACGATTCGAAACAATTTCGAATCGTTTTGGGGAAAATGATTAGACTTGACGCACTTTGTTGACAACTAATTATTGTAATTGTTTGCTGCTCGTGGAATGGTTGTTGAATTTCTGCGTGCAACGGGGCACCCGACGACAGCACCACGAAAATGGTGCTTATAATTAGAATATTATTTCTACTCCGCTTAGATCAGGGGTGGGCAAAATACGGCCTGCGGGCCAGGTTCAGCCTCTGGGACCTTTGGACCGGCCCTTGACATGACTTTTCAGTGGCGGCGATCTTGTTTGACAGGTGGGGGGACATTTTGGAACTGATCTGGTGAAAAAAGAGGTAAAAAAAATTTTCGCGAAAAAATTTGATGACCTTTTTTTGGTGTTTCCTCAAAATTTGGGGTCCGATGTATGACGTGTCCCCCCACTTTTAAAGGTGGAGGATCTTCTCCCCCGAGACCCCCCGGGATCGCCGCCCATGTGTCTTTTATTAGCATTGTACCATGAAAATTATTCCGCAATATTTATTTTAAGTGAAATTAATATTGTCTCACTTTCTGGGGCAAGTTAATGTGCAAAAATTAGCCTGCGATTGGCATACGGCCCCAGAGTAGCCCTTAAAATCTTAGGGCGGCTCTCTATTAAAAAGAAGTTGTCCATGCCTGGCTTAAATGTGCGGTTATGCAATTGGCACAATAAAGAATATACTTACTTACTTAACTCTTAAATTATTTGTGTTATTGTAAATTCTGTTACTTAGCTTAAATGTTTAGTTTAACTGATTTTTAAACTGTCGAAAAGTTATTAATATATTGATACTGACAGTGGTACGCCTCTGCTATCAAGTGCACACCACATGAAAATCAAACATGGTACCCGCTGATTCGATTCGATTCGAGATTCGATTCGAAATCGAATTTTACAGAATTTTACACTGCTGTTGAGTCTACTAGACGTTTTGTACTTATTCATTTTTACGTTGTTTTGGTGGATGATTCTGCTATTTTCTGCTAATTTTACAGTGTAATAACGATACCATTTCAAGTAGTACATTGATTCTTTGTTTCTAATGAGTTAATGTCTATTCACAAAGTCTTTTCCATCGTATACCGCCAAATGCATTCTTAGGTACGCATCAACTCTCTACTGTATCCTAAATTCTGAGGTCAAATGATTGCCTCTGTTTCTAAAAATTACAATATATTCTTTATTCAAAACTTATTTAACAGCAATTAATGAGACAGCGTTTATCGAGCGAGAAGAGAAGTAGGACTGACTTGTCGCGTCAGTTTTACCCCCCATTCGATTCGCGATTCGATTCGACGAAAAATTTATGATTCGCAGGTCCCTACTACATGTATACAGGATTAACATACATGCAAGCATAAACTACACACGTGCATAACACGAGCAGATTACGTGCACAATTAAAAATAATTAAAGACGCATCGTTTTACAAAACAACTTGAAACAGTTTAGAGCCAAAAGTTCGTTTCTTAATCGATATTTACTTATATTTGATTGTGTTTTATAATATTTAATTAATTAGTCGTGAAGTTATTCTTCGCAAACCTGTTCCATACCACATCCAATGCCATGCATTCTTTCGCAATCCAATCCAGTATCTACGTGCTGCATTCAGCTTATTGCTCCTTCTAAGAGTGACTAAATCATCATCGTTTAGTATTGCCAAATCTCCGCCATTCGTGAGACATTGATTCCTTGCATCATACCACGATCGATCGTCGTCGCTCGCTCTGAGGCAACCGTTAGTCACGCGAATGACAGTTTGAGTGTTGCAGGAAGAACCTAAGATTGTCCAGGTGCATTTAACTATAAAAATCTATTTGATTTTTAACATAGTGTGCTATGAGAAATCTTTCATGATATTAAATTACTTTTCTAAGTCTAATTTTAATAAGCACTGCTGTTGAGTCTACTAGACGTTTTGTACTTATTCATTTTTACGTTGTTTTGGTGGATGATTCTGCTATTTTCGCGGTATAAAGATATTCAAATGTAGGCCTACTGGAAGTTTATAATGAATCGAGTCGAAAGAACTTCTATCGCTTAGGAATATGATGCATCTGAAAACATTTTACAGTGTAATAACGATACCATTTCAAGTAGTACATTGATTCTTTGTTTCTAATGAGTTAATGTCTATTCACAAAGTCTTTTCCATCGTATACCGCCAAATGCATTCTTAGGTACGCATCAACTCTCTACTGTATCCTAAATTCTGAGGTCAAATGATTGCCTCTGTTTCTAAAAATTACAATATATTCTTTATTCAAAACTTATTTAACAGCAATTAATGAGACAGCGTTTATCGAGCGAGAAGAGAAGTAGGACTGACTTGTCGCGTCAGTTTTCGAAACTGCGTTTTTAAAATATACAACTTTCTCAGAATTTAATCCTGCCTGCCTCTTGAAATCGAAGAAAATGGAGGCTGTTTTAATATTGCGTACGCTTGGGCTGTAAGCTCTGAAACTGCTAGGAAAACAGCGTGGCTTTATGAAAAACAGTGAAAAATTTTATAACTAAGACATATTTAATAACCTATATTAATCTTCGCGTGAACAGTTTCGAAAATGTAGTTTAAATGTCATTGGCATGTAACATATAATAGCTAAAGGGAGGCGCATGTGTGATAGTGTCTGGAAAAATTAGATATTATCTGCTTATGAAAAGCTTAATTTGTGAAAAATAGTTTTATCAAGCTATAGTTATTTATTAACAGCTCTAGGTTTTATGCGCTAGTGAATAGGCTGGTGCCATGCGCTTTTCCTTCGAGTGTCGCTTTAGACGTTTGGAGATTGCCCCGTTTCATAATTGCGTCTATGATTGTATTTAAGTAGGTTTCATTTGTCTCTTTCAACATACATTTCCTGCCGATCTTAAAATGCACTTTTGCGTGAAACCAAAATGGCGTTACTTTAAACGTCTTGATTCATGCTTGCATACATACATCGAACATCAGCATCCAGAATGAATAACATTGTGCCAAGAATTCACACACCTGAATACTGACAAAGGTAGTGTACTTTTCTCCTCGGATCATCTCCCTGATAATATAGATTCTCATCTAAGACAACGTGAGTGTAGAATTCATGCGCTACTGGTATGACATCTACAGAGACAAAAGCAGGACAATATCAGTGTTTGGTATTACACAGTTATACGTCTCATTATTTCTATGGTCCTAGACTCTTGAACTTTAATGATTATCATGACAGATCTGAGAGCGCTCTTTAACCTTTGCACTACTGATTAGACCATAGACCATTTATTATGCAGTTCTTCCTCAAGATTCTTGGAATCAATAAATTAAATATGATCTCTTCAAGAAAGATATTCAGCCATGGTAAATTTTGGGTAAAAAACAACTTCAAGAATCCTGACGAAAGTGAAAAATGTGAACTAAAAAAAGTCAATGACTGCAGTGAAGCAAGTGTCCTTTGATCATTGTAACCATTCCACTTAAACTACATGTTAAACTATTTGCAAGTTGCCATCGATGGAAACATTAGATAAATTCTATGAAAGAAATGGATGAACTGCAAATTCCAGAGATTCATTCTTATCCTATTTTGTATATGCAACTATTTTGTTGACAAAGTATTTAAAAGAAAGTTTCAGCACCAACTGCTTTGTCACTAACAAACTTTCTTCGCCTTATTTCAATAACTCACAATTTTGTATTGGAACGCGCACACACTTTTAAGGTTTTCTTGCGCGATATTAAATGTCTGGTAAATACAACATACAAGAAGTGAAGCTCAACAAAAACTTCAACTTACAATAATCAAGTGAGTGGAATGAAAAAGTGAAAATAAAATGGAAAAAACTGAATAGCCCCACAATGATTTTAGGCAGACTTTACTCCGTGATAAATTTGATTAGATGAAATGCTATATATTTATTTTCAGGCATTGGCATTATATGAACTATTTGAAACAATCGGTTGACCAGCCGTAGGGGGCTTATACTGAAAAAATAAAATGAATATAGACATTTTACCTCTAGAGATGAATGGTTGTCCGTCGACCCATTTCCATTCATTGAATTGAGTCTTTCTCCCAGATGTCCATGCAGCTGAACTTCCTATATTTGCCTTTAGATAGTTTGCTAAAGCATCTTGCTCGTGTTGGTTACAAATGACGGGGAGCGTAGAGGTTTTAATTTTGCATTGACTCAACGCATCATTCCAATTCAATTCCATATTGTCTACTTTAAAATATGAAATGTTTCTTGTATTGCTATTCCCACAAGTCTTTTGATGTGAAATACTCCTGTCAGCAGAAGTGAACTCTGTGGTGAAAATAATAAACAAATAATCTCCCGCTGGCATATACGTAAACACTATTACACAAATAATGAATACACCCTGAGTGGTTTTAATGATACCTATTTCCAAATAAAAATATTTAGTCGCTGGTAAGGGACGCAAACATGTGTATAAAAATACACCTGGACGGCCAAAGCAATGAGATTTCAACGCTAAGATGCAGTCCTTGCCTTAACTGTAGACCTATTTATCGCATTAAAGTCGAGAAATTTAATTAGCGTAAGCACATAGGCTATAATTGTCTTATCTAATTACTTCTGTATCGCCTTAACAATATGATAGGAGGCATCAATCGAGCACAGCTTCAATTAAATCTAGGTAGAAAAATTTCCTAATCCACAGAGAAACCAGGTCGAAATAGTGTACGTTCAACTCTTCGGCAGAAATCGTTAAAGGCAACAGCTCTATGTAAAATCCTCAACAACTTTAACTGGTGAAAACCTTAATACTTACCAATAAATACAATCAGCAAAACTGTTCGGCAAATAGATGTACGTTGCTGAATTATAAACATCTTCGGCTGATGCTTAGCTTTCCCAATTACAAACAGGTGAAATATTACACTTTTGATATCCAAATTATGTACTATTCAGTGTTAGTCTCGTTACATTGCAGCTGAAATGTAGTTCTAACTGAAGATATTACCAGAGAGGCCCTATCGGTAGCAATGCTACATGGTTGCATAAAAAAACAGCCATCGTACATTCAACTCCGGGTTTGTGTTTATTCGGAAGTAAAACAGTATATTACGACTATTTTACTTCCGAGCAAACACAAGCCAAGCTATTATAAATACCAGCCCCATCGCATTTGCACCAGTAGCGTTAAATATATACATAGTTAACGTTGCATGGGTGGCCGCTCGTTGGATCAAGGGATACTTGCCTCTGGATTTTGAATCAAAATATGTAAAATAAAGAATATTATTCAATTTAAATAAATAAAATAGGTTATTTTAGCAGCTCGTTTGCTTCCTTGGTGACTTATACAAAGGCACTCTTGTATGTTGAGTTAAAGACATCGCAGAATCAGTTCAACAGCATTACATTGATTCATTATAGCGTGTAGTGACTGACGGTTTGGCTTTTATATTGTATGAAAAATAATATTACGTATACGAAAGTGCGGTATAAGCAGTTGGTTGCTATAAAGATATACTTGCTTACTTCCTTATTCACTTACTTACCACTGACCAAACGGCGATAAACTTCATTATGGGTGATTCGATGTTTGATTCAAATACGGTTACAAAGAGTAACTTAGAGCACCATGGGATCAGTGTTTAGGGTTCTTGCAATGAGAATATTTGCATATAGTATGCCTATGTATACGTATAGACATAAAATATACGTGTATATGTGACACACGGCTGTTCCAAATCGTCTAGGAAGTTGAAACTTAAATATACTATGCCTACATGACCGGAATGAAGGCAGGTAGGGAGAGATGCAGGTTGTTAGGCAGGCAAGCAAGAAGGCCGGCAGGCAGGCAGACATGCAGGCAGGAAGGCAGGTTGGCAGAAAGGCAGGCACAGAGTTAGGCAGGCAGGTCAAACAGTAATGGTGGAAATAATTATTTCTTCATCAAGATCAGAGGTTTTAAAACAGTGAAGCTGAAGTCCTGCTACTCTTCGTTGAATACGTGACCTGAGAATGTCTATGCAACCAGCGTGTTTGATACATGCAACCATTGAACACTACATGTGTACATTAAAAGTGAATTGTCAATGCGTTATTTTTTACATCCGTTTAAATTCACGACTTCCGGGTTTGCAAATATTTAGTTATGGATCGATGTGAGCTAATATACTTGAATATTTGGATGGCGTCGACTGCGCTCACATCACTTGTTAAGCCATGTGAGCGACTTGACCTCCCTGAACCCTGACCTGGCACCGAAACGGACAATTGCAGCCTGGCTATTGCGAACTTGATTTGATACAGCGCCGGTGAATAAACTGGTCTCCCGGACGTGGCTTATGTGTGGCTCTGAGAAATTTTTGAGATTTACATTTACATTTATATCTGAGCTAGGAAATAGGGAGATGAATTTATTAAGAAGAAACAGTAATTTAAGCAGGTTTAAGTGGCAACCATTGATATGAACTGTCAGCGATTTTATTTTTATTAGCCTCCGTATAGGCTATCTGAAGGCTCGTGACCAGTCCACTTCCTCACTCGCTGATCCTCTCACTTACAGTCTATGGTCAGCATATTCACTATATCACAGTTCGCTGCGATCGCGGCAGAAGTCGAATTCTTTCAACACATTTCTCTGCTATCGGAGACTTTAACCATCGACCTGACAGTTAACAGTCGAACACGCTAGCCATAACGCCGACGTAATTAAATGCCTAATATCTCTCCACCCGCAAGACATAATATATTATTTATATACAAGGTACATTCATATTTTTCCATCATCCATTTCAGTCGATGGCTCCCCGAAAACCCAGGACACATGGTTCTGTATGTCATTAGGATTTGCATACTTTATTTGTTAATGCAGTTTAGTTCGATGGTAAAATCCAAAAGGACTAAATGTGCCTAAGCATTTCGCATCAGTTTCTTGCTAATTTCGTTAATAAGGCTTTCATCCAAAACCTCCACTGCCGAGTTTCACATTTCATGTTTGATCTAGATTCAGGGTAATACAGCCTAAGCTGAAATAATTAATACATTTTCTTAGATGAGTGCGTGGGTTTACATTGCCTACCTTGTGCATTTGACACCAACCCAATGGCAGTTACTAACTAACAATACACAAGACCTGCGTTTATTGAATAACTTTAATATATATATATATATATATATATAAACTTTATTTCGCGGCAGCACATACCAGCAACACAAAGAACTAAGATGAAAAAATCTTGCACTAACATTCGCATAGAAATAACCAATACTACAGTTCAGCGGAATATCATAACTGTCACAAAGCATCATTATCTGACGTTGTGTAGACAAAGCATACATTTAAGTTAAAAATCTTCTTGTTGTTGATACTTAATTTTTTATTAAAACAATAGTGTCTCACGTCAATGTCTGACTGCAACGGCATACATCCAACATACAAAAATGTCCATCAAACAGTTGCTATCATTCACTTTGAAAAGCTTCCAAAATATTTTATTCCAAGCATTTGTCAACCTAGCATACTCACTTTTGGTAAAAGCCAAACATTCAGATACATAAGGCAGTAGTGGTTTACAATGTGCCTAGAATAAATGCAATAACACCATCTCATCCATGTGTCCTATGCCTGTGCCTTTAGAAAAACACTTTTAACAGACATGCTGCATTAGTTTTATAGCCAAATTAGGGTGAGACCTATTGTTGGTTTATGTATCACATACAGGTCACTTTTAAACATCTCCATTTTTGACAGAGCGCCTGTGAATTAGCTCAATCTCAAGACTCAGAATGTTTAAGTGCTGAAAAATCCTGAGAACATGATTGGGAAAAGTGTTTCAAGTACAAGTCAAGGAAATATCTGTGCACTTGTCTGCAAAGCACAGATTATTCTGGCAACGTAAATGCACTGTTCAAACCAGAATAAAACCTTAATTGCCGATCTATCTAATAGATTGTCGTCACAAAGGATATCAATGGGGTTTATGGAATGCTATATTATAAACCACACAAGAAGGGTTCTGGGAGTCATCTAGTCATTCTAGTGAAACCTATCTCCCCGTATTGATTGTCTAGTAGGCCTACAACAGTAAGTTAATTATCTGGACACTTAATATAGTCACTCTTGAATAGCTCACAAAAACGCTGGATACGCTATTTTAGAAGATGATTTTAAAATTAACTGAAAGCCAACAGTTCACTAATAAGAAAGCAATGCTAAGATAAACCCAAAACGATTATGTGCTTTGTAATGGTATGAACGTAAGTTAAATTCTTTTGAAAATGGTCATCATTTGCCACGTTGAGAGACTTCTTCATAAACTGGTTGCAATTGGAGTTCAGTGTAGGGATCGTCTCGATTCACCTGACTTTGAGTCATCTCCAAATCCGGATAAATATTAGTTTCTGTTGCCGAACTGATCGATGAGGCATTCGCTCTCCTATGGTAGCACAACCTCCATAATTATTATTACAATTTTAAGTTTTTTAATTATCCCATTATCAGTAAGGGCATCATGGCTTTTCGACATTATTATGCCATAAGGTTTATAAAGTAGTATCGCGTTCATGACATTTATTTATATTTTTATTACTAATTATAATAGCAGGCTAATTTAGCACTGTAAACACTATTTGCCTAATACTTACCAATATAATAATGGCAAATAATGTTAAAATACACTAACCTGTAAATATTATTTCGGACAACCTATGCGACGATGATATTCGAGATGATAATTACACATAGAGCCACAATCACTACAGCGATAACTGAAAACAACAAAGCACCAGTTAAGCAACAGGTCGAACAGGTTTTCAATGCAAGATAATCAAACTTACACAGTTGGTTGCTATGTTTGATAAGCAAAAACCAGTTTCTCTTGTATGGACGACTGTTCCAACTTTTTGCTCTGATAGGTAAAAATGACCAGGAAGCAGAAAACAACTCAAAGTGCGAAGAAAGATATAGGCCCTACGATATTCCACTTGCAGTCATCCCAAATACAGGCATTTTAGAAGAAAGATGAACGAAGAAGCAAATGAAAATAAAGTTCAATTAGAATGATGTCAGTAGGCCTACAAGGATAATTGGCCATTATAAATATCTGACTGTCAAATTACTAAAAAGTGGCATAGCTAACTGATGACGATTCTCGTTCAACACATGCTTTCAAAGAAACTTCACAAAAAAGAACAAGTAGTCCGGTGTTTATATTACGTTAGTGGGCAGTGCTTCAGAAAGGTAACATAATTACATCTACCAGACTAATGCTTGACATGTAAGTAAGCAATGGACGCTTTTCTACAACATTTTGAGCACTGCTCAGATATTATTTACTGTGGGTATTTATACTAATATCCCAGGTGTTATACCTGATGCAGTTCATAAAATGTTTACAACATCTATTAAAACACGTGTTTAGATTTTATTTATTTATTTATTTATTTACTCCGGATATTTCTATAGCGCCTCTCGAAGTCGACTACTACTCAGAGGCGCTCCGGACGAGCAATTGCGAGTGAAGGACTTGCCCAAGGTCCGTACGCAGCGGCTAGAGTGGGATTCGAACCTGCAACCCTCCGGTCACAAGGCGCCGAACTTACCACTGAGCCACCACGCCCCACAGATGTCTTAGATTTGTCTGAGGCTTGTGAGGCAATACGAATATCCAATCTTTTGCGTAAATGAATATAGTAAGACGGAATCGCATAATTTTGGTTATTAAACAAACAATGGCTACAGTATGCATACGAGTATGACAATGAAGACACCAGAAATGAGTATAATACTTAGAGAGGCCATATCCATTATTGCTAATAGTTTTTGTCTTTTTTTCGACATACTTGGCGCCGTGCTTAGTTGCATTCTTGTTTTACTTGACACCCTTTCGTATAGTCCTAAACCAAAACAACGTCAATTCAAATACACAGAATGAATAATTAAACATAAGCAGAACATGTTTAGATTGACTTAAGTTTCATTTCATTTTAATAAGTTGTGAAACTTATCGAGGTGGTAAAAAGCTTCACTTTCCTAGGATCATTGGTTGAAAAAGAAGGAAAGTGTGACACAGAAATAAAACGAAGGATTGCGATAGGGTCAGCTGCAATGATTGGACTGGAAAAGATATGGAAGGACAAGCATGTGAGCATTGATACAAAAAAGGCTCGTGAGAGCACTAATGTTTCCAACGGTTCTGTATGGCTGTGAATCGTGGACAATGACAAAGAGTATGGAGAAAAAGGTCAACGCATGTGAAATGTGGATATGGAGAAAGATGTTGAGAATATCATGGACAGAGAAAAGGACGAACGAATCAATACGAGTGGAGAATGGTGTCGAGAATGAAGAGTCGTTAAAACAAAAGGCGACAAGATTGAAGCTAGGATTCTTTAGTCATGTTATGCGACCTGATGGGTTAGAAAAGGAAATGATGCTGGCTTGTGGTGAGGGGAAGAAAGGACGGGGTCGCCCAAGGAAGAAATGGATGGATGAGATTCACGGGGTAACTGGCATGAACCTGGAAGAACTAAGGGACCTGACTTCGAATAGGAAACAATGGAGAATGTTTATCATGACGATCGCTAGAGCTCCAAGAGTTGACAGCACAAGGTGACAAGGTGAAACTTATCGAAAGAGTTAAACTATTAAGCAGAGCAACGGAATGAAGGTAATATTTCGTTAAACAAAAGTCAGCGAATGAACTCATAGTCAAGTCAAGTTTTTTTTTATTTCAATCAGATCGACAAAAAAATAACAAGCAGATGATGAAAAAGAAAGATTGGGTACAAAGGGGGTCCAAAGGGATAGAAATCCCGTTAAGAGGGACATCCTAAATACGAGAATTTCCCATAAATTAAAGAGAAGGAGTTAATACAAGATTCCAAGAGGAGATAGAACAGCCACATTATAAACTGCACAAGCAACTAGACTTTGAAAATCCAAAGAAAATGAAACTTTTAAAATAGCAAATGTACGACCTTAACTATTGGAATAGAGTCGAATGCCTGATGAACTAATAGTGAAGTGACGAGTATTAGTGCAGCGTTTCTTGTATGGTGAGTGTGGAGGTCGGTGCCCAGTTGGAGATAGTTGTTGAATATTGAAGATAGCAGTCCAGTTTTAGGGTATTAAACCAGCAGACGAGGTCTTTCGACGAGGGGCGGGGTGATTCCCTACGCAACCTAAATAGGATGATATTAGTCTAATCGAGGTTAAGAGTCAGTCTGTTTGCTCTAAACCAGTCAGCAATTTTAGATAATTCTTTATTTAAGGTGTCTTGTAGAACTTGCCACAAACGATGAGAAAAGAAAACATTGCTACAGTCAGCAAACAAGATTATAAAAAATTTAAAGGAGAAATAGTAGGGGGCCAAGATTAGACCCCTGTGGAAGCCCAAACCTAATTACACCGTTCTTGGAGAGTAAACTTACTTCATTGCATATTACGCTTTGAGTATGATCCTGGACACAGCTGATGAACCAGTTTAGCGAAGTGCCTCTAATTCCTTAATTTTCAAGTTTTTTTATTAACATTTTATGGTCGACTATTTCGAAAGCTTTGAAAAGATCAAAGAATACCCCACCGAATAATCGTTGTCATCAATAGCTTTGGAGATCTTATTGCATGCTTAAAAGTGACATATATTGTGAATGGCCAGACTGGAAACCATGCTGAGATCGGCAGGTGATATTTAAGTTATTGCCATAAAACATTGTACATAAGATTTTCGCAAAATTTAGGGAAATAGAGAAGGCTAGAGATTGGCTGATTATTAGCCATATTGTCCCTATCCTCCTTTTTATAAATTGGTAAGACTTTGGCAGTTTTTTAGAGCATGGGGAATAATCCGTTTACTTAACGAGCAATTAATTACCTCTGCTAGAGGATGGGCGACATGGGCGAGACAGGAGTGGCTATATTTCTCCTCTGAGCAGAGCCCTTGAAGAGGCGCTATATAAATTCTATGATTGATTGATTGATTGATACAGGATCGATGTCGTCCAATACTCTACTGTGTGAAATGCGTATGGCTGAGCCACTGTCTGTAATCTCCTGAGCTGCAATAGGCAGAAGGCTCATCGAATTTAAATGAGGAGTAGGCATATAAGTCGAAAAGTATAAGGGGGTATCTGGTAAATTTTCCGCTGAGGAGCTTGCGTTATTAGTAAACTACTTATTGAGGCTATTTGCGTTTTATACAGCGCCCTTGATAGGAATCTCATTGATTTTTAACGATTCAATAAGGGTTTCCTTTTTGCCCGGGATAAAACCGAGCGTTTAAGTTTCCATATTTTCATGAGGTCATTTTTATGCTTACAGAATTCTCCAGCAGAGTAATTCTTTTCAGCCCTAATTCTGACAGCTTTGAACTTGTTTATAATGTTCAGTAAATTTCTTTTTATTCAAAGTAGTCGAATTTCTTACATGCTTAAAATTGTAGAGGGAAGTTTTCGTTTTACTGGATTTGAGGAGCCCGGTAGTAATCTACGGTTTTAAAATTAAGTTCTTGCCCCTTATTCTTCAACATATAATGGAAGGCCGAGTCGCAGGCTCCTTTATAAAGCTCAAAGAATAATTCGTAGTCCTGATTTGGATCTCCTTCAGTACATCTGTGCTGAAGATAAACTTTACACTGTTAAAGAGTAAACCTAGGCTAATAATAACGCGTATAATAAAATTCAGGCAGAAATTAATAGGCTAATAACAGCGAAACATTTTCATAATTTAAATTTACATGCATCTATTTTTCATAAAACGGATCATTCAGGAAAATTACAGTGAATGTCTTATTTGTGCAACTTTCATCTATCAACAATGTTATCATAAAAATCAATCGTAACTATCAGTGCTTACTTGTTTGGCAGACAACCTTCTTCTGATCGGTGCATCTGACTGTCTTCCAACCGCCAGTCAACGCATCAATGGAAATACATTGAACACGTAATGAATATGGGTTGTCTGACCAATTGCTGTATTTGACTTCATCTGACGCGTCTAATGGTGCCGATATTTGAGGAAATTAAGAAAACAGCCAATCCTTGATTCTACTTTCAAATATAGCATTACTGCACATTTGCCTATATAGATTAAACAAAATTTAATTTTCATTTTTTGCACGAACCGAACACAGAGGGGTTCTCTATTACTGCCTAAAGATGTCATTCAAATTCTTGAATCAACATCATCACCTTCATCATTATGAACCTGTAGTATTATCATTGATAATTGTTTCAACTTTCGAAAATAAAATTAGCACTATTTTTTTGTTTTGCACAACCCATGTGTGTCGTACAGATCAGACAAATCGGAGCTTCACATGTGCCGAAGCAGCGGAAATGAGCTACACTGGTCTTGAATCAGTTCAAATTATTCACGTTCATCGTTTCAAAGGCAGCTTTACACATATAATCGCAATTTAATTTGCGACTTTCTTGAAACCAAAGTCTTATGGACAAATTCTGAAACATTTAAGCGCGACTCCATTTGACATGGCAGTCCTGGAAGGCGATGTTCAGTTCGAATTATTGCTAAAATTAGTCTGCATCAAGGTTTCGGTTATCTTGATGTTCATGTCATGTTAACATTAACATCCAATCTGACGATAACTAAATAGACTCTGTTGTGATAGGCCCTATAATTTTTGTTGTCTGCAATGTACGTGTTAATTATGAATAGCGCAACACTGTTGCTCTTTTCTGCTGCTTTAAAAGTAGGCCCTAACTTTAATTCTAATACTATAAGGCGCACTATTAAATGGCACTATTAAGGGCAATTCTTTACTTAGGCGCAAAAAGTGCCTGGCCTTAATTGTGTGCAGTTTCATAAGGGTTTTAAGTATTTAAGTAAATAATGAACCTTTATTTGCACTTGCACCTGAAAAGCGCTCAACCATTGCATTGTATACAGGATTTACATAAACTGCATGACATTGCGGACCCCTACAATAGGACCAGAATATTTAATAGACATAACAGGAACAGATTAAATATAACTGAAGATACATTTATTTACAAAACTACTTATGAACAGTTCTATCTAGAGTTAAAAGTAGTTTTTTAATCGATTCGTGTTTAGATTTATAATATATTGTGTTTATTTATATTTAATTAATAATGAGTGAACTTATTCTTCGCTAACCTGTTGTTTGCCCTATCCAATTCCATGTATAATTTCGCAATCCAATCCAGTAGCTGAATCCTGCATTCAGCTTACTGCTTCTTCTAAGAATGTCCAGATCATCATCGTTAAGTGCTGCCAAATCTCCACCATTCTTAAGACACTGATTTCTTGCATCATACCACAATCGAGCTCTGTCACCTGGTCTGACGCAGCCATTAGATATGCGTTGGACATTTTCAGAGTTGCATGAAGAACCTAAAGTTGTCCAGTGTATTGAACAATAATAAATCTATCTTAATTATGGCATAAAACGCTATGCAGATTGTTTTGCGAAAATCTTTCACGACATTAAATTACTGTCCTATGTCAAATTTTAACAGGCATTGGTGTCACAACAACTGTATCAAACACTTGTATGTGCACATATATTATGTATATATCTTGTGATATTCCTCCATATATCTTTAATTTTATCATGCACAGCGACTGGAAGAATTCAAGACCAATGGTAAAAAATACTTGCTTTAGTATTCATGAATAAAGATTATGCCACTACCCAATAACAAGTTTGATAACATGTGCATAGTAGATGAACTGCTGTTGACTCTAATGGTACTTATTCTTTTTTGTATGGGTTTTAGTTGGTGATCTTGCAATGTCGACGTAATAAAGATGTTCAAATATAATTTCTAGGAGGCCCAATAGATTGATTCTTCGATTCTAATGAGTTAGGACCTATTTAACAGGTCGTTTCCGGCATAAACCGCCAATGCGCTTCCTTCTACGTTTAGAAATTACAATATATTCTTTATTCAAAACCTGTTTAACATAATTTAATCAGTCAGCGTCTATCAAGCGAGAAAAGAAGCGAAACTGAGTTATCGTTTTCAGTTACTAAGACACAAACTGCACATTAATATAAGCAAATCCAGCCAGCCTCTTATGGTTGAAATATATTATTGAGAATGGTTTAATATTGCATTAAAATTGGCTGCAAGTTCTGAAAATTGTGGTGAAACCGCTTGCTCTCCTGAAGAACAATGAAATAACCTATGTTATAATTAGGACCTATTTGATATATTCATGAATAGTTTCGAAATTGTCATTTACACTATTATCTGCAAGTGACATACAGATCTCAAATGTCAGTAGATTTTTTTACACAACAAGTTACATAGCATAAGTTTGACATGTGACTTAATGAGTGATATTTTGGACAGCGCTTGAAACTATGCACAGAACTATTTCGAACCTATTTTATGCATTACCGCCTTGAGAGTTTAGATTCTAATCGATTTGCTAAACTTCAATGATTTGCTTCAGCGAAACGCTCAGAGACAAGAAGCCAGTGTAGCTAAAAGGAAGTACAATTGTGACATGGTCTCGAAGATCATGAAAATTATATGCTAGGAATAGCTTACTATGTCAAACATAGCATTATCAAGCCAAAAGTTTTCTTTGTCGGTTTTTTTGCATCGTTTCATACTTGGATGTGTCATTATATCTGAGTACAATCTAATAATTTGTCTATTTCAACATATATTTTCTGCCTACCTTAAAATGTACTTGTTTAGATAGGATGTATGAACCCCCTACAGCAATATTTTAGATACCTACATAGCTTTTATATTAAGATTCATACGTGCGTGCATACGCTACATCGAACATCAGTGTCCAAACTGAATATTACTGTGCCAAGAGTTAACAAACCTGAATATTGACAAAGGTAGTATCCTGGATTCCTGGGATCCTGTGCCAAATAAATTCGATCACTAAGTAACATAACGTGAGTGTAGTCTTCATGCAGTACTTCAATCCCACCTGCAGAAGCAGGACAATATTAGTATTAATTATTTCTCATTAACAAAAACTCACCAATTTAATGGGATTCATATGGACTTTTGAGGGTTACTTGACATACGCTATATTAATACCCTGTATAGTACATGGAGCAAACCTGAACAAAAACTTCAACTTAGATTAATTAAACTAGTGGAATGAAAAACAGTGAAAATTAAATGGACAATGCCTAAAAGCCTCATAATGAATCTAGGCAGACTTTACTTTGTGATAAAACTTGGTTATCTGAATTGCTATATAGATTTATTTTCAGACATTAGTACTATCTAGTAGTACTAGCCTAGTAGTTGTAGTAGTAATAGTAGTAGTAGTAGTAGTAGTAGTAGTAGTAGTAGTAGTAGTAGTAGTAGTAGTAGTAGTAGTAGTAGTAGTAGTAGTAGTAGTAGTAGTAATAGCAGCAGTAGGAGTAATAATAATAGTATTAGTTGTAATAATAACAATAATAATAACAATAATGATTTCCCTTTCTGTCTTCGACATGAGGGATCAGAAATACCTCGGGTAAAATAATAATAATAATAATAATAATAATAATAATAATAATAATAATAATAATAATAATAATAATAATAATAATAATAATAATAATAATAATAATAATAATAATAATAATAATAATAATATTAACGCGGCGGCCTTTAGCGGCTCAATGGTATCAGCCCAGCAGGACTTGGACGAGGGTTAACCGTTCCGGAAAAAAACAACTATTTTAATCTCTAAGACCCTGAGGGAACGAAGTACCTCAGGGCATCATAATAATAATAATAATAATAATAATAATAATAATAATAATAATAATAATAATAATAATAATAATAATAATAATAATAATAATAATAATAATAATAATAATAATAATAATAATAATAATAATACAAATAGTAATAATAATAATAATAATAATAATACAAATAGTAATAATAATAATAATAATATTCGTTGACTGATTCAAACTGACAAGTACGTAGTAAGATTATACGAAAACGAGTTTAACAGGAGTCGAATTTACTGTAGCCTACAAGGCGCCATCAGTCATACATCTAGGGAACGGAAGGCTGTCTGCCTTGTGGACAGGCGGATATCGTACCCGCGTCATTCTGATCTTCTGGTCTTCATGCCACCATCTTACCATTCAACCATCGCCCCACCCATTAACTATACAAAGCAATCGGTTGATCAACCACAGCGCGCCTATGCTGAAACAAATAAAATGAATGTAGGCATTTTACCTTTAGAGATGAATGGTTGTCCATCGACCCATTTCCATTCATTGAATGGAGTCTTTCTTCCGGATGTCCATGCATCAGAACTTCCTATATTTGCCTTTAGATAGTTTGTTAAACCATCTTGCTCGTTCTGGTTACAAATGACAGGCAGCGAGGAACTTTTAATATTGCAAAGATTCCACGCATCATTCCAATCCAATGCACTATCTACTTTAAAATAAGAAATGCTTCTTGTATTGCTGTTCCCACAAATCTTTTGATGTGAAGTACTCTTGTCAGCAGCAGTGAACTCTATGGTGAAAATAATAGACAAATAATCTCGAACTGGCAACTACGTAAACATTATAACGCAAATAATAAATGCACTGTGAGTTGTTTCAAGGATACTTACTCCTAAGTAAAAACATTTTGTCGCTGGTCAGAGGCGCAAAATATACGTACAGATATACATCTGGACGACAAAACAAATAAGATTATGTCTTTCAACACTATAAGATCCAGTCCTCGCCTCAACTGTATTTATCGCATTAAAGTCTTGAAAGATATAATTAACGTAAGCAAAATATTATCTAATCTAATTACTTCTGTAGCGTCTAACATATACAGTAGGAGGTATCAATCTAACCTAGGTAGCAAAATTTCATAATCTATTAGAGAAACCCGGTCAAAAGGCAGCGGTTTTAAGTGAAAGAACTTAAGAACTTTAACTGGCGAAAACCTGACTACTTACGAAGCAATACAATCAGCAAAACTGTTCGGCAAATAGATGTACGTTGCTGAATTACAAACATCTTCATCTGTTGCTTAACTTTGCCCAATTAGAAACAGTTAGAATCTAACACTTCTGATATCCAAATTAGGTACTATTCAGTTTTAGTATCGTTATATTGCAATAATGAAATTTAGTTCTAACTGATGCTGTTGCCAGAGAAGCCCTATCTGTACCAGTGCTACAGGCTTACATGTGAAACAGACATCGTACAATCATTTCCGGGGTTGTGTTTGCTCGGAAGTAAAACAGTCTATTAGGACTGTTTTACTTCCGAGCAAACACCGAGCTATAATTAATAAAGCAGCACCATCGCATTTGCACCAGTTGCTTCAAATATATACATAGTTAACGTTGCATGGGTGGCCGCACTTCTGAGCAAGGGGTGCTTGCCCCTGGATTTTTAATCAAAATATGTAAAATAAAGAATATTATTCAACTTAAATAAATAAAATAGGTCATCTTAGCAGCTCGTTTGCTTTCTTGGTGACTTATACAAAGGCACTCTTGTTCATTGAGTAAAAGACATCGGATATACAACCAGTTAAACAGCATTACATTGATTCATTATAGCCTGTAGTCACTGAAGATATGCTATGCCTACGTGACCGGCATGAAAGAAGCCAAGTATATAGGAATGCAGATTGCCGGGAGGCAAGCAAGAAGACCGCCAGGTAGGCAGATGTGCAGGCAGGAAACTTGAGGAAAGCAGGTAGGCAGAAAACGGGTAGATAGTCAGGCGGTACCGGAAGATATGTTTCTTCATCAAAGATTAAAGGTTTTAAAACAGTGTAGCTACAATGCTGCTCCTCTTCGTTGAATACTTGACCTGAGAATGTATTTGCGACCAGCGTGTATGACACAGGCAAACATTGTGCACAACATGTGTATATTAACAGGCCTATTCGAATTGTCAATGCGTTATTTTTCACATCCGTTCAAATTCACGACTTCCGGGTTTTGCATTGTTTAGTTATGGATCCATGTGAGCTAATATACATAATATTTGGATAGCGACGACTGCGCACAGATCATTTGTTATTATTATTACAACAGAGGTTTTATATAGCGCCCGTTTAGGTTATCTACTCAGAAGCTATGAGTAGATAACTATGTTCGAGCTAGGGAATAGGGAGATGAATCTATTAAGAGAAAACAGGCTTAATAGGCAGCCATTGGTATGAACTGTCAACGATTTCATCAGACTTGTTGTCCTCGAGACCGAGGTCTCGGTCTCAAGTGCACTCGAGTTCGTTTTTAAAAGTCTTGGTCTTGGTCTTGGTCTTGAGACCAAAGGTCTTGGTCTTGGTCTTGAGGTTCAAGGTCTTGGTCTTGGTCTTGGTCTTGAGGTTCAAAGTCTTGGTCTTGGTCTCGCAAGACCAAGACCAAGACCTGCTGTCAATATGAACAGTCATTTAACAAAACTCAAGAATTTAAAAACTTATCAAGCCTGTATGCATCATAACCTACAACAAATACCTACGGACGGATGCAAGTCTTGTTGGTCAGGAAAACCCATCGGCAGCAGCAACTAAGTTATGCTGTATATGGAAGCCCTGCCGAGACATGTTTCTGAAGCCAGATAAACCATGGGAGGATTTCAAAAAGGCTCACGATTTGTACATTTACATCCAGTGCTTGAAAAGTTACTGTGTGTGCCAGCGACTTCAGCACCTAGCTATGGAAAGTATTTTGTTCACATGGCGGAATTTTTATGAGGCCCACAAGGCACGTATTGGTCAGAAAATTCTGAGCGAATTGTTTTTTTATATTAAATACAAAAGGCGTTTGGAATAACATTTTGCATGAAGGACTTTTGTAAATACGAATTCGGAATTCTCTGCAGTCTGCATTTAATGCTAATTTGCTTGAATAAAATGAACGACTGATCCTCTGATCTGATCCTCTGCCTTCCAAGCTATCTCGTCCTCAACGACACCCTCCATAACAGCTGTCCTGCCTCTCTCTGGACTCTCTGGAAACCGGACTCGGACCACCAACGGACATCGATCTCTGGACAACCCCTCGGATATGTCGCAGCGCTCGTGAATAAGCTGGCGCTTTGCGCTCAGCTTTACAGTGGCGCTGTAGAAAATTGGAGATTACGATTACGATTACGACTCGCGTTTTCATTAAAATATCGACTCCACAATTTTTTGTGTAAGGAAAAGAAATCTTGGCCTGAATGGGATTTTTTGGGTCTTGGTCTCGGTCTTGGTCTTGAGGTTCAAAGTCTTGGTCTTGGTCTTGGTTTTGAGGTTCAAAGTCTTGGTCTTGGTCTTGGTCTCGAGGTTCAAGGTCTTGGTCTTGGTCTTGAGGTTTAAGGTCTTGACAACAAGACTGGATTTCATTTCTCTTAGCCCCAGTATATCTGAGAGCGTGTCACCAGTCCACTTCGTCATTGTCTGATCTCCCCACTGACAGTCTATGGTCATATCACAGTTCGCTAGGATCGCGGCTGAAATCGAATTCTTTCAACACATTTCTCTGATATCGGAGATTTGAACCCTCGACCTAACATTTAACAGTCGAGCACGCTAGCCATTACACCGTCATAATTAAATGCGAAATATGGCTATACCCGCGAGACAACATATACCTTTATATAAAAGATGCATTCATAGTTCTCCATCATCTATTTCAGTCGATGGTTCCTCAAAAACCAGGATACATGACACGGTTCTTTGTTTCATTAAGATTTGCATAATTTACTTGTTAATTGTTTTTAGTTCGATTGTAAAATCCAAATGGACTAAACGTGTTTAACACCTAAGTGCTTCTTGCTATATTTCGTAGAAGAAACTTTTATAAAAAAATTCACTACCGACCTTCGCAACTCATGTTTGATCTAGATTCATAGATACAAGCTGAAGTAATGGATAAATTTTCTTAGATGAGTGCATGGGTTTAGATTGCCTACGTTGTGCATTTAACACCCCCCCTAATGGCAGTTACTAATCAACAATAAACAGCACATGTGTTTTGCACAACTTTAATATTATAAACTTTACTTCGCCATAGCCTGGCAGCACCACATACAAACAACACAAAGAACTAACTGAGGTTTAGTAAATCTTCTACATTCGCATGGAAGTAACCAATACTACAGTTTGTCAAAAACCATCACTAACTGACGTTGTGCAAACAAAGCAAAGATTTCAGTTAATTTTTATTTACTGACATATACTTTTGGTAAAAAAAATTGTCTCATGTCTGCAACGACAAACATCCAGCATACAAGAAAATGTCCTACAAGCAGTTACTATCATTTACTTTAGACAGCTTCCAAAAGATTCTATTCCAAGCAGTTATCAACCAGGCATACTCGCTTTTGGTAAACACAAAACGTTCCCATGCATTGAGCAGTAGTCGTTTACAATGTGCCTCGATTAAATGCAATATCACCATCTCAGCCACGTGTCCTTTCCCTTCAGAAAGAATACTGTTAATTAACAGACTTATAAAATTTGCAAATTGCTTCACCAAGACTGGTTTTAAAATGACTCCCACTAACTAGGGTAGACTCCGAATTATTTTTGCTTCATCAACATTTAAATTTTTAATCTAGCGCTACACAGTCCGTCAAAGAGCAATTACATATTCGTTACTAACATATGAGCAAATGATTATGCAGTTTATTTTGACTAAATTACTCTATTTGAAAAGAATTCTGCATTATTTTAATACCTAAATTAGGGTATTGGTGTATCTATCATAAACGTGTCTCTTTCAAGACATCTCCATTTTATGAGAGAGCAACTGCGAATTAGTTCTGTCTCAAGACTCAGCATGCTTTAGTGCTGAAAAATTCTGAGAACACCATTTGGAAAATTGTGCCACAAAGAAGTCAAGGAAATTGTTATGCAGTTTTGCAACGCAAAGATTATTCTGGCTACCAGTGCGCCAAAACCTAAATGCATTTTTCAAACAGAACAAAAACCATAAACGCCGATTTATCTAATCGATATTGTCACAGAGGTTATCAAGTGAGTTTATGGAATATTATATTGGAAACCACTCACGGATGGTGTTGGATCTAGTAAGGCCTAAGCCTTCTTATACACCACTACGCGATTGTCTGTTAAAATAGTAACTTAATTATCTGAACATTTAATATAGTTACTATTGATTAGCTCACAAAACGCTGGTTACGCTAGTTCAAATGATATAAAGATTAATTGAAAAAACCCAGTTCACAATTGAGAAAGCAATTCGAAGATAAACCAAAAAAACGATAATGTGCTTTATAATAGGGCTGTACCGAATATTCGCTTCGTATTCGCTTCGGGGCCGAATAGTAGGAAAAATAGCTATTCGGTATTCGGCCGAATAGTAGCGGTCGGGCCGAATACGAATAGTGGTCACGTGACATCTGTTTCTGCATGTGCGGCTGCTATAGCGAGTGGAGTGAACGTTAAGTAAGTGATAATCTCTAAGTATAGTTAAATTTGTTCCATTCCTAGTTTACACAGAGTGGCAGAAGGATGCAAAAATTACATGTAGTTAACTGTTTACCTTTAGTTTATGTATTAAATTTACTGAACTGAAACTGTTGCTTACATTTGAAATTTTGAATGTTGTCGGTAGACCTACATGTATTTTGTACACTATTCGTATTCGTATTCGGCCGAATAGTTGGTCCAATTATTGTATTCGGCCGAATAGTGATAATCACCTATTCGGTACAGCCCTACTTTATAATGGTATGAACTTAAGTTAAAGTTCTCTAAAAATGGTCATGATTTGCCACGTTAAGAGACTTGTTCATAAACTGGTTGCAATTGGAGTTCAGCGTAGGGACCGTCTCGATTCACCTGTCTTTGAGTCATCTCCAAATCCTGATAAAGTTTAGTTCCTGTTGCCGAACTGATCGATGAGGCATTCGTTCTCCTGTAGTAACAGAAGTCAACACAACCTTCTTATTAATACATTTTCAAGCTTGTAAATTATCCAATTATCAAAAAGAGTATAATGGCTTATGGTATTAATATGCAAAAAGGTTTCTAAAAGTAGGTTTGCGTTCATGACATTTATTTATGCTTATGTTACTAATTAAAATCGCAGGTTATTATAACAATCTAAGGATTATATGCCCAATACTTACCAATATTATTATAAAGCCAACTAATGTTAAAATACACTTACCGGTAAGTATACTTTCGGACAACCAATGCAACGATTATATTCGAGATGACAATTACACATAGAGCCACAATCACTACAGCTATAACTGCAAATAGCATAGCACCAGTTAAGCAACAGGTTGAACAAACTTCCAATGCAAGTAAATCAAGCCTACACTGTTGGCTACTATGTCTGATAAAAATAAAGCAGTTTCACATGTATAGACTAAGAACCAGAGGTGGACAAACTGCGGCCCTCGGGCCCGCCAACACTTTTTATTCGTCCCACACAATTCTTCAGAATTTTTTAAAATTCTGTCCGCGAGAAGTTTTCTTCGTTTTACTCAGGTGCGCTGCTCTCTTATTTACTATTCCGGTCTCGTCTTTAATAATGACTCGATGCATTAACTCTGCCGATCTGCCCCACTTCCCCACAGAGGCTTTTGCACATAATCTGAACGCAGAAGTGAAATACCTTAAAGTAAAGCTAATGTTGCTTTCAAAGCAGGTGAAAGAACAAAACTGCGGTCACTTTCGTATACCCTCCAGTTGCAAACATAAACTGTCATAGTAGAGTCTGCGGAAAATAAATTATAACCTACAGCAGTTGAGTTTGACAGAAGAGTTCTCCAGACGATTTGTGGATTTTAAATCAATTGAGACTGAATTTCCTATCCTTACTATACCGTTCACATTTGACATTGACCACTAGCACCTACGGAACTTCAACTAAAGTTGACCGACCCACAATGTGACATTGTTCTCAAGGAGCAACTCAAAGGATCCGACCTCATAACATTCTTTTCTTCGCTCAGAAAGAAAAAATCTCAAATCTGCAAACTTTTGCTTCAAAAATGTTTGTGTTATTCGCAGCCACTTATATCTGTCAACAAAGATTTCCAACTATCCAAGGTACAGATCTCAGTTAAATGATCTAAACTTGAACTCAAGCTGTGAATTGCAACCAGTGCAATCACTCAGGATTATGGGAATCTTGTTCACAGTCGCATTCATCTCACTAGTAAGAGCAAAAATATATATAATATATTATAACTAAGTAAACTTCTTTTCATTTTAGTCGTTATCAAAGGTTAAAAATTTGTTATCCGGCCCTCCGAATGTTTTTGGCGTTTAAATCGGCCCATGTGCAAAATGTCTGCCCATCTCTGGACTTGAATTTTCACAATTATAGGTAAAAATGATAAGCACCATGAAAACCGTGAAGAAGGATAATACGATATTCCTCTTGCAGTGATCTCAAATAGGGACATTTTGACAAGAAAGAAGAATGGAGAAACAAATTAAAATGAAGATCAATTGGAATGTTGTAAGTACAAGGATTAGCAGGTGCAGTATGATCAGCCATCACAAATACCTGACTCAAATTACTCAGATGTAACATAGCCAACTGATGGCGATTCGCATTCAATATGCGCCATCAAAGCAGGTTCGCCAAAAACATGTATTCCGGTGTTCAAAAGATGTTAATGGGCCATGCCTCAGAAAGGTAACATAATTATATCTACCAGAGTATTGCTTGGATTCACTTACGCATTTGACATGCAGAAAACATTGGATTTCAAATGTCTCATCAGCCGATTACCTAAACCTGTTTATTCTACAACATTTTGAGCTTTAGAAAATTAATTAGGCCTACTGCGGTTATTTATTAAACTAATATCCAAAATTTCAAGTTTAATGCAGCTGAAGAAATATTTACAGCAACTATAGATTTTAGATTTCTTAGAGACCTATTCTCCGGTACTAATTAGAGTGGGAATATCCACACTCTTGTATAAGTGAATATAATAAAATTGATTCGCATAATGTTGGCTATTAAACAAACAATTGCTGCAGTGCACAGAAAAGTGTTACATTGAATATAACATAAATGAATTTAACAGTTATAAAGGCTATTATCTATTATTGTTGATAGTTTTTTTTCTTTTTCCGACATACTTGGAGTCGCACATGAACACGTAGGCGAACTTTGCGCCGTGCTTAATTCCATACTTGTTGTTTGACTTAACGTCGTTTCACCTGAACCTAAACCTCAACAACGTCAATTCATATACACAGAATATAATAACTGAACATCAGAAGAAGATGTCAAGATTAACTTAGTTTTATCTGACTATATGTAAAGCTTATCGAAAGCATTAAACCAATAAGCAGCGCATTGGAATTAAACTAATAGGCCTATTTCGTCAAACAAAAGCCAACGAATGAACTCAAAGATAACTTTTACGCTATAAAAAAGAGTACACCTAGGCTAAAAATAACGCATATATTAAAATCCGGACAGAAGTTAATAGGTTAGTTGCAGCGAAACATTATTTTCATAATTGAAATTTATAGGCAATACTTCTTAATAAAACCAGACAATCAGATTAATTGCAACAAATGGTTTATTTGTGCAACTTGCATTAAAAAGTTAATAGGTTAGTTGCAGCGAAACATTATTTTCATAATTGAAATTTATAGGCAATACTTCTTAATAAAACCAGACAATCAGATTAATTGCAATAAATGGTTTATTTGTGCAACTTGCATTAATCAACAATGTTATCAGAAAACCGAAAGGGACTGTCAACGCTTACTTGCTTGGCAGACAACCTTCTTCTTATCGGTTGAATTAGCTACCCTCCATCCGCCATTCGACGCATCAATGGAAATAAATTCACCACTTAATGAACTTAGATCGTTGGACCAGTTGCTGTATTTGATTTCTTCAGCTGAATCATCTGATGGCACTAATATTTGAGAAAAAAAATATAACAGCCAATTCTTGATTCTACTGTCTATCATAGCATTACTGCACTATTATTGCGCGATAATTTAAACAGATTAAAGAAGTTTTAATATTTTGCATGAAACGGACACAGCGGAGTTCTCTGTAATTGCCCTAAGATGTCATTAAGCATCTTGAATCAGCATATCATCATCATCATTATGACATTTCAGTACCGGACACGTGGTGTTGAGTTAGAATTATCTCTATATTTAGTCAGCATCAAGCTCAGCTCTCGGTCATCTTGAGTTTCATCTCATGTTTACATCCAATCTCAGATAACTGAAATCAGTTCTTGTTGTAATATAATTCTTGTTAATCACTCTGTACGAGTTATGTATGATTATTGTGCTACACTGTAGCTCCTTTCACTGCTTTAAAAGTAACCTTAATTCTGTATGGACAATAGTGCTTTAGGTTGCGCCTCAGTAAGGAATTGACCGTAATAGCGGGCAATTTCAGAAGGTGTTAAAGTAAGTAAGTAAACAACTAGCCTTTATATGCATCTGACAAGCGCACGTACATTACATCGTGTACAGGATCTACATACAAGCATAAATTACACGTATTTACAGGAGCAGATTATTTAGACTTACGTGCACAATTAAATATAAATATAATTACAGAACAACTTGAAATAGTTTAGAACTAAAAGTACTTTTCTTGATCGATGTTTACTTATGTTTGATTCTGTTATATTTAATTAATAAGTCGTTAAGTTATTCTTCGCTAACCTGTTCCTTGCCGTATCCAACGCCATGCATTCTTTCGCAATCCAATCCAGTAGCTGTAAGCTGCATTCAGCTTATTGCTTGCTCTAAGAGTGACTAAATCATCATCGTTGAGAATTGCCAAATCTCCGCCTTTCTTAAGACATTGATTCCTTGCATCATACCACGATTGATCATCGTCACTCGCTCTTACACAGCCGTTTGTCACGGGTTGGACATTTTGAGTGTTGCAAGACGAATCTAAAATTGCCCGGGCGTATTTAACAGTTATAAATTTATTATATTTTTGACATAAAACGCTATGCAGTGTTCTATGCAGAAATCTTTCACGACATTAAATAACTGTCCAAAGTCTAATTTTAATATGCATCGGTGTCATAACAGCTCCAACAAACAGTTGTATATGCACATGTATTAGTGCTTCCACGTATATAGCTTGTGCTAGCCTTTAATCTGTTCGTCTTTAAATTTTATCATGAACCACGACTGGGACAATTCGAAACCAATGGTAAAATATACTTGCTTTGGTATTCATGAATAAGCATTATGATCTGGCCAATAGCTAGTTAAGTGACATGTGTACAGTGAGCTGAAATGCTGTTGACTCAAAAGGACGCTCTCTAGCAGCCTACATTATCCATGTTATGTTTTGTTTGGGTTTGGTTGCTGATTCAGCCAATTTGGCGTAATAACGGTCTTCAAATATAGACCTTTGGTGGACATGAAGTTATTGATGAATGGGGTCAAATGCAACTATATCGCTTAAGGAGTTGCTGCATGCTTATAAAAACATTTACAGTGTAGCAACGGTATTCATTTGAAGTATCATATTGATTCTTTGATTCCATTGGGTTAAGGCCTATTCACAAAGGCTTTTCCTATATATTCCGATAAAATGCATTTATTAGGTAGGCTTCCAATCTCTACTGTAGCCTAAATGCTTAGGCTCAAGTTTTTGTCTTTTTGTCTATAAAATTCCGACATATTCTGTAATCAAAACTTATTTTAAACAAATTGATCAGTCAGCGTCTGTCAAATGATAGGCCTATCAGAAATGGAACTGAGTTATTATCGTTATCCTTTGTTTCGAAACAAACTGCGTCTAAAAATAACATCTTTCTCAGAAAGTTGACTGGAGTTTCAGTAACCTTCCTGCCTGCCACCTAAATTTGAAAAAGTGCATGTTAGTTTAATTTTTTATATTAGATTGGGCTGTCAGTTCTGAAAATTGTGGTAAAAGCCGCGCGCCTTTACAAAAAATAATGAAAAAGGTTATAACTAGAAGAATATAATAGGCATATATAGGCCTAATCAGGGCTGTAGTCGAGGGTATACGCGGGTATACAGCGTATACTTACCTCTAGAGACCGTATACTCAGTGTTACTCACCTCACAAAATATTTATATTTATTTATATTAAAATACTGTAGCATATACTCACAAAATACTGTAGCGTATACTCACCTCTAATTTGTTTCGGAAAAGTAACCGGTAGCGTATACTCACCTCTAATTTTACCACTACAGCCCTGGGCCTAATATATTCATCCCCGCGTGAAAAGTTTCAAAAATGTTATTTAATTCTTATCTGCATGTAATATATTTAAAAATAGCTAATGGAAGCGATGGTGTGATATGGTTATAAAAGTCGTGAAAGATATTACCAGTTAGGAGCTGCTTACTTAGTCAAAAGTAGCATCATATTTGATACTGTTTTATTTGTCTCTTTCAGTTTAGGTGTAATAATTATGGTCTCGAAAAGCATGAAAGATATCATATGATAGGAATAGCTTACATAGTCAAAAATAGCATTAGGCCTATATTTCATTACAATTTCATTTGTCTCTTTCAATGTACATTTTCTGCCGATCTTAAAATTCACTTGCTTAATACCAGTAGTGTGAACCTGTAGATACATAAATGGCGTTATATTAAGCGTCCTGTTCCATCCATACATCGAAAGTTAGGCTCCAAAACGAATAGCAGTGTGTCAAGAGTTCACATACCTAAATATTGACAAAGGTAATATATTTTATTCCTCGGATCCTCTGCCGCATAATTTCGATCCTCTTTTAAGACAACGTGAGTGTTGAGTTCATGCTGTGTTACTCGTATCACACCTACAGAGACAGAAACAGGATAGTACGAGTGTCTGGAGTGCTTGGCATAACATAATTAATTATGCGTCCCATTATTTCATTAGTCATAGACTCGAACTTCAATGAATATCATGGTCAACTTGGGTCAAAAACAACTCCAAGAATTCCGACGAAAGTGAAAAGTGTGGACTGAGGGAAGTCAATTAGTTACTGTAGTAAAGAGAAAATTGTTTGGTCGTTAATGGTCGCGGCTAATTAAAACGCGTAGATAAATTCTACGAAAAGACTGGATGAACTGCAATTTCCGGAAATTAATTCTTATGCTATTTTGCATCTACAACTATTATATTATCATATAATTTAAAAGAAGGTTTGGACACAAATTGCTTTTTCATCAAGAAAGCTTTCATCGCCTTGCTCTAACAACTCAACAATTTAATTAAACAGAATATCATTTGTTACTTGAAATGCGCTATATTAAATATCCTGATAAATACAAACATACATCCCGCGTACTGAACAAAAACTTCGAGTTAGATTAATTAAGTATGCGGAATGACAAAGAGTGAAAATTAAATGGGAAAATGTAGAAAAGTCTCACCTTACTATGCGAGCAAATCTCATTAGATGAAATGCTATTTTGATTTATATATAGGCATTAGTATTATGTAATCTATCGAAAACAATCGATTGACCAGCCACATGGCGCCTATGCTGAAAAAAATTAGATATTTTACTTCTAGAGATGAATGGTTGTCCATCGACCCATGTCCATACATTGAAATGAATCTTTCTCCCGGATGTCCATGCAGCTGAACTTCCTATGTAATTTGCCTGTAGATATTTTGTTAAAGTATCTTGTTCGTGTTGGTTACAAATGACAGGCAGAGTGGAGTTTTTAACTTTGCATTGACTCCACGCATTATTCCAATCCCATTCACCACTGTTTACTTTTAAATAAGAAATTCTTCTATTGTTATTCCCACAAATATTATGACGTGAAGTACTCTTGTCAGCAGAAGTGATCTCTGTGGTGAAAATAATAAATGTAGAACTGGCAAATACGTAAACAATATTACGCAAATATTAAATAGGGCCTACACTATGAGTAGTTTGAAGGATACTTATTTCTAAATAAAACCATTTAGTCGCTTGTAAGAGGCGCACACATATGTACACATAGGCATCTGGACGACCAAAGCGTTAAGATAATGTTTTTGAACGCTAAGATTCAATCTTTGCCTCAACTCTACTTAACGTATTAAACCCGAGAAATATAATTAAAATAAGTAAATATTATCTAATCTAACAACTCCTGTATCGCCTTAAAACATAGTAGGAGGCATCAGCTGAATCGAGGTAGAAAAATGTCATAATCAATTAGAGAAACCAGATCGAAACTTTGTACGTGCATCTCTTCAGCATAAAACGTAATAGGCGGCAGTTTTAAGTGAAATCCTCAACAACTTTAACTGGTGAAAATCTAACTACTTACCAAGCAATACAATCAGCAAAACTGTTCGGCAAATAGAATTTCGTTGCTGATTTATTGACATATTTAGCTGTCGCGTAGCTTTCTCAATTACAAACAGTTGAAATATTACACTGTTGATATCCAAATGAGGTACTATTCAGTGTTAGTATCGTTATATAGCAATTGAAATTTAGCTGTAACTGAAGCTGTTAACAGAGAAGCCCTGTGGCAGGCTGTGGGTAGCAATGCAACATGCTTACATATGAAACCGACATCGTACATTCAACGCCGGGTTTGTATTTGCTCGGAAGTAAAGCAGTTTATTACGACTGAAGCCGAGATATAATTCATACCAGCGCCATCCCCATTTGCACCAGTCAAATATATACATAGTTAATGTTGCAATAGGTGCCAGCACGTTGGAGCAAGGGGATACTTACCCCCTTGGATTTTGAATTAAAATATGTAAAATTAAGAATATTATTCAATTTAAATAAATAAAATAGGTTATTTTAGCAACTCTTTTGCTTCCTTGGCGACTTACCCAAAGGCATTCTTGCACATTGTGTTAAAATAATAATAATAATCTTTTCTTTAATTAAGCGCCTGCAAACGCACTGCGCTGTAGAGCAAAAACATACATATAGTAGAAACGGCAGCCGCGCAGGGCGCCTTACATACATGTATTAAGTAGAAGCACATGATAACAATTTTACAGGAATCGAATATAACTGCTTATGCGGCGCCATATCACGGCCTACTATTCATTTAACCACCGCCGCCGCCTAGCGAGTGGAAGGCAGAATTAACCTTAAATTAATGGATGTCTACGAGGTTCGATCTTGGTACCTTCAGCTCTTCACGCCAGTGTGTTATCCATTACTCTACGGGCCCCCGTAAAGACATCGGCTGATCATTTAAATAGCGTTACATTGATTCATTTTAGCGTGTAGTGACTGACGGTGTGGCATTCTATATTGTACGAAAAATAATAATATGTCTGCCAAAGTGCGGTAAAAGCAGTTGGTAGCTATAGAGATATATTTACTTACTTTCTTCCTTACTTACTTAATTACCACTGACCAATGGGCGGTAAACTTCATTACGGGCGTATTCGATGTCTGATCCAAATACGGTTACAGCGAGTGACTGAGAGCACCATGGAATGAGAATATTTGCATATGAGCCTATATACGTATGTGAGACACGGCTTTTCTAAATCGTCTAGAAAGTTGAAACTTAAATATACTATGCCTACATGACCGGCATGAAAGCAGGCAGGTAGGAATGCAGGATGGCCGGGAGGCAAGCAAGAAGGCCGACAGACAGGGGCGTCTATCCCCCTAAGTCATTTGAGCAACTTCCCCTTCACCCTCTTTTCCCCCCGTCCCTCTTCCTTCCCCCCTAAAATGGTGGCACACACACTGACAAATCTAACCCATCCCCCATATCTTGGATGGAGCATTTGCTCCAGGGTTTCTATGGTGTAGACGCCCCTGCCGGCAGGCGGACAGACATGCAGGCAGGAAAGCAGGTAGGCAGAAAGCCAGGCAGACAGTAAGGCAGGCAGGACAAACAGTAACGGAGGAAATATTTCTTCATTAACGATCAGAGGTTTTAAAACAATGAAGCTACCGTCCTGCTCCTCTTCGTTGAATACGTGGCCTGATGATGTATATGCGACCAGCGTGTATGATACAGGCAAACATTTCGCAGAACAAGTGTACATTAACAGGACAATTTGAATTGTCAAGGCGTGATTTTTTTACATCCGTATAAATTCACGACTTCCGGGTTTGCCAATGTTCAGTTATAAATCCATATGAGCAATTATACATAAATATTTGGATGGCGTTGACTGCGCTCAAATCATATGTGAAGATAATTGAGAGGCTTGACCTTCCTCGACTTGACCTCCTTGGACCCTGACCTGGCACCGGAACGGACAATGACAGCCTGACCATTGCGGACTTGATATGATACAGCGCCGTTAAATAAACTGGTCTCAGTCATGTGGCTTATGTGTGGCGCTGAGAAATTTCGAAGATTTACATTTACATTTATATTTGAGCTGGGAAATAGAGAGACGAATTTATTAAGAAGAAAACAGTCATTTAAGCAGGATTAAGAGGCAACCATTGGTATGAACAATCACTAATTTCATTTTCATTAGCCTCGGTATATCTGAAGGCTCGTGACCAGTCCACTTCCTCACTCTCTGATCCTCTCACTGACGGTCTGTGGTCAGCATATTCATTATCAGTCGATGGTTCGCTAGGATCGCGGCAGGAGTCAAATTCTGTCAACACATTTCTCTGCTGTCGGAAATTTTAACCATCGACCTGACAGTTTACAGTCTAGCACGCTAGCCATAGCACCGAGGAAATTAAAAGACCAAATGTGACTCTACCCGCAAGACATAAATATATTACTTATATACAAGATAAATTCATATTTTCCATCATACATTTCAGTCGATGGTTCCTCAAGAACCCAGGATACATGGTTCTGTCTGTCATAAGGATTTGCATACTTTATTTGTTAATTCTGTTTAGTTCGATGGTAAAATCCAAATGCACTAAATCCCTTTTACACCTGTTTCTTGCTGAATTTCGGCTTTCTTACAAAAACTCCATTCCTGACTTTGACATTTCATGTTTGATTTAGATTCGCGGAAATAAGAAAAAATAGGGCCTACTCGATAAATTTGCTGAGATGAATTAGTGGGTTTAGATTGCCTACCTTGAGCATTTGACACCTTCCCAATGACAGTTAGTAATTAAAAATAAACAGCATATGCATTTATTGCACAACTTAAATATACTGTATGCATTTCGCCATATATATATATATATATATATATATATATATATATATATATATATATATATATATATATATATATATATATATATATATATATATAAACTGTATTTCGCCATAACCTGACAGCAGCACGTACCAGCAACACAAAGAAGTAACAAAGATAACAAATCTTACACTAACATTCGCATGGAAGTAAGCAATACCACAGCTATGCGGAACATCCTAACTGTCAAAAAGCATCATTATCTTGCGTTGTGTAAACAAAGCATAAATTTCGGTTAAAATCTTGTTGTTGTCGACACTTAATCTTGATAAAAAAGAATATTGGGGGCTGGGGGTCCGTAGAGTAATGGATAATACACTGGCGTGAAGAGCTGAAGGTACCAAGATCGAACCCAGTAGGACCCCGTAAGGTTTTCAGCCTTCTACTCGCTAGGTGGCAGTGGTTAAATGATTATTAGGCCATGAATTGGCGCCGTGTGACTGCCGCTTAAACAGTTATATTCACTCCTGTAAAACTGTTATCGTGTAGTTCTACTATATACATGTATGTAAGGCGCCCTGCGTGGCTGCCGTTTCTACTATATGTATGTTTACTGTACAGGGCAGTGCGTTTGCAGGCGCTAAATTAAAGAACATTATTATTATTATTATTATTATTATTATTATTATTTTTTTTTTTTTTTAATATTATTTTTATTATTATTATTATTATTATTCATCCAGCATACAAGAAACTGTCCTTCAAACAGTAACTATCATTCACTTTAAAACACTTCCAGAATATTCTATTCCAAGGATTTGTCAACTTGCATACTCACTTTTGTAAACGCAAAACATTCACATGCACAGAGCAGTAGTAGTTTACAATGTTTCTCGAAAAAAATGCAATAACACCATCTCATCCATGCTTCTTTTCCATTTACAAAGAATACAGTTTACAGACTTATAAATTTGCAATTTGCTTCATTTAAGACTCGTTTTAACATGACTTCCAGCAATTAGGTTGACTGCTGATAATTTTGCTTTATCAACATTTAATATAGCGCTATGAACTCCTTCAAAGAGCAATTAAATATTCGATACTAACAAATGAGCACATGATGCACATGAGCACATGAGCACATTTTGATTAAACTGCTCCGTTTGAAAGACAATACTGCATTGGATTTTAGCTAATGGGTGAGGCCCATTGTACATTTCATTTCATTTGTATTCGGCACGTCAGAATTTCCTTCAAGTTGGGGAAAAGATTTAAAGTTTACACAGGAGACCCAAAAGGGGCCGAACATCCCGCTAGTCTGAGTACAGTTAGTGGGGTTTGATGTATTGCGGCCAACTGTGAACAAAGAAGTCGGGTGATGATTAGCTTAACTATCAAATAACTAATAAGGATCCATTAAACAAAAGTTACAAATGCGCATTCCCTGCGCAACATTATGCTCAAATACCAATGGAAGTTATAAATGCGTCAGTTCGTTGCTAGATAACACAATAATAATTATTGTATGTATTCCGCAGCATTAGGCACAGAGAACCGGTGAGATGGTGTTAGGGAAGTGAAATTGTTTCTAAAGGCTCATTGGTGGATATATGTAAATTTCTCTACGCTGCTTATAGAATATGGGTGCGTAGCTCCCGTTTGAAGAGTTGAAGGGAAAGTAGTGAGCGAATATGATGAGGAATATTCTTGCAATTTCTTGGTCAAGCAAATTTTCAGGAAAGTCCCATATTAGTTCGGGCAAAGGGAATATATTGTGAGTTTAGATTTCTCGAGCGGTGGAGATGGATGTCAGTATTAAATTGTTGGTTTATGATCTGTTATAAACGTTTCACTTTGAAGACATCTCCGTTTTTGACAGAGCGCCTGTGAATTAGCTCAATCTCAAGACTCGGCATGTTGTAGTGCTGAAATATCCTGAGAACATGATTGGGAAAATTGTTCCAAAAAGCAAGTCAAGTAAATTCTATGCAGTTCAGCAACGCACAGATTAATCTGGCAACAAGCGCACCAAAACTTAATGCACTATTCAAACCGGAACTAAAACCTTAAATGCAGATCTATCTAATACGTAATCGTCACAAAGGATATCAATGGAGCGTATGGAATACTATATTGGAAAACACACAATGACGGTGCTGGATCTAGTAAGGCCTAAAACCTCTTATGCACAAGTCCATGATTGTCTGGTACTACCGTTAATCTAATTAATTATCTTGACACTTAATGGTATAGTCACTCTTATAGCTCACAAAAACGCTGGATGCGCTAGCTTAAATGATTTTTAAATTAACTGAAAAAAGTGCACTAATTAGATCGCAATGCTAAGATAAAGCAAAAATCGATAATGTGCTTTGTAATGGTATTAATGTAGGTTAAATTCCTTTGAAAATGGTCATCATTTGCCACGTCGAGTCATTTCCTACACAAAATCTATTATACGTAGGCAAGTGTGTTACCTAAGATATCGTAAAATAATAATAATAATAATAATAATAATAATAATAATAATAATAATAATAATAATAATAATAATAACCCGTTGCGGAAAAAAATAACTAATTTAATCTCTAAGACCCTGAGGGAACAGAGTACCTCAGGGGAAAAAATAATAATAGTATTATTAATAATAATAATAATAATAATAATAATAATAATAATAATAATAATAATAATAATAATAATAATAATAATAATAATAATAAAATCTTCGTTTATTAATTCCAACTGACAAGTACGCAGTAAGATTACATGACATATTAGTAACAGACGATAACAAGTTTAACAGCAATCGAATGTAACTCTACGGCAGCCATGCAAGGCGCCCATCTGTACTACTGCTCATTTTACAATTGCCACCTAGGTAATGAAGGCTATCCTTGTGGGGTTAATTTGCATCGTGATTGGTTGCGCAACATTTGTGGTATTTGACATCGCTCTTGACGTTGTTCTTGACGTCGTTCTTGCCGTAGTTCCTGACATGGCTTTTGACGTCATTCTTGACAAAATTCAAAGTACTTAAAACCATAACTCAACATCTTCATTACGCATATTTTAGTAGAAAGTGTTAAGACTAACTTAATTTTCATTTGATTATTGTTTCCAATTTTCTGAAGCAAGAAAGCGTTGAGCGAAGCATCGGAATTAAGACGATTAAGAATTTTAAGAAATTATTTATTAGGATAAAAACAAAGACCAACGAATTAGCTGTCAGAAAAGTTTACTCAATGGCCGAACGTGAATATATAACGCATTATTAAAATTCACTTAAATTTAATAGTTTAACAGAAATAATAGTTTATTTTTATATCGTAAATTCTAGGTAAAATTAGGTTAATTGTTATAACTGGTTACTCTATACAACTTATATTTATCAACAGTGATAGTGCTCAAAGATAGCTCCTCCTACACAGACAGTCAGGCATTCTCGCTCTTCTCCCTGCAACTGCTTGCCTTCTGCTTATCAATGGAAATACATTTACCACCTAATGAACTTGGATCGTTTGACCAATTGCTGCATTTAACTTTTCACTGGAATTGGCTAATGTTGCTCTGTCATCCAGGGGCGTCTGTCCTCCCAAAGTCATTGCACCCACTTCCCCTCCCTCCCTTCTTTCCTCCTATTTAATGGTGGCACATACACTGACAGATCTCCCCTCCTACCCCCCCCCCCCAGTTTTTGGCCGGAGCACTTGCTCCAAGGTTTCTATGGCGTAGACGCCCCTGCTTTCATCAACGGATTGATTTACAACTCATCAGTAAAGCAGTGAGTGAGATTTATGTATGTACTCAGTGATAAACCGATGAATATTGTATGACCAATTACAGGGTTATCAGCAGTTTTCGATCATAATAGTTCAGCTGAAGCTCCTGGTTTTAATTGTCTTTCTGGAAATGCATCTCTTCCTCTTCCTGGAATTTCTAAACGGTTCCTTTTTGTTTAACGGACACACAGGCGAACTATTTTCAGACAACGTCATCAATCAATAATGCAATCCGATGTTCCTGTATGTTCGTGTAATAATCTGCTGGGCCATCATACAGTTGATAGCATGCGCGTCTCTTAAAGTTGATAAATGTTTGGTTTAATTTTAATTCGGTCAATTCTGAAAATTGTGGTGCGTGCCTTCTACGGACTAGTTCAGTTGACGATTCTGTAATTGGCTAAAAGTGTAAGTAGGCCCAAATGACAAGCTGCAGCAGAGGCAGAAACTCCTTCCCGGGGGAGATTAGGCTCCTACTGTGCTGCTCCACACTGAAGGATTGAATTGTCGGGGGTTGGGAGAGTTCCACCCCAATTCATTTGTCAACCCCTCCGGTTTATTCCCAAAAGTTAGGCCTACCTCGGATGAGTTAACTTAAACACCAGCACAGATTTTTATTAGTTCAATGTATCTTATTTGCTTAATTAATGAAAACCATTGCTTAGTTTTTTCTCTGTTTTCATTCATACCATTTTTTGTTAAGTCATAAGTTTTGATAGAGCTTCACATTATTCCGAAAGTAAAACTAAAGAGCCGTCCAGTAAGTATTCTTCATTATTCGATTTTTATACACAGCTAAGGATCGAGCTGGCTCTACACCCACTACAATTTAGCACGTAGGCCTATAGCGGTTTTAGTTACGTAGGAACTTTTGATCTGGACTTCCCGACATGTAAGAATATTTCAACCCCCACAGTTAAAAGTTGACAGTTCAAACCCTGACCATACTCTTAGTTCTTAGCAGGAAAATTCTGTGTGTTTTTAGGCTCATCCGTTGCGGTTTCGCAATTCACATTTTTTACCCAGGTGAAAATTTAAAAATCTAACCCTGACAAATTTCGTCCTTCTGTTGTTCTGAGTTAAAATCGTCCACAAGTCAGCTTCAGAATAAGTCTGTCTATGGTCTCATCACAAAGTGACAAATATTTTCAAATAAGACAACCAAACCTTAAACTAATAGCAGCTAGTTTTAGCAGGCTTGATGCAGTATCAAGTGTTTAACTGGCCAGTATGAATAGTTGACCATTTCGTGACTGTAACCCTATTTAATCGTTCACATCCTGTGCGTTACATAATATTATGCCTGTGTATTATCCATACCCTAATTCATCCGATCCTAATTCCTACCCTAATCCATCCGACCCTCTGCATTCTAAGCCTTCTCGTCGTCAACAAAACCCGCCGTAACAGCTGCTCTTCCTCTCTCTGGTCTTTCTGGCAACCGGACTCGGACCTTCAATAGACATCGATCTCTGGACAACCCTCTGATACGACGCAGCGCTGCATTTAGCTCTAAAGTAGCGCTTTAGAAGTATCGAGCTTACGATTGAGACTAGGATTGGACAATTTCCTCTCAGTTGCAGCATCCTATTTGGAACCCTCTAATGAACATAATGCGCTACAATTCGTTGATAAGAAGTGAAAGCAACAATTGCAGAGTCGACTGAACATCCGGAACATCCAGCATGATAGCTGTTTGGTCTTTCACTATGTTAGCAAACGGAAAGCGTCCAAACCCAGCCTTCCAACGTCAATATTTCAACGGCCTGGGGTTCATTTGGCGGCCGTGATAATAATTTCAGGCTAGCGGAAATGTAAATTAGCATTAATATTCAATTTAAGACATCTTCTGGCATCACTCCCATTCATAGTTTTTAACAGTCTGGATTATCTTAAGCCACCGCACTAGCCTCTCCGTAAACTTTAAATTGTCACCTAATAATAATTATACCTAATTCACAATTTGTTTTCTTGTGCCACGTTGCATTTTTGTCTGCTTGACTGAGGAATAAACGAAAATCGAGTGATCGATTGTATGCGTGTTTAAATGTCACAATCGTTGTTGTTGTTGTCAAATCAAACAAAAATATCAGAATCTTTGTCAAAAGTGTAGTTATAGTCTGTACTGAATTCAGCGCTACTGACACAATGGAGCATTTGCAGCTTACAAGTTGCAATAGTTCCTTGTTACGCATCACAAAACAAATATTTGATAACATATTATTGCGACAGCCTATTAGCCTAAAATTAAACTCATAGGCCAATTTGAGGACGAACAAAAGCCTCTTACAAACACTTGGCGGATGAATCAAATGCCAGTTAAATGCAACGAAAATAACGTACAGTCGTGTTGTTTAAATAGGCCTCATTGCTCTGGAAGCACAAAATCAACCAAACTGAATATTATAATTATTGGTAATTAGCAGCTTGTATTGCAGCTTGTTTAATGCACAAGGCATCAACGGATTGAAACGATGAACATTGAGCATTATTTCATAAACTGATTTTGAAGCATTATATATTCCGCACCGTTACATATGCTGGGTCAACACTGACCAACATTGTTGCATCACTGGCATCCTGTGGGTCACTGTGGAGCAAATGAGAGTGACTGTCTGAGTACAAATGTACAAATCCAAGCTTAAATTTATGCCTCTGTACAGTTATAGTCAGAGTTGCTTTCATAACCTTTACAGATCTTGTGTAATGTTTATATAACATTTACATATCTTGTTTATTTAACATCGGCATATGTAGTTTAAAACGTCAAATATGTTAGATCAATCTACGTAGATAAGTCTAGATAACATACTGTGTTTTGCAATTCTTAGGGAATATAAGTATGATTCTATTCCGCAAATTTAAATACACATTTTTGTATATCAAATGACGAAATTCTATGATAAAATCTGTTTATTACATATAACTATGAACCCACTTAAGTAAAATAATGAACAGTTGTTTATAGCTTTATAAATGCCAGATTAAAATTACAATTCAATTACAATAACATAAGAATCAATGAACGTAGGGATCAACATCGGCTTTACAAATTTGATTTCAAGAAGTCCCTTCAATGCACGGGTTGCCAAAGAAAGTTTTTTGGTCACTGAACGAAACAACTGGTATACTGCAACGTCATAAATTATAATAAGTTTTCCATTATTCTTCTTTAATTAGAGTAAAATTTGATATAATGACGAATTGTAAAACTGAAGTATTCGTTGCGTGCCAGTCTCAAGCTTGGACAAAGGAGGAGAATGACGGAAATTATCTTTGTTGTGACACAGCATCATTAAACAGTAACTAACCAACTAACTAATAAATAAAAAAACTCCGCCACTGCCTTACACTCAGGTTGTGCCAGACCCAGACCAGGATAAATGAGGAGAGCGACACTAATCATGTTGGTTATGACGTAGTACAGTAAAATAGCAGGTCGATGACGAAAAATCGATGACGCCTGCCAGTTATGCATGAATACTTTGGTTCCTTGCGCTTAGCTTTAAATAGCGCTTAATAAATTTAGAGTTTAGTATAACGTTCATGATTACTTGTAGATCCCTACAAAGGAACCGTATCAGGGTGATCAGGCTAGAATCAATATACTGCTTTGTGACGCGCCACCGTGTTATACCACAACCTATGTCATCAATGTACGTTTATGGATTTGCTTAAATATCTCCACCTGGATGGTTTGCAGTAGGAGACTTAGAATTTTTTACAGGAAGAGCGTAGAAGTCTCCGTTTGGAGCGACTTTGACAGGATGAGAAGGTGATTCATTACCTGGAGAGGTAATTGCATGACTCTGTGCATCTGGCATGGTATATATGTGTCCCAAAGTACCGGTTTTAGTTGGAGCAGTTGTGTGGTCGCGTTTCTTATCTGGTTCGATGTACGTTGGTGATTTTTTGAATTCTAAGGAAGTGCAAACGATTCCAGGCTGTTGGTTTGTTGCTCCATCCTCCGATGGGTTGGGTGTTGCAAATGAAATTTCCTCATAAGCACATTCAACATAGTCAGTTCCTGCTACCGACTCATTGGCAGGTGAGTTGGCTGGTTCGTTTTTAGATAAATCGAGCCTATTCTGTTCCGAATTGTTGTTATCCTTCGATTGATTCATCTCTCTAAAAATGTAAACATTGACGATAGCATATTACAACGAAGGAAAGCACTAACATAGCTCAAGACCTAAATGTGTTACATACATTGTAGACAAACAGCAAAGCCTTTCGCACGTTAAATAGTAACCTAAATATGGAAATACAGTACTCTGGTGATGCTCCCAAACTACATTCAGTTTTGTCTTAATACTTTTATTTTATAAGACTTTAGGCTGATTAAAGATTGAGAATTTATTTTGTGGATTATATGACGAACATTAATTTAAAGTCAGGAAACAAAGAAGTATTTCAAAAACGCGTCCTCTAATCACAGGTTGACATAATGTGTATAGAGGTTTCAAAACTCAATCAGTTTCGGAGATGCACTTACTTAGGGAACTTTCTTCTATATCTGACAGCTAAGACGATGATGCAAATAAGTATGAATAGTATTCCAGCACCGACGCCTGAGTAAACTATAACACAATATTAAAATATTAAATTGGATCAATTAAAATATTTACGCATATATAATTTAAAATTCAATGAATTGGTTATTATTTCTAAATATTTCCTGTTGTTCTCTGCACAATGAACGTTTCCAGGAACTGCGAATCTGGTCGGCAGGCGCTCAGCAGTCGACCATCATATTACACCAGTTATTCCTTTCAAATTGGCTTGTAATGCTCATTGTACTGTGTTTAACTTTAAACAAAAATGATTAGTCTAGAACAGACCCGAATGTTACGAGATATTCTATTCATATTTTAGTATGGTAGATGTAATTTTCAGTTTAAAATTCCAGATGAATCCAATATGTTACATATTCGTCCTGAGAAGAAAATGCACACACTGATGCTTAGGTTAACGCAAATAAGCCTCTAAAGATATAGACTGTGAAACCTACTTCAAAATACTCACGTAGGACCTGCGAATCAACATTTGTAGTACTTTGTGTTGCATCTTCCGACATGCTTGACATCGCGTTTGTTGTAGTACTTAATATCGTACTTGACATCGTACTTGACGAATTACCTAAAAACGTAGGCTTACTTGCTGTCATAGTCGACGACGTACTTGACCTCGTTTCATCTGAAACTAAACCCGAGCAACTTCAGTTCACATACACAGAATATAATAATTGTATCTGAGTAGAACATGCAAAGATTAACTTAAGTTTGATTTCACCAAGGTGTAAAACTTATTGAAAGCATTAAACAATTAAGCAGCGCAAGTAAGTAAGCTAACATTTCGTTAAACAAAAGCCAACGAATGAACTCAAAGAAAAACTTTACGCCGTAAAAGAGCAAACCTATCCTAACAATAACGCGTATAATAAATTACCAATAGAAGTTAATAAGTAAAATGCAGCAAAATATCATTTTCATATTTGAAATGTATAGACATCATTTCTTAATAAAACCAAACAATCAGGTTAACTGCTTTAAGTGTCTAATTTGTGCAACTTTCATTTATCAAAAATGTAATCATAAAACACGAAGTCAGTGCTCACTTGCTTGGCAGACAACCTTCTTCTTGTCGGCGCAACTGACTGTCTTCCATCCGCCATTTGAGGCATCAATGTAAATACATTCACCATTTAATGAATTTAAATCGTTTAACCAATTGCTGTATTTGACTTCTTCAGCTGAATCGTCTACTGGCACTGATATTTGAGGAAAATAAGATAACAGCCATTTCTTGATTCTACTTTCAAATATAGCATTACTGCACGATTACTTAAAAAGGTTACAGCGCCTTAGATTGCATCTCAGTAAAGAATTAACCTTAACAGCGTTCATTTCTCACCTTAAGACCGCCGACTTCAGCCGTGGTGAAGTCGGGAACACTTCTGAGTAGTACTCCTGAAGATGCGCTATATAAATGTCCGCTATGAATGAATGAATGAATAAATGAGTGAACGAATGAATATGCGTAAACTTACGCATATTCATGTTAACATGTTAACATGTTAACAGGAGCAGATTAGGCCTATACATATGTAGACATAGGTGCACAATTAAATATTACTAAAGATTCATCAATTTGCAAAACTACTTTTAAAAGTTCATAGCCAAAAGTATTTTTTGCGAATCGTAGCATTTTAAATTAAATTTATGTGTTTACAAATATTTAATTAATCAGCCGTGAGTGTGTTGTTCTTCGCTAACCATTTGCTTGCCACATCCAACGCCAAGCATTCTTTCGTAATCCAACCCAAAAACTGTTTGATGCATTCAGCTTATTGCTTCTTCTAAGAGTGACTAAATCATGATCGTTGACAATTGCCAAATCTGAGCCACTCAAAAGACATTGATTTCTTGCATCATACCATGATCGTTCTTTATCACCTGGTCTGACGCAACCATTTGCCACGTGTATGACATTTTCAGAGTTGCACGAAGAACCTAAAATTGTCCAGGTGTATTAAACAATAATAAATCTATCTGATTTATGACATAAAACGTGGCGTAGCTTGTAATGCTGAAATCTTTGGCGACATTAAGTTAATGTCCTAAGGCTAATTTTTATATTCACTGGTGTCATAACAGCTGTACCAAACACTTGTATATAACATATTTCATGTAGATATCTTGTACTATAACCCTCCATCTATACATCTTACTTTTCTGTCATGCATAGGCCCAATGACTTAGACAATTCAAGACTAATAGTCAAAGACATATACTTTCGTTTTTATGTATTTAAACATTACCCCGCTGCCCAATATCCAATTTGACGACAGTGTGCTGAAAGGCTGTTGACACAAGTGGACGCTCTTTACTTATTCTTTCTTGTATCTGTTTTGGTTGCTGATTCTGCCATTTTGCGTATTAAAGGTGTCCAAATATAGGCCTACTGGAGGACATAAAGTAATTGATGAATCTGGTCAAATGCAACTGTATTGCTTAAGAAGTTGTACAAGCATCTGAAAACACTTTACAGTGTAACAACAATAGCCATTTGAAGTAATTGATTTATTCTTTTATTCTAATGGGTTAGAACCTAATCACAAGGTCTCTACAGACATAAAGCGCCAAATACAGTTCTTGGATAGACGTCAATTCTCAACTTAGCCTAAATTCTGATGTCCCAGTTTTTGCCTATTTGTCCAGAACATTGCAATATATTCCTTGTTTAAAATTTATGTAACATCAACTAATCACCAAAACATGTATCAAGCGAGAAAAAAAGAAGAACTGATTTATCGTTTTAGTTTGTCTCGAAACAAACACCGTCTTAAATAATATTAAGCGACTTTCTCAGATTTTAATCCTTCCTGCCTCCTAAAGTCCAAAAAATAAAGATTGGTTTAATATTGCATTAGATTGGGCTATAAGTTATGAAACTGGTGAAAACTGCGTGCCTTCGTGAAAAATAATGAAACAGGTTATAACTAGGGCCTATTTAATATATTCATCTACGCGTGCAGTTTCGAAAAGGTCACTTTATTAGATCTCATCTGCATGTAACACAAGGATTTAATTAAGCGGGACCTATGTCCCTTTTGGGCTTTCCCTATTGTATCCCGAATGCTTTTACATTCCGATTGGTGCCTACTGTACTTTTGCATTGAATTCGGATCAATAAAGTTGAATTGAATTGAATTGATTTCAACAGTGAATATATTTTTACACAACAACTGTTATACAGCCTAAGTTTGACATGACTTTTGTGGCCTAATGACTTAGATTTTGAGCAGCTTTTAAAATTATGCGCAGAACAATTTCGGAACTCTTTTATGCAATACCGCCTTTTGAGTCGATTTGTCGTAGACCCATATTATTTTCTTTCAATTTGTTAGGTTCTCTCTGGCGCGATTACTTCTTGCGGCAAATTTTGTAGTCAGCAAAGACCTACTACTTTCGTCGAATTCTTACATGAGCAGTTGAGCCGATTTCTAGGTGACTATCACCGGTTTCCGCAACTAATTGCTTCAAGCGAAATCATGATTAGCTGCACGTAGAGTAATAGAGAAGCGATTTTTCTTATCATTGTTTCTGTGCCATAGCACGAGGAACCAAGAGCTCACCCACAGATAAGATGTATGAACATGTAGAACACTTTTGTGAGATACCGGTATCTAAATGGCGTTATATTTATGGTCCTGATTCATGCATGCATGCATATATCGAACATCAGCATCCAAAACGAAATGCATTGTGTCAAGAGTTCACACACCTGAATACTGACAAAGATAGTGCACTTTTCTCCTCGGATCATCTGCCGTAGGCCTATAATTTCTAATCTTATTTAAGAGAACGTGAGTGTAGAGTTCATGCGCTACTGGAATCACATCTACAGAAACATAAGCAGGACAATACGAGTGTATGGCATTACATAGTTATGCGTCCCATTATTTCTCTAGTCCTAGACTCTTGGACTTCTTAATATCATCATGAAAGCTCCGAATGCGTACTGTCACCTGTAGACTACATGACTCGCTACACTATAGGCTTGTATTATGCAGTGCTTCCTCAGTAAATTAAATATCGTATCTTGAAAACGGATATTCATAAGAGAACCCAGTGTAGCCTTGGCGATTGAGTGATGCAGGCAATGTTATTTTGTTCAGCGATGGTCGGTTTTGGATCATGGACAACTCCCACAACTCCTACGAAAGTGAAAAATGTGAATTCAATAAAGTCAATGACTATAGTAAGGAAAGTGTCCTTTGATCATTGCAGTGAGATTGCGTGTAAGACTATTTGCTATCGATGGTCGCGGTTAAATAAAACGACAGATAAATTCTACGAAAGTAATGGATGAAATGCAATTTCCAGATATTCATTGTAATCCTATGTTGCAACTGCAACTATTCTGTGAACTAGGTAGTGAAAAGAAAGTTTGGGTAAAAAATTTTTTTCATCAACTAAACTTTCTCCGTCTTGTTTTAATAACTCACTAGTATAATGGTATTCAAATGCTCTTTTGAGAGTTACACGAAGTGCGCTATATTAAACTTCCTGCTAAATACAGACATACATGTCAGTGGAATGAAGAAGTGCGAAAAAATTTAAAGAAAAATGCAGAAAAGTCCAAAATGATTCTTGGAAGACGGTACTGTGATAAATTTGATAATTTTAAGCATTATGTAAAATGCTGTACATATTTATTTTCAGGCATTAGTATTATGTAAACTATTTAAAAGAATGGGATGACCATCTTCAAGCACCTTTACTGACAAAAAAATGAATGTAGACATTTTACCTCTAGAGTTGAGTCGTTGTCCATCAATCCATGTCCAGTCGTTGAATGGAATCTTTTTCCCTGATATCCATACGTCTGAACTTTCTAAATTTGTCTTGAGAAAGTTTGTTAAAGCATCTTGCTCGTGTTGGTTACAAATGACAGGCAGAGTGGAGCTTTTACTGTTGCATCGTTTCAACGTTTCTAACCAATTAAATTCCTCATTGTCAATTTTAAAATAAGAAATGTTTCCTGTTTTGCTGCTCTCACAAGTCCTTTGATGTGAAGTACTCTTGTCAGCAGAAGTGAACTCTGTGGTAAAAATAAAAAAGCAAATAGGCCCTAATGACGAATTGATTAATAGGTCAAAATCTTAAAAGAAATATTAAATAAACTAAATACTCTATCAAGCATACTTATTTCTAAATACACGCATTTAATGACTAATCAGAGATGCGTACATATATACATCTGAAGGACCAAAAGAACAAGATCATTTCTATCAACGGTAACATGGAGTCCTTTCCTCAACCCAACTTAAGACAGAAAGGCCGAGAAACTTAAAATTTAATCAATCTAAGTACATCTTATCTAATCGTATAACGCTGTAATCATTTAGGAGTCATTAATCAAAGGAAATCGAAGCAGAAGCATCACAATTTATTAACGAAACCAGAAAGAAAAGGTGCTTGTGCAATTCTTTTGGCGGAAATCGTTGAAGGCAGCAGTTCTTAGTGAAATCCTCAAAAACATTAACCGGTGAAAAACCTAATTACTTACCAAGCAATACCATCAGCAGAACTGCTCGATTAATAGATTTGCACTGCTGAATTATAAACATATTACGGTGTTGTTTAGCTTTGCCCAACTATGAACAGGTAAATAATAGCACCTGTTGAGATTTGTTTCTAACTGAAGCTGTTACTAGAGAAGCTCTATCGGTAGCAGTGCTGCAGGCTTGAATATAAAACAGACATCGTACATTCAGTTTGTGCTTAGGCTACTCGGAAGTAAAGCAGTCATGGTGCTCGGCTGAGCTATTAATACCAGCACTATCACATTTGCAATAATGGCTTCAATATACGTAATTAGCTTTGTCGGTCGTTTTAATTTTTTTTATGATTTCCAGGGTGAATAGACTATTAGAGTCAGCATCGTGAGCTTTCTGGTTTATTGAGCAATAAAGGAAGAACAAATATACCATTGTTAATCATGCAAACTTCATCATCAATCTGCTCATAAAAATTGCAAATAAGATATGGAGGTTTGTGCATTGATGATATCAGATTGACGTAATCTGAAACTATTTAGATTTATGGCCGAAAAACACTGCCATGTACAAATTACTTAAAACGTACATTCATTTATTCAGAAAATTTGTATAGCGCCCTTCAAGATTTCTACTCAGAAGCGCTCCCGACCGAACCCCGACGATAAAGGACAGACCTTAGACTGTTATAGAATGCGTAAGAAGAAACCCTAGGCAGGAGTAATAATAACTCGTAACTCTGGGGAAGTTTATTCCAGACAATTGGACCAACGAGAGCAAACGCGCGACTCTGCATTATAATAGAGGTAGGCCTACGCGGGAAAGTAGCCAGAAGCTTACCATTAACCGTGGAGCGAAGAGAGAGACGAGCATGAAGACTTAAGGTGGAGTGGCAGAGCTCCTGGAAGTAAGCAGGCGCCCTACCCATTAGGCATCGCCAGACCAAAGCAGAAATTCTATATCAGATTCGCTGAGGAAGAGGCAACCAGGGTAAAACATCCGCCTTTATGGGAGGCCAGCATTAAAAGAGCATAAATAGATAGGGTGCATGTCACCCTATTTGGTTTTGCATGTATATGGATATGGAGCTATTTGAGGTGACAGACACAAGAACATGCATCAGAGACATCGGTGACATATGTGAAACTATATCTGTGTAATGCAACCGGGATGGAATTATTAAGACGAACACAGCCATTTAAGCTGCCAGCCATCAATATGAATTATTAGCGACTTCATGTTTCTTAGCCTTGCAATTATATGACGCGGGCTGGCCATTCCTCTAACGCACGGTTTGATCTTTCCACTGGCAGAGTATGGATAGCAAATATTCATAATAGCACAGTTCGATAGGGGCGCAGCTGGCGCCGAATTGTTTAAACCAATTTCTATTCTGTACGAGATTTGAACCTCCATCTGACAGTTATCAGTCCAGAAAACTAACCACTAGACCAGGCATGGGCAACTACTTTTAACAAAGGGCCGCCCTAAGATTTTAAGGGCAGCTCAGGGGCCGCATGCCAATCGCGGACTAATTTTTTCAGATCACTTGCCCAAGAAAAATGACAATATTAATTTTATTCAAACTAACTATTGCGATAGGCCTATAAGTTATGTTAAAGTAAATGAAGATAATTTTTATGATGAAAACATAATTATCCTAATTAACTGCAGTCCTACACTTCAGTATAATAGGCCTACTAAATATTATGTTATAAGCTTCTTCAGTTTAAAAATACATAAAACTGTAAGTGTACAATGTATCCATTTGCTTGGTGTGCTATATTTAATGATTAATGTGAAATCTGACACTTCTTCTCACGACACAATTTTTCCAGTATGGTTGCTTAATGTTCGAAGTGGCAATTCAAATTTCATTGGTAAGATTGCCATTTTGTTAGTCTGCATCTGCTTCTGCATTTTGTTAGTTTTATCTTTGAGAAGAACTGTTCACAAATATAGGTGCTTGGAAACAGTGTACGGTAACCATTTTCAGGGCATGAAATCTAAGTGAAGATGGCTGCCAAAGTTTCGAACCTACCCACTCTGTGGTATTGTTTCATGCAGAGAGTAATTACATTGATGAATGAATAGTGAACTAGTTGACTATACTAGAGGCCGGATTCTTAATAAGAAACAGATGTTTTAATGTAGCCTACGTACAGAGATCCAGACATTCATGTAGGGCTGGATTAAAGGGGCCCAAGTGCCAGATACAATGCTAATATTAAAGACATGTCAAGGGCCGGTTGAAAAGTCCCCGGGGGCCGGATCCGGCCCGCGGGCCGTATGTTGCCCACCCCTGCACTAGACCATCGCAATTGCTAATTGATAACTTTCAATTGGGGGGCCAGTAGAGTAATGGATAACACACTGGCGTGAAGAGCAGTAGGTACCAAAATCGAACCCCATAGACCCCGTAGGGTTTATTCAACCTTCCATTCGCTAGGTGGCGGCGGTAGTTAAATTAATTGTAGGCCGTGGTGGCGCCCTGTTGGCTGCCGTATAAACAGTTATATTCGACTCCTGTAAAACTGTTATCATGTGCTTCTACTGTATACAACTATACATGTATGTAAGGCGCCCTGCGTGGCTGCCGTTTCTACTATAATGTATGTTCACTGTACAGCGCAGTGCGGTTAGCAGGAGCTTAAATAAAGGAAAAGATTATTATTAATTAGGGCCTAAGGGTCAAAACTGACTCCACCCTCATGATAGCATACACATCAGTCGCATTCATATTTTTTCTGCCGGCATCCCATTGAAACAATGACATGGTTCTTGTGTTTTATAACTTGGGCCTAAATAATTTATTAGCTAATGACTTACAGGTCGATGGTAAAACCAAGTGGAAAGTATGTGCCTAGCGTGTTTCGTCTAAGTGTTGGTTTCTACAAAATTAATTTTATATAGGCCCTACAAAACTTCATTGTCAACTGCACTGTTAGATCTAAATTCATGAATATGACCTGAAATAATCGATAAAGTTTCTTGAATGAATTTTTGGCTGTGATGCGCCATTGGTTGATGCCTTGTGGGTTAGACACCGCTGTAATAGAAGTAATCAATTAGCAATTAACAACAATACGTTATTCTTGTAAAGCTTCAATGTAGCGCTACAAGTTGCCTTAAAGAAAATTAAAACTGCGTAACTATGAACTAAGAAAATGACGATTTAGTCCAATTTGACTAGACCGCTCTAATAGTTGAAAACAATGCTGCAGTAGTTTCAACGTGGAATTCGTTTTTTCCGGCTGATCTATCTTGAACAGTTCACATTGTATACGTGTATGTGAGGCGCCCTGCGTGGCTGCCGTCTCTTTTTTGATGGGGCGCCTGTGATTTATCTAATTCGCAAGACCTAGCTTATTTTGGCGATGAAAATCCTCACAATGTGTTTGCAGTTTTGTGACCGTGTAGATGAGGCCCTGTGATGACACAAACGCGGAGAACTAATACACCTTCTAAATAAGGAAGAACAGCCGCTTATATCGACGAGACACCAAAAGACATCTATTCGTCACAATGGAGTTTATGCCTTACAATGTAAGGAAATACACAAGCACGGTCCTGGGTCAAGCAAGACTTAAACAGTGTCATACACCAGTACCAGTTTATCTAGAAGTATGTTTCCTTATAATCTGGAAACTTGATACTAAAGTTCTTCAAAGACGTTCACTAATATGGAAACAGTTCTGAGATAAAGAAATTACAATAACCCACTAATAACAATATGCTACATGATGCAATGAACTTGGTTTAGTTGATTTGAATGTGGTTATCAATTTCTACACCGAGAGACATCTTCATAATCTGGTTCAAATGGGAGTTCGGTGTAGGGACCGTCTGGATCATCTGTCTTCGACTCATCTCCAAATCCCGATAACTCCCATTTCCTGCTGTCTTACTCCGCCATTCGGCATCTGCATTCCTGTTGCAAACAAGAGGTCTTTACTAGCATTATTCCTATTTAAAAATCACTTTATTATGAGAAAGCATTCTATTTAAAACCATGAAAGTTTTTCAGACTCGTAAGAGGTTTGAACATGTCCATATGGAATTAGTTTAAGCTTACTTTATTCAGGCACTCCATATAAGAAAATTTCATTCTAACAGCACACTTATACATGTACATTTGCTTGTGAAGAATTAAATATAACAATGCATATTTCGTGAATAGGCTGGTACCCTGCCCTTGGCCTTACAAGTGGCGCTTTAATGACTAATGACTAAGTGGCGCTTTAGAAGTTTGGAGATTACGATAGATTACGAATGCCATAATTACAATGGCAACAGTACTGGCGTTAAAACTGACTTACCGTTTAACATACTTTCGGACAATTAATGCAACGATGATATTCGAGATGACAATTAGACATATGCCCGCCATCACCACAAACATAACTGAAAATAACAAAGCAACAGTTGAACAACAAATTCGAACAAACTGACAATCAAACTTCATCAAGATTACGGTGTTGGCAAATTTTGTTTAAAAGATAAACCAGTTGCACTTGTAAAGGCTGTAGAGGTTTGCTAAAAAGGCAACTTGAGAGCTCGAATGTCGGAAATTGGTCATCGCTCGAACAATGATTTTACCATTCAGTGATTTACAAGCATATATTTTGAGCCCGAAATGACAATGGAGACGCATGTGTAAATGACGCTCATTTGAAATGCATGATGTCATTAAGAGGATATGAATATGTGAAAAATGACTCACATGTAGTATAGCTTACGTATCGTTCTCTTTCATCAGATGCTGGCACAAAAGTTTCAACAAAACAACAATTTAGTGTTCAAAATATGTTAATGGAAAATGCTTCGAAAGATAACATAGAATTCTAACGTTTCTAGAAATGCTCACACCTTTGATTTATTTATTTATTTATTCCAGATATTTCTATAGCGCCTCTCGAAGTCAACTACTACTCAGAGGCGCTCCAGACTACAGCATTTGATACTGTGCCGGAATTTTCATGCCGAAGCGCCACGAGCAATTGCGAGTGAAGGACTTGCCCAAGGTCCGTACGCAGCGGCTAGAGTGCGATTCGAACCTGCAACCCTCCGGTCACAAGGCGCCGAACTTACCACTGAGCCACCACACCCCACATTGTTCAAGTTACCAATGGACTACAAGCCTTAATTCAACTAATCAGCCAAACATATTAGTTGGACTCCTTTAAGATTTCACGCTTTAATGTTACGTAATGAAACTGTGAAAACTAAGAGCATTGCAACTAAAGTATTATTGCGAACGCAACTAATATTTTTACAGCTTATACTAAGAGACGAAATTTAGATCCCTTAGATATCCATGCACTGGGAATTGTGAAGTCATACGAATAGCCAATCTCATAAATACATGAATAAGTTATTTCGAATTGAACATGAACGACTCTATTATATACAGACAAGCGTGTTACTAAATATATCGTAAAAGAGTCTAATAGTTATAAAGGCTATATCTGTTTTCCGATGGTTTAAGTCATACATTCCGATATAGCCGTGATAACATACCTGACATCGTGATTGGTTGCGTAATGTTTGTCTTATCCAACATCGTTCTTGACGTCGTTCTTGACGTAATTTCGCCTGTGTTTATATCAAAATGCAAAGTGTGGTATTTAAAACTAGAACTGAACAGTTCGCATATTTTAAGAGAGCGTGTTAAGGTTGACTTAGACCTAATCTTAACTTGCTTAAAGTTTAAAAGTCATCGGAAACATGAAAGTATAAGGCGTAGTATCTGATTTACGATGATTAAGAATTCAAGAAATTGTTTAGCCTATTTTGTTAGAAACGAAGATCAACAAATAAACTAACAGAAAACTTTGCACTATGACAAAATCTATAAATGTAGGCCTAATGCATCATAAATTCCGCATAGAGTTAATAGGTTAAATGCATATTTTAATAATCTAACTTCTAGGTAAAATCGAACTATTAAGTTAATTGTTATAAGTTATTACTGGTTTCTTTGTACGTCATATTTATCCACTGATAGTGCTCACTCATAGTTCTTCCTTGACAGACAACCAACATCTTCTCTGTGCATCTGCTTGTCTTCCATACGCCATTTGATGAATTAATGGCAATGCATTCACCATTTATTGCATATTGATCGTTTGGCCAATTGCTGTATTTGACTTCTTCACTGGAATTGGCTAAAATAAACACGATGACTAATTCACATAGGATAACTCTTGATATGCTGCACGAACCGAACACAGATGTTTACCATATCTTCCATAAATTATCGCTAAACTGCATGACTCACCATCATCATTAACAATGGAATTCCCCATGAACATTGATAATCAAGGAAGGAGACATCATAAGTATATCTTGTTATGATTCATACAATTGCTTTACTGCTATTCGTTAATATTCTCCAAGTTTATCTTACAGATCGAATAGTCTGGGCTTTCCATGAACTGAAGAGGCGGAACTGTGCGATTCAGGTCCTGAAACAGGTTAAAATAATTATTTGCACTCATTTCTATGCCTCAATATAGAAAAGCTATTGAAGTATGTTATTTCATAAGGTGATAAAATGAAATATTCTTAGCCAACCTGCTTGGCCTACTTGCCACATCCACTGCCATGTAATATTTCGCAATCCAAGCCAGTAGCTGTGTGCTGAATTCAGCTTATTGCTTCTTCTAAGAATGGCCCGATCATCATCTTTTAGTATTGCCAAATCTCCGGCATTCGCAAGACATTGATTTCTTGCATCAGACCACGATCGATCATCACAACTTGGTCTGACGCAGCCTTTTGTTACCTTTATGACATGATCGGAGTTGCATGAAGAACCTGAAATTGTCCAGGTATATTGAGCAATAATAGATCTATCTTATTTGTGACTTTTATAACCCTATGCATTTTGAAAAGCATAAATCTTTCACATTAAATTACTGTCCTAAGACTGGTTTTAGGCATTGGTATCATAGCAATCTTATTTGGACATATATCAAGTATATATCAGGCATGTTTAATTTTTATTATGCACAACGACTGCTACAATTCAAGAACAATGGTCAAGTATACTTGTCTTGGTATTTTGGAGTAAATATTTTGTCATTGCCTGGTAGCAAGTTTGTGTACAGTAAGTAAAACTTCTGTTGAGTCTACTGTACGCTTTGTACCTATTATTTTATGCATTTGTTTTGGTTGGTGATTTTGCTATTTTGGCGTAAGAAAGGTGTTCAAGTATAATAGACCTACTGGTGGGCATGAAGTAATTGATGAATTTTGTCTTATGCACGTTATCATTTAGGGACTGTAGCACGCATCTTCAAGCATTTTACAGTATATTTAACAGCCGTTTGAAAAAATAGATCGATTCTTTTATTCTAAATGGGTTAGGATCTATTAATGCGCTACTGGTATAACATCTACAGAAACATAGGCAGGACAATACGAGGGTTTGAAGTATGTGGCATAACATAGTTATCCGTTGCATTATTTTACTAGTCTTAGACTTGTGGACTTCAATTATTATCATGAAAGATCTGATCGCGCACTTTTACCTGTGCACTACGGATTATTCACCAATTCGACTATTATACGGTACTTCCACAAGATTCTTGCCATCTGTAGGCCTAAAGAAATATCATCTCTCAAAACGAATATTCAGAAGGGCAACCAATACTACATTTCTTGCATCATACCATGGTCGATAGTCGTCACTCAGTGAAAGAGTAATATACAAAATTGTGTTAATTCTTATCTGCACGTAACATATTAGAGCTAAAAGGGAGAGGAGGTGTGACATGGTTTCGAAAATCTTGAAAGATATTATCTGTTATGAATAAGTCAAATAGTCAAAATAGCATTGTCAAGGTATAATTTTTTTTATTAACACAGGTTTTATGGATTGTTTTTATTTTTGGCCGGTCCTAAAATACACTTCTTTTGATTAGATGTATGAATTTGTACAACACTTTGTGTGGGATACCAAGATGGTGTTATTTTATGCGTAGGCCTATATATTCATGCGTGCATGCAAACATCGAACATCAACATCGAAAATGAACCTCATTGTGTCAAGAGTTTACTCACCTGAATACTGACAAAGGTAGTAATATTTTCTCCTCGGATCATCTGTCGTATAATTTCTATTTTCATTTAAGACAGCGTGAGTGTAGAGTGAATGCGCTACTGGTATAACATCTACAGAAACATAGGCAGGACAATACGAGGGTTTGAAGTATGTGGCATAACATAGTTATCCGTTGCATTATTTTACTAGTCTTAGACTTGTGGACTTCAATTATTATCATGAAAGATCTGATCGCGCACTTTTACCTGTGCACTACGGATTATTCACCAATTCGACTATTATACGGTACTTCCACAAGATTCTTGCCATCTGTAGGCCTAAAGAAATATCATCTCTCAAAACGAATATTCAGAAGGGCAACCAATACTACATTTCTTGCATCATACCATGGTCGATAGTCGTCACTCAGTGAAAGAGTAATATACAAAATTGTGTTCAGTCATGGTCCATTTGGGTCAAAACAACTCCAAGAATTCGACAAATGTGAGGTGAAGAAGTCAATAATTGTAGGAAAGAAAGTAAGTATCGTTTTATCATTCGATTGACTGAACTGCAACTTTCAGAGGTTCATTCAAATCCTAAGTTGCATGATTGCATCTGCAACTATTCTGTTAACTAAGTAGTTTAAAGAAGTTTTGGGCACCACATTTTTTTATTTACAAGACCTTCTTCGCCTTGTTTTAATAACTCGCCAATATTGTGGGACTCAAGTACATTTTTGAGGGTTACCGAACTTGAAATGCGTTAGGCCTATACTTAATGTCCTGATTAATATAAACACACAAGCAGAGAAGCTGAATAAAACTGAAACTTAGATTATTAAGTCAGAGTAAAAATGAAATTATCATGAAAAGCTCCATAGTGATTCTAAGCAGACTTGACATTGTGTTAAAATTTGATAATGTGAAATGCCACATAGATTTAGTTTCAGTGATGATTATTATTATGTAAACTATTTGTAACAATCGGCTGACCAACCACGGGGTGCCTATACTGAAAAAAGAAATAAGCCTAAAATCAATGGCATTTTACCTCTAGAGATGAATGGTTGTCCATCGAGCCATGTCCAATTATCGAATGGAAGCTTTCTCCCGGATGTCCATACAGCTGAACTTCCTACATTTGCCTTTAGATACTTTGTTAAATCATCTTGTTGGTTTTGGTTACAAATGACAGGCAGGGTTAAGTTACGAGTACTGCACACTTCCCACGCTTCATCCCAATCCACGACATCAGTTTTTTCTCTGGAATAAGAAATTGTTGCGTTGCTGCTACTACACGCGTGATTTGAAGTACCTTTGTCAGCGAAAGTGAGCCCTGTCGTGCAAATAATAATCTCGAGCGTGCAAAGGCGTCAATAATATTGCTCAAATGTTATATAGAACGTAAGCGCAATCACTTACCAGTTAGATGTGCATATATGTATATATCATATGAACGATAAAAAAATAAGATCAAGTCTATCAACGAAAACACTAGGCCTTTGCCTCAAATGAACTTTACACATGCGACCGAGAAATTTAATGAAATTAATGCAATTATGTCTAATGACTCCCATAGCGTCGTACTAGGAGACACACATTGATGGCCGCTCGAAGGAAATCGGTCAGTCATCGGTCGTTAGTGAAGACAGTATAATTTTATAAGAATATGTGAAAGCCTTCGCCAGAAACTGATAAAGAATCAGCTTTAAATGAACTCCTCAGCAACTTCAACATAAAAAAACTAAAATACTTACCCAGAAGTATAGTGATCACAATGGTTCGACAAATAGACCACCGCTGCTGAAATAAAAACATCTCAAGCTTTTTGCTTAGCTTTGCCCAATAAAAAACTGGGAAGTATGGAATATCTGATATTCTAATGCGGAATTAGTTCTTTTTTCTAATATCGGTGTGCTATAAGATAATTATATTTAATTTCCAAATGAAGCTGTTGTTATTTGAGTCCTATCTGTATGATTCCAATATGGTCAGACATGAAACACACATTCTAAGGCCTATGGCACGTACTCGGAAGTAAAGCAATTGTAGAAGCTGAGCTATGATAGATATTAACAGCACCACATTGTTTCATTTTTATAATTTTCAGGAACAAACATAATTAGTGTCAAACATCAGTTAAAAATAGGACGCTGGGTTTTTCCACGGGTAACAGGCCATTCAGGCAGTATTTTGAACCATCTGGTTTATTTAGCAACATGGTTGGAGAAATTATTCTAATCGTGATCATGATCTTCAGATTATTGCCACGCCCAGAGCTAATTAGCGTAGACCAGCAAACGCTCAGCCAAAGCCGAAGCAGGACGTTTTGGCGCCGCCGTTTTGGCGCGACCGTTTTGGCGCAGCCGTTTTGGCGCACGGCCGTTTTGGCGCAAGGCCGTTTTGGCGCACGGCCGTTTTGGCGCAGGTCATTATACATCGTATAATATATTATACTGTATAATACGAAGCCCGTATCGTATAATATATACTTAGATGTCTACCGCTGTATTTATCATTCCGGATTCATATCGGATGTACGAAGTCGCACCCGATCAAATGTATGGTCTGTCTACGAGAGCTTTGAACATTTCTTTCAAGCGTTGATATACTGGGTTTATATGGTGAAAATTTCACAACTGCCGCAATGCATGTCTCCGATGTTTTTCACGTTTTATAGTATAAGATTAGTGATATTAACCCAGTGTTTCGTGTTTTCTTGCCAGCTCAGTCAATTTTCAGTAAAATAAAATGCATAGTTTTTGTGCAAATGATTGCTGGAAGTTATAATCAGATTAAAAGATGATAGGGTACCCCGAAAACGACGTGTCTTTGAGCATAGTAACATGCCGTTGCGAGGATTTTTACCCTTTTGAAATTATTGCTGTAGACAAACCGGTATCAAAATGTTGTTTAGTCATGCACTGACGTACAGAAAAGCACTACTTCAACTCCCACATCACTGCCTAGTGCTGCCAGATAAGCAGAAGTTTCGATGTCTCCACATTTTTGTCATTGGAGTAACGTCACACTCTGAACCCAGATTTTTTGTAATTAAAGCGATTGAAGACACTATCTACGCATTCATAGAACGAGTACTATAATTAGCTCTCAGCATTGATTGTGTTTCGATAAAATTTCTCTTACAAATAAATTAAGCTGTTTCTAATTAATTCGTTTATCCGTTATGTGTCATTAGATAACGGATTACAGGAAGAAAGGGGGTGTACATTTTAGAATGGCTTTAGTGGTTTTTTTTAGTGAATGGAGGAAGTATGTTTAGCAACTTGCATCACCGTTGACTCGTGGAGCGATAATACAGAAAACGATGAATTTATAGTGTTTTTGTCATTACAGTAACGGGTCATTGGCATAACGTTCCGTACGTTACCCCAGATTCATGTGCGTTACTCTATAGTGACAGTACTGCAGTTATGCCTCTTAATTGTTAAGCCAATATTGCTGATTATAATGTATACATGCATCAATACTTTCAAGCTATCATATCTATCATAATGTTAACTGACATAAACTTGTTTTGCATCCATACATCTGAATTTCACTTCACTTATCTATACTTACATCTTTAATTGTCTTTCGACATACGTTGTTGTTTACATATGCAATGAAAATTACTAAACTTTTCTTGCCTACTGTTATGTACCACGTTTATTTTTCTGCGCCAAAACGTCCTGCGCCAAAACGGCCGTGCGCCAAAATGTCCTGCGCCAAAACGGCGGCGCCAAAACGGTCGCGCCAAAACGGCGGCGCCAAAACGTCACGTACCGGCCAAAGCAGAATCGACAGAAGCAGGAAGGGTGAGCTTTGGTACCACTCAGGATCAACGGGTCTAGCAGTATGGTAATTAAGTAGTCGCAGGGCTGTAGTGGTAAAATTTAAGGTGAGTATACGCTACCGGTGACCAGCGGCGTCGAAAAAAATTTGAAGACCTTTTTTTAGGAAAAATTTCTGACTTTTCACCAATTCTTTGAAAATTTTCAGAAAACTTTTTACGATTTCGTCTCTGAAAAAGTTGATGACCTTTTTTTTTTAGTCTTTGGCCCTAAAAACCTTTGAAAACCTCTCTTTTTCCTAAAAATTTCATCTGCAGAGGTAAGTATACGCTGTATACCCGCGTATACCCTCGTCTACAGCCATGAGTATACGCTCTCAAATTTCTCTAGAGGTAAGTATACGCTGTATACCCGCGTATACCCTCGACTACAGCCCTGAGTAGTCGTGTGGTAATTAAATTTTTTTGAACTGGCCTTCTTTATTGTTATCTCTAATAAGCCATATCTTGGCAGTTAAATTTATTACAGCACAATTATAATAATTAGATAAAATTAAATAAGTTTCCATAAAAGGTTTTCGTACAAATACTTCACTGCTAACTGAAGTATTTGATCTACATTCATGAAAATCGCCTAAAATGAACGATAAGTTTTTGGGAGTGATGTGCTATCGGTTGATACTTTGTGCATTACACAGCGGTGTAATAGAAGTTAGGCCTACTAATTAACAATTAACAACATGTGCGTTTCTTATGAAGCTTCGATGCAGCGTTATAAGTTGCTATAAAGAAAATTAAAACGTCGTAACTATTAATCAAGAAAATGACCAGTTTGTATAAGTTAACAGAACTGCTATAATATTTGGAAACAGTGCAGCAGCAGTTTGTTATTGAGATTCGAATGGCACCTTTGTCAACCTATCTTTCTCAAACAGTTCACATTTGATGACATCTCCGGTTCTGATAGAGTGCCCGGACTTTACTTCATTCCCAAGTCATGGTTTTTCTGGCGATGAAAAATTCTGACTAACAATTGAGACACGTGTTTAAAATGATATCGAGGTTAAAACGTAAATGGTCCTCAAAAACGCCTAGGGAATGTTTTGCAGTTTTGCAGCCTTATAGATTATGCTGACAACCAACGCGATGACCTATTATGCATTCCATATAAGGAAAAATACCAGCTTACATTTAATTTAAGATCTGCCGACTAGCAGCTTTTCGTCACAATGGAGTTTATGCATGATCAAGCAAGACCTAAACCGTGTGATTCACCAGAAGCCGTTAATCTATAAATATAGTTACTTAATAATCTAAAAACTTGCTACTTAAGCTCAGTAATTAAAACAATTTCACTAAAAAGCAAACAGTCTAGGATACAGAAATGTCAATAACAATAACATGCTAAATGATGGCATAAGGTTTACTTTAGTTCATTTGAATGCGCTTATCGAGTTTAACTCCGAGAGACTTCCTCATATTCTGGTTGTAGTTGGAGTTCAGTGTAGATCCCATGTGGATGCAGTTGGTTTTGAATCGTCTCCATATCCTGATAATGTGTAGTGCCTGTTGCCGCACTGATCGACGACGCATTCGCTCTCCTATGGTAACAGAAGTCAACACAACCTTCTTATTAATATTTCCTACGATTTCAAGTTTTTAAATTATCTCATTCTCAGTTAGCGTATTGTGGTTTTATGACATTAATATGCTATACTATAGGGTTCCTAAATGGAGGTCTGCGTTCATGATATTTAATTATATTTTTTAACTATTTAAAATAATAGGCTATTCTAACAATCTAAGCAGTATGCATATTATCTACCAAAATAATAATTGCAAATAATGTTAAAATGCACTTACCGGTAAATGTACTTTCGAACAACCAATGCAACGATGATATTAGAGATGACAATTACACATAGAGCCACAATCACTACAGCGATAACTGAAAATAACAATAACAACAGGTCGAACAAACTTTCAGTGCGAGTTAATCAAACTTACATTGTTGGATACTATGATTGATAAGCATAAACCAGTTTCACTTGCATAGACTAACTGATTTCAAAGGTTCAGTATTACAAGTAAGAACGATAGGTAAGCAAAAGCCTCAAAGATGTACGATATTCCACTTTCACTGATCCCAAATAAAGGCATTTCAGCAAGAAAGATGAATGGAGAAGGAAATGAGCAGCAATTAACTTCTAATAATTTCTGTGCAAATATTAACCTAATTGATTATTCTTTATAAATACCTGATCGGCAAATTACTCACGTGTAGCATAGCTAACTGATGGTAAGTCTCGTGCAACACAGTCCATCAAAGCACCTTCATAAAAAAATTAACCCGGTGTTCAAAATTATGTTAGTGGGCGGTGCTTCAGAAAGGTAACATAGTTATATCTACAAGCGTGTTGCTTGGATTCACTTATACATTTTACATGTGAATCAACATTGAACGATAAATGTCTCTTCAACTGATTACCTAACTTTATTTTTCTTACAACATTTTGAGCTTTGTTCAAAAATCAGTTACTGTTGTCATTTATACTATTGTTCAAAGGGCTAAGGCTGATGAAGCAAAGGACATTATCTACAGCTACTGTTTAAACAATTTTAGAGAGGCCCTATTCATTCTCCAGTGCCTATGAGGCAATTCGAATATCCACTCTCTTACATAAGTGAATATCGTAAAATGGAATCGCATAACTTGAATTATTAAGCAAACAAATGTTGCAGTACGCAGTCAATGTGACGATGAAGATATCAGAAATGATTATAATAGCTATAGATGCTAAATATATTATTGCTGATTGTTTTATGTTTCTCACACATACCTGACATTACATTGTCGGGCCTTTTCGGCTGTAGGGCCCTCCATCTGGAATGGCTTCCCTCTAAAATATTATTGCGCTTGCTGCCACTGTTAAACTCGGCTGCTTTTTTAAGTCCCTCAAATCTCACTTCTTTAACTGTGGCTGGGCTGAGTAGGTATCTTGAAGAGGCGCTATATCAAGTTCTCAGAATGATTGAATGAATGAATTAATCTCGCGCGTTGTGGTACTTAATATCGTACTTGACAACGTACTTGTACTTGACGAATCACTTGAAATCGTAGGAGTGCTTGTTTTCAGAATTGACGACGTACTTGACTTCGTTTCTTCTGAACCTAAACCCATACAACGTCAATTCATACACACAGAAAATAATAAATGTACATGAGTAGAGCATGCTATGGCTGCTTTAAGTTTCATTTGACTAAACTGTAAAACTTATCGAAACGATTATACAATTAAACAGCGCATCAGAATTAAGCTAACTTTTAAACAAACGCCAACGAATGAACTTAAAGAAAAACTCTACGCAGGAAAAGAACAGATCTAGGCTAATAACAACGCGTATAATAAAATCCGAACAGAATTTGTTAGGTAACTGCAGCGAGCATTGATTTGATAATTACTATTTATAAGCATAATTTCTTAATGAAACCAAACCACCATGTCACTTGCATTTAAATAGTTTACTTGTGTAACTTTTGTCTATCAACACTGTTATCATAAAAACCGAACACAGCTAGCAATGCTTACTTGCTTGGCAGACAACCTTCTTCTTATCGGTGCATCCGACTGCCTTCCATTTGCCATTTGATGCATCAATAGAAATACATTCACCATTTAATGAATTTGAATCGTTTAACCAATTGCTGTATTTGACTTCTTCACCCGAATCGTGCGATGGCACTGATATTTGAGGAAAATAATACAACAGCCAATTCTTGATTCTACTTTCAAATATAGCATTACTGCACGATTACTAAAATAGACAAAATAAGTTTAAATATTTTGCATGAACCGAAAACAGCGGAGTTCACTGTTATTTGCCTTAAGATGCCACTTCTTGAATAATAATTATCATCATCATCATCATCATAAAAAAACAAATTTTATAATATTCCACTCTAAGCGAAAAACCCCGCCAAATCTATCCATTTTCATTGATGACGCTCCTATTGAGCGAGTAGACTCCACTAGGTTCCTGGGCGTCATTACTGACTCTCACCTCAGTTGGAAACCTCATATCATATTAGTGATGAAGATGGTATCCAAAAACATAGGAGTTCTAAGAAGAATTAGGCATTGCCTGCCCACCGCTATTTACTAAATCTGTACTATACATTAATTTTTCCCTATATCGCTTACTGCAATATCTCTTGGGGGTTATATTATTATGACTGTTCTTCACAATCTAAGTAAATTAAAAAAAATTGGCATACGAATGGTATTTAACACTCATTGGAGAGCAAGCACTAAGCAAATATTCGTTGATAAACAAATTCTGACCATTAACCAAATAAATATATTCCAGATTAGTCTTTTCATGTACCGTTATCATAATAATTTTCTGCCTTTGTCTTTTGTTCCTTACTTCGGGACGGGCGTAACCATTCATCATCACCAGACGCGTACCGCCCTGAATTAACGCTCTGAGTTTGCCCGTATCAATGTAAAAAGGTTTTCCATCAAATGCCTGGGCCCCAGTATATGGAACTTCCTACCTGCTGTACTAACCTCTATTAGCCGATTTAAAACACTGCTAAGGTCCTATATTATAAACAACATCACCTCATTATAATATACTAGGGCTCATTGTTGTTATCTGTTTGATTGTAATTATTACTACCATTCATTAACTGATTAATCGCTTAAGGTTTTAAGATAGTAAAGATATGAATATGTCTACTTTCAGTGGATGGTTAATTGTTAGCTGATTAGCCAATGTTTGCTTCATTTTGGTTTAAATTTGGGTTCTCTATTAGTTAAGATTTATAAATCTTCAACCGGATGCGTATTTATATTGTCCGTTTCAGCCTGTGAACTCCCAGGCTGTCCTATTTTAGCGGGACGTGTCCCTTAGGGACATCCTTTTATAACACTTAACTGGTGAACTGTTTGTTTTCTGTCACAGTTAGTCTGCAGTTTGTGTGTTCTAATAAAAACGGATTTGATTTGATTGATCATTATGATATTTCAGTACTGGACAGGTCTTGTTCAGTTTTGGACAGGACTGGTGGTGTTCCGTTAGAATAATCTCTATATTTAGTAAGCATCAAGTTCTCGGTCGTCTTGGTTTTCATCTCATGTTGACATCCGATCTCAGATAACTGAAACCAGTTGTTGTTGTGATATAAATTTTTGTTATTCACACTAAACGGTTTAAGCATGAACATTGCAACACTGTTGCTTTTTTTCCTACCTTTAAAAGTAACTTCAATACTGCATAGACAATAATTGTTATTAAATAGTGCTTTAGGTTGCACCTCAGTATGGAATTTACCGTAATGGTGTGCAAGTTCAGAAGGTATATAAGTAAGTAAGTAAGTAATTAGCCTTCATTTGCATCTGACAAGCGCACATATATTACATCGTATACAGGTTTCACATAAATACAATCACAAACTATATTAGAGCAGATTAAATAGACGTACGTGCACAATTATGCATAATTAAAGACGCATCGTAATACAAACAACTTGAAACAGTTTAGAGCTAAAAGTACTTTTCTAAGTCGATATTTACTTATATTTGATTGTGTTTTATTATATTTAAGTAATAAGTCGTGAAGTTATTCTTCGCTAACCATTTGCTTGCCACATCCAACGCCAGGTATTCTTTCGCAATCCAACCCAGTAGTAGTTTGCTGCATTCAGCTTATTGCTTCTTTTCAGAGTGACTAAATCATCGTCATCGTTGAGAATTGCCAATTCCCCGCCGTTCTTAAGACATTGACTCCTTGCATCATACCATGATCGATAGTCGCTACCTGGTCTGGCGCAGCCGTTTGTCACGTTTATGACATTTTGAGTGTTGCATGAAGAATCTAAAATTGTCCAGGTGTATTGAACAATAATAAATCTATGTGATTTATGACATAAAACGTTGTGTAGTTTGTTAAGCTGAAATCTTCGGCGACATTAAGTTGCTGTCATTAGGCCAATGTTAATATTCATTGGTGTCATAACAGCTGTACCAAATACTTGTATATAGACATATTTCATGTGGATATCTTGTACTATAACCCTCCATCTATACATCTTACTTTTTGTCATGCCTAACGACTGGGACAATTTAAGACTAATGGTCAAATACATCAACTTTCGTTTTTATGTATTTAAACATAATGCCACTACCCAGTAGCAAGTTTGACAACAGTGAGCTATTGACACTCTTGGACGCTCCATACTTACCGTATTCTTTTTTGTATATGTTTTGGATGCTGATTCTGCCATGTTGCGTATTAAAGGTGTTCAAAATAATATAGGACTACTGGAAGACATACAGTAATTGATAAATTGGGTCAAATGCAACTATATTGCTTAAGGAGTTGTACACGCATCTGAAAACACTTTACAGTGTTACAACAATAGCCATTTGAAGTTATAGATTTGTCCTTTCATTCTATTGACTTAGAACCTAATCACAAGGTCTTTACGGACATAAATCGCAAAAATACAGTTCTGGGATAGACGCCAATTCTCTACCTAGCCTAAAATCTGATGTCCAAGGTTTTGCCTATTTGTCCAGAAAATTACAATGTAGGCCCATTCCTTGTTTTAAATTTATGTAACATCAACTTATCAGCCAACATGTATCAAGCGAGAAAAGAAGTAGAACTGATTTATCGTTTTAGTTTGTTTCAAAACAAACAACGTCATAAATTAAGCAACTTTCTCAGACGTTAATCCTTCCTGCCTCCTAAAGTCTTGAAAATAAAGATTGGCTTAATATTGCATTTGCATTAGATTAGGCTGTAGGCTAAGTTATGGAACTGGTGAAAACCGCTTGCCTTGGTGAAAAATAATGAAACAGGTTATAACTAGGGCCCATTTGATATATTCATCCCCGTGTCGAGTTTCGAAAATGTCGCTTAATTAGATCTCATCTGCAGGTAACACATGGATTTCAACAGTGAATTTATTTTTACAAAACAACTGTTATACAGCTTAAGTTTGACATGTGGACAAATGACTTAGAGTTGAGCAGCTTTTAAAATTATGCGCAGAACAATTTCGGAAACTTTTCTATTCATTACCGCCTTTAGAGTCAATTTGTCGTATATTATTTTTCAATTTTTTAGGTTCTCTATGGCACGATTACTTCTAGTGGCAAATTTGGTAGTCAGGAGAGACCCACTGCTTCCATCCAATTCTTACATAGGCAGTTGAACCAATTTCTAGATGACTCTCACTGGCCTCCATCGCTAATTGCTTCAAGCGAGATCATGTTTAGCTGCACGTGGAGTAATACAGAAGCGATTTTCTTTATCCTTCTCTCTATGCCATTTACAATACAATATATAATGATAAGGCCTTCTGCACAAAGTTCGGATGTGCATGTATCTGAAACCGGATCGGAATTTAGCAAAGCTAAGGGATGCAATCCTGGAGGATAAGTACGATTGTAAATGATTGGCACGTGCTTTTTAGCATGAAGGGTGATTGCTTCAGCGGATACTCTCAGATACAGGAGGTCAGTGTAGCTAAAGTTTGCTAAATTTAAGCGCAGGTGTGAATTGTTTCGAAATCGTGAAACTTGTATATTTAGTCAAAAATAGCATTTTCAAGCCATAACTTTTTCTTTAACTGAGGCTTTTCCATCATTTCATATTTGCCTTTGCCACTGTACCTGAGTACAGTTTCGTTTGACTCCTTTCAGCATACGATTGCTGCTGATCTTTAAATGCACATCTTTGGGTAAGATGAATGAACTTGCACAACGCTTTTATGAGATACCTAAATGGCGTTAGGCTATAGTAAGCGTTTTGATTTTTTCATTCACGCATACATCGAACATCAGCATCTAAGATGAATACATTGTGTTACATACCTGAATACTGACAAAGGTAGTATGCTAAATTACTCGGATCCTGTGCCAAATAATTTCGGTTCTGATTAAAAACAACGTGAGTGTAGAGTGGATGATGTAATGCCATCACACCTACAGAAACAGAAGCACGGCAATACAAATGTTTGGCACAGTACAGTTATGCGTCCCATTATATCTTTGTCCTAGACTCTTCAACTTCAATGATTATTATGAAAGCCCTGATGACGCACTTTTACCTATGCACGACGGATTATTCACTTACTAAAGAATCACATTTGGAGACTTTAAGCCATCTGGAAATCGAAAGATCAATTTCTGCAATCAAAACTATATGGCTATTATGGCCACATCACTTAATAACATACCATATATGACCACTGTGTTTTATGACAAAATAATGTGATTCTTTAGTGAGTGAATAATCCGTCATAGGCCTATAGCCCATTATGCAGTGGTTTTCAAGATTCTTCCTTTCAGTACATGAAATATCGCTTCTTCAAAACGGATATACATTACGCAAACCAAGTGTAGACTTGTGAAAAGAGTGATGTAGACAAAAGTTATTGTGTTCAGTCATGGTCAATTTTTGGTCATGGACAATTCCAAGGATTTGGACGAAAGTAAAAAATGTGAATTGAATAAAGTCTATGACTGTGGTAAAGCAAGTGTCGTTTGATCAGTGCAACCCTTTCAGTCAAACTACATGTTAACCTATTTGCTATCGATGGTCGCGGCTAAATAAAAGTAATAGATATATTCTACGGAAGTACGTAAAGGATGAAGTGCAATAATATCAAGAGATTCATTCTAATCCTATGTTGCATCTCCAACTATTCTCTTGACTAAGTAATACGTAAGTAGTTAAAAGAAGGTTTGGGCACAATATTTTTTTATTAACAAAACTATCATCGCTCTGCTTTAATAGTTCACTAATATAATGGGACTGATATCGTGATATGCACTTTTTAGAGTTACCTGAAATGCGCCATATTAAATTTCCTGATAAATACAAACATACATGAATTAATCGAGTCAGTGGAATGAAGACGAAACTGTGATAAAATTTGACTATGTAAAATGATGTACATGATTACCTTCAAGCATTAGTATTATGTAAACTACTTAAAAGATTACCAGCCAGAGGCACCTTAATTGAAAAGAATTAAAATAAATGCAGACATTTTACCACTAGAGTTGAATTGTTGTCCATCAATCCATGTCCAGTCGCGGAATGGAATCTTTTTCCCTGATATCCATACGTCTGAACCTTTTAAATTTATCTTCAGAAAGTTTGTTAAAGCATCTTGCTCGTGTTGGTTACAGATGACAGGCAGGGTGGAGCTTTTATTATTGCATCGTTTCAACGTTTCTAACCAATTTAATTCCTCACTGTCAATTTTAAAATAAGAGATGTTTCCCGGTTTGCTACTACCACAAGTCTTTTGATCTGAAATAATACTTTTGTCAGCAGAAGTGAACTCTGTGGTGAAATAATAAACATATAATCTGAAATTGATTAATGGGTCAAAAATCTTTTAAAAAATATTAAGTAAACTATAAACTGCGTCAAGTATGCTTATTTCTAAACACACGCAATTAATGACTAATCAGTGATGCGTACATATATACATCTGAAAGACCAAAACAATCAGATCATTTCTATCAACGGGTAACATGGAGTCCTTTCCTCAGCCCAACTTAAGACAGAACAGCCGAGAAATTTAAAATTTGATCAATGTAAGTATATCTACTCTAATTTTTATTACTTCTCTATCGCCGTAATCATTTAGGAGTCATTAATCGATGGCCGCCTCAAAGGAAATCAAAGCAGAAGCATCAAAATTTATTAACGAAACCAGAAAGAAAAAGGTGCATGTGCAATTCTTTTGACGGAAAACGTTGAAGGCAGCACTTTTAAGTGAAATCCTGAACAGCATTAACCGGTGAAAAACTTAATAACTTACCAAGCAATATTATCAGCAGAATTGTTCGGTAAATAGATTGGCGCTGTTGAATTATAAACATATTCAGCAGTTGCTTAGCTTTGCCCAACTAGGAACAGGTAAATTATAACACTTCTGTTGAAATTTAGTTCTAACTGAAGCTTTTACTAGAGAAGCCTTATCGGTAGCAGTGCTACAGGTCTACATATAAAACAGTATCGTACACTTAACTCCCAGTTTGTGCTTACTCGGAAATAAAGCAGTCACAGTGCTCGGCCGAGCTATTAATACCAGCACTATCACATTTGCACTAATGGCTTTAATATACATAATTAGTTTTGTCCGTCGTTTTAAAATTAGTTCTTTGGGATTTCCAGGGTAAACAGACTATTAAGATGAGCATCATGAGCTTTCTGCTTTATTTAGCAATAAGGAAGGAAAATTTTCCCATTGCTAATCATGCCCATGGGCATGATTAGCAGTGGGAAAATTTTCCTTCCTTATTGCAATTCATCATCACCCTGCTCATAATAATTGCAAATAAGATATGAAGGTTTGGGCATTGATGATAATTATCAGATTGACGTCATCTAAACTTATTTAGATTTATGGCTACAAAGCACTGCTGTGTACACTTTAATTATATTAAAAAAACGTACATTCATTCAATCAGAAAATTTGTATAGCGCCCTTCGAGGTTTCTGCTCAAAATCGTCCCGACGGAACCCCGGCGAAAAAAGGACAGACTTTAGGCTGTCATAGAATGAATAAGAAGAAACTCTAGACAGGAGTCGTAGCTCTAGGGTAAGTTTATTCCAAACAACTGGACCAACGAGAGAAAACCTTCAGCGCTGCATGATATAGGTACGCGGAAAACGAGGCCAGCAGTTCACCATGAGCCGCGGAGCGAAGAGAGCGACAACAATGAAGACTCAAGGTGTAGTGGCAGAGCTCTTGTAAGTAAGCAGGCGCCCTGTGCATTAGACATCGCCAGACCAAGGCAGAAATCCCGTAGCAGATTCGCCGAGGAAGAGGCAACCAGTGTAAAATATCCGCCTCCATTTGAGACCAGCATAAATGGAGCTTAAATAGGATAAAGGTAGGTCATCGTATTTGCTTTTGCATATGTTTGGTTATTGAGTGAAGTGACAGACTTAAGGACTTGCATCAGTAACAGCGGTGTATTTGTGGCGTAAGGTAATCTGGATGGAATTATTAAAGAAAAACAAACCATTTAAGCCGGTGTCACGAAATAGAGTATCCCCCATACATGCGTATCCCCCTTACCGAAATGGAGTATTCGGTTGAGTTTGCATTTTTGGCGGTTTCTAAGTGTATTCAGTCGTACTGTTTGTATTTATTGCAGACATAAAAATTTTTGAATTTCGTATCTTTAGTTTGTACGTCGACCTGAAATCAATTTACTTTGATTTTGGTGATTTTGACTGGAATTTCGTCGAGGCTATCGTGATGCGTATGACGAGGGGGGATAGAATGGTTCATCCCACCGGATACTCTAAACCGGTTTATTCCATCCGGGGGGATACGCTTTAGGGGGGATAGAATATCTCGGGACACCGGCAGCCATAAATATGAATTATTAGCGACTTTATGATTCGTAGCCTCGCCATATATATATATATATATATATATATATATGGCGTATATATATATATATATGGCGTATATATATATATATATATATGGCGTATATATATATATATGGCGTATATATATATATATATATGGCGTATATATATATATATATATGGCGTATATATATATATATATATGGCGTATATATATATATATGGCGTATATATATATATATATATATATATATATATATATATATATATATATATATGGCGTATATATATATATATATATGGCGTATATATATATATATATATATATATATATATATATATATATATATATATATATATATATATATATATATATATATATATATATGATGGCGGCTCGCCATACCTCTAACTCACCGTCAGATCTTTTAATTGGCAGTGTATGGACAGCACATTATTCATAATAGCACACTTCGCTAGGGACGCAGTTGGCGCCGAATTCTTTAAACAAATTTCTTCCCTGTAGGAGATTTGAATCTCCATCTGACAGTTAGCAGTCCATAACACTAACCACTAGACTATCGCAATTAAGGGACAAGCTTGAATATAGGCCTACCCTCACAAGTACACACACATAAGACATATTCATATTTTCTGCTGGCATCCCAATGAAACAGTTAAATGGTTCCTCGTATTTTCATACTTAGGCCTACATAATTTATTACCTAATCTCTTGCAGTTCAATGGTGAAACCAATTGGAATGTGTATGCCTAGCATTTACGTCTGAGTGTTTGTTTCTACAAATTTTATATACGAAACTTTACTGCCAACTGCACTAGATTCATGAATATGACCTGAATATGACCTTAAATAAGCGATAAAGTTTCGGTTTATGTCTTGTGAGTTAGACACCGCTGTAACAGAAGTTACTAATTAACAATGCAGCGCTCCAAGTTGCTTTAAAGAAAATTAAAACTTCGTAAATAAGAAAAGCACCATTTAGTCTATGGTTTGACTGGACCGTTCTAACATTTGAAAAAATGCTGCAGTAGTTTCAAAGTGGAATTCGGGTGGCGTTTCTCGGCAAATCTATCTTAAACAGTTCACATTGGATAACATCCCTCGTTTTGATGGAGCGCCTGTGATTTATCTAAATCGTTAGACTTTGCTTATTTTAGCGATGAAAATTTTTGAAAGACTGGTACCAGTGGTAATCAGTGGTAGGCCCTAATCGTCACAATGTGTTTGCAGTTTTGTAGTCTTGTAGATTAGGCTCTGTGCTGACAAAAAACGCGGAGGCCTAATACACCTTCCAAATAAAGAGAACAGCCGTTTATATTTAATCGACGATACATCGAATAGCATCGAAGCTTATTCGTCACAATGGAGTTTATGCGTTACAGTGTAAGAAACTACACAAGCACGGTCTTGGGTCAAGCAAGACCGAAACAGTGTTATACACCAGAATCAGTTTATCTATAGTAGGCCTAGAATAGTTACATAATAATCTGGAGACTTGATACTAAAGTTCTTCAAAGACGTTCACTAATAAGGAAACAGTTCTGAGATAAAGAAATTACAATAACCCGCTAATAACAATAACATGCTAAAGGATGCAATGAACTTTGGCTTAGTTGATTTTAATATATATATATATATATATATATATATATATATATATATATATATATATATATATATATATATATATATATATATATACCTTATTTCGCTCAAAGCGGAAACACGAAGATTAGAACAACGCAAAAAGAAATAACACAAAACTACAGAAAACACAAAAAATACACAAAAAATCAAGCTGCAACTCCCCCGAAGGCATAAGCATTATTCACCTGCGAGCTAAAATGAGACATATTATCCTTTAGTGACACACCAAGACCATTAACTAGATAATTAAATTCGGTTCCATAACTGAAAGTCTACCTCAACATGTTGAGCGTACTATTACCATCACAAAGCATTTTTTTGAGTAGTTTAAACATAGCAATAACTCTCATAGATTTGAAGTCCATACTGCCTAGACACACAATAAATTCTCGTACGGATTACCATTTGTGGAAACCAAATAGTTTACGATACACATTATTTAATGTGGCCATCAATTTCAAAACCGAGAAACATCTTCATAAACTGGTTCGAATGGAAGTTCAGTGTTGTAACCGTCTGAATTCGCCTGTTTTCGATTCATCTCCAAATCCCGAATACTCCCATTTCCTGTAGTCTTACTTCGCCATTCGGCATCTGCATTCCTGTTGTAAACAAAAGGTGTGGACACGTCTATTTTTAGTATAGTTCCTATTTCAAAATTACTTTATTACGAGGAAGCTTTCTAATTAAAAGCAAGGAAGTATTTCAGATCCGTAAGAGGTTTGATGATGTTGAGATGGATTAAATTTAAGCTTACTTCATTCAGGCTTTCAATATAAGAAAATTTCATTCCAGCAGCATACCGGTACTTATATAATTATGCGCCTGCAAAGAATTAAATATAACAATGCATATGCCTATCCCGTGAATAGGCTGGTGCCCTGAGTTTGGCCTTCGAGTGGCGCTTTAGAAGTTTGGAGATTACGATAGATTACGAATGCCAAAAGTACAATGGTAGCTGGCGTTAAAACTGACTTACCGTTTAACATACTTTCGGACAACTAATGCAACGATGATATTCGAGATGACAATTAGACATATGCCCGCCATCACCACAAACATAACTGAAAATAACAAAGCACCAGCTGAACAACAAACTCGAACACACTGACAATCAAACTTCATCAAGATTACAGTATTGGCAAAAATTTTTTGAAAAAGATAAACCAGTTGCACTTGTAAAGGCTGTAAAGGTTCATTAAGAAGGCAAATAGAAAACTCCAAGTGTCGAGATTGGTATCGCTCGAACAGTGATTTTACCACTATCAGTGATTTACAAGCATGTATTTTGAGCCCGAAATGATAATGGAGAGGCATGTGTAAATTACGGTCATTTGAAATGCATGATGTCATTAAGATGATGCGGATACGTGAATATAAAATGACTCACAATTAGTGTAGCTTACGTACAGTGGCGTACGGAGCTGAAATGCCGCCCGGGGCGAGGGCCCAAAATGCCGCCCTTGGGCACTTAATTTTCGATATGCTATTTTATCTAAGATATTGCATGACGATCGTATTACATATAAAATTTTATTTTATAAAGCCTTCTGGATTTTCACTTGTCACTGTATTGTGTAATTATCCGTTTTAGCGATACATTTTCAACTTAATAGCGAGTAACCGAAATTCGAAAATAACTGAACACTTTTACTAAACTTTGTTGAAAGGATAAGTGGTCATTTTAAATGACAAAGTATGCAGTCAATTTCTGTGATAACCAGACCAATTTTAAAATTAATTTTATAAAGAGGACTAAACTAAGTGGTGAAAGGTTGTGGTGGGGATATTGATTGCTTGTGATTACACTTTATTCTAAGTCATTAATTCGTTAAGATATAATTGTGACGGTTTCTTTCTTTCTTTCTTCCTTTCTCTTTCTTTGATTTCTCTTCTACTTTTTCATTTGTTATCTAAAATTGACTCTTAGGAAAATAATAACCCTATTTTGCCGCCCCTACAAAAGTGCCGCCCGGGGCGACTCGCCCCCTCTGCCCCCCCTTCGGTACGCCACTGCTTACGTATCGTTCTCCTTCAGGAGACGCTGGCACGAGAGCTTCAACAAAAAAAATTAGTATTTAAAATATGTTAATGGAAAGTGCTTGGGAAAGATAACACATATTCTACACGTTCCTAGAAATGCTTAGACCTTTGATGTAGAAGTCACCAATGGACTAAAGTCTTAATTCAGCCAAAAATATTAGTTGTAATCTTTTAAGATTTCACACTTTAAAATAACGTAATGAAACTGTGAAAACTAAAAGCATTGCAACTAAAGTATTATTGCGGATGCACCTAAGATTTTTACAGTTTATACTTAGAAATGAGATATAGGTCTTTTAGATATCCATGTTTTGGAGATTGTGAGGTCATGCGAATATTCATTCTCATTAATATGAATATTTTGGATTGAACCCTGAAGGATTCGGGTTATTCCCCAGACAGACTTTGTTATATATACAGGCACGTGTGTTACTGAATATATCGTAAAAAAGTTTAATCGTTTTAAAGGCTATATCTCTTTTCCCCGATGGTTTAGTTCTACATTCCGACATAGGGGCCGTACACATATTACGTACGCAATGAGGGGGGGTCGGTTTTAGGCGATTTTGCGTACGGGTGCGAACGGGGGGGGCGGGGGTGAGGGGGTGGGGACAAAAGTGTACGCACGCAAAATAAATTTCTAATTATGACGTCCACATTAGCCTATTTATAACTCTGTATTGTCCTATAGTCGTCCGATGGGGAGTCCAATTTTCCCGGATTTTTGCGTACGTAATATATGGATGGCCCATAGGCCTACGTAGCCTTGATAACATACTTGGCATCGTGATTGGTTGCATAATGTTTGTTGTATCTGACATCGCTCTTAACGTCGTTCTTGACGTCACTTTTGACGCCGTTTTTGACGTAGTTCTTGACGTCATTTCGTCTGTGTTTATATCGAAATGCAAAGTATTTAAAAAATTAACTGACCAGCTTCAGTTCGCATGTTTTAAAAGAAAGTGTTAAGGTTGACTTAACCTTCACTTGATCGAAAGCATGAAAGTATACATGTAAGGAATAGCATCGGAATTGCGATGATTAAGAATTCCAAGAAATTATTTATTTCGTTAGAAACGAATACCAGCAAATAGACTTTAAGAAAACTTTGCACTATGACCAAATCTATGAATATATGCCTAGTGCATCATAAATTCCGCATATAGTTAATAGGCTAAATGTAATAACAACATTTTTTGATAATCCAAACTCTAGATAAAATCGAAATTTTAAGTTAACTGTTCTAACTGGTTTCTTTGTACAAGTCATATTTATCAACACGGATAGTGCTCACTGATGGTTCTTCCTTGACAGACAACCAACATCTTCTCTGTGCATCTGCTTGCCTTCCATACGCCATTTGATGAATTAATTGCAATGCATTCACCATTTATTGCATATTGATCGTTTGACCAATTGCTGTATTTGACTTCTTCACTGGAGTTGGCTAAAATGAACACGATGACTAAGTTAGATAGAGCAACTCTTGATATGCTGCATGTACCGAACACAGATGTTTACCATTTCTTCCATAAATTATCGCAAAACTGCATGACTCACCATCATCATCAACCATGGAATTCCCCACGAACATTGAAAAGCAAGAAAGGAGACATAACAAATATTGATATGGTAATGACTCTTAAAATTGTTTACTGCTTTTCGTTAATATTCTCTGTGTTTATCTTACAGATCGAATAGCCTGAAATTTCCATGAACTGAAGAAGCGGAAGTGTGCGACTCAGGTCCTGAACCAGGCTAAAATGTTTGCACTCATTTTTTATGGAATGATAGAATATAGAAACATTTCAGAAGTATGCAATTTCATAAAGTGCTATAATGAAATTTTCTTGACCAACCTGCTATTTGAAAGATCCAATGCCATGTATAATTTCGTAATCCAATCCAGTAGCTGTAAGCTGCATTCAGCTTATTGCTTCTTCTAAGAATGGCCAAATCGTCATCTTTTAGAATTGCCAAATCTGAGCCATTCGTAAGACATTGATTCCTTGCATCATACCACGATCGATCATCGTCACTCGCTCTGACGCAGCCTTTTGTTACGTTTATGAGATTTTCAGAGTTGCATGAAGAACCTGAAATTGTCCAGGTATATTAAGTAATAATAAATTTATCTTATTTATGACTTTTATAACGCTATGCAGTCTGATATGCAGAAATGTTTCTCGACATTAAATTACTGTCCCAAGTCTGATTTTAATCGACATTGGTGTCATATCACTTGTAGATGCACATATCATTAAGTATATTATATCAAACATTAACCCTCCAACTAAGTAGTTTTAATTTTTATCATGCACAACGACTGGGACAATTCAAGAACAATGGTCAAATATACTAGCTTTGTTATTCAGGAGTATATATTCTGTCACTAATCCATAGCAAGGCTGATGACATAATTATGTACAGTAAGTAGAACTACTGTTAAGTGTCCTGGACGCTGCTTACTTATCATTTTTGCATTTGTTTTTGTTGCTGTCTCTACCACTTTGGCGTAATAAAGGTGTTCAAATTCTACTGGTGGGCATGTGGTTATTGTTGAATCGGGTCAAATGCACCTATATCGCTTAGGGACTTGTAGCACGCATTTTCAAGCATTGCTGCATTTTACAGTATATTTTACAGCCATTTGAATAATAGATTGGTTCTTTGTTTCTAAATTGGTTAGGATCTGTTAACAAAGTCTTTCAGCATACCGCCAAATGCATTTGTTATGTATGCGTCATTTCTACTGTAGCCTAAATTCTAATGCCTAGTGCTTGCCTCTGTGTCTAAAACTTACAAAATATTGCATTAGAATCGACTGTAGGTTTGAAAATTATGGTGAAAACCGCCTTTACTCATGAAAAATAATGAAAAAGGTTATAACTAGGTCCTATTTAATATATTCATCTTCGCGTGAACAGTTTCGAAAATGTCATTTTAAATATTTTATCTGCATGTAGCATATTATAGCTAAAAGGAAGTTCAGGTCTGACATGGTCTCGAAAAGCATGAAAGACGGAATAGGTTAAATAGACAAAATAGCATTATCAAGACTTAATTTCCTATTTACATAGGATTGTTTATATTTTTGGCCGGTCCTAAAATACATTCGTTTAGATCAGATGTATAACCTTGTACGAAACATTTGTCAGATATCTAAATGGCATTAGGTTATGTTAAGCGTCTTGATTCATGCATGCATGCATACATCGAACATTAGCATCCAAAATGAATAACATTGTGTCAAGAGTTTACTCACCTGAATACTGACAAAGGTAGTATACTTTACTCCTCGGATCCTCTGCCATATAATTTCGGCTCTGATTCACGGCAGCGTGAGTGTGGCGTTCATGCCCTTTTGGTATAACATCTGCTCAAACATAAGTAGGACAATACGAGTGTGTAAAGCACGTGGCGTTACATTATTTTCCGTCCCATTATTTCTCTAGTCCTAGACGTTTGAACTTCAGTGATCATAATGAAAGATCGTATAGCACACTTTTACCTGTGCACTGCGGATTATTCACCAATTAGACAGTGCTTCCTCAAGATTCTTGCAATCAGCAGGCCTAAACTAAATATCATCTCTCAAAACGAATATTCAGAAAGGCAACCAATGTAGTCTAAGCGAAAGAGCAATATATACAAAGTTTTTATGTTCAGCCATGGTCAATTTGGGTCAAAAACAACTCCAAGAATTCCGACGAAAGTGAAAAATGTGAAATGAAGAAAGTCAATGATGGTAGTAAAGAAAGTGTCGTTTAATCATTGGCATGACTGAACTGCAACTTCCAGAGGTTCTTTCTAATTCTATATTGCATTTGCAAATGTTCTGTTAGCTAAATAGTTTAAAAAAGGACAATAAATTTTAATTAACAAAAACCTTCTTCGCCCTGTTTTAATGACTATCCAATTTAGTGGGACTCGTGTGCATTTTTTGAGGGTTATTTGAAATGCGTTAGGCCTATACAAAATGTCCTGATTAACATAAACATTCATGCAGGGAAGCTGAATAAAACTGCAACTTAGATTAAGTAAGTCAGAGTGAAAATGAAATGAAAATGAAACGCTCCATAGTGATTCTAAGCAGAGTTGACAGTGTTAAAATTTGATTATGTGAAATGCCGCATAGATTTATTTTCAGTGATTAGTATTGTGTAAACTATTTGAAATAGTCGGTTGACCAGCCACGGGTCGCATATAGGCCTACTGAAAATAGAAATAGGCCTAATTTAAAATGAATTGCATTTTACCTTTAGAGATGAATGGTTGTCCATCGAGCCATGTCCAATTATCGAATGGAATCTTTTTCCCGGATGTCCAGACAGCTGAACTGCCTACATTTTCCTTTAGATATTTTGTTATCTCATCTTGTTTGTGTTGGTTAGAAATGACAGGCAGGGTTAAGTTACAAATATTGCACTCTATCCACGCTTTATCCCAATCGACTTTGTCATTGACTACTCTGAAATAAGAACTGCTTCCCATGTTGCTGCTCCTACATGTCGCTTGATTTGAAGTAATCTTGTCAACGAAAGTGAGCCCTGTCGTGCAAACAATAAATAATCTCGAACGTGCAATGGCATCAATAATATTGATCAAATAGTATATAGAATATAAGCGCAATCACTTACCAGTTAGAGATGCATATTATTAATATGTCAATTTGTCAATATGTATATTGTATATATCATATGAACGATCAAGAAATAAGATCAAGTCTATCAACAATAACGGGCAGGCCATGCCTCAAATGAACTTAACACATGCGACCGAGACATCTAATGAATGCAAGTATGTCTAATGACTTGCATAGCGCAGTACTCATTTCTAAGAGACATTGATTGATGGAAACTGAAGTCAAAGTCATCGGCCATTAGTGAATCCAAGTAGAAAAGAATATGCGAAAGCCTTTGCCAGGAATTGGTAAAGAATCAGCTATAAGTGAGCTCATCAGCAACCTCAACCGAAAAAAACTAATTACTTACCCAGAAGTATAGTGATCAAAAGGGTTCGGCAAATAGACCACCGCTGCTGAAATAAAAACATCTCGAGCTTTTGCTTATATATATATATATATATATATATATATATATATATATATATATATATATATATATATATATATATGATTCTAATGAGGTCAGATATGAAACAAACATTCTGGGCCTATAGCATGTACTCGGAAGTAAAGCAATCGTAGAAGCTGAGCTATGATAAATATTAGCAGCATCGCATTGTTCCATTTTTATCATTTTCAGGAACAAACATAATTAGTATCAAGCATCACTTAAAAATAGGACGCTGGGTTTTTCCACGGGCAACAGGCCATTGAGGCAGTATTTTGAACTATTGTTTATTTAGCAACATGGTTGGAGAAATTATTCTAATCGTGATCATGACCTTCCCATTTCTGCATCGCCCAAAGAGCTAATTAGCGTACACCAGCAAACGCTCAGCCAAAGTAGAATCCATAGAAGCAGGAAGGATGAGCTTTGATACCACTCAGGATCAACGGGTCCAGCAGTAGGTAATTAAGTAGTCGCGTGGCCATTAAATTTTGTTGAAGTGGCCTTCTTTATTGTTATCTCGAATAGGCCATATCTTGGCAATTAAATTTATTACAGTACAATGATAATAGGCCTAATTATAAAAATTAAATAAATTAAAGTATGTCGACAAACTTTTCCTTTCACCCCGAAACTGTATGGCGTTTGATGCATATTTAAGTAGATACTCACAATCCAAAAATCGTCAGACTTGAACATCTGTTGTTTAGCGGCGATCTAACCTTCGATCAGCTGACCAAGCGGTACTCATGGTCCCTCGCTCGCGTACCGCAATCAAGCAGTGTTTAATCTAGACGTCTTTGGGGGGATGTCCCCCAGGATTGATGTTCCCCCCAGAGGCCAGCAATATTACAATGTAGAGACCTTTAGGGCAGGAAAATTCCCCCCTCCAGGATACATGCGTATATATGACGTAAATAGCCTCTCAGTGCAAGTTGTTGAATGTGAGTTACCAGTGTTGATTAGAATCGAGTTTCTTTGCATGCGTGTTAAAATTATTTTTGAAGTCGTATCATTGGATAATTCGTAGATTTAGTAACGTCTTCAAAAATTAGAGACTGTAGTCTTGCTTGATTTGCGCTATGCCACAGATTGGGTTGGTTAAGGACCGATCTTCTGGAAATGATTACGGCTTGGTTTTGGTGTGCCATCGGTTGATGCCTTATGCATTAAACACCAGCGCAGTAGAAGTTACTAATAACAATTATCATTGGTCGTTATTACAAGGCCCTATCGTGAGGCAACTTCAGAATGTTTTGTGACATAATTACAGTGGGAAATTGGTTGAATTAGTATGATATTAAAATATAAATAGAGTACCGTTAATTACATTACATTCAATTGTTTGAAAGTGCGCCATGAATTACTTAGACTTGAATAAAAATCAAAAGCACGCATGACTCGGTTTCAGACTGAAGAAAGTATAATAAATGTAAGGCTTTAACACATACAGTCCGATTACTTGATACACACACATCTTCAAAGACTACATTAAGTAACTAATTGCCACATAATCAAGTTAAAATCATTTGGAATTATTATTATTACTGTATCCTTGTTTATTCAAACAAGTTCTCACTGCAGAACGCAATAGGGTACAGGTCACTTGGGTACTGATTACATAGCTAATAACCATTTTTTTAAAGTCATTGTCCGAGTGGTGAGTTATGCACTTCCGAACGATGTTGAAATTGTTAATTTGATGACATTGCATTTGCTTTCAAATGTCCGCTAAACTGTTTCGTTAATATTAGAAATTTCCGTATATATTTGCTTAAACATAGCGTGAAGACGAGTTGTCCTGAGTCTTCTTAACTTGGTTGACCCTAAAGCACGGAGCTTGCAAACAGATTCTTTCTCATGCGTAAGTTGATGAATTTCATAGCCATCTGTTGTGAATCTCACTCTCTTTGAACGTGTTCCTCTGCGCCCTGTTCTTTGAAGAACATTTCAATTTGAACGTCAATATCATCTCCTTGTGCAGTAATTGGATGTGAATCGGACCCAACTGAGACGTTACCTGGCAGAGCAACCGCATGGCCCTTTGCAATTGGCAAAGCATATGTGTCTCCCAATGGACCAATCTTAGTTGGAGCAGTTGTATGGTCGTAATCCATAACAGGCTCTAGGTAGATGGGTTCATTTTGGCAATCTGAAGAAGCGTTGACGTTTCCAGGCTGTTGGTTTGTCACTTCGTCTTCCGATGGGACGAATGTGGTGACTGTATTCTCCGCGTAATCATCTCCAACATCGCCTGGAGCGATTTCAGGTTCGCTAACAGGTGCGTTGGTTATTCTCCTCTCTATATCATCACCACGATTCAGAGGGGAACTGTCGTCGAGCTCTGAGTGACGAGCTGACGACGGCGAACTAAAAAGCAGAGGCTATTAATTTAACTAGCTTCCCAAAATAGATTTATAATTTTGTACAATTAGGCATTAGCTACTGGACAAACGTTTCTTAGACATTGGATAAAGTCAATTTATAATTGTCTATATCTACATGAGCGCTCGTCATGTAAAACGTAGTGTGGCGGTTCTAACCTCCACAGAGACGATTATTGTGTGTGACCCTTGAGCAAGTACTTCATGCAAAATTTCTCACCTCCATCGATTTATGCTTTGCAATTAGATTGTGATACACAATAATTATAAAACTGACAATAATAATGTGTTTGCATGAGCCAGCCAATACAGAATTGTTCTTTCTGTTCTGACAATGTCATCATTCAGCCTTGGATAAAGTCTCCGTTGCTATCACTGTTTATCATCACCGTCTATCACCACTTAGTCTGGCTGAAGGAACTCGAAGGCCTTGTCTGTTTGCAGTACACTACAGCATCCTGGGCCTGAGTTATATCATATGCACATTTTCTCAGCAAAGATCTTACGCTCTGTACATTGTTGAGAACATAGTGACTAGTTTGTAGCGACTAAGTAGGTAAGTAAGTAAGTATATTCTTTATTATACCACCTGCAAACGCACTGTGGTTACCAATACAGGTTATACAAATAGATGCATAAGAAACTGAAAAAAATATTGGCGTACTGAAAGATATACTTAATTAATTTCGGTCAATAAAGATAATAAAGACTATAATAAAGACTATAATAAAAACTATAATAAAGATAATAAAGATAATAAAGATAATAAAGACTAATCTTACTAATCAGATCTTCTTCTGTTTCTGAGACCGAGGACGATAATGACGATGACGCAGATGATTAGCAGTCCTACTATTCCAGCACCGACAGCTACAAACACTAAAATATGAAAACGTTATTCCGATTATATTTAACAGCTTCAAATCTCTATCTAATCTGTTAACACTAAGAATTATATAGGCCCTATATAAAACATATGCTGTAATTGGGCGAATCAAATGAGCGCGACACAAGTGATCCTTTCTGAGTAGTAGCTTTAGCACCGAAAGTTGATCATCTTTGTTGTTCCACGATGAGTTTTTGTGTGGTCACGACTGGGTGAACCACCTGAACGGGCACAGTGACATTCTTTTAAAGAGTGAGGTCAAAAGTTGTAACGCATTTTATGATGCTACTTTCTCGGCTGTTCGAGGCCCTGTGTTAGGAGTTCACATTTCTCTGCACCTCTTGGGTTATGGCAGAGACAATTCATCGTAGACATTGCAATCAGATTCAATAGGTTCTTAGGTTCATATGTTGACAAGGAAACATTTTCAGGCGCAAATACCTAACGTAAATGGATTCAACCTACAGCGTTAGACAAAATATGACTTAACCATTTACTCAAAATGCCAACACAATGAATAACTGGGGCAGCTCCGAACCTGCGGACTTCACACTGAAAGACGAGTGCTCAAGAAAGTGCTCGCGTGTATCGAAAACCATTCATGCCTTTATTCTATGTCTTCTATGCGGTATGTATCCTAATTATTCACTCCTCTACCTTAAGAGTACAGGTCACAACAGATGCCTATGGTAAACTTTATAAAAGTGGTAAATAAGTTGGTTAACATACAAGTAAACGACATCACAGCTTTCTCTTCGTTTTCAACGGACACCCAAGAAATGAAAGTAATTGCCTCGCCTTCAGCTAAAATACATATTAGTTATATGTCCAAGTCTGATTGAATCTAAATAAAAGTAAATACGCGGATCACACTAAAATCTCAATAAGTCAAAAGCAAACGGAAGTCCTGAAATGTATCGAAAACCATGAGATTTGCCTGCTTAAAAACCAAACAGGTGGAAATGAACCCCTCCACTTCGTTCCTCCTATGGGTGCATTATTTTAACTAGGCCTTTAACCAGGCCGAGACATTAACTAGGCCGATGACCCAAATACAGACTTCCGGCTGCCTGCCGTTGAAACGGCAACGCTCCAGAGCGCCAGAGCGGATCACGCGAGAGGTGATGATGAGACTTTAATTAGGCCGATGACTAATTTATTAAAGTGGTTAGTAAATTGGTTAACATACAAGTAAACGATTCCACAGTTTTCTGGCTGCTTTCAACGGACTTCTCAGTAGTCAAAGTTGGTGTCACGCCTTCAGCTAAATAAATATTATTTGTATTATTAGTAGTATTTTAATTTACTTTTATCCGAGGTTTCAATGATCCCTCAGGATTTGGAAAAAACTATTGTTATTTAGGAGAAGAGATAATATTTACTTTAGGCCTAACTTACACCTTTACTAAAGTGGTTAATAAGTAGGTTCACTTACAACTAGACGACTTCACAGTTCTTTGTGTGCTTTCAACGGACTTCTCAGTAGTCTGAGTAGGTGTCACGTCTTCAGCTAAAATAAATATTAGTTTTATGTCCAAAGTCCAAACTTCTATAAGTCTAAATAGATCAAACATAAACGGCAGTTCTTCGATGTACTGGCCTCATGACCAGAACCATGAGATAGCGTCTCAAGAACCAAACAGAAGAAAATGAGCGCCTCTCCTTCGTTCATCGTAAAGAATGTGGGTGCATGATGTTACCTATGCCTTTAACAAGGCCGAAACTTTATGTAACGAGCCCTATGACCAATTTTTAAAAATGGATTAACTTACAAGTTAACAACTTCGCAGGTTTCTGAATGTTTTCAGCAGTCAAAGCAGGTGTAGCGCTTTCAGCTAAAAAAACATTAGTTGCATTTCCAAACTTGAATAAATTTACTAAAATGGGTTAAACGAAAACCGAAGTTCCGCGAAGTATTGATCTCCATGAAGAGAACCATAATATTGCCATTTCAAGAACAAAGAAGAAGGAAGTGAATTCCTCAACTTTGTTTCTCCTAGAGAATATCGGTGAATTATTAAGCTCATAAAATGTGGGTAAATATCTGAGAGAAATTAGCTCAGCTTATACATTTTCTGATTAAATTCAATATGCCGTTAGTCGTGAGAATAATCATTCCAGAATTACAAGGGAGCTCAGAGTGTGAAACAAAATTACTTTTGCAATAAGAAAAGCGTTCAATAATTAAACATTGAGTTTACGTACCTATCAGAATTATATCAAGCGCAATCTCAAATGCGATCTTAATCAGAGCCACCGAAATATATGTGGACTAAATTTCACGGGTGATCGAAAATTGGAAATTAAAATACTTACGTCTATGACATACAGCCGTGATTTTTTTTATTGCATCCAGCTGTTATCTATTTGCCCTCGGATGCACCGCTGATTTACAATCAAAGGAGACTTAGGCAACATGAGCTTATATCAGTTATAAAACACTGCTTAGACTGAATCTTAAAAAACTGAATCCGCGGATCAAACTAAAATCTTGATCCCCGTTACCAGAACCATGAGATTGCTTGCTCAAAAACCAAACAGAAGGAAATAAGTGTCTCCACTACGTGCCTCCTACAGAATATGGGTGCATTATTTTAACTAGGCTTTTTTACCAGGCCGAGACATTAACTAGGCTAATAACCCAAATACAGACGTCCGGCTACCTGCCGTTGAAACGTCAACGCTCCAGAGCGGTTCACGCAAGAGATTATGATGAGACTTTAATTAGGCCGATGACTAATTTACTAAAGTGGTTAGTAAGTTGGTTAACATACAAATAAGCGATTCCACAATTTTCTGGCTGCTTTCAACGGACTTCTCAGTAGTCAAAGTTGGTGTCACGCCTTCAGCTAAATAAATATAATTTTTATTATTAGTAGTGTTTTAATTTTTTTTACCCGAGATATCAATGATCCCTCAGGATATGGAAAATCATTGCTATTTAGAAGCAGAGATAATATTTTCTTTAACTTACGCCTTTACTAAAGAGGTTAATGAGAAGGGTTCACTTACAACTAGACGACTCCGCAGTTATCTGTGTGCTTTCGATGGACTTCTCAGTAGTCAAAGTAGGTGTCACGCCTTCAGCTAAATAAATATGATTTTTATTATTAGTAGTGTTTTAATATTTTACCCGAGATATCAATGATCCCTCTGGATATGGAAAATTATTCTCATGTAGAAGCAGAGATAATATTTTCTTTAACTAACGCCTTTACTAAAGTGGTTATTAAGAAGGGTTCACTTACAACTAGACGACGCCACAGTTATCTGTGTGCTTTCGATGGACTTCTCAGGAGTCAAAGTAGGTGTCACGCCTTCAGCTAAAACAAATATTAGTTACATGTCCAAATTTGAGTGAATCTAAATGAAACTAAATCCGCGGATCAACTAAAATCTAAATAAGTCAAAAGCAAACGGAAGTCCTGGCATGTATTGATACCCATGACCAGAACCATGATTTCCTGCTCAAAAAACAAACAGAAGGAAATGAGCGTCTCCACTTCGTGCCTCCTAGAGAATATGGATGCAGTATTTAACTAGGCCTTTTTTATCTGGCCGAGACATTAACTAGGCCGATGACCCAAATACAGACGTCCGGCTGCCTGCCGTTGAAACGTCAACGCTCCAGAGCGGATCACGCGAGAGATGATGATGAGACTTTAATTAGGCCTACGACTAATTTATTAAAGTGGTTAGTAAGTTGGTTAACATACAGGTAAACGATTCCAAAGTTTTCTGGCTGCTTTCAACGGATTTCTCAGTTGTCAAAGTTGGTGTCACGCCGTCAGCTAAATAAATATAATTTTTATTATTAGTACTATTTCAATTTGTTGCCCGAGGTATCAATGATCCCTCACGATTTTGAAAAAAATTGTTATTTAGGAGCAAAAGATTGTATTTACTTAACTTACGCCTTTACTAAAGTGGTGAATAATTATGTAGGTTCACTTACAACTAGACGACACCACAGTTATCTGTATGTTTTCAGCGGGCTTCTCAGTAGTCAAAGTAGTTGTCACGCCTTCAGCTAATATAAATATTAGCGAAATGTCTATTCTTCTGTAAATCTAAATAGGTGAAACGTAAACAGGAGTCCTGCGATGTGCTGGCCTCATGACCAGAACCATGAGATAGTTGCTCAAGAACCAAACAGAAGAAAATTAGCACCTCTACTTCGTTTCTCATAAAGTATGTGGGTGCATAATTTTACATGGGCCTTTAACAAGGCTAAAAGTTTATGTAACTAGACCTATGACAAATTTTAAAAGTGATTAATAAGTTGGTTAACTCACAAGTAAACGACTCCGCAGGTTTCTGAATGTGCTCAGTAGTCAAAGTAGGTGTAACGCCTTCAGCTAAAATGATATAATTTTTATTATTAGCAGTATTTTAATTTTTTTTATCCGAGGTATCAATGATACATCAGGATTTGGATTTTTTTTATATTTAGAAGAGATAATATTTACTTACGCCTTTACAAAAGTGGTTAATAAGTAATGTTCACTTACAACTAGACGACTCCACAGTTTTCTGGAGGATTTCAACGAACTTCTCAGTAGTTAATGTAGGTGTCACGTCTTCAGCTAAAAGAAATATAAGTTTTATGTCCAAACTTCTGTAAGTCTAAATAATTCAAACGTAAACGGCAGTCCGGCGATATACTGGCCTCATGACCAGAACCATGAGATAGTTGCTCAAAAACCGAACATAAGGAAATGAGCGCCTCTACTTCGTTCATCATAAAGAATGTTGGTGGATTATTTTACCTAAGCCTTTAACAATGCCGAAACTTTATGTAACTAGACCGATGACAAAGTGGTTAATAAGTTGGTTAACTTACAGGTTAACGACTTCGAAGGTTTCTGAATGCCTTCAGTAGACAAAGTAGGTGTAACACCTTCAGCTAAAAAAATATTAGTTGCATTTCCAAACTTGAGTAAATTTACTAAATGGGTCAAACATAAACGCAAGTGCCGCGAAGTATTGATCCCCATGAACAGAACCTTCAGATTGAGCCAAATAGAGGGAAATTATAGTTCCTCAACTTCGTTTCTGCTAGAGAATATCGGTGAATTATTAATCTTATAAACTGTGAATTATCAGTGAATTATTAATCTCGTAAACGGAAACTGAAGTGCCGCGAAGTATTGATCCCCATGAACAGAACCTTCAGATTGCCAACTCAGGAACCAAATAGAGGGAAATGAGTTCCTCAACTTCGTTTCTCCTAGAGAATATCGGTGAATTATTAATTTATAAACTGTGAATTATCAGTTAATTATTAATCTCATAAACTGTGGGCTTAGAGTTAGAAAGAAATTAACTCAGCTTATATATTTTCTGATAAAATTCAATATGCTGTAAATCGCGAGAATCATCATTGCAGAAGAACAAGGGAGCTCAGGGTGCCTGTATGACACAAAATTACTTTTGCAATAAGGAAAGCTCTGAATCATAAACATTGAGTGTACGTACCTATCAAAATTATATCAAGCGCAACGTCAAATGCAATCTTAACACCTTAACCACGAACGTGAACTTAAATGTATGAAAACCCGTCTTGACTACTGAATTCCCTTTTACTTAGGCCGATGACTAAATTATTAAAGTGGTTGTTAAGTTGGTTAACATACAGGTAAGCGATTCCACAGTTTTCTGGCTGCTTTCAACGTATTTCTCAGTAGTCAAAGTTGATCTCACGTCTTCAGCTAAAAAATATTATTTTTATTATTAGTTCTATTTAAATTTTTTACACGAAGCATCAATAATCCATCACGATTTCGAAAAAAATATTGTTTTATTAGAAGCAGAGATAATATCTACTTTGACATACGCCTTTACTAAAGTGCAGGGACGTCATTTGGGGGGGGGGGCAAGTGGGGCATTTGCCCCCCGATTTATGAAAAAAAATGAAAAAGCTGGAACAAGAAAAGGAGGAAGAATAAAGGGGTAAAGAAAGAAAAATGATACTAAAATTCATGGAATTATTATATACCATTAACAAAACTAGAGTCTGCATAGGTTTTTTCACAAGAACACACCTCTTTGACAGTGGAGGGGCACACTATACAGTTGTCCCCCTGAAAATTGTGAAGAAACACCCAAAAAAGGTGAAATTTCTTCCCGCGGAGCGCGAAAAATTTTTTTAACCTCTTTTTTGACGTCTTTACCCCCCCCCCCCTGAAAAAGCTGAAATGACGTCCCTGCTAAAGTGGTTAATAAGTAGGTTCACTTACAACTAGACGACTCCACAGTTTTCTGTGTGTTTTCAACGGACTTCTCAGTAGTCAAAGTAGGTGTTACGAATTCAGCTAAAACAGAATTATTTTTATTAGTAGAATTTTATTATTTACCTTAACTTATGCCCTTACTAAAGTGGTTAATACGTAGGCTAACTTAAAACTAGACGACTTTACAGTTTTCTGGATGTTTTTAACGGAGTTCTCAATGTTCAAACTAGGTGCCATGACTTCAGCTAAAATAAATATTAGTTCTTATGTCCAACCATCTGGAAATCTAAATAGGTCGAACGCAAACGGAAGTCCTGCTGTGAACTGGCCTCATGACCAGAACCATGAAATTGTTGCTCAAGAATCAAACAGAAGGAAATGAGCACCTCTACTTCGTTCCTCATGAAGAATTCGGGTGCAACATTTTACCTAGGCCAATTAACAAGACCGAAGCTGTATCTAGACTTATGACCAATTTCTAAAAGTAGTTAATAAGTTGGTTAACTTACAAGTCAACGAGGGACACACAACAGATTATGATGAGGCTTTAACTAGGCCGATGATCAATATCGGTTATATGTCCAAATTTGATTAAATCTACTAAATGGTTTGAAGTACGTACACTAGACCAGGATTTCTACACGGTCCTGAGATGAACCCAGAATTGAGATGACCTGCTGTATGTCTGGGAAACGGAAAGCTCCAGACATGATGATGATGATGCATCAACTAGTCGATTACCAATTTATTAAAATGGTTACTAAGATGGTCAATATAGGCCTACAGTTTTCTGGACGTTTTAAAATGACTTCGCAGCAGTCAAAGTAGTTGCAACGCCTGCAGCTAAAATAAATATTAGTTGCAAACGGATGCACGAATGGAAACATATGCAAAATGAAGTGCCCTTAAATCACAAATTAACCACTGCATAACTGCCAGCCTTTAACTACAAGCATTTTTAATATGAACAGGACCATGCCAGGGCCTTGCGAGCAATGATTTGCGGCACCAAAGAAGTTCGATGAGGTCTGCAGGACGCCTTTGCCATGCGAGAACAAGAAAGATGGCAGCTGAACTACGCACCCTTGACACAGATTTGCGCACGGCCTCGAGACAAACCCAGAATAAAGATGACCTGTTGCATGCCGAGGGAACGGCAACTCTCCATACTCGACCGCGTGAGAGATGAAAATGAGGTTTTACCTAGGCCAACGATCTATTGCAAAACTGGTTAACAAGTCGGTTAACTTACAAGTAAGCGACTCTCCTTCTGTTTTGATTGCTTCAACGGACTTCTCAGAAGTCGACGCAGGTGTAACGCCTTCAGCTAAAATAAATATTAGTTGCATCTCCAAATTTCATTAAATCTACTGAATGGGTCAAACACAAACGCAGGTGCCGCGAAGTATCAAACCCCATGAAGAGAACCATAAGATTGCCTGCTAAAGAAACAAATAGAGGAAATTAGAGCAGGCAATCTTATGGTTCTCTTCATGGGGTTTGATACTTCGCGGCACCTGAAAATAGGCTATTGATGTATTTTAAAATTAATTCTTAAACTGATGGTAAATATAAGACTGAAATTTAAGTCAGTATACCGCCGCAAAGTATTGATTTCCTAAGCAGAACCATAAGATTGCAGATCAAGAACTAAACAGAAGCAAATGAGCGTCTAAACTTCGTTCCTCTTAAAGAATATTGTTGTGATATTAATTTCTTAAAATAATGGTGAAGATTAGAGTGAAATTCAACTGAGCTTACACACTCTCTGATGAAACTCAAAATTCTCAAAGGCGCGAGACTTGTCATTGCAATAGAAGAAGACAATTCACAGTGCCTGTATGAGGCGGTGCTACTTTTTGCAAAAAGAAAAGTTTTGAATCATTATACATAGAGAGTACGTAGCGTTCAGCATTTTATCAAGCGCAATCTCAAACGGAGTCAGAGCAACTGACATAATGTATGGATTAACTTACAAGTAAACGACTCAATTTTTGTCTCGATTTCTTCATCGGATTCCTCAGTAGTCAGCCTAGGTGTAACGCCTTCAGCTAAATAAATACTAGTCAAATAGCAATCTCATTTAATTAAATCTACTAAATAAGTAAAACGAAAACAAAAGTCCCGCAATTTACTGGTACCAATGTTCAGAACCATAAGAGTGCCAGCTCAAGAAACAACCAACATGGCAAGAACGATAGCAGCTGAACTGCACAAACTAGACTTGGATTTGTACAGAATGAGTGTACACGGCCCAGATAAGAGGCTAGAATAGACATGACATGTTGCATGATGAGGAAACGGCGACGCTAAGAAAAGGGACACGCGACAGATGTTGATGAAGCATTAACTAGGCTGATAATGAATTGTAAAACTGGTTAGTAAGTCGGTTAACTTACAACTAAACGAATCTACTTCTGTCTTGATATCTTCAACGTACTTCTCAGTGGTCAACGCAGGTGTAACGCCTTCAGCTAAAATAAATATTAGTTGAATTTCTATATTTCATTAAATGTACTGACGCCGACAGCTCGCCGCTTGGTAGGACCAGCTCCTTTTCAACGTCACTGAGCTTGGCGAGCTGTTGTCTGGAGCCGATCCAGACAATTTCAAATTTCCAGGTGTTGATCTTTAGACCACGTTAGTTACACCAGGTTACGATGTTGGCGAAGCAGTCAAGCATTATTCTCTTCCAGGCTGCTATGTCACTGACTGGCATGTATTTGCTCAAATGTGAGTCGTCGGCGAACTCGTGAAACGATATTCCGTGACGTTGGACGATTTCCTGCTGCTCAGCAGCTAAGCTTATACACTCTCTGATGAAACTCAAAATTCTCAGAGGCGCGAGACTTGCCATTGCAGTAGAACAAGACAGTTTACAGTGCCTGCATGAGACGATGTTAGTTTTGCAATAAGAAAAGGTTTAAATCATTTTACGCAGAGTGTACGTAGCGTTCAGAATTTTATCAAGCGCAATCTCAAACGGAGTCAGAGAAAGTGACATAATGTATGGATTAACTTACATGTAAACGACTCTAGTTTTGTCTCGATATCTTCATCGGATTCCTCAGTAGTCAGCGTCGATGTAACGCCTTCAGCTAAAGTAAATACTAGTTATATAGCAATCTAATTGAATTAAATCTATCAAATAGGTAAAACGCAAACAAAAGTCCCGCGATTTACTGGTACCAATGACCAGAACCATAAGAATGCCAGGTCAAGAACCAAACAAACATGGCAAGAACGATGACAGAACTGCACAAAATAGTCTTAGATTTGTACACGCCTCAAACAAGAGCCCAGAATTATAGACACGACATGCTGCATGATGAGGAAACGGCAACGTCAAGAACAGAGGCACGCTACAGATGATGATGAGGCATTAACTAGACCGATGATCAATTGTAAAAATGGTTAATATTTCGGCTAACTTACAAGTAAACGACTCTATTTTTGTCTCGATATTTTCATCGGATTCCTCAGTAGTCAGCGTCGATGTAACGCCTTCAGCTAAAGTAAATACTAGTTATATAGCAACTCAATTAGATAAATCTACTAAATAGGTAAAACGCAAAGAAAAGTCCCACGATTTACTGGTACCATTGACCAGAACCATGAGAATGCCAGGTCAAGAACTAGACAAACATGGCAAGAACGATGACAGAACTGCACAGACTAGTCTTAGATTTGTACACGGCCCAGAGAAGAGCCCAGAATAGACATGACATGCTGTATGATGAGGAAATGAAAACGCTATGAACAGGGGCACGCTACAGATGATGATGAAGCATTAACTAGGCCGATGATCAGTTGTTAAAGGTGGGTAATATGTCGGTTAACTTACAAGTAAACGACTCTCCTTCTGTCTTGATATCTTCAAGTGACGTCTCAGTAGTCAACGCAGGTGTAACGACTTCAGCTAAAATAAATATTAGTTGCATTTCCTAACTTGATTAAGTCTACGAAATGGGTGAAACACAAACCCAGGTGTCCGTAATTGTTGATCCTTTTAAGAAAACCATAAGATTGCCAGATCTAGAACTAAACAAAAGCAAATGAGCTTCTAAACTTCGTTCCTCTTAAAGAGAATGGTTGTAATATTAATTTATTAAAATAAAGGTAAAGATTAGAGTGAAATTCAACTGAGCTTATACACTCTCTGGTTAAACTCAAAATTCTAAGAGGCGCGAGACTTGTCATTTCAGTAGAACAAGACAGTACTGTTCGCAGTGCCTGCATGAGACGATGTTAGTTTTGCAGTAAGAAAAGTTTTAAATCATTTTACATTGAGTGTTTTATCAAGCGCAATCTCAAACGGAGATAGAGCAACAAACATAATGTATGGATTAACTTACAAGTAAACGACTCAATTTTTGTCTCTATTTCTTCATCGGATTCCGCAGTAGTCAATGTAGTTGTAACGCCTTCAGCTAAAGTAAATACTAGTTATATAGCAATCTCATTTAATTAAATCTTCTAAATAGGTAAAACGCAAACAAAAGTCTCGCGATTTACAGGTACCTATGATCAGAACCATAAGAATGCTAGCTCAAGAACCAAACAAACATGGCAAGAACGATGCCAGCTAAACTGCACAAAATAGACTCAGATTTGTACACGGCCCAGATAAGTGCAAGAATAGACATGGCATGCTGCATGATGAGGAAACGTTAACGTCAAGAACAAGGGCACGCAACAGATGATGATGCGGCATTAACTAGGCCGATGATCAATTGTAAAATTGGTTAATAAGTCGGTTTACTTACAAGTAAACGACTCTCCTTCTGTCTTGATTTCTTCAATGGACTTCTCAGTAGTCAAAGTTGGTGTAACGCCTTTAGCTAAAAAACATATTATGAAACAATGACCAAACTTGATTTATTCTACTTAAATAGGTCAAACACGAACGGAGATCCCGCGATACTGGTCCCCATGACCAGAACCGTGAGATTCCAGCTCAAGAACCAAAGAGAAGAAAACGAACACCACAACTTCGTTTCTCCTAGAGAATACGGTTGCATTACTAATTTCATAGAATCAGAGAATTTTTATAGTGAAAATTTACTTAGCTTATTTACTTTCTGATACAACTCAATGAACACTAAATCAGGAAATCTATCATTGCAGAAGAACAAGGAAGCTCACAGCGCCTGTATGAGGAGAAATTGAATTTGCAATAAGAATTTTTTTAAACAAAAATATAGAGTGTACGCAGCTATCAGCATTCTATCAAGCGCGGTCGCTTAAGCAGAGCAACTCAGATACGCTTTTACAACCCAAAAGTTTTAATTTAGATGCAAGTACTTACGTCTTTGACACACAGCTGCCTTTACTTGATTGCATTCAACTGCCTTCTCCTGGCACTCGGATGCATCAATGGAAACATAGTACGCCAAATGAAGTGCCTTATATCAGCAAATATGCACTGCATTACTGCAAGGCTTTAACTACACGCATTTGAATATGATCAAGACAACGCCCGCAGTGCCTTGCGAGCAATCATTTCCGGCCCCAAAGAGGTTCGATTTGATCTGCTAGACGATGTTAGCTGACCTGGCACACTTGCCTTAGATTTGCACACGGCCCTGTGAACAGAGATGACATGCCGCGTGCCAAGGATTCGGCAACGCTAAGAACAGGGGCACGCGACAGATGATGATGATGATGAGGCTTTAACCAGATCAATTATAAAAATGGTTAATAAGTCGGTTAACTTACAAGTAAATGACTCCACTTCTGTCTTGATTTCTTCAACTGACTTCTCTGTGGTCAAAGCAGGTGTAATGCATTCACCTAAAATAAATATTAGTTACATTTCGAAACTTGATTAAGTCTACAAAATGGGTGAAACACAAATGTAGGGTCCGCGAATTATTGATCCATAAATAGAACTACAAGATTGCCAGCTCAAGTACTAAACAGAAGGAAATGATCGTCTAAACTTCGTTCCTTCTAGAGAATGTGGATGTAATACTAATTGCTTAAAATAAGGGTAAAGATTAGGGTGAAATTTAACTCAGGAAATAATCCTTCTAACATCCTCTCCAATCGTATACAAACTTTTACCATCTTCTACCATCTTCAGTCACGTCTCCCATCTTCTCTGATGTAATTCAAAATAATCGAAGTCGCGAGACATCATTGCAGTAGAACGAGAGAGCTCACAGTGCCTGTATGAGACGAAGTTACTTTTGCAATAAGAAAAGTTTTGAATCATTATACACCGAGTGTACGTAGCTATCAGAATTTTATCAAGGGCAATCTCAAACGAAGTCAGAGAGCAACTGACATAATGTATGGATTAACTTACAAGTAAACGACTCTATTTTTGTCTCGATTTCTTCATCGGATTTCTCAGTTGTCAACATAAATGTAACTCCTTCAGCTAAAATAAATATTATTTACATGTCCAAACTTGACTAACTCTACTAAATAGGTCAAACGTAAACTGAAGTCCAGCGATACTGGAAATTACCAGCTCCAGACCCAAAGACAAGGAAATGAACACCACATCTTCGTTTCTCCTAGAGAATATGGGTGGATATTTAATTTCATGGAATGAAGGCAATTATAATAGTGAGAATTAACTCAGCTTATTTACTTTCTGATACAAATGAGTAAACTCCTAGTCGCGAGACCTATCATTGCAGAAACAGACGAAATTAGATTGGTAATAACAAAATTTTTGAAACAAGAAACACAGTGTACGTAGCTAACAGAATTCTATCAAGCGGAGTCTTTAATGGAGCCTCAAGCCACTGATATAATGATGGGATTTAACTTCGCTCTCAAATGGAATTTGGAAATTTGACACACAGCTGTCTTTAATAGATTGCACTCAACTGCCTTTCATTTGCCCTTTTTTTCCTTTTTTTTTCTTTTTCTCCTCCGTCAAGTGTTCACCGACGATGAGGCTCCAGCAAAACTTCTCCATTTCGGCCGGTCTCTTGCGAGTTCTATTGCCTTTTTTTAACTCCCATCCTCTGTCTTCTATGTCCTCCAGTACATTATCTATCCACTTCTTCTTCGGTCGTCCCCTGCTCCTCGTTCCCTCCACTTCTCCGTGCAGCGCCTTTGTCGGCATTCTTCCGCTCTCCATTCTGATCACATTTGCCCTAGGAGGCATCAATAGAAACACAGGCCTACGCCTAACCAAGTGACCTTATATCAGCAATTAAGCAATGCGTAACTGTCAGGCTTTAACTACAAGAATTTCGAATTTTATCAAGACTACGCCTGCAGGGCCTTGCGAGCAACGATTTCCGGGATCCAAGAATTTCGATGAGGTCTGCTGGACGGCTGGACGCCCTCGCCATACCTGAACACAACGATGGCAGCTGAACTGCGCCCACTTGACTTAGATTTGCACACGGCCCTCTGACGAAACCAGAATAGAGATGACCTGCTTCGTGCCGAGGATTCGTCCACGCTCCATACAGGAGCAAGCGACAGATGATGATGATGATGAGGCTTTAACTAGGCCTATGGTCAATTATAAAGGTGGTTAGTAAGTCGGTTAACATACAAGTAAGCGACTCTACTTCTGTCGTGATTTCTTCAACGGGCTTCTCAGTGGTCAACGCAGGTGTAACGCCTTCAGCTAAAATAAATATTAGTTGCATTACCAAACTTGATTAAGTCTACAAAATGGGTCAAACACAAACGTAGTTGCCGCGAATTATTGACCCTATGAACAGAATCATTAGAATGCCAGATCAAGAACAAACAGAAGGATATGAGCGTCTCAACTTCGTTCCTCCTAGAGAATATCGGTGTGGCCTAATATTAATATCTTAAAATGAGGGTAAAGATTAGAGTGAAATTTAGCTCAGCTCATACACTCTCTGATAAAATTCAAAATACTCAAAGTCGCGAGACTTATCATTGCAGTAGAACGAGAGAGTTCACAGTGCCTGTATGTGACGAAGTTACTTTTGCAATAAGAAAAGTTTTGAATCATTATACACAGAGTGTACGTAGCGTTCAGAATTTTATCAAGCGCAATCCCAAACGGAGTCAGAGCAATTGACATAATGCATGGATTAACTTACAAGTAAACGACTCTAGTTTTGTCTCGATTTCTTCATCGGATTTCTCAGTAATCAACGCAGGTGTAACGCCTTCAGCTAAAATAAATATTATTTACATCTCCTAATTTGATTTAATCTGCTAGATAGGTCACAAGTAAACGGAAGTCCCGCGACACTGCACCCCATGACCAGAACCACGAGATTTGAGCTCAAGAACCAAAGAGAAGGAAGTGAACACCACATTTCGTTTCTGCTAGAGAATATGGGGGCATTATTTATTTCATGGAATGAGGGAAATTATTATTATTAAAATCAAATAATTTTTACTTCTTAATACAACTCAATAAGCTCTAAATCGCGAAACCTATCATTGCAGAAGAACAAGAGAGCTCACAGCGTTTGAAATTAGATTTGAAATAAGGAAGCTTTTGAAACAAGAAACATAGAGTGTAAGTAGCTATCAGAATTCTATCAAGAGCGGTCTCTAATGGAGTCTTAAACGTAACAACTGACATAATGATGGGATTTAACATCGCTGTCAATTGAGACTTGGAAATTTGACACACAGCTGTCTTTAATAATTGATTGCATTCAATTGCCTTCCATTTGCCCTCGGATACATCAGTGGAAACATACGGAAAATGAAGTACCCTTATATCACCAACTAACCACTGCATAACTGCTAGGCGTTAAGTACAAATTTCAAAAATGATCAGCAGGGCCTTGCGAGCAATGACGTCCGGCCCCCAAGAGGTTCGATGAGGTCTGCTGGTCGCCCTCTACATACATGGACAAGAACGATGGCAGCTGAACTGCGCACTTAGACTTGCACACACCCTGAGAACCAATAATCCTGAGAACAGCATGCGACAGATGATGAAGACGCAGTAACTAGGCCGATGATCAATTGTAAAAGTGGCTAAAAAGTTGGTTAACTTACAAGTTAATGTCTCCACTTCTGTCTTGATTTCTTCAATGTACTTCTCAGTGGTCAACGCAGGTGTAACGCCTTCAGCTAAAATAAATATTAGTTGCATTTCCAAACTTCATTATCTAGTAAATGGGTCAAACGTTAACTAAAGTGTAGCAAAGTATTGATCGCCATGAACAGAACTATCAACTCCAAGGAGAGCAAATGAGGGCCTTAACTTCGTTCCTACTAAGACTTAGATAATATAGGTGCATTGTTAATTTTATAAAATGAGGGTAAACACTAGAGTGAAATTTAGCTCTGATTATATACTCTCTGATTAAACCCAATAAACTATGAGTCGCGAGACTTCTCACTGCAGAAAAACTCGAAAGCCAACAGTGCCTGAAAGAGACGAAATCACATTTGCAATAAGGGAATTTGTGATTCATTTAACATTGAGTCAACATAGATATCAGAATTTTATCAAGCGCAATCTCCAGTGGAGCCTTAACGGTTTAACGTGAAGCGTGCAATAAAAATTACATTGCATGAAAAACTTATCGCTCTCGTCGTTAAAGGATTAAACATAGCAACTGATATATGTAGGGACTAAACTTCAGGGGCAACTGGGAAGTAGAAATATAACTACTTACGCCTTCGACACGCAGCCGTTTTTACTTGACTGCATCCAATTGCCTCCTATTTGCCCTCGGTTGAATAAAAGGAAACTTACGATAAATGTAGTGAGTTTATGTCGGCAATTAAACACTGCTTAACTGCCCGGCTTTAACCACAAGCATTTCGAATATCATTAAGACCATGCTTTAACTAGGCCGATGATCAATTGTAAAAGCGGTTAACAAGTTGGTTAACTTACATGTAAACGACTCTGCTCTTGTCGTGATTTCTTCAACGAACTTCTCAGTAGTGAATGTAGGTGTAACTCCTTCAGCTAAAATATATATTAGTTGCATTTCCAAACTTGAATAAATCTACTAAATAGGTAAAACGTAAACGATGGTCGCTGTACTGCGCACACGACTTAGGTTTGCACACGGCCCTGAGATAGAATAGAATATTCTTTATTGGAACCAATTGCATTTTGGTGTACAGCAACGTAAACATGTTCATACAGATAATATACTAATAATATGTTAATATTAGCTACTAATATTTGATGATCACAGTGTAGAGATGACCTGCTGCAAGCCGAGGAATCGGCAAAACTCCAGAGAACAGCACATGACAGATGATGTCGAGGTTTTAACTACGCCGATGTTCCATTGTGAAAGTGGCTAACAAGTTGGTTAACTTACAAGTAAACGATTGTGCTCTTGTCGTGATTTCGTCAACGTGCTTCTCGGTAGTCAACGTAGTTGTAACTCCTTCAGCTAAAATAAATATTAGCTGCATTTGTAAAAAAAAATTTAAAATCTACTAAAGCATTTCGAATATAACCAAGACCACGCCAGCGTCTTGCGAGCAATGATTTTCGCCCCCCTTTCCACCGCCTTGAGGGGTTCGATGAGGTCTGTTGGACGCCCTCGCCACAATGGACAAGAAAGATGTCAGCTGTACTGCGCACACTAGACTTAGATTTGCACGCGGACCCGAGACGAACCCAGAATAGAGATGACCTGCTGCATGCCGAGTAAACGGAGGTGCTGATGAGGCTCTAACTGGGCGGATGATCAATTCTAAAAGTGATTAAATGTAAAAGTTGGTCAACTTACAAGTAAACGACTCTGTTGTCTGGATGTCTTCAACGAACTTCTTCGTAGTCAACGTAGATGTCATGCCTAGACATAAATAAATATTTTTATGGCAAAACTTGATCAAATCTAACTAGGTTGAATGCAGAGGGAAGTTCAGCGATGCGCTGGTCTCCATGACCAAAACCATGTGATTGCCTGTTCAAGAACCAAGCAGAAAGGAATGAGGGTCTCTCGTTCGTTCCTGCTAGAGAATATGAGTGCATTATTTATTAAGTAAAGTGAAGGTAAATATTAGATTGAAATTTAATTCAGCTTATTACTTCCTGATACAACTCAATAAACTCTAAGTCGCGAGACTTATGATTACAGTGGAACAAGAGAGCTCGTAGTACCTGAGACAAAAATTCCATTTGCAATAAGGAAATTCACGAGTCATTGAACATTGCGTGATGAGTATCAAGTTCAATCAAAAAGTAATCTTAAACTGGACAGCTGATATATTATGTTGGGATATACTGTAACTTCAGATGGAATCTCAAATTAGAAGTTTAAGCGTTTAGCTACCTTTCTGACAAATAACTGCTTGGTGTTGATCGCATCCACGTCCCTTCCATTTGCCATCGGATGCACTAATTGAAATGCACTCACCGTCCCTTGAAAATATATTGACGTCCCAATTGGTGTATTTAATTTCGTCATTGGATACCGCTGCGCACATTACACATTGAGTATACATTAGATGTAATGTACAGAAGATGAGCAAAATTTATTTCTCAGGGTATATAATACACAGGGCAAATGATTCTTGCGGCAGCCCAACAGAGTCCAGAATCATCGCTTTGAACTAAGGCCTCCTATCAGCATGCCAATTGAGAAGGAAATAGAACGAGAGCAAACTGAAATAAGAGAAATGAACTAAAATCAACGAAATCTGGTAGCACTGATCACAGTCGAAACTTCAAATAAGGTGTATTATTGGAGTTTACGCCTATGCTCTATGTGATTTCTTCTGCTATATTTTATTGTATTGTTTTCGGACATTTATAAAGCGCTTCTAGCGGGAGAGCTATTCAGAAGCGTTCCCAATCCGAGAGACCCCGAGAAAAAAAAGCAAGTTTTAATGAAGGTGAAAGCGGAATAGACGTCACGTGAGAGAATGAAACAACTAACAGAAGGTGGAAGCTCATTCCAAAGGACAGGACCAATGGAAGCAAAAGACTTAGATTGAGCCAGTGCAGTCCTTACATGGTGAACGAGGAGGTCCAGCCGGTCAGAGGAACGAAAAGGACGGAGAGAAGCAGCAGAGTGAGGGTGATGAATAAGGTCACATTAATATTTTGGAGCGAAACCAAGTTAAGCCTTAGAGACAAGGATGAGGACCTTGAATTGGATGCGGGCAGAATGCGGATGCCAGTGGAGTTCTACTGCCCAGAAGGCGGTGATGTGAGAGAATCGAGGAAGGCGGGCAATTAGACTACCAGCGGCATTAAGAACGGACTGAAGATGAGCGAGACGGACTTTGGGAAGACCAATGAGGAGGGAATTGCTGTAGTCACGTCTAGAGCAGACAAATGCATGATATACAAATGCAGACTTTCTGATATAACGCAATAAACTCTAGAGAATTGACAACGGAAGTGAAAATTGGAGATGAGACAGAGCAACTGATAGCCCTACGTGAAAGTAGGAAGTGCGAGTGAGTTTGGAAATATGTTCGGTAAAGGTGACAGAATTGCCAAGAGCCACATCTATATTGTGAACGCTAAGCGAGAAAGAGAAAAGCTGAAACCTTTAAAACCCTATTGTTTCTGTTACGAGAATTTGTCGCATACGTTAAATAGGCCTAGATGTTCAGGATACGGTTTCGTAATATTAAAGTAAATAAGAAGTTGGGATAAAATTCACTCAACTAGTTTTCATTATGCTGCTTAATTCTAACAACGGTTGTAACTTCAACCAAACTTCAGTCTTTGCCAATTCGTAAAAAAACGTTACTAAAACTTCTTTAGACAAACATTATTTTACTTGAACAGACCGTTATCATTTCGAATCCAACGCCAAGATTTCTTCCTCAATCCAATCCAATATCTGTGGTTTAATGTCAACTGCTCTTTCAGATGTCCTTGTATATCGTCGCCTATGACTGCCAAATCTCCGCCAGTCATGAGGCACTGATTTCTTGCATCATACCACGTTCTATTGTCGTTGCTAAATCTGAGACAGCTGTTCTTCGTGTGTATGTCGCTAGAGGAGTTGCAATAAGGCCCTGCAATATCCATTCAGAAATGCTATTGTAATTTTGTAGCACAAATTTCCTAAGAAGCAAAACCCAGCCGTAATTCAGTGTACTAACATTAAACGACTTTGTACACCTCTTAAAGGCCATTCATGTGGTAGCAACGCATTACAATGAAATCCATTTTCTCACTTTCTTATCTTATTCTGTCAAGGATGCACCAGATTCGAGATGCTAACATTTCACAATATACTTTATAACTTTCAAACAAGCCACTCAAGCCTGAAGCGGATATTGGTCAATTAAACAATTTCTATTTAAAAATGGAAAAGAATTAGTAATAACATACCCTCATATTGACAGATGTAGGGCAAATCGTTACAATCTGCTAATGCAATGAATTTAAAAGCTGGATTTAACGCTGCATAGAGTTTTTCTCCAAATTGTTCTCCTTTTCCTTGGGCTACTGCGTAAAACAATAGGAAACACAATGGGTAAGTCAAAGGGTTGAATAATACAGCATATAAGACCAGTCAGAAGCTAAATTAGACTACTGCAACTCGCTCCTCCTGAATATACACATCATGAAAATTAAACGCCTCCAATTGCGCAGAATGCTCTCTCACCCGTGCTGTGACAAAAAGCAAACAGCACCACGTCACTCCTGTCCTCAAATAACTTCACTGGCTCAAAAATACCCGACCGAATAGAATTTAAAGTCATATCACTCGCATACAAAACACTCAATCCTCCCAGCCCTCCTACCTCCGTCAGCTGTTCACGGTCCAACCGCTTCGCTCAACCCGCTCCTCTTTCGCGGCTTTCGCCCTAAGACTTATCCGCCCACCGTCACCTCATCAATAAAATGTGCAAAAATCGCTCCATATCCATAGCAGTTCCGCCTCTCTGGAACAAACTCCCGCCAGTATTCAAAAAAATATCTGATCCATCCTACGAACTCACCAAAACCTCATCTCTTGCTAACTCTCTGCAGGTCTTCCATTCAAAACTGAAAACATTGCTCTTTCAGAAATCCTATCCAGATTCCGCCTCTTCCCCTTACCTCCCTCGCTGTTTCAACTCTAAACATCACCAAACTTAGCCGTTCGTCTATTTCCCTGCCTAGCACGTTGGAGCTTGACTTGGAACCGATTTAACCTCTCCCGCCAATCGATTCTGTTTTCACTAAGTGTTTGTGAATAAGCTGGTTCCCGCGACTTCGCTGTTTTTGGGCGCTGTAGAAATTTCTAGATTTATAACCAGCATATGATTAAATAGCATCAATGTATCGTATCTATCTACAAACAAAACTGTCAAATGACCTACTTCGACTCGGTTAATGTTTGTCTGTCATATTTATGAATTCAGCACATCACATGGACTAAACAAATACATTATTGTATTGCGAATATACAGACAAACTTTGTGCATTCTCCCACACTGCGGTGAGAAAGTTGAAATAATCTGATGTTCTATGATTTATAAATTTATCCGCTCTTGGCCAATGATAAAACTTCTATTTTTTTTGGGCTTGTTGTGTCTAGCTTTTTGTTGAACTTTTGCGCAACACACATTTTGATTACCACGACACAATGCAATTCAACTGCAAGCTTATACCTACAGAGTGATAGCCTCAGTGAAGACTCAAACCCATACTCTTCGTGTTACACGTCAAACGCTCTAACCAATCTCAACCGTCTTATGGAGGACCAGTAGCTCACATCATGTTAAGTAGCAATATTGCCTATCCGAGTCTTAGTTACAGGCAGTCAAATGATTTCTAGTCGGACTTACGCCTAATCCGAAAGACCTTTCGACCCGGAGACCATGTTCTTGATGAGCTTCTATAGAGGCGAGTAAATGAGTGTTCTACTTTTCTGGTATCTTTATATCTAACTGAATAATCTGGCAGTTAGTTTGCAGCAATAAAGGAAATGTATCGTGAATAGAAAATCTGTAGCAATACACACTACACTCACGAAAAGTCAAAGAATAGGTTAAATAAATTTCCACAAAAAACAAGAAACAGTTCAGACACTAAACACGTTGACGCTATCTTGGGAATTTGCGAGGTACATGAAGGCGTTATAATTTATTATGATAAGTGTTCGTGATTCATGTATACCTACATACAAGCAAAATACATGTTATGTTTCTGGCTGTAGGCTATGCTATGTACGAAATCAAAATATAACAAGGACGAACCTCCAACAGACTTTTTCAGTGGTTCTCCATTTATCCATGTCCATTCACGGTATGTAAAGTTTCTTCCTGCTGTCCATGCTGTAGAATTGCTCATATATGATTTCAGATAACGTGCTGCAGCTGCTTGATCGTTTCTGTTACGAATAACCGGGAGTGTAGAGTTGAAGAAATTGCAAAGTTCCTTCGCATTAGACCATTCCACAGGCTTCTCACTGCCTTTGAAGTAGCAAACGTCTTCACCGCTTACATTCACACACGTTTCATTAGCGGGAATGCTGTTTCCGGGTAAAGGAAATTCTGTGATAGCTGCAATCAAAGAAAGTTGAGGAATCAGAAAACGGCTTAAGATATACTATTAAATACCTAAACGAAGTTAAAAATACCTGTTACAAAATCGCTCCTATAGCCTCAAGTTATTATATATTAAAATAATGACCACGAGGTGCAAAATGACATTCGTGCGTGCAGTTATAGCATACTGTTGTCAATACTCTCTTCTATTGACCCTCTCACTAGATTCTTCCTCTATACCTCACCTGCTTAACTGTCTTCTTTACATCTCTATTTCTACACACAAGTACATGTATACCTCAATTATTAGTAAAGCGTGACTGTCACTTCATGAGAACACACTTTACAATTGATTTTCTTGTTATTCACACATGAGTTTTTACAACAAAATATTCTTATAATTTAGTCAGCACTATTCCAAAACTTAAAACAAAGGCCCTGCAAATTCTTTCGCGCCCGATCACGTATGCCTCAAGTACCTCTGCACAAAGAACTATTATATGCAAGGTTCACCGAGGGTCCATCACCTGCCCAATGTCCAGCCAGGGGTAAAATTGGAGGTGAGTACACGCTACTGGTTAGTTTTTCGAAACAAATAATAGGTGAGTACAAATATTTTTGTGATATGCGTACATGCTGTATACCAGCGAATACCTTTGACTACAGCCCTGTATACACACAACACTACTACTAACAAATTATTCAGTAGTGGAGTCCCTCACAGTGAAATATAGCTGTTCTAAAAAATGCGCTGACAATTGTGTATAATATATAGCACACTGCTCACACAGTATACGACAGGCCAACATAATTTCAACCACTAAGAACCAAAATGTAACGTTGCTTGTTGGATAACAAAATAGTAAGTTTTTTTAAAAGAGCTACGTGTATGCAGAAGAAACGCAGATCCTGAGGGAGTTATTTCAGGCGGATGACCTCATCACTGCTACGGTACCACGCTACCATGTCGAAATGCATGCACCTGCAATATAACATCGATAAATATTAAATATAGTACACAGAAGGCACTCCTATCTGCAACGATAGACGCAAAACATCTGTTGATAGAAATTGGACTACTCACCGAAGACTATTGCCAATAGAACATGTATTCCTATTGACCTGCAGAAGGAAATCGAAAACATTCTAGCGCATGCAAGCTCAATTCTGCTAGAATAGTCCAACAATACACGCAAATAATATCAACCTACAGGAACATTTTCCTTCTAAAGGTCTTATTTTGCACATGCAGTTTTACAAGTGGCCACTAAAGAGAGTATGTAGGCTAGCATGCAGTACACGTCATTTGCATGAATATCCGGGTTTGCATTTTGATTGCGATTTGAGAATCGGAATGAACCAAAGTCAATACTACCGTTATCACTACTTAATGATGGGATCAGCATGAGCATAAATACGCGTAATAATTAATACTGCAAGACCGTTTAAAATTACAACACTGCTCAAAACAGTGTTTCTGAGATCGCTTTCAACAAGAGCACCCTGGGTATCCAAGTCCATCCTTCCAGAACAGTAATTATTCTCCAAATAATTATGTGTAGGCTACTCCCCCTTTTAACTCATCTCGAGTCACAAAGCCGATGCTATGAGCTTAGCTTGAGAGTAGCGCTTTACAAATTTAAAATTTACCATTATTTTCTTGTCGATAGCACTAACCTTACAGAAATGTTTGTCTGCGTTGCTCACTTTTTATATAGGGTTAAGTTAGACGAGTTTCTGATCAATTCTGCAGGGGCGTCTACACCATAGAAACCTTGGAACAAATGCTCCATCCAAGAAATAGGGGAATCTGTCAGTGTGTGTGCCACCATTGGGGGGAGGAAGGGGGAGGGGGAAGAAGAGTGGGAAATGGGAAGTTGCTCCAATGACTTAGGGGGGATAGACGCCCCTGAAGCCAGGGCATATCTTAACTGTATGACTAGTGGGACAAATGTCCCAGTAAGCTTAGTCTTAGGATGTGTCCCAGTAGTTAGGGTGATTTGTCCCAGGCAATGTATAACTAGTGGGACAAATATTGCAGGTGTTTTAAGATTTGTCCAAGTAGGAAAGGCAAAATCCTCAAAACATTTATGTGAGATGAATTCCCCAAAAAGGTCGTCATATTTTTCAGAGATGAATTCCCAAAAAAGGTCATAAAACCTGACCCATGGCCGATTTTGTCCCAGTAGTCTAAATCTGTTAAAATATGCTCTGCAAAACGCAGCTTTTTGGCCGTAGCTCTGATTTGAGTATACAGACCATGGCTGTAACTTGCAATTTTTCGTTTCAGGCCTGTCACGTTTGATCAACGACCACAATGCATGAAAATAATTGCTGAGATATTTTCAAATAATCACTCTGCAAAGTTCTGATATATTGCCCGAGTTGAAATGCAAATAATATTATATTTCTAGTATATTAGACAGTTTTTTCATCGTTTTAGAATCCTAAATGTACAAAACTGCAATCTTACGAGCTTGAAAACTTCCCTGAAAGGCTTTAGTAGAATATATGTCAACATACTTTTCAGTTTAACGTTGCAAATTATAAAAGACCATGAGACATGGTTCTTCGTATAATAGGGAGTAGCATCTTTTCAATTGGTAATTCTGCTTAATTTGATGGTACAATACAAATGGGCCTAACATGCCTAACAATTGTACTCCCTATTGGTTTTTCCTTGCTAAATCAGGTATAAAAGGCTTTCGTACCAAAACTCAACTCCATTGCGAAACGGACTAAAGTGACTAAAATTGCCCAAGTCTAACGCTGCTACGTACAGTATTTAGCAAGTGTTTCTTTCTTCGAAGAGTCCGAGAATGGCAGGTACTGTAGAATTCGCTGAGCCTCCTGTCGCAAAATACTTCTGAACGTTGCAACACAATTATTTTCATTATTTTTACTTTAAAACAGTGTATGCGTATAAATAATCAACCTCACGCTTTTGTTTCGAGTCTTTGCACCTGAGACTTGTTGTCAAAAGGGCGTCTAGTTAATTCTGACCGGAGGTGAATCATGCGATGTAGGCCTACATAATTACATTGCCCAGCTCTTCTTACCCAGCACATACCATTTCTGTTATCAGTGCATTTGCATCTTGTTATAAAGGGAAATTAAACCTGTTAAACGAATTGATGTACTAACTAAGGTGACCCTGGCAGCGGAACACTATATTCCTTTGACCGTACCCCATGACGCCATTGAATGTCACTTGTTTAAATTTGTTTTGCGTGTATCATGGTGTTCAATAACATAGGCGCCGACTTTTGCTTTAGTCTCTGGGTGCCTGGGTCCTCCCCTTCCTCCTCCCACTCTCCTTAGGTAGGTGAATTTTAGCGGATTTTTGGAGAAAGTATTGGAAATCGGTGACGACGTTCCAGTGTTATTTTTTTTAAAATAATAAATAAAAAAATTATTTATTTATGTACGGGCTGTGACTGTGAGATCATGCAATGTTGGGTATTTGTGTTGTAGTTGTACTTCTCAAGTTGTGAGATTACTTAGTTGTGAAAAAATTGACTTTAGGGTCCGAATTCTTCTGGGTGCCAGGCACCCACTGAACTTTCTCTCTGGGTGCATTCGCACCCAAGGCTCCCAAGGACTCGGCGCCTATGTTCAATAAAGTTTGTTTGATTGATTGATTGATTGATTGATTGATTGATTGATTGATTGATTGATTGATTGATTGATTGATTAACTCTCTGGCAGAAATCGTAATAATCAGCAGTTTTAAGTGATATCATCAACTTGAATCAAATTTAACTCTTAATTTGCTCTTCTGAATGCATTCACAAATGCACTGAAGTCCGCTAGAATGCGGCCGAAAGAATAAGGTACATTCACTCTTCATCATCACTCTGCTCATAGAAATTTGAAACAAGATCTGAAGATATGTATAATGATGATATTATATTTATATCGTGCAACAGTTTGATTCATGATTACAAAGCACTGCTATTTTCAACTAATCATTTTTGATAAAACATACATTGTATGCAGCCGTTGCATGTAGGCTATTTGGTAATGAGCCATGTGCATTGTGCAACTAATCATTTTTGATAAAACATACATTGCATGCCGTCGTTGCATGTATTTGGTAATGAGCCATGTGCAGTGACATACTTAAAATTTGGACCAGTGACAGTGGTGACAGTGCACACAAAATTTGTAAAGCTATATCTGCATTCATTAAGCAATGTCTTAAAAAATTTGCGACAGTCTGTGCATCCTGTATGATTGGCCGTACGCCACAGATTGGGTTGGGTAAGGACTGATCTTCCAAATATTGACCTGCTTACGGCTTCGTTTTGGTGTGCCATCGGATGATGCCTCGAACTTTAGACACTGGCGCAACAGAAGTTACTAATTACAGTTACAATTAGCTGTCGTGTGGCAGCTTCAGAGAATGTCGTTTGACATCAATTAATGTAAATGAATGGGAAACAGAGCTAGTATGATATTAAACTGTGGAAAGAATACTGTTTCTTGGTTAAATTATGATTATTATGTGAATTATTAAGACATGAATAAAATGAAAATAAGGCATGCTTCGGTTTTCAGACTGAAGAAAGTATAATAAATGTAAGACTTTAACAAATGTTATCCGATTAATTGATACATACATCTTTATAGACTACACTGAAGTAAATAGTTGTCGAATAATAAAGTTAAAATCACTTGGAAATATATCACTGGCGAGTTATGCACTTCAAACGATGCTAAAGTGGTTACGTTGATGACAATGTGGCATTTTGCTTATTCTTTAATAATTATGTCCGTTAAATTGCTTCGTTAATGGTAGAAAAATGCCGTATACATTTTCTTATACAGAGCATGAGGACGAGTTGTTCTAAGACTGCTCTACTTGTTTAAGAATATGACACAGAACTTGTAAAAAGTCTCTCTTTTGTTTACGTTGATGATTTGCCGTCAGTCGTGAACCTCACTTAGGTTGAACGTTTTCCTCTGCTATCCGTTCTTTGCTCAACATTTCTGTTTGCAGATTTGCATAAACGACTTGACCTGGATGTTTTGCAGTAGGCGACTTGGAAGTTTTCATTGGAAGAGCGTAAACATCTCCTTGTGCCGAAATCATGATTGGGTGAGAAGCTGAACCAACTGAGGTGTTACCTGGCGAAGAACATGCATTACCCTTTGCATCTGGCATGGCATATATGTCTCCCAATGGACCAATCTTAGTTGGAGACGTTGGAGAAGCTGTATGGTCGCGTTTCATATTGGGGTCCAGGTAGATGGGTTCTTTTTGGCATTCTAAGGAAGCGTAGACGTTTCCAGGCTGTTGGTTTGTCGCTTCATATTGAGATTGGTCGAGTGTTGACAATGGAATTTCTGTGTAGTCACTGTGAATATCGTCAGATCTCGGTACTGGAGCGTTGGTAGGTTCACTGATTGACGCATAGACAGGTGCGTAGGTTATCCTGCTATCTAATTCCACACGATTATTGTGTGTGGAACCATTATTGAACCTTGATCGACCTATTTCTCCGAAACAGTTACTGTAAACAACAAGGATCGCATATAGAAAGAGACATACGATAAATAACTAATGACTTAAAACTAAAAAGCAGAGGCTGTAAATTTTTAATGCTCTATAACTACAGAATGCTAGTCTTGTGAGGCGGAGTGTGCGGTTTCAAACCCCCACAGAGACGGTTACTGAATACTGAGCAAGTTCTTCAAGCACAATTATTGTTCAGCTCCATCGATTTATGACTTGCAATTAGATAGTGATACTCAACAATTCAAAACTAACAAGAATAATGTCTTTACGTGAGCCAACCAATAGAGAATTTTTCTTTCTGTTCAGGCATCATTCACCTTTGCATAAACTCTCCGTTGCAATCGCTGTCTACCATCACTTAATCTCTCAGAAGACGGCTTAGCGAGGAACTCAGAAGGTATTTTCTATCTGCAGTACACTACAGCATAATACACCCGAGTTATATCTTATGATCATTTTCTCACCAAAGGTCTTACGCTCTGTACATTGTTCAGAACATTATGTTAAGTTTCTAGCGACTGATCTTACTATACAGATCTTTTTCTGTATCTCAGAGCGAAGACGATGATGACGATAATGCAGATGATTATTACTATTCCAGCGCCGACAGCTGCAAACACTAAAATATGCAAACATTACATCGATTATATTAGACAACTGAACCTTGTTCCTCGGGTTAGACGCACGGTAAAGCAACGCAGTCATATAGTAGGCCTATCTTTCAAAAGACAGAGCCTTTTACAGTGTCATCAAAATACGCAAGCAATGAAGACATTGAAGCAAAATCGTAGCTGTAATTCATCAGTTGCTGACCTAATCGTAAACTCGATATTTCTACTTTAAAAGCAATGTGCACGGCGTCAGATAATTCACGAACGCTGCTTCAAGCGTTTAGGGGAGGTGCTCCACTCAGCCTCCACCAATGGTAATATCGGAAAGATTGAAAATCCTGATTAGAAAATATTCTTTGATTCCAGTTTCCAGATGCAATATGGATCCATTATGGCAAATAAGGCTAGACAAAGAAGCCAAATACCAACCGAATTCAAAAGTGTCAGAAACACTTGAAAACTAATCCCTTACATAAACTCGGCGGAGTTGATCCTTGTGATCCACTAGTTGTACTTTCTTTCGAAGTAGCTGAAACGGAAGAGTTCAATACACATACGTATAATGTAGTGAGCTTTCATCTGCAATAATTAGATAATGCTTAGCTGCAACCCTTTAACACTTTAACGATGAGTTGCACTGGTTTCCCAGTTGCTCTTAGTAAACTCTCGTTTTTGAAGTGTTAACTGCAAGCGCTACAAAGGTAACCAAGACCAAGTCAGGGCCTTGCGAGCAATGATTTTCGGCCTTAAGAGAGTTCGGATGAGGTTTGTTGGAGGCCCTCGTCAAACGTGGACGAGACGGCGATAACTGACCTGCGCGCACTTGACTTAGATTTGCACACGGCCTCGAGACGAGCCAAGAATAGAGACGGATGTCTAAACGTCGGAGTGGAACACGCGACAGACGACGATGACGCTTTTACTTGTCCGAAGATCAATTGTACAAGTGGTTAATTGTTAAAGTTGATTAACTTACAATTGAAGAACTTTTCTTTTGTCTGGATTGTTTCAACGGGACTCTCCGAAGCAATCATAGATGTCACGCCTTGAGCTAAAATAACTATAAGTAACATAGCCAAAAATTTATTAAATAGAATTGGATAAAACGTAAAGAGGAGTCCAGCGATGTACTGGTTCCTATGACCAAACAGAATAGAATTTTGACACATTATTTATTTCATAAAATGACGATAAGTATTAGAGTGTAATTTAACTTATCTCATTTACTTTATGATGAAACTCAATGCACTGTAGGTCGCGAGACTTAAAACTGCAGCAGAACAAGAGAGCCCATAGAGTCTGAAAGCGACCAAATTGCATTTGGAATTATTAAATTTATGAGCCATATATAACATTGAGTGATACGTAATTATAAGATTTTTAATCAAGAACAATGTAAAATGTAGTTTTATTCAGAGTAGCTGATATTTGTATTTAGTTAACTTTACAGGCAATTGAAAAGTGGATGTTTAAGTACTTAATACTTACCTCTTTGGCAAACCACTCCAATTTCTCCGTCGAGTCCAAGGGCCTTCCATTTGCCATCGGATGAATCAATGGAAATAAATTCACCGATCGTTGAAAATGCATTACTGTTCCAGTTGGTGTATTTGATCTCTTCATTGGAGTCCGCTGAGCACATTACAAATAGATTTTTTAAATCTATGAATGAATTAGAAGTAATGTAAACTCGTAGAAAATGTGATGAAAATATATATTTCACGGTACACGCTACACAGTGTAATCGGTAATAGAAGAGAATAAACTGAAATTAGACATAATAATTAAACGCAACAACGCCCGGTAACGGCGATCAGAGACGAAGCTTCCAGTAAGGTGATATTATTGGAGTTTACGCCTACAGTATACTCTATGAAAACACTCTTGTTCTCATACAGTGCTATCAATGTTACCAGGGTTTGTTGCATATAATTTATTTAAATAACTGTTGTGTATAGTTTGGATTAAATTCATCGAACTAGATATCATTACGGCGCTGCACTGTAGCAACCCATGCATATCCATTGCAGTAGGTCTCAGAATAAAAATTATTATGCTTGAACAAACCACTGTCATTTCGAATCCAACGCCAATTGTTCTTCCTCAATCCAATCCAATAGCTCTGGTTTAATGTAAACTTTTTGAGAAGTTCATGAACATCCTCGTCCATGACTGCCAAGTCTCCGCCAGTCATGAGACACTGATTTCTTGCACCATACCACGTTCGATTGTCTTTACTAAATCTGAGACATCTGTCAGTCACGATTATGTCTTTAGAGGAGTTGCAAAAAGTAGGCCTACCTGCAAAATCCATTTACAAATGCTATAGTGATTATGTAGCACAGATATCCTAAGCAACTAAACTCAACCATAGTCTAGTGCAGTGAGACTAGATCAGTTTATACACTTTAAAACAATTCATTTGATCGAAAACGTAGTAGAATGAGAACCATTTTCTCAGTTTGCTGTCTTATTTTGGCCAGGATGAAGCAGAAACGAGCAGATAACATTTCACAATTTATGCTTAATTAACTGAGAGCAGACGTTGTTTGATAAATCAATTGCTACTTAAATGTAAAAAACCTGAAATAACATACCCTCATATTTACAGATGTAGGGCAGTTCGCTAGAAGCAGCCAATGCAATAAAAATAAAATCTGTGTTTAACGCTGCATAGTCTTCATCTTGCATTCCATTTTCTTGAAGTTCTACTTCGTAAAAAAGCAAGGAAAGCAATATGTACGTCAAAGGGTTGATTAATACAGCATATAAAAGTAGTCACAAGCTGTCGTTGTAAACTGATTTATAATCAGCATATGATTAAATCGTATAGCTGTATGTGTCGAATTACATAAAACTGTCAAATGACCTAAATTGACGTTGTTAATGATTGTCGTATCAGATAAAATGAATTCAACACAACAGATGTACTGATCAAACACATAAATATATTGCGAATATTTGGACGAACGCTATGCATTTCCCACACTGTGTTGATACAGAAACTCGAAATAATATGATGTCTTAGGCCTATGATTTAGAAATTTAAGCGATATAGGTCACTGATAAAATTTCTAGTTATCTGGCTTGTTGGATCTAGCTGTATGTGACATTGCCCTCTTTCCAAAGTTCAGAAGTGCACATACAGCCATACTACAGAACATCGATGGCGATGAGCAGTTTTGCATCAATCATTTGCTCAGTGTACCTACAGAGTGAGAACCTCAGTGGAGACTAGAACCTGCAGTGTACTCTATGCCAGGGGTTCTCAAACTTTATTTTTCTTTTACCCCCAGGTACAAAAATTGAGTGTTGGCGTACCCCCAGGAAAGGTACCGTCTGATCAGAAACAACAGGCGAGCGCGAAGTGCCCTTGCAATTAGCGTAGCACCATGGCATAGGTAGACAAATTTAAAATATAATTTTAAGAATTAAATCATATCAACAATAGCTAAAATTAAATCACTATTACAAAGTGTTAATGTGAGCTATGGGCCTGTTTCGACAAGCACAAATTTACAATATCTGGTTTAATATTTGTCAATTTAAAACGGAAATCTGGTTTCGAGTTTAAGCACTGTTCTGTATTTGTTTTTGATCGCTCATTGAAACAAACATTCTCCTTCGACGGCCTTTCATGTTCATATCTGACATACACCATCAATTGAGCAAAGGTTGTAACATCTGTACTCTCATCTAACTGAATCGCAAAAAATTTGCTATGCTTGATCCTATGAATGAGGATTTTCTTTACTTCAGAAGCTAAATCTTGAATGCGTCGGGAAACAGTGCTATTCGACAAAGGAACAATGTCCAGTTTTTTGACAGCATTTTGTCCCAGCAGATAAATCACAATATCTTTGGCAGCAGGCAATATTAGACTCTCCCCAATCGTGTGCGGTTCCCTGCTTGAGCTATTCGCAAACTGACCAAATGAGATGCTTCTAATGCTTGTGAGCTAGCTGCAGTAAACGACTTTAAACTTTTCTTACTTTGTAGCATTTCCATTTTCCTTCGTTTAAAAAATTCAAGTGGTTTACCTTGAAGAAGTGTATGTTTTATATTGAAGTAGAGAAGGTTTCATTGAATTATTTGAGAGTTTTCACTGCAGATGACACATTGAGATTTCTGTTCATTTTCATCACCACACCACGTAAAGCCAAAGGATAGCTCTCGTCATACTGTCTAATCTTACGCTGAGTACCAATGCTGTCGTCCTCGTTAGGGTCTACTCTGGTCTAGCGTGTCAGCCTCAGAAGATTCAGTGCTAACGGTTGCGTTGAGAGGTTCTTGCTTTCTTTTAAGCGGTTGCTTTTTCAACCATTTATCCATTGTTGGTTTTTAAATAATAATGCTATAGGGCCTACTATACAGTATTGTAGCGTAGTTACTTGTATAATTATTTGTTGTGAAAAAAAAATAAATGACGAGGCTGTGACGTTTCAACATTAAAAATATATCATAGAGATAAGCTAATCAAAGAAAGATGGGCCTTAACTCATAGAAAATTTAAACTTTATATAGAAAAGACGTAGAACAGCTAGCTAACTTAATCAAAGAAAGATGGTCCTAAAGTACCTAAACTCAAAAAATTTAAAGAAAAAGACGCGTATGGTGGAAGTAGAATGGTGACTTCATTAGTCAATAGCTAATCAAAGAAACATGGAAATAAACTCATAGAAAATTTCTGTTTTTCAATTTTTTTCGCGTACCCCTTAGCGACACCTGGCGTACCCCTAGGGGTACGCGTACCGCCGTTTGAGAACCCCTGCTCTATGTGTTACAATTCAAGCGCTCTAATCAATCAACAACAGTGCCCACCAATGACCGTGAAATTCATTTTAGTACTGTATGTATGTCTATATGTATGTGTCAATGTATATGTGTATGTATGTATGTGCGTATGTAATATGTATGTATGTATGTATGTATGTATGTATGTATGTATGTATGTATGTATGTATGTATGTATGTATGTATGTATGTATGTATGTATGTATGTATGTATGTATGTATGTATGTATGTATGTATGTATGTATGTATACATGCATACATACATACATTTGAGGTCTGCCTACTGTAACAGTCATATGGATGACTAGTAGCTCCAATCGTGTCAAGTAACATTATAGCCTACTGAGTCTTAGTTACATTCACAATGTCAAATGATCAGTATGAGAATTGTAGGAAAAAGACTGGGGGGGTTAGACATTGATTTACGTGGAGTTTGGGTGTGCAATGAAGACTTTACTGTGGGGTCCTAAAAAGACTGGGGGTTAAACTGGGGGTTGGGGGAACCACCCCCGACAATTCTCACCCTGCAAATGATGTGTAGGCTAATCGGGCTTGCGCCTCATCCGAATGACCTTTTGACCTCGAAATTACGCTCTTGATGAGCTTCTATGATCTTTAGCTGAATAGTCTGACATTTTAGTCTGCAGCAAACTAGGAAATGCTTTTGATTCATATGAATAGAAAATCTTAGCAATACACACTACACGAGTTCGTGAAAGGTCAAAGAACGTGTTAATTATATTTCTATCAGAAACAACAAGAAGTTTGTGAGTTACGTACAGGCGCTGTAGTAAGTGTTCTTGATCTATAAATACAAGCACACAATATAATGGTATGTTTTTGTACTGCACGAAATCAAAATACAATAAGGACGAACCGTGAATAAACTCCTTCAGTGGTTCTTCATTTACCCATGTCCAATAACTGTGTGCGCATTTTTTGCCTGCTGTCCATACTTCAGAATTGTCCGTATATGATTCTAGATAACCTGCTACAGCATCTTGATCGTTTTTGTTACGAATAACAGGAAGTGTAGAGTTAAACGAACTGCAAAGTTGTCTGGCTTTATACCATTCCACAGGCTTCTGGCTGCCTTTGAAGTAGCAAATGATTTCACTGCTAACATTCACACACGTCTCATTAACGGGAATACTGTTTCCAGGTAAAGGAAATTCTGTGATTCCTGTATTCAAAGAAAGCTGACAAGTAAAGAAACAGCTTAAAACTGTTAGCCTAGATATACTATTAAATAGTCAAACAAATTTTTTAAAACATGTGACAAATCGCTCTTTGCCCATATAATTATTAAGCGAACATGAGTTCTACAAATGATATTCGAGTATGCAGTTATAGTGTACTGTAAAGAAGTCAGCGTATGCTTTTCATAAAGTATCGTAGGCCTACTCTGGTCATAGAGGATACGATAGGCCTAATCTCGTACGTTATAAACCAACATAGTGGCGTTGCTATTTGAACAATGAAATAATATAAAAGCCACGTGTACACCGAGTCCGTGATGAAGAGACCCAGACGAGATCGGTGAGTCATTTCTGGCTGATGACACAACCACTGATAACACACCTAATGTTGTCGAAATGCATGGATAAGGAAAAACAAGCTCACCTCGGGTTCTGTTGCCTCCCATATAATCTCGATATAAATCAAATATATTATACAGAAGGCAGTCCTGCAACGATAGACGCAAAACATATGTTGATAGAAATTGAACTACTCACCGAATACTATTGCCAATAGAACATGTGTTCCAATAGACCTGCACAAGGAGATCGAAAACATTCTAGCAGTCGACAAACTATATCCTGCTAGAATAGTCCAACAATGCACGCGAATAACATCCATCAACTGCAATATTTTCATTAGCCTACACAGGTCTTATTTTGTAAATGCAGTTTTAAATCTGATCAGTTAAGGGACTTAACGTTCAGGCTTACACGCAGTAGGCTCCTACACATGCTTTGCATGAATATCCGGGTTTGCATTTGAGAGCGATTTGAGAATGAGTGTGACTGAAAGTTAATACTGATGTTATCACTGCTCATTGTTCTGTCTGCATGAGTTTACACAAGCATAATAAACGAATCCCCCACGAGCGTTTAAAATTACAACACTGGTTTAACCGAGGTCATTTTCAACAACAGCGCACTGGGTATCAATGTACATCACTCCAGGACAGTTTCTCCGAACATGTTTAGGCTACAGATCCTTTTAACTCAGCTCGAGTCACATAATTATTACTGGTGCCCTGACCTTAGCTTAAGAGTAACGCCTAAAATATTTGATTTTTTACCATTACGATTTTACAATCTCTGCTTATCCATAGGGCCACACTTTTAGATATTTTAGTCTACCATGCTCACAACGTTTTTGAGAGGCTATTAGATAAGCTGAGGGCCCCTATAACTGCCCTGTGGGTAGTGCACTCTTCTTGTACAGCGGAGTGTAGCCTACGGGTTCGAGCCTCTTGTTCTGAGACGGTTACTGTGCAGAGACCTTGAGCAAGTCCTTCAATCACAGTTGCCCATGTTGATGCATGTGTGTATCTGGGCTTTACAAAGAACCTCTCAAAAACTTATGTGTCATCGTTAGATGGTGGTGCTTAATGAATGCATAATAAAAAATGGTGCACAACAGATCCAGTGGCGGCGATCTTGTTTGACAGGTGGGGGGGGGACACTTTTGAAATGATCTGGTCAAAAAAGGTGTTGAACAGATCTGGTTAAAAAGAGGTTAAAAAAATGTTCGCGCCCACGCGCGATAACATTTTTTTACCTTTTTTGGTGTTTCTTAAAAATTTGGGAGGGGGGCAGATGCATGGTGTGTCCCCCTCCCCCACTCTTAACGGTGGGGGTCTTGTCCCCCTCGACTCCTCCCAGGATCGCTGCCCATGAACAGAGCAGTGGGAAGCACGCTGGACAGTCAGTCAAGAGGGCAGAATTATGTTGCGAAATTCTCTTCCAACTGCGCCAACTAGTGAAGTCGACGAAATAAATGAGCACATTTACCGGAAGTTGCCCAACAACCTGCGACATGAACTCCTCAGCCTCACCATGTCTCTTTCCACAAGCGCTTGAAGACCATTCTGTTCAATCGTGGTTTCATTGTGCTAGGTCGGGAGCGGCTCTGATGAGTCTCTCTCTTGAAGTGGCGCTATATGAATATGCAATTAAAAATTACTAAAATTAGTAATTTCAGAACCCGCTATAGCGCCACATCAACAGATGGTTGCTGCTGATAAAAATTGATCTGAAACGAAGCATTTCATAAATAGTTCTGTGTGCAATGCATTTAATTTATTTTACCACAAATTATGACACAATGTCATGGCGGCGTAGGGTATTGTAAATACACTAGGCTTAGGCTATTGGGCCTATCATTAAATTTTAAGCTTAAAGTGCTGTAAGTTTTAGACTTAATCTGATGACAATTTCTGGCCAACTATCTCAAGCTGGAATAAAGCACTAACAATACAAATTCTACATGATTTGAATATTACGATACTTTTCATATAAAACGACTCTTAACTTATGGGTTTTCACACAGTACTAATTATTTATACTGTGCCTATAGCTACTTAAACTGCGATAGACCAGAAGCCCTTGCGGCTATACGAGCATCACGCGCCAAAATATGCAATGCGGAAGCCACTGTCTTTCAGTGGTCTATCTTGTTCGCCTTTTAGATCTTTGGTTGATATTTGTTGTGGAAGAACCGAAAACAAGAGTCAGTTAATCAAGGACCACCATGTTGTCTTGCTGTTTTCATGTTTTTGCGAATGTTCAAAGCCACACATGAGAACAATTAACTTTGTTACTGCAATTACGCCCAATATTGTTGCATCATGGCGACTAAATGTCGAATGCATTTGACGAAAGTGAAAAACATTTCAGGTATGCAAACAATTCACTAAGATGCCTCTTCTCTATCCACCATTTAACTCCCTATTTCCTTAGAGATAGACGTCATAACTTTAACGTGCCTTATAAAGACTCGCGAAACTATTTCTCTTTTGTTATTTGCCAACTCATACTAAGCTATTACTTCCCTCAGCTCTGTTTTGCTTGTACTCATACAGCGTTTTGCCTGTTTTAATTAATTAACGAATATAAACATAAACATATATTATAATAGCTGGCAAATTATTATTGTTATCGAATTTATCAGACAGCCAAAAAGTAGCAAATAAATCTGCTACCATTACTGTACCTTAGCAGTAGAATCTTTAATATTGTAACGGTTTTATGTGCAGGTTTAGCATTCAAACTTCACATTGTTTTATGCGTTTCAGATGAATTAGAGGCTGCCGCTGTGTCATCCACTACTGCTGTTTCACCAGCTATCGTTGTTTCACCTGCTACTGCGGTTTCATCGACTACGGTAAGATTTCCCAGAATGAGAATTTTCTAAACATTTTTGGTCACTATTTGCTTACAGTTTTTGTATTTACATTCCAACCGAAAGATCTTACAGCACCAAAGAGCATGTCTTCGAGAACTGGCAATAAGTCCAATTTTTGCAGTTTTTTGTTGCGTTGTATATTTCTGCTATCTCTTTCAACTGCATGTCATTTTATATTATTTACATGTAATTTACACAGTACGTGTTTCATTTTTCAAGTAATGGTCGTATTGTTTTGTCACGTAATTCCAAGCTCCAGTTTCTCTAATTCCACGATTCATGCCTGCTTCTTTCTTTGCCACCTTCTGCCATTGCTATTCATATTGCATTTTACAGCAAGCGACATTAAAAGCCTTTAAAACAGGTAAGATGTTGCTGCAAAAACGTTCCTGCTCACTAAAATATCTGGATTTGTCCATCAGATGACTATGCTAAGGTTTGTAAGGACGATATAAATACATTTAGACAGAAACACAAAATATGAACTATCTTACAAATGAAATTTCTCTGTTTACGAAGATGCAAGATTTGCCGGTTGAGGTTCTGGACTACATTCTGATGAAGGCAGTGGTGCAGCAAGTGATGGACAAGAAACTCGCAAAATCTGCTTGGATCGGTTACGCGTCTCGATTGATTAAGCAACTAAGGACTGTCTGTTCACAGTGGAACTACAGACTAACAACCAGATGGTTCGAGAATATGCTACATCGCAATCTTGACTGCATAGGTAAGCTCAAATACTCTACAGTCTAATGCCTTGTCCAGCGTCGGAGGTATATCTGTCTCGTAGGTTCTTGAATATCCCAAATGTATGGAGTGTTAAGGCTGTGTCATAAAGCTTCACTCACCGACTCTTAAACCACACATCTAGTGCACATCTTTCTCGTAGTTTAATAGTCCGTTATTGTTTTCGGACATTTATAAAGTGCTTCTAGCGGGAGGGCCATTCGCTCCCAGTGCGAAAGACCCCGAGAGAAAGAGCAAGTCTTAAGAAAGGTAAAAGAGGAAGAGATATTACCTGAGAGAATTGAAGAACGAACGAACGGAGGAAGCTCATTCCAAAGAGCAGAGCCAATGTAAGCAAAAGACCTAGATTGAGCCAGTGAAGTTCTGACACGGGGAACGAGGAGGTCCAAACGGTCAGAGGAACGAAGAGGACGAAGAGAAGCAGCAGAGTGAGGGCGATGAATTAAGTCACATAAATATATCGGAGCAAAACCAAGTTGAGCCTTAGAGACAAGGATGAGGACCTTGAATTGGATGCGGACATAAAGCAGGAGCCAGTGGAGTTCTGCCATAAAGGTGGTGATATGAGAGTATCTTATGAAGTGTTCTGTGAATCTACCAACAGAATAGAAATTGAAAATTTTTTTCAAACAGACACGTGAAAGATAAACTTGGTACAGTGATAGGATATCGTTAACGTAAACAAATTCTTCACATGTATCACATTTGCTCAACTAGGGCATAAATTTGAACCAAGGTGTTAAACCAGGATTACCTTGGAGCAATAAATTCTTTGGGGATGACTCTTGTTAATATCAGGGATCCATAATTTGGAACAGATTTCCTTTTAGTATATGCCCGGCCCCTCATCCACTAAAGTTTAAACAGTCGCTTTGTGCATTCTCAGTTGAAGTGGATTGCTTAACTCTTGACCAGTTTAAGGTTCAGCCTAAATGTTATGCTCCTATATTCAAATGATTAGGCTTCAATATGTGTGCTACAGCAGTGGCCTTGAATGAGGAATGTACACTGCATTTTTACCTTCAAATTATATCGAGCCTTTCAGAATATTCAAAGGACTTGTAGTGGGTTTCTACTGAGAAACTGTTGGAAATTACAAATTATGGACACAAGTTGTTACCTAATAAAGTGAGAGTAATTTGTTTTTCAGAATATTTTTTATTATTATTATTTTTACTATATTGTACTAATTCTTGTCGGCTTAGATAAGTGAAATCGAAGTCATAAAAACAGTTTAGGAGAATGATTTATTATTCACTCTCCATTTCGAAATTACTCTTGCAATAATAATCGTTTAAAGGTGTTGCTTTCATTACAGATCCTACGGCAATTACAGTAGATCTCTTCGCCAATCGCAGATGTGATGTATGTTTTTGGGGATTTGGAAGGCTAAATAACAAGATCTACTGCATTGAATCTTTGCCTGCACAGTATGAGACTGAGACTGATACAATACCTCCTGACGCCAGTTTGCATGTGTTTGAAGACCAGGACACTACCCGCTCACTAAGGATTATTCCACTGCCTTTAATGAAAGAGCTAGGTGGAATGACCATCTGCAAACGGTCAAACTCTATGTACGTTTGGCAGACTTACCCTACTACTTCATGGCGGTCTGGTCCTTCTGTTTGGCATCTTGTGCCGGATTGGATTGGTGGCTTTGAAGTGCTACACTGGCCAACTTATGCTCCACCAAGCGAATTTTTAGACCGCTCCACAATAAGACAAATTTCTGTTCAGAATTTATCTGTTCTCAATGACGGGAACCTGCTGGTGCTCAGAAGTGTGCTCTACAGGGAAGACGCAGGTGACGTGGCTAACAAGGAGGATGATGACGTGGCTAACAAGACTTACAACATTTTGAGTGTACACAAACCCAACGGACTGGTCATTCGAAATGTAAACTTGGTGCATGATGCATGTATATCAAACGTAGCAATGAAATCGGATGGAAATTTTGTTTACGCCAATGAAATTTCTGACAACAATGTATGTACATACATTATCCGAGAGTTAGACCAAGATTTTAAAGAAATCTGCAGTTTCCATTTGTTACATGAGTGCGATTTTGGTCATGGGGGACGCAAGCAACTATTTCTGGATTCCTACGATCGAGTGATACTACACGATGGCTACCAAAGTCTCGTGTTTCTAGATTCTGAACTGAATATCCTGGCAGAGGTTGACACTCTTGAAGAAGTGAATTGGAATTTTGACGATCATGATCTGCTGCATGCAGATTTTGACAAAGAGACAAACGAAATGATCGTCATGTATCGGGACGGAGATGTTCTCTTCCTAAAGCTGTCATTGTAGCACATGTTTATAACCCACTATATCCTAATTTTAACTTTAATTAATCAATGAGTGTTCATAGAATTTTGCAAAGTTTCATATGCACGGTATTTTGAAGTTGGATTCCTTTGCTTTTCAGACGTTGAACCGTGAATTATAAGCACACTTTTCACCTGCACTCGTTTATGAATTGTATTGTCAAGCGCCACAGTTAATACTCATTTCTTTGCAGGGTTTCATAAGTAGGGTATGATGTTTAAAATCTTATGTGTTTCTTACGGACTGATCTTCCGGATATTCACATGATTACGCTTGGCGTGCCATCTGTTGCTGCCTTGTGCATTAGAAGTTAATAATTACGTTGTCACCTGAGAGTTACCTGCTCCTGATCTGAAGTCAATTATATCAGATTTTGTCATTATTCAGACATTGAATTGTGCACTCTAATCAGATTCGTTTTGTGACTAATAGTTTTTAATGTACACCTGCATAATATTATGTTCACGAGTTTGTTAAGTATGTTGTCAAACAGAACAGTTAACACGTGTTGTCATACTAGCATGGTAATTTACCAACTGGATACTAATATGAGTCTTTTAATCAGGTTCGTTTATCATTTATCATAAAATGAGGCAATACGCCGTGCAAAACAGCCCACTGGGTAGTACACTCGCTTTGTAACACGGACAGTACGTGTTCGAGCCTCCTGCTCTGAGACGGTTGCTGTGTATAGAGACTTTAAGTCCTTCAGTCACAGATGTCCAGTTACATCAATAATTGATGTATGTACATGTAGGCTTATACATGTATCTGGGCTTTTAAAGAGCATTATTTGAAAGGACCTCTCAAAAACTTATGTGTTATCAATAGATGGTGGTGCTTAATGGTGCACACCAGAGCAGTGGGAAGCGTGCGGGACCGTCAGTCAAGAGGTCTATTTCCCTGCCAGGCTAGAAAGATGTTGCGAAATTCTCTTCCAACTGCGCCCCCTAGTGAACTCGGTGAAATAAATGAGCACATTTACCGGAAGTTGTTCAACAACATGCGACATGAACTCCTCAGCCTGTCTTTGCCTCTTTTCCACAAGCGCTTCAGACCATTCTGTTCGATCGTGGTTTCATTGTGTTAGGTCGGGAGCACCTATGATGAGTCTCTCTTGAAGTGGCGCTATATAAATTTGGAATTACAAATAACTAAAATTAACGATTTGAGAACTTATATAGCGCCGCTGTCATACATCAACAGATGGTTCCTGCTAATCAAAATTGATCTGACACGAAGTATTCCGTGGTGAGTGAGGTCGAAGGCCACGAGGGAAATCCAAGAAGACTGAGGAAACACACTGAGGGAAGAGCTTACGTTTATTATATGTAGCCTAACGTAAGATAAGTTAAAGACAGAAAGCCTTCCACGGAGACGACCGTTTTCAACGCAGATTCTGTCGTCTCTTCCAACTTGCTCAGCATCTTCATGGTCAGCTGTTCAGGACTAAAGACATGACTACCTTTTGGGAACCCTTCTGACTTGACCCAGCACTCGTGAATAGGCTGGTACCTTGTGCTTGGCTTTCGAGTGCCTGTTTAGAAGTTTTGAGCTTTTTCTGGTACGTCACCTAAACAACAAACATTTGCTCAGACAGGTTGTAATTATTTATGTAGTTGTACACTTTTGGTTTGTTTATTGATTATTCATTCGAAGATTTATATAGCGCCTCTTCAAGGGAACTACTCAGAGGCGCTCGGTTTATGGTGGTGCTTATGGCTTATGGCCATATCGCTTATGGTTGTTTATTTGTTCACATTCTGTTTGTTTATTTATTTTTTGTTTATTCAGCTGTTTGTTTATTCGTTTTTTTCTTACCCAACATCAAAATGATCCAACAAGAACATAAAAAATTGTAGGAGTCAAGAAAGATTTATCTCCAAGAAATCAGGCTTCGTCCCAAGTTGCGCAACCATCCAGAATATGCTTTTTTGTTTGGTTGGTTTTCAAATGTATTATTGATTGATTTTTTTATTAACTGCACAATATGCATGCAAGGTCAGCAAATCAGAATCAGATGCACAAGCCATGTGTGCACAAACAACCTGTCCAGTGACGTTATACGGAGTCTACTCAGCGTGTTTTAACTCGCAATCGTTGCTCGGGCCGTGGCCAATCTGTCAACATTGTTGCATATTTCAAATTACATGCTAGATAGACTGCAGTTGAGGATCGAAATACACTGAAGATCCTGTAAGCAAAAATGCTGAAATAGATGGAAGTTGCACACACTTTGTCGTAGAACCCAACCAGTGTGCCTCAGTTCATTGGTTTTGGCAACCCCAAATCATATTCATGTGGTTCGTTTATAAATGTTTAAATACAATACAATCATTTTGAAAAAAATTAGTCTTCGTAAGATTAGTTCAAAGTTCAGTTACAGTTTACATTTACATGTTACAGTTATGCTACAGGTCACAGTTACTGGTTACAGTTTGCATTTACAGGTTCATTCATTCATTCTGAAAATTTATATAGCGCTCCTTCAAGATACCTACTCAGGTGCGCTCCCAGCTCAGCCACGGCTAAAAAAGAAAGATTTGAGCGATTTATGAAATGCAGGCAAATTATTCAGAGGTAGTAATCGCAGTTCCAGCGGGAGCCCATTCCAAGTGGAGGGACCCACAACTGAGAAAGCCCGGCGCTGCCCAATAGAAGAACGAGCACGCGGGACCAAGAGCTCCCCTCTGGCCGAGGAGCGTAGTGCCCGACGCGCTACGACGTCGGACACCGGGCGGCAAAGGTCACGAAGGTAAGATGGAGCGCAGCCTAGAAGACAACGAGAGACTAAGGCAGCGATCCGATAGGAAATACGTTGCGCGATAGGGAGCCAGTGCAACACATCGCGCATGTAGGCAGATACAGGAGCGAACTTGGGGATACGCCCGACAAGTCGAGCGGCTGAGCGTAGAACCCGATCCAGACGCCCTAAGACTCCGAGTGGGAGACCAGCTAGAATCGAGCAACAATGGTCAATTCGACTGGTAACAAAAGCATGGACGAGAACCACAGCAGCATCGTGTGAAAGAGAACGAGAGACCACTCGAAGCTGACGAAGCTGATAGTAACAGCTTCGGGTAAGCAGATTCACGTGCTGCGAAAGAGTAAGTTCTTGGTCAAGGGTGATACCGAGGTCTCGGACAGTGAGTGAAAAAGTAATATTAGGGAAGATCCGGGTTAGCAGGTGCAAATCAACGCCCGCTAGCTGTCTACGGCTGCCCAGCCATATAAATTGGGTCTTCGTAGGATTTAAGAGAAGCCGATTGGAGGCCATCCATAAGGAAAGGGCATCAATGGCTTGGCACATCAGCCGAACAGAGGCCACCGCGTCAGAGGCATGGGAATGGATGTAGGCCTGCACATCATCCGCATAGAGTTGGTGTAGGAGCCCCTGAAACGACAAAACAGAACTGATGTCAGCCGTGTACAGAAGATATAGCAAGGGGCCTAGGACAGAGCCTTGAGGCACGCCAAATGGAGCAGGTACCCAAAGGGACCTAGAGGAGCCAAGGACAACGCAATTAGTGCGTTCAGATAAGAAGGAACGGAGCCATTGCAAAGGCTGACTGACCAACCCAAAGGAGGTGGAGAGGCGCTGAAGAAGAATGGGATGGTCCACAGAGTCAAAAGCAGAACTCACATCAAATAGGGCTAAGAGAGTTATCTGACCACGATCCATGGCGCCATAGAAGTCAGATAGAAGGCGAAGCAGAAGGGTCTCCGTAGAGTGATTTCTACGGAAGCCCGACTGCTGAGCAGGAATCAATTCGTTTAAGTCTAGATATGCAATTAACTGATTAGCTACAATGCGTTCTAGAATTTTAGATAGAAAAGTAACATTAGCGATAGGCCGGTAATTGGTTGGATCGCCTGGGTCCAAGCCATCTCGCTTCAAGGCAGGTAGAAGAATGGACTGTTTCTGAGAGGCTGGTAGGCAGGCCTCACGGATCGAGCAGTTGCACAGCACCGTGAGGAACGGAAGAAGGTCGTCGATAAAGTCCTGAACCAGAAACGTTGGCGCAGGGTCCAATTCGCACGTCTTCGGCGCGCAGGCAAGAATGAGTTCACGTAACTCCATGCTCGTGATCTCATTAAGAGTAGGAAGCCGACATTCCGTAGTGGAGTAGACGGGAGGAGAGGAAATAGCAGTAGCGTCGCGGATTGATGATATTTTGGCGGAGAATCGTTCTAGGAACGCATCCGCAGAGAAGGGCGGAGGAGAGAAGGGCGGAGGTGAAGGTTACATTCACAGCTTGCATTCACGGTTACATTTACAGGTTACATTTACAGGCTACATTCACAGGTTACAGTTAAAGGTTATATGTAACATTGGCAGATTATATTTACAGGTTACATTCACAGGTTAAATTTACCGGTTACGTTAACAGGTTACATTTATGGGTTAAAGGAACAGGTTACAGATTACATTTACAGGTTACAGACTTACAGTTACAGGTTACATTCACAGGCTACATTTGCATAATACTTTTACAGGTTACATTAACAGTGTACAGTTACAGGTTACATTTACAGCTTCACAGGTTACACATTACGTTCACAGGTTACATTTACAGAGTGCAGTAGTAGGTTACATTCAGAGGTTACAGGTTACTTTTATGGGTTAGGCCTACATTAACAGATTCATTCATTTAAAAAATTTAATATAGCGCCCCCTCAAGTTACCTACTCAGAAGCGCTCCCAGCCCAACCTGTATCGTTTAAGATATAGTATCATATTCAAGACGTCTGCCTTTCAGTGCGTGTATATTCGACTGCCCTTGCCCGAGATCGGGCCCAGCTGCATGTGCACGTGGGCGTGGCCGGCCTAAGTGTCAGTCACCCTACATCACGGCACACGCCCTTTCAAACAAAGAAATAAGCATGAAAACTACAGCAGCTAAACTAAGTAAACTAGGTATGATTCTAAGTACAGCTGAAGCTGTAGCTAACTAAACTACATGTACGAAATAGTCTTGATAGAGACGATATTAATTAAGTTCAGAAAACCGTTAGTTCAGTTTTGGTTGAGCGTCTTCAAGCATTCTTCAGTCCCTGTACCGAGATGGCAGTTTCACAAGACGCCCCGAGCGCGTAATTACTGGCTTTGGCTCGCCCTCCTGGGGCCGTGGAGTGGGTGGAGGCGGTGGAGGGGTTGATGGCAGATGTTCGGTTGCTGGCGAGTTCGGCGAGTCTTCGCTTTCGTCACCTAGAATGATGGGGGGTTCGGAACTGAAGGCTACATGGCGCGACGTTCGCCTTCGCGTGGTTCCATCCTCAAAACGAACCGCGTATGATCTATAAGGGAGAACCTGGGCGATTTCCCCTTTGCGCCAGTCTGGACGATCATCATATTTCACGCGGACAGTTTGGCCGACTGATAGCGGTGGTCTGGCTTTTGCGCTGCGATTGTAGTAATGGGCCTGTCTGTTCTTCGCTTCCGATAAGGCGGTCTCCGCGGCGTTTGAAGTAGCAGTGTCCAGTAACCGATTGGCTATTGGCAGGCTGGTTCTGGTTCGCCGGCCGAAGATCAACTGCACTGGAGACAGGCCTAGCTGTTCAGACGGCACATTCCTCCATTCTAATATCGCGAGGAGGGGATCTGAGTGGGCCTCCTTTGCCTTGGTCATTAGTCGTTTAACTGTCTTGACAGCATTTTCAACCCTGCCGTTGGACTGAGGGTAACGAGGCGAACTAGTGACGTGTTCGAACTCGTACTTAGCAGCGAATCGCTTGAAGTCTTGGGAACAGAATGGGCTGTTATCTGTAATCACCTCATTTGGGAGACCATGTCTAGCGAAGTGCTGTCGAAGGCAGTAGGCTATATCTGTCACCTTTTTAGATGGCAACCTATCTATTTCGAAAAAACCACTTAGGTAATCGACAGTAATAAGATAGTCAATGTCCGAAAACGTGAAAATATCCACCCCGACTTTTTGCCATGGTCGACTCGGAGCAGGGTGAGGCATCAAAGGTTCCTTCTGAACGGACTGCTGATAGCGGGCGCATATTTCACAGGTCTCGGAAACGCTTTTGATGTCTGCCGTGAGGCCGGGCCAATATACAGTCTCCCTCGCGCGACGAATGATGCCATTAACACCTGAGTGCGCGCTGTGAAGTCGTTCCAAGATGTGTGGACGCATCAGCGGGGGAATAATTACCCGATTACCTTTATAGGCAAGACCACAGCTGACAGTTAATTCATCTGCGAACGTATGGTACGGTCGTAAATCTATTGACAGGTGGGTCGGAGTATCTGGCCAACCGATCACGATTTGGTGCATTAGGTTCAGATAAGCATCATCGTCTTTCGCTGCGTTGATTAACCGCGACACAGTGTCTGCAGACGCTATCATTCGCAGTTCCGACATCTGTTCTTGATCAATGCGCTCTAGTGAGGCTACTTCCTCTGTGAATTTCGTCACTCTAGTCTCACCCTCCGCATAGGCTCGCGAAAGAGTGTCTGCCAAAATCAAATCACAGCCGCGTCTGTAGACTAGCTGATAAGAGTACCGTTGAAGTCTTAGCAGCATCCGCTGCAGGCGCTTTGGGGCAGAAGCCAGAGCTTTCTTGTCAATTGCGAGGAGGGGTTTATGATCAGTTTCTATTGTGACATGCCCAGCGTAAACATAAGTGTCAAACCTTTCAAGAGAAAAAACAATCGATAAAAGCTCCTTCTCAATCTGCGCGTATCCAATTTCAGTTTTGGTCATTGCCCGAGATGCGTACTCAATGACCTGTCCTTCTTGCATTAATACAGCACCAAGTCCCGCTTGCGAGGCATCGGCCTGTATAGTGATAGGCTTTCCTGGCATGAAATATCGGAGCACTGGTGCCGACGCAAGCACGGCTTTCAAGCGATCGAAAGCCTCATTATGCCGTACGTCAAATCGGAATTCATTTTCCGCTGCAAGCAATTCTCGTAATGGAGCCGTTATTTCACTGAAATGCGGACAGAAACGCGCTAAGTAAGTCGACATGCCCAATACGCGCTGTAGAGCCGCTTTATCGTTCGGGTATGGCATCTGTTGTATGGCACTTATCTTCTTCGGGTCTGGACGCAAGCCCTCATTTGTCAATTCATGACCCATAAATGTGATAATGGGTCGATTCAGCTGAAACTTCTCCTTATTCAGTTGCAATCCCTGCTCACGACAGCGATCGAGCAGGGCAATTAAGTTTGCGTCGTGGTCACGTGTTGCTAGCTCTACGGTGTCTCCGGATCCCGTAACTAAGATGTCGTCAGCGATACAGAAAATGCCTTTCAATCCAGAGATTGCCGCATGCACTCTAGACTGCCATATTTCTGGAGCAGGGGAAATGCCAAAGGGCAAACGAAGCCATCTGTATCGTCCAAACGGGGTCTCAAAAGTTGTCAAACGGCTAGAAAAATCATCAAGTCGCAGATGCCAAAAGGCGTGTTTGATATCAACCGTGCTAAAAACTTTCACTCCAGCTAGCTTGGGCAGAACGTCGTCAATCGTTGGCATGTAGTATGTGCATCTTTTCAGCGCTTTATTCAATGGTTTCGGGTCGATGCATATTCGTAGGCCGCCATTCGACTTTGCCACTACCAATAGGGCTGACACCCATGGTGTGGGCTCCGTGATGGGCGCAATGATGCTGTCTGCTGTCAGCCTTTGCAGTTCTGTTTCAATCCTATCGCGTACCGCCACTGGAAGGCGTCGTAGAGGCATACGTACAGGGGAGACGAGGGGGTCAACTTCCAGACACACATCTCCCTTAAGCATGCCCAAAGATCCGTCAAATAGATCGGCGTAGCGAACGAATACATCGGTTTCTGTAATGCGATGCGATATCTGTGTGTTACTGCTAGGTGCTGATGCGCTGGCCTCCCGAATTTCGCAGATGTTTTCTTCGACGACTCGCAGCAAGTCAAGCCGACGACAGGCATCGATGCCTAGGATAGGATTTTCGCGTTCGGTAACATAAAAATCCACGTCGAACTCCCTTTGCGTGAGCGGATGCCTGACTGTGGCCGTCAGCATTCCGATAGTTTTCAACTCTTGCCGGTCGAACATGCGAAGCGTGGCTCGAGGTGGACGTAGGTTGTTTCCGACGATTTTGGCATACATGGACGCTGGCAAAATATTTACAGAGGACCCACAGTCTAGGAGAAACCTCACCTTCAGTCCGTTGACGAGAATGTGGGAGTAGACGCGGCGGTTGTCGGCGTTGTCGAGCGCCAGTAGCCATTCGTCTGATTCTTGTAGCTCCCTCACATCGGACGTCGCTCGCCTGGATCTGCACATAACGCCATAGTGGTTGAGCTTACCACATCTGGAGCAGGATTTCCCGAAGGCTGGACACGCATGCTTCGAGGGTTTATGCGATTGGCCGCAATACTGGCACTGTTGTTCTGATAGTTTATTCTGATAGGTTTTGCGCGCATGTTGCATATCGTGGCTGTCAAGATTTCGCGATTGCCATGCGTGCGGGGTCGGCGAACGACGACGTTGTTGCTGGGTCATGGCCTGAATGTCCTCTGGCGTCGTCATTGTCTTCAGCTGTCGCATTGTCGCCTCCGACGATCGACAAATATCGATTGCTTGGGTCAAGGTCAGCTTACGTGTTTGCAGTAATTTCTTCCGCGTAGCGTCATCACGGATGCCGATGACAATCCGGTCACGGATGGTTGACTCCTCGGCCGATCCATACTCGCAAGTTTTGATGAGTCGTCGCAGATCGCCAAGAAAGCAATCGAATGTCTCACCTGGCTCTTGCTGTCTGCGGTGTAAAATGTATCTCTCGTAGACTTCGTTGACCTCGCCAACGCAGTGATTCTCGAACGCCTCGAGAAGCTTGGCGGGGTCCGCTTTATCTTCTTCTCGCTCGAAGACCATGGTAGAGAAGATTTCGTACGCATCCGACCCAATGCACGCGAGGAAGATTGCCGCCTGGCAATCGCTCTCCTCACGGTCCACCTTGGCTGCCTTGACGTAGTTTGTCCACTGTCCTTTGAAGCGCTTCCAATCGCTGGCCAAGTTCGTTGTCCTTAAGGGCGCTGGAAGAGGGATTTGCGAAGCGGCAGCCATATTTTGTTTCAACTGTAGACACTGACGTCGATTAAAATTACTCTAAATCTCCAACTTCTGACACCATGTATCGTTTAAGATATAGTATCATATTCAAGACGTCTGCCTTTCAGTGCGTGTATATTCGACTGCCCTTGCCCGAGATCGGGCCCAGCTGCATGTGCACGTGGGCGTGGCCGGCCTAAGTGTCAGTCACCCTACATCACGGCACACAACCACGGCAATATAAACTGGACATTATACAGTTTACATTCACAGGTTGTATTTACAGTCTACATTTAAAGGTTACATTTAAATTGCAGGCAGAGGCGTCTACACCATAGAAACCTTCTCCATCAGAGAAATAGGGGGAGGAAGATATGTCAGTGTGTGTGCCACCATTTTAGGGGGGAAGGAACGGGGAGGGGGAAGAAGAGGAGGAAAAGGGACGTTGCTCCAATGACTAATTAGGGGAGGATAGACGCTCTGATTGCAGGTTACATTTATAGGTTGCAGGTTACATTCGCAGGTTATAATTTATTCCCAAGTTACAGGCTACAGTTTACATGTTACAGTTTACACTTACTTGTTACATTTTGAAATTACTTTTACAAGTCATCACATCACGGTTCGTTGAATGACTCAAAACCAGCCGCTGGCTATCACTTCTAAGTTCTAACGCATTTATCAAACAATATAATTTCCGTTGTACGTCGGTCGCGTAACTAGCCTCTGTCTGTCTCACTTTGCAGATACGGCTGCCAGCGGGAGCTGGCGGCAAGGTGAGCTCCACGTACCCTCTGCAGTCAGCAATAGCTAGCCCTGCATTCACGTCCACCCGAGCTGTCTGTCTGTCTGTCTGTCTGTCTGTCTGTCTGTCTGTCTGTCTGTCTGTCTCTCTCTCTCTCTCTCTCTCTCTCTCTCTCTCTCTCTCTCTCTCTCTCTCTCTCTCTCTCTCTCTCTCTCTCTCTCTCTCTCAAACAATTATTGCAATGATAAATTTAGCTTACGTATTTTTTACATTTCTATTCTCAATCACATTAAAGTTTTAAAGTTTTTAAACGAAATTTACATACCGTGATTTTTCATGGGTTGCTGCTAGTATGCATGTAATAGTCGAGCTTTTTATATATATATATATATATATATATATATATATATATATATATATATATATATATATATATATATATATATATATAGCACTTTAAGAGCTACACAAAAGTGCAGCATGCTACGTAACTTTCAATTTGGCCAAACTGATAAATTATAGCAAAAGGTTTCGATTAAAACTAGCCTAATTTAAGACGACGGTCTGATAATTATTATTAGACTAAATCGCTTTAACTTACGTAGGCCTACGTTAACCCTTTCGAGTGGGAAAGTTGACTTGTTCGGATCCATAACTTAATGCTATGAATTATTGCCAACACATCCCTGTCTAGGCCTACTTGTGTTGGGCCCAGAGAGGGTCCACATATCCCACCGTTGGTATAGTAGGTGGTGTGACCATGCTATGTTAGCCCGACGAACGTGACTTTATGTCAGTTACTGGAGTAACTGGACTACTAAAACAGTCGTGTACGCCGATGTACGTCATAAATAGTTTTGTGTGCGATGCATTTTATTTATCTCACCACAAATTGTGACACATATCGGCGTAGTCGACTGTTTATACATTATAGCATTCACGGTAAACGGAATTTCCACAACCCCATGCCATCCGTATGGCGTGCTCTCACTACTCCAGTGCATATTTTAAGGAATTTTGACTGCTGGGACAAAATAAGCCATGGGTCTAGTTCATGATCTTTCTTTGGAACTCGTCTCTCAGAGGTGGGTCGGAGAAAGTCGGCCATGATCTGGTCGAAGAACTTTTTTTAGGAATTAATCTTCACAAACTTTAAACTTTTTCTACAAAAATTTCAAAATTCATCTCCGAAAAAAGTTGATGACCTTTTTTTAGTCATCACCTTCTTTTACAACTTTTCTCGGGTCTCCCAACCAATAACAAGGGGTCATTCAACAATAATGTCATACCTTTCTCATTATACTACTGGAACAAATCTTTAAATTCTTGCAACATTTGTCCCACTTGTTGTACTTTATGTACGTACATTGCCTGGGACAAATCGCTCTGACTACTGGGACAAATCCTAAAACTACTGGGACATTTGTCCCACTAGTTATACAGTTAAAATATGCCCTGCACTACTCTAAGTTTTATACTTCATCTGATGTCCATTTCTGGCCAAATATCTCAAGCTGGAATAAATTACTAACAATACAAATTCTATATGATATGGATATTGCGATACTTTTCGTATAAAACGACTCTTAACTGATGGGTTTTAACACAGCAGCTACGTAAATTATGTAGACCAGAAGCCCTTGCGGCTGCATGCATAACGCGCCAAAAATACGCAATGCCAATTTCTTTCAGTAGGCCATCTTGTTTGACTTTTAGATCTTTGGTTGATATTAGCTGAGGAAGAACGGTAACAAGAGTCTTTCAAGTTTTTGCGAGTGTTCAAAGCCACACGTGCTTTTTTGTTAGAAAATACAGTCCCATCTGTCGTTGCAGCATTGCGACTAAATGTCGAAAATGAAAAACGCTTCAGGTATGTAAATAATTCACTAAGATGAAAACCATTTACCAAGATACCTCTAGAAGAAGATCAGTCCCTTAAGCTAGCCCTGAGGCAGCCGGGTGAGGCCCGAAACCCGAATCTCCGAAACGAATTTCGGCCGGATCCCCGTAATCGATTAGTGATGAAAATGCAACTGAAAGTAGAAGTTGGGTGAATGCAAGGCCACGCTCGATCTATGTCACGTATAAGAGTTTACAATTTAACTTCGGCCGCTTTCTATAAAACTGTTTTCTGGAAATCGAGCTTTCCTGTATTTCAGCGTTTTCGGGTATTCGGGCTGACCCCAGGCAGCCCTGGGTATGGTGTTAGCGACTTCATTTTCTTGGCCTCGGCATATGATGGCGGGTGGCCGGTCTTCTCCCTCGCCGTCTTATCTTCCCACTGACATTGTACGGTCAGTGTACTCATCACAGCTAAGTTGGCTAGGGCAGAGGTTCTCAAACGGTGGTAAGCGTGCCCCTAGGGGTACGCCAGGTGTCGCTAAGGGGTACGCGAAAAAAATGGAAAAAAGATATTTTCTATGAGTTTATTCCCATGTTTCTTTGATTAGCTATTGACTATTGAAGTCACTATTCTAAATCCACCATACGCTACTTTTTCTTTAAATCTTCTATGAGTTAATGCCCATGTTTCTTTGATTAACTATTCTACATCCACCATGCGCTTCCTTTTCTTAAAAGTTTAACTTTTCTATGAGTTAATGCCCATCTTTCTTTGATTAGCTAGTTTATGTCTATGCTAAATTTTTGATGTTGAAACGCCACAGCCAAGTCATTTATTTTTTCACAACAAATATTTATTATACAAGTAACTACAATAGTAGCATTATTATTTTAAAACCAACAATGGATAAATGGTTGAAAAAACAACCGCTTAAAAGAAAGCCAGAACATCTCAACGTAATCGTTAGCACTGAATCTACCGAGACTGACACTCCAGATGCTATGGTAGACCCTAACGAGGACGACGGCACTGATACGCACCGTAAGATCCTTTGGATTTAGGCCCTACGTAGAGTGGTAATGAAACTGAACCGAAACCTCAATTCACTGCAGTGAAACCAGCGACATTTCAATACAAAACATTCACTTTTTCAAGGTAAACCACTTGAATTTTTAAACGAAGAAAAATGGAAATGCTACAAAGTAAAAAAAATTTGAAGTCGTTTACTGCAGCTAGCTCACAAGCATTAGAAACTGGTTTTTCAGCAATGCTTGCGATCAAAAACAAAAACAAAACAATGCTTGAACTCGAACCAGATTTGCGTTTGAAATTGACAAAATATTAAACCAGATATTGTAAATCTGTGCTTGTCGAAACAGGCCCACAGCTCACATTAACACTTTGTAATAGTGATTTAATTTTACCTTTTATTGATATGATTTCATTCTTAAAATTATATTTTCAATTTGTCTACATATGCCAGGTCCTTCGCGCTTGCATCTCGTTTCTGATCAGACGGTACCTTTGCTGGGGGTACGCCAACAATCAATTTCTTTACCTGGGGGTACAATAAAAATAAAGTTTGAGAACACCTGGGCTAGGGGGTGCGGGTGGAACAGAAATCTCTAACCAAATATCTGCCCTGGCGGGGATTTGACAGTCCAGGGTGCTAACCACTACACTGTCGAGTATGAGGCGGAAAATAACATATGAGAAATAAAGCTCTAACCATCATTTAACTCCCTATTTCTTTAGAGATAGACCTCCTTTGTAACAAGTTTAGGCTCACAAAGCTTTATTTCTCATTATGTTATTTTCCGACTCATACTAAGCTATTACTTCCCTCAGTTCTGTTTTGCTTGTACACCTACAGTATTTTGCCTATTATTCTAATTAATAAACTCAGTGCTTTTCTGTAGGAAATAAGGATCCGGAACTGAACAATAGGTTCCAGAACTGAACAATTATGAAAGGGCTAAAATCCAGAGAAAAACAGGATTAGGTTTTGGGGGGTTCTCAATAAACACTGAACAATACACTGAAATTAAATTAAAATAACAAAATTATTGATTTTGTTATTAAAGTAAATAAATTATTTTTTAGTAGCTGAAAAAAGGTGCCGGAACGCCGTTACGTTAACATTCAAACTTCCCATTGTCTTGTGTGTTGCAGATGAAATAAAGGCTGCCGCTATGTCATCCACTACTGCTGTGTCGCCTGCTACTGTTGTTCCACCTGCTACCGCAGTTTCGTCGACTATGGTAAGATTTCCCAGTATGAGTATTCTCGTAAAACTTTTTGTCACTGTTTGCTTACAGTTTTCGTATTTACATTCCAACTGAAAGATATTATAGCACCCAAGAGCAAGTCTCCGAGAACTGACAATAAGTCCAATTTTTGTGGTTTTTTGTTGCGTTGTATATTTCTGCTATCTCTTTCAACTGCATGTCATTTTTATATTATTTACATGTATGTACGTGTGTCATTTTTCAAGTAATATTTAGTCATATTGTTTTGTCACGTAATTCCAAGCTCCAGTTTCTCTAATTCCATGCGTCATGCCTGCTTCTTTCTTTGCCACCTTCTGCCAGTGCCATTCACATGCATTGTCTTATTCTTGATATTGTTCACAAACTTTCTTTCGCAACATAAGTGGTTTAAAGTGCAGTTAAACATTGCACTTTACAGCAAGCAAATTTAAAAGCCTTTAAAACATGTAAGATGTGGCACTGCAAAAACGTCCCTGCTCACGAAAATATCTAGATTTATCCATTAGATGGCCATGCTTAGGTTTGTACAGATGATACAAATAGATGTACGCAGAAAAAAAATATAAACTATATTTCAAACGAAATATTTTTTTGCTTACAAAGCTGCAAGATTTGCCGCTTGAGGTTCTGGACTACATTGTGATGAAGGCAGTGGTGCAGAAAGTGATGTACAAGAAACTCGCAAAATCTGCTTGGATCGATAACGCGTTTCGAGTGATTAAGCCACTAAGGGCTGTCTGTTCACAATGGAACTGCAGACTTACAACGCGATGGTTCGAGATCGTGCTGCAGCGCAATCTTAACTGCATAGGTAAGCTCAAATCTCTAGTCTATTGCCTTATTCTGCGTCGGATGTATATCTGTCTCATAAATTCTTGAATATCCCAAATATGTGGAGTGTAAAGCTGTGTCATAAAACTTTGCTCACCGATTCTTAAACCTAGTGCACATCTTTCTAGTAGTTTTATAATCTGTATGAAGTGTTCTTTGAGTCTACCAATACAATACAAATTTTAAAGACCATTTTCAAAAGGGAAGTTACACATAAATTTGGTAATTACAGTCATAGGACTTCAGTAACATATTGTGTAAATTTTTCACTGATATTATATTTGCTCATCTAGGGCAGTGGTTCTTAAACTTCTTAAAACTAGGGACTGTCACCATATTTATGTTGTTTCTCGCGGACCACTAATGGCAAGTGCGGGATCGCAACCTGGGGAGATACGTGCATAAAGTATGGGGGTTCATGGGTTTTGTCAATGATTACTGATTTTATTAAAATACGTTTGAAATTTTATACATTTTTGTGAATAAGTTGAAAAATTATGAATTTTAAAGGACTTTCACGGTCCGATGACCAGAGCTTCGCGGACCGGCGTCGGTCCGAGGACCACAAATTAAGAACCACTGATCTAGGGCATAAAATTTGAACCAATGTGCTAAGATTACCTTGGAGCAATAAAGTCTTTAGGGATGACTCTTGTAATAGCATACAACTGAAAAAAGCATGGTGTTACAAATTTCGGTTTCCTGTCTTTGAATGGAAAAGTGTAAATCCATGCCTTTCCTAAATATGTATGCTATGCAAGTCTGTAAAGTGACAGTTAAAGCGGATTGCTTAACAGTATTGATCTGTTTAAGGTTACAGCTATAATGTAAGAACAGAGCCAGAATGACTATTGACCCTACTTCTTCTTGTGTATGTGCGTGAGACCCACGGCTCTGCTACAGCGGATTTGAATGAGGAATAATGTACACTGCATTTTTACATTCAAATTATATCGAGTCTTTTAGAATATACAAGGGTGTTGTAACGGGTATCTACTGAGAAACTGTTGGATATTACGAACATGGACACAAGTTGTTACATAATAAAGTGAGAGTAATTTGATTTTCAGGATATTATTTTTATTATTATACTAATGGTTGTGGACTTAGATAAGGGGCCATCCATATATTACATACACAAAAATCCGGGAAAATTGAACCCATCCCTGTACGCACACATAATTCCCCCTACCTGCGTACATATGGTTGACGCACCCCCCAAGACCAGCTGCAGAATGTGCCAGTACCACAGGTCCGGGCACGACTGTCTGCACTTTAGGCCAGATTGAAGGATGAGTAATCCATGCACTCCCTGCTGAGTTGTGTGATAGTTAATAATAGCGTTCAGAGGTAAGGTGGCATACAAGTGACACCTCTCCCACAGTCCTACTTCCTCTGGTAGACCCCTCACCACCCCTCCCATTCGCAAGCATACGCGAGCACTTGCATTTCAGTTACCTCCCCTCCATGCGTACGTAATATATGGATGGCCCCTAAGTGAAATTAAAGTCATGAAAACAGTTTAGGACAATGAGTTATTAATCACTATCCATCCCTAACGTTTGTGTTTGCTTAGTATTAACTTCCAAAACACTAGCAATAATAATCATTTAAAGGTGTTGCTTTCATTACAGATCCTACGGCAGTCACAGTAGATCTCGTCGACTGTAGCGGATGTGATTTCTGTTTTTGGGGGTTTGGAAGGCTAAATAACAAGATCTACTGCATTGAATCTGTACCTGCATTGTGGGAGATTGAGAGCGATGCAATAGGTCCTGATGCACAGTATGAGACTGACAGTGATGCAATACCTCCTGATGCCAGTTTGCATGTGTTTGAAGGCCAGGACACGACCCACTGTGTACAGATTATTCCACTGCCTTTAGTGAAAGAGCTAGGTGGGATGGCCACCTGCAAACGGTCAAACTCTATATACGTTTGGCAGACTTACCCTTGTAATTCATGGCGGTCTGGTACTTCTGTTTGGCGTCTCATGCCGGATGGGAACAGTGACTTTAAAGTGCTGCACTGGCCAACTTACCCTCTCTCGTGCGACTTTTTAGACTACTCCACAATAAGTGAAATTACTGTTGAGAATTTATCTGTTCTTGATGACGGGAACCTTGTGGCTTTGAGACGCGTGTATTACAAGGATGATGAGGGTGACGTGGCTTATGAGGATGACGTGCTTTACGAGGGTGACAACTTTTTGAGTGTACACAAACCTGACGGACTGGTCATTCGAAATGTAAAATTGTCGCATCATGTGGGTCTGTCAAACATCACAGTGAAATCGGATGGACATTTTGTCTACGCCCAAGAAATTTGCGACGACAAAGAAGATGTGTGCGTTATCCGAGAGATAGACCAAGATGGAAAAGAAATCTGCAGTTTCCATTGGTTGCACGGGTGCGCGTTTGCCAATCAATGCAAGCAACTATTTGTGGATGCCCACGATCGAGTGATATTACACGATGGCTACCACAGTCTCGTTTTTCTAGATTCTGAACTGAATATCCTGAAAGAGGTTGACACTCTAGAAAAAGTGAATTGGAATTTTAACCAAAATGCGCTGTTGCATGCAGTTTTTGACAAAGAGACAAACGAAATGATCATCATGTATTTTGAAGGAAATGTTCTCTTTCTAAAGCTGTCATTGTAGCACATGTTTATAACCCATGATATCCTAAGTTTAACTTCAATCAACGACTGATTTTTGTAAGGTTTCATAAGCACGGGGATTTGGAGGTGGATTCCTTTGCTTTTCAGACGTTGAACCGTGAATTCTAAGCACACTTTTCTCCTGCACTCCAGTTTATGAATTGCATTGTCGAGCGCCACAGTTAATACTCGTCTCTTTGCATGGTTTCATAAGTATTGTATAACAAATGTTTAAAATCTTGTGTGTTTCTTACGGACTGACATTCTGGATATTACCTGATTACGGCTTGGTGTTCCATCAGTTGATGCTTTGTACATTAGATACGGGCACAGTAGAAGTTAATAATTACGTTGTCGTTACCTGATCTGAAGTCAGTTATGTCGGATTTTGTCATTCTCCAGACATTGAATTTTGCACTCTAATCAGACTCGTTTTGTGACTAATAGTTTTTAATGTACACCTGCATAATATTATGTTCACGAGTTTGTTAAGTATGTTATGTTGTCAAACAGAACAGTTAACACGTGTTGTCATACTAGCATGGTAATTTACCAACTGGATACTAATATGAGTCTTTTAATCAGGTTCGTTTATCATTTATCATAAAATGAGGCAATACGCCGTGCAAAACAGCCCACTGGGTAGTACACTCGCTTTGTAACACGAACAGTACGGGTTCGAGCCTCCTGCTCTGAGACGGTTGCTGTGTATAGAGACCTTGATCAAGTCCTTCAGTCACAGATGTCCAGTTACATCAATAATTAATTGATGTATGTACATGTAGGCCTATGTATCTGGGTTTTTAAAGAGCATTATTTGAAAGAACCTTTCAAAAACTTATGTGTTATCATTAGATGGTGGTGCTTAATGGTGTAGACCACAGCAGTGGGAAGCGTGCGGTTACTGCGGTACCGTCAGTCAAGAGTTTAAAGACAATATATAAAGTCCAAGAACCCCAAATCGTATTCTTGTGGTTCGTTATCATGTGGAAAAAATTTCTCCTGGTAAGACGAGTTCAAACTTTAAAGTTCAGTTACATGTGCATGGTACAGGTTACAACTACAGATTACATTCACATGTTACAGGTTATATTCACAGGATATATGCTTACAGGATACATTTACAGGTTACATTCACACGCTAGATTCGCAGATTATATTTACAGGTTACATTCACAGGCTAAATTTACAGGATTCGTTAACAGGTCACAGGTTAAATTTACAGGTTATATTTACGGTTACAGTTACAGGTTACGTTCACAGGCTACATTTGCAGATAACTTTTACAGGTTGAATTCACAGGTTACATTTACAGGTTACAGTCACATTTACATTGTGCAGTAGCAGGTTACATTCAGAAGTTACAGGTTACATTTACACATACAGTTTACATTCACAGGTTATGTTACAAGTATACATTTAAGTATACATTTAAAGGTTACATAACACATTTACAAGTTACATTGGCATGTTACAGGCTACAGTTTACATGTTACAGACATAACACTTACTTGTTACATTTTGAAAATTACTTTTAAAAGTCCTGCACATCACGGTTCGTTGAATGACTCAAAACCGGCTGCTGGCTATCACTTCTAACGCATAGGGGGCCTATATATAATTATAATTATGTAATAGTCGAGCTATTAATTTATATAGCACTTTAAAAGCTACACAAAGTGCGGCATGCTACGTAACTTTCAATTTGGCCAAACTGATAAATTATAGCAAAAGGTTTCGATTAAAACTAATTTAAGACGACGGTCTGATAATAATTATTAGACTAAATCGCTATAACTTATGTAGGCCTACGTTAACCCATTGGAGTGGGCAAGTTGTAATTTTGTAACCGAAAACTTATATAGCGCCACTCAAATCAGCGGCGCTTTCAACCCGCATCAATGCCGGCACCGGCAAAAAGGAAAGTTTTCAGGCGTCTACGAAACTGGAGAGGGGAGAGGGCAAGAAGCTCTTGGCGGAGAAACAAGGGGAGACAGTTCCAAGCAGAGGGGCCAACATAGGCGAAACTTCTGGATTGTGCCGTGGAAGATCGCATGCGAGGGACAACCATAAGGCCGCGAGCCGAAGATCGCAAGGAAGCCCTCGCAGGCAAGGAAGAAACTGGGATGCAAAAATTCATTAGGTAAGACGGAGCAGAGGCAGTAAGGCAGTTGCGCATGAGAGTGAGGGTTTTAAACTGAATTCGCTGTTGAGCAGGGAGCCAGTGGAGGGAATCACGGATAAAGGCAGAAATGTGGGCAAACTTAGGAATGTCACCTATAAGCCGAGCAGCAGCATTAAGGATAGTCTGGAGTTTGTGCATATTGGAGGAAGAAAGGCCAATGTACACAGCATTGCCAAAGTCTACCCTAGTGCAGATCAGAGCATGGACCAGTGTAGTAACAGCATGAAATGAAAGAGACTTGCGGATGGAACGGGGCTGGCGTAGATGATAAAAGCAAGATCTGGATACAAGGTTAACTTGATCAGTAAAGGAGAGGGTAGTTGACTTGTTCCAATCCATAACTTAATGCTATGAATTGCCAACACATCCATGTCTAGGCCTACATGTGTTGGGTCCAGAGCGGGTCCAAATCCCACCGTTGGTATAGTAGCCTATTAGTAGGCCTAGGTGGTATTTTGTTTGAATAAAATAAAAGATTCGTGTTTTAATTAAAATTGCGAGACTTTACAATTTTTTTTAGTAAGGAATAGAAATTTGGATATGGTTGTGATTTTTGGGTATTGTTCTCGGTTATGGTCTTGAGTTTCAAAGTCTTGGTCTTGGTCTTGAGGTTCAAAGTCAATTGGTCTTGGTCTTGAGGTTCAAGGTCTTGATCTTGAGGTTCAAAGTCTTAGTCTTGAGGCTCAAGGTCTTGGTCTTGGTCCTGAGGTTTAAGGTCTTGACAACAAGACTGCTACTGCTGTTTCCCCTCACTCGACTGAACTGTCTCGAACGCGTACTGCGTTCCGCTGCGCGCTTGATTGGGTGCATTGTTAAATTTGGCTATGTATCTGAATACATGCGTGATGTCCTCCACTGGTTACCAATCTCGCAACGCATTGTCTACCGAGTTGCCTCCATTGTCTGGAAATGTCAGCTTGGCTGTGCTCCCTTCTATCTGCGTGAGCTCTGTTCTCGTGCCTCTGTTCCACCTGGTCACCGCTCTCTTCGCTCTACCACCCGTGGTGATCTCTGTTCCTTTCACACGCACCGCTACTATGCAGCAGCGCGCTTTCTCCGTTGTTGGTCGCACAATTTGGAATGGGCTTGAGCTTCCTTCTGAGCTGCGGTCTCTTCCTCGAAACTCATCCACCGCTTTCTTCTCTGCTCTATAAAGGCTCTTCTCTTTCGCCGGTGTTGGGCTGGGAGCGCCTCTGAATAGCTTCCTTGAAGGGGCGCTATATAAATGATTGATTGATTGATCGATTGATCGATTGATTGATCCGTATGGCGTGCTCTCACTGCTCTAAGTTTTATACGTAATCTGAATCTGATGTCCATTTCTGACCAAATTTCTCAAGCTGGAAATTGTATATGATTTGGATATTACGATACTTTTCGTATTAAACGACTCTTAACTAATGGGTTTTACACATTGTAGTAGCTACGTAAATTATGTAGTCCATAACGCGCCAAAAATACGCTATGCCAATTTCTTTCAGTAGGACGTTCTTGTTCGATTTTTAGATCTTTGGTTGATATTAGCTGAGGAAGAACGGAAACAAGAGTCTTTCAAGTTTTTGCGAGTATTCAAACGTGCCTAATTTTGTTAGAAAATACAGTCATATCTGCCGTTGCAGCATTGTGACTAAATATCGAAAATGAAAAACGCTTCAGGTATGTAAATAATTCACTAAGATGATAACCAGCTGCACCATTTAAATCGACACCAAAGACACCATATAGTAGGTAAATATTAGGCACCCTTGTTCTACGTGATCGCCCCATTTACTAAGATGCCTCTAACCATCATTTGACTCCCTATTTCCTTAGAGATCTACCTTATACCCCGTGATCGATGGAGTCGAACTGCTACGATCGACTTGGCTCGGCCGACGATCGACTCGATCGACTTTGTCGACTAGTTGACCTCTCGTCGACTCGATCGAAATAAATGGCAAATAAACGATCGACTTCGTCGGGCACGGGTAAAATGCTGATTTGCTGATTGCTGATTTGCTGATTGGCGAGGGGTAAAATGCTGATTTGCTGATTGCTGATTTGCTGATTGGCGAGGGGTAAAATGCTGATTAGAAAAATGCTGATCGGCCATGCTGATTGGTGGGTAAAATGCAGATTGGAAATATGCTGATTGGTCATGCTGTTTGGTGGGTAAAATTATGATAAAAAATTAAGATTGTAACAACAGAATGTAACATATCAGTCTTTATTATTATTATCATTATTATTAATCAATTATACTGATTGGTGTGTAAAATGGTGTTATAAGAATACGGATTGTTTTCTACTAAATACACAAAAGTTTGTTTAAAAGGATATAGTACCATCTAATTGCCAGCTCACTTTTATATGCACCTCCTTATATGTTGTTGTTAATGCTACTAATAATGCCTGTTTCGATATCTAACCTGGCTCCAGTTATAGACCAGAGTAATGCTATGATCAGAACTTTGTAGTATACAGTAGATATGTATTAATATTACTTCGTTTATTGACAATAATGGCGAGTTGTCATACCAATAGGCTCTGTATTATGAATACAATGAGTTGTCATACCGCAACGCATTACATACATGGGTGAGAAAAATAAAGTTTTCACTTGGATGATAGGTTAAATAGTCTTGCTCTTAGAAACTGTCTTATACAGCTGTCTTATGTAAATGAGACATTATCAAATTGTATATAATACTGCTGCTTTTTTGTCTTACTGATATTGTTTTTTTTATTTGCTGTCTTTGCCAATGTATGTTGTGGTTGTAAAGTATGAGCGTTTGTCTTATACTAATAAAAGATTACTTACATATCACAAATATACTTTTTCTTTCTGTTAGAAACACTAAGTTGCCTGGATTTCAATTACCATTTGTTAATTAAAACAATCAGCATTTTACCCTTTGGTTTGCTGATTTAGCTGCTAGGTAAAATGCTGATCAGTCAGCATTTTACAATCAGCATTTTACCCTTCGCCAATCAGCAAATCAGCAAATCAGCATTTTACCCATGCCCGACTTCGTCGACTTGAACTGTAGTCTCTTCGCCAAAATTGCTGACGACTGTTGCATTCTTATATTCCAGTACCTAACTTACTTATGAATTTCAATTGCACACTCTTCATCAAACTGTTAAGCTGTAATTGAACTGGTAAGTAAAATTTCGCGCATATTATAATGATATCGCTTGTGACTGACTTGGGCTAATCTCTAAAAAATTCATACTACACACTCCAGACAAACTGCTCAAAGTTACTCAAGTTAGTTACTATAGTAGTCCGTAGTGCTTAGGTTAAGGTTAGCAGAACTGCGAAACAAAGCTACCCGCGTATATGACAATTGTTGCAACTATTATTCATTCTCTGTACATTCTTTATTAAAAACACTAGCAAATGCAGGGCACTACTCAGCTTAGCAAGCAACACATGATCATGAATTAATTCAGCACATGAGTTAACTCTTCTGGTAAGAGTCCTAGCTTGTCACAAATTGTCCTAGCCTTGTATTACTGCTGCTGCTGCTGCTGCTGCTGCAGGGTTAGGGTTAGCCATTATGCAGCACCGTTCTTTTTTGGTCGCTGGTCCCGCAACCTGGAATGGCCTTCCTGTTGCACTCTGCCTGGTCCCTATGACTCACTCTACCTTGTTTCTTGCAAACTTGAAAACTACTCTCTTTAGCCGTGGTTGGACTGGGAGCGCTCCTGAGTAGATAACCTTGAAGGGGCGCTATATAAAAGCTCCTTAATAATAATAATAATAATAATAATAATAATAATAATAGACCTCCCTTGTAAAGGCTCACGAAACTTTATTTGGCAAACTTTAACTATCAGGGTCCCTATTGAATGTTGTTGACTGACCCAAATTCAAGGGGACTATGCAGTACAAGAGGTGATACCTTGATACTATTTAGCCTAGCTTAATGAAAGAAGGGTTCACTTGTAAGTAAGTAAGTATATTCTTTATTTTTACCGGCTGCAAGACTCTCTCCGGTGTACATACAACACATAAATAACTGTCATCAAGTCTACATATAAAAGTTTCTTTCATGTTATCTGGTGGCTGGTAGCTAGTGGCACCCTATTGGAGCAAAATCAGTGGCGACCATATTGTTTATATACACAGGCAATCAGTCAGTGGCAACCATATTGTTTGTATACACAGGCACTTAGTCTTAGCATTTACTGCCTGTTCTAAGTAATAAACGCAGTGCTTTTTTCTAGAAAAAAAGGTTCCAGAACTGAACAATAGGTTCTGGAACTGAACAAATTATAGATGGGAAAAAATCCAGAGAAGAATGGGATTAGGGGTTGGGAGGGGTCTCAATAACAACTGAAAACAGTTCACAACACTTAAATTAAATTAAAATAAATTAAAATAACTAAATTATTGTTTTTATTATTAAAATAACTAAATTATTTTTAGTAGCTGATAAAAGGTGCCAGAACGCCATTCCGGCTGAAACAAGCACCAAGTAAATTAATATAAACATATATAATAAGTGGTAAATAGAATTTATCACACAGCCAAAATGTAGCAAATAAATCTTGTTTCTACCTTTACTGTACCTTAGCAGTTAGTTTAAAATTTTTACTAATGTAACAGTTAAGTGCAGGTTGCATATTGCTCTTTAACATTCAAACTTCACATCGTTGTGTGTGTTACAGATGAAGTAAAGGCTGCCACTGTGTCATCCACTTCTGCTGTTTCACCTGCTACCGTTGTTTCACCTGCTACTGCGGTTTCGTCGACTACGGTAAGATTTCCCAGTTTGAGAATATCCTTAGCACTTTTGGTCACTATTTGCGTACAGTTTCTGTATTTACATTCCAACCGAAAGATCTTACAGTGCTCACCCAAGTGCAAGTCTTCGAAAACTGACGATAGGTCCAATTGTTGCTGTTTTTTGTTGCGTTGTATATTTCTGCTATCTCTTTCAACTGCATGTCATTTTATATTATTTACATGTATATGTGTGTCATTTTTCAAGTAATAGTCATATTGTTTTGTCACGTAATTCCAAGCTCCAGTTTCTCTAATTCTACGCTTCATGCCTCCTTCTTTCTTTACCACCTTCTGCCAGTACCATTCACATGCATTGTCTTATTCTTGCTAAATTGTTAACAAACTCTTCTCCAACATAAGAAACTTGATGTGCTTCACTGGCTCCCTATTGCTGCGCGCATCCGTTATAAGATCCTCTTCCTTGTCTCTAAATCTCATCAGCCTACTGCCCCAAAATATCTCTTGAACTATCTGTGAAAACTGCTATCTGCATCTTCTTCTCGCTCACTGCGCACTGTAAATCGGCTCAATGATCTTTTAGTTCCAAGGGCTAAAACTGCCTTGGCCCAGCACCGGGCGTTTGCTGTAGTGGGTCCCACGATGTGGAATGATCTTCCTCCTCTGCTCAGGGCCAAACTAATGACTGGCTTTTCCTCATCGGTCTCGCATACCCTAAAGGCATTTTTGTTTCCCCGGGGTTTCTGTGCTGAGAGCGCTTCTGAATAGTTATTCTGCGAGAGGCGCTTTATAAATTTCTAGATACAATACAATACAATAAGTGCCCGAATCAGTTCAGAACAGGGAAATATTGCATTTTACAGCTCAAGCAACATTTAAAACTTGTAAAACATGTAAGATGTAGCACTGTAAAAACGTCCCTGCTCACGAAAATATCTAGATTTATCCATTAGATGGCTATGTTTAGATTTGTACAGATGATACAAATACATTGAAGCAGAAACATAAAATATATACTATCTTACAAACGAAATATTTTTTGCTTACAAAGCTGCAAGATTTACCGGTTGAGGTTCTGGACTACATTCTGATGAAGGCAGTGGTGCAGAAAGTGATGGACAACCAACTCGCAAAATCTGCTTGGATCGGTTATGCGTTTCAAGTGATTAAGCCACTAAGGACTGTCTGTTCACAGTGGAACTGCAGACTAACAGCCAGATGGTTTGAGATCGTGCTGCGTCGCAATCTTAACTGCATAGGTAAGCTCAAATCTCTCCAATCTATTGCCTTGTCCAACGTCGGATGTATATCTGTCTCATAAATTCTTCTATATATCCCAAACATGTGGGTTGTGGAGTGTTAAAGCTGTGTCATAAAACTTCGCTCACCGATTCTTAAACCTAGTGCACATTATAATCTGTATGAAGTGTTCTTTGAATCTACCAACACAATACAAATTTTAAAGACCATTTTCAAAAGGGAAGTTACACGTAAATTTGGTAATTACAGTCATAGGACTTCATTAACATATTGTGCAAATTCTTCACTGATATTATACTTGCTCATCTAGGGCATAACATTTGAACCAAGGTGTGAAGCAATAAATTCTTTGGTGATGACTGTTGTAAATAGCGTGCAACTAAAAACATGGTATAAACAAAAGGCCATGTTTTATTGGTGTTACAATTTTCGGTTTCCTGTTTGAATGGAAAAGTGTATATGCATAACTGGCCTAAATATGTATGCTATGCAAGTCTGTATTGTATTTTTTGGAGATTTTATAGCACCACTCACAGCTGAGGCCATTAAGTAGCGCTCCCAGTACAAAGGCCCGAGAAAAGAAGGTTTTAAGCACGGAAAGGGATGTAAGAAGAGATCCAGAAAGTAAAGTTACCCGTAGAGAGGAAGGAAGGGCATTCCACAAGCAGGGCCCTATGTTGGCAAAAGATCTAGTTTGAGCTAGTAAAGTGACAGTTAAAGTTGATTGCTTAACTCTATTGACCTACAGGTTTAAAGTTACAACCTAAATTATGTTGTGCTCCTATATTCAAATTATTAGGCTAAAATGTAACAACAGAGCCAGAATGACTATTGACCCAATCCTACTTCTGCATGCGTGTGTGTGGTGCGTGAGACCCAGGGCTCTGCTACAGCGGATTTGTGTGAGGAATGTACACTGCATTTTTACATTCAAATTATATCGAGCCTTTGAGAATATTCCAAGGACTTATAATGGGTTTCTACTGAGAAACTTGGATATTAAAAATATGGACACAAGTTGTTACATAATAAAGTGAGAGTAATTTGATTTCCAGGATATTATTTTTAGTATTATACTAATGCCTGTGGATATTATTTTTAGTATTATACTAATGCCTGTGGATAGTAATTTTATTACTATATTAATGCCTGTGGATATTATTTTTATTATTATACTAATAAGTGAAATCGAAGTCATAAAAACAGTTTAGGACAATGATTTATTAAGTACTATCTGTCCATAACATTTGTGTTTGCTTAGTACAGTATTAACTTCTAAAATACTCTTGCAATAATAATCGTTTAAAGGTTTTGCTTTCATTACAGATCCTACGCCAATCACAGTAGATCTCGTCGACTGTAGCGGATGTGATTTCTGTTCTTGGGGGTTTGGAAAGCTGAATAACAAGATCTACTGCATTGGATCTGTACCTGCATCGTTTGAGACTGACAGTGATGCAATGGCTCCTGATGCACAGTATGAGACTGAGAGTGATGCAATACCTCCTGATGCCAGTTTGCATGTGTTTGAAGGCCAGGACACTACCCACTGTGTACAGGTTATTCCACTGCCTTCAGTGAAAGAGCTAGGTGGGATGGCCACCTGCAAACGGTCAAACTCTATATACGTTTGGCAGACTTACCCTTCTAATGAATGGCGGTCTGGTCCTTCTGTCTGGCATCTTGTGCCGGATGGGAACGGTGGTTTTGAAGTGCTGCACTGGCCAACTTACCCTCCCTCGTGCGACTTTTTAGACTGCTCCACAATAAGGGAAATTACTGTTGAGAATTTATCTGTTCTTGATGACGGGAACCTTGTGGCTTTGAGACGCGTGTATCACAAGGATGATGAGGGTGACGTGGCTTATGAGGATGACGTGCTTTACGAGGGTGACAACTTTTTGAGTGTACACAAACCTGACGGACTGGTCATTCGAAATGTAAAATTGGGTCATGTGGGTCTATCAAACATCGCAGTGAAATCGGATGGAAATTTTGTCTACGCCCAAGAAATTTGCGACGACATTGGACGTGTGTGCGTTATCCGAGAGATAGACCAAGATGGAAAAGAAATCTTCAGTTTCCATTGGTTGCACGGGTGCACGTTTGGCAGTCAATGCAAGCAACTATTTGTGGATGCCCACGATCGAGTGATATTACACGATGGCTACCACAGTCTCGTTTTTCTAGATTCTGAACTGAATATCCTGAAAGAAGTTGACACTCTTGAAAACGTGACTTGCAATTTTAACCAAAATGCGCTGTTGCATGCAGTGTTTGACAAAGAGACAAATGAAATGATCGTCATGTATTTTGCAGGAGTAGTTCTCTTCCTAAAGCTGTCATTGTAGCACATGTTTATAACCCGCAATATCCTAATTTTAACTTTCATCATCCAACGACTGTTCGTATAATTTTGCAAGGTTTCATATGCACGGTATTTTGGAGTTGGATTCCTTTGCTTTTCAGACGTTTAATTGTGAATTCTAAGCACAGGCTCGTTATACAACTGTAACAGTTTTCACCTGCACTCCAGTTTATGTATTATATTTTCGAGCACAACAATTAATACTCGTCTTTTTAATAGGTCGGCATTCACTGTCAGTTGGGGACTCATTCTATTAGCAACTGAGCAACTCGCTCAACTGTCTTTACTTCCAAAATCACCTGTGGTTGATCTTCAGCCACTACTGTTCAAGCACAAATCAATTTTGTCATATTAAGTTAAATATATTTAATTTGATGTACTCTCATCCGTGCCATCTGTAGTCTGTTCTTGTCGAGCATAGAATGACCAAATAACTAAAATAAGAGCTATGAAAACATACAGTAAATTATGCTTTGGTGGTCATGGTAGTTGAATGGATAGAATGCTCAGCCGACAAAATGGAGTACAGGTTCGAGCCTCCGCCAAGGCGGTTATCGTGTAGGAACTTTGAGCCAGTCCTTCACGCAGAATGGCACAGTGCCATCGATGTTCTGTTATATATGGCCGTGTGTGTTGGAAAGAAGGGCAACATCAAATACAGCTGTGTTTTGCATTAGAACACTTCTTCATGAGGAAGCCATTTCTTAAACACTTTGTTTCCAAATCGGTTGGTCTTTATAGAGAGCCAACATCATGTCGATGGCAGAGGCTGCACACAGTCTTTATAGAGAGCCAACATCATGTCGATGGCAGAGGCTGTACACAGTAGGGTCCACCCCTCAAACACTCTGCCCCAAATAAACACCTATCCACTGTGGAAGGGAATTGCGTTGGCTGGGCTCCACTGGGAACTTTTCTAGTTATTGTGTATTAATTTGCTAAATCATAAAAGCCCAGTCCTTAACGATATTTGACATAATAGTTTGCTCTTGAGGTGGTTTTATAAATGTTCAATTACGTGTACATGTGGTTTTATAAATGTTCAATCACATGTACAAAAATTCATCAAACCTCGTAATGCACATGAATTCTGAAAACCTAACTCTCACAGTTCATTGTCTCTGCATCACATATTTGATAATTTTATATATTGTCAAGGCAAGACCTATAAAAGAACATAAAAGTCTAAGACATGGTTTCATTGGTGCAAAAAAGCTGACGTTGTAGACCACGTGTACAACACTGTACATCTTAATCACACACGATATCCTAATTTGTGTTTGCTTGCATCAACCACTGTTCATAGAATTTTGCACGGTTTCATCAGTATGGTATAATGTTGTTTTATCTTATGTGTTTTATCCTCCGTTTCTTACGGACTGATCTTCTGGATATTGACCTGATTATGGCTTCGTGTTCCATCGGTTGATGCCTTGTGCATTAGATACCGGCACAGTAGAAGTTAATAATTACATTGTCACAGGTCTGAGAGTTACCTGCTCCTGATCTGAAGTCAATTATATCAGATTTTGTCATTCTTCAGACATTAAATTGTGCATTCTAATCAGACTCGGTTTGTGACTTATAGTTTTTAACGTACAACTGCATAATTATGTTCACGAGTTGTCAAAGAGAACAGCTAACACGTGTTGGCATTCATTGTCAGTTGGGTCAACAAGGAAGTCCTCCAAATACCAATTGAAGAGCCTATTCAACAACCAACTGAGCAGCTCGGAAGAAGAAGAGCAATCCTGTAAGATAGCCCTGATGCAACCATGGGTATGAAGTGTTAGCGACTTCATTTTCTTAGCCTCGACATATAAGGGTGGCTGGCTAGTCCTTTCCCTTGCCGTCTCATCTTTGCACCATCGGTGTACAGTCAGCATATTCATTGTAGCTGAGTTGGCTGTGGGGCACAAGTGGGGCAGAAAACTCTAACCAAATTTCTGCCCTGGTAGAGATTTGAAGCCCTGATAGTCCAGCATGCTAACCATTACACTAGAGATCACCCCAACAACCAACTTAAGGGTACACTTCACGATTAGTTTAAAAGGGCCTACTAAACAACATGCTAACATAAAAAATGAAAATCTGTAAAGCGCAACTTCAAGGAAACTCATCGGTAGAGCTCCTGACTTGACAGAGAACCCTCGTTCAAACAGTACATTTTAAGCCCTTGCAGAACAGAGGAGATTGGCAGACTAGCTGAGTGCTAGTTTTATGAAGGAACTTGTTATAGCTGACTCAAAAGCCGACGAAAGTGCATCTGTGTAGATGCTTTCACTGTTTTACTATAGCAACCCTCAAAAACCCTGCTCCAATCAAATGCCGGTCAATTGTTGACGGGAATGCAATGGGCTCCATGTGTATGTGTGGGAACACTTCTAGTTCTCTGTGCATTGTTTTGCTAAAAGGATATCTAGCATTGTATATGCAACTATCGAGAGTACTTCCGATTAGTTTGCTCTTTGAAATGGCACTATATACAGTAAATGTTAAGTTAGAATTACAATAATACTGCATTGTATATGCAACTATCGAGAGTACCTCCGATTAGTTTGCTCTTTGAAATGGCACTATATACAGTAAATGTTAAGTTACAATTACAGTACTCCTAACCAACTTGTAATGTACATGGATTCTGAAAACCCTAACTCACAGTTCATTGTCTCTGGGTCACATATTTGATAAGGGGTCAACCACAAAGGACGTCCACAGTGGTAGGGACCATTCAAATGCGGACAAGGGGAAGGGTGGTTATGACCATTTCAGACTTCCGCATCTAAATTCCTTGTTTAAACCTTCCCCAAGAGATGAAAAGGTCAGTGAGGTGATTGCCTAAAACCTCATGCCATGCACTAGAACTGTAATACACTCTGGGCTTCAAAACACAGCAATAACATGGTTGTTGAAATACTGAGTTTCTTCTTGATTGCCTCGGAGAGGGAGGACGATTTGATCTGACAGGCTAATATTTCATCTTTCAAGACAGAGGGGGATGTTAATTGGAAGAGCTATGTAATTATTGGTTTTTTCCTTCATTGTCTTTTGTGTGCGGATGTCGTCAAAAAAGAGGGGGAAGGTTAGGTCACATGCGGACAAAGGGGAGGGAGGGGTCCGAAGTAGGTCATATTTAGTGGACGTCCTTTATGGATGACCCCTAACTTTATATTTTGCCAAAGCAAAACCTGTAAGTCTTTCTTACACATGGTTTCATTGGTGCAGCTGAGAGGTCAAACGGTACAAAAGAATTGTTTACACGGAAGTTGTTCATAAAAATTTCCTCAAACATCCATAAATATTGCAAAGAAATGATCTTGTTGAACAGTACTTGTAGTTCCTTTGGCAGCTACTTGACCCGACCTAGTTACATGACCCTGAATTGCTACTTAACCCAACATTATTACGCAGTAGCCAAGTCGTTAGACCTGGCCTGCCAACTACTGTAATGGAAGCTCTTAATAGTCCGAGTCACAGAAGAGATAAACTATTCAAAGCGGTGGTGCAAAACAAGTCGGCCCATTCCATGTAAACAAAGTCTGAAGAGTAGCAGAATCAGACAAAATCAGTTCCTCCGAGCCACAGACCTGAAAAACAAACGAAACTTTGATGAAATCTAGAGAAGAGCGGTCCCTTATGCAAGCCTGAAAGACAGCCATGTATATGAATTACTAGCGACTTCATTTTCTCAGCCTCGGTATACAAGAACAGGTCACCAGTCATTGACCTCAGTGTCTCGTCTTCTCACGGTCAGTGTACTCATCATAGGTGGAGCAGAAATCTCGACAAAATCCCTGGCGGGATTTGAACCCCTGATCACTCGGCTGACACCCCAGCATGCTAACCACTAGACTATTACACACACCGGTGAATATGACAATAACGAAAACTTGGGGTCCTTCCAAAGAAGGCAGTCGGGAAGGTCACACTAATGTGAACAAGGAAAGGGAGCTATGCTAAATCTGGTAATAAGAGTTATTTCAGTACAGATTATTTATCACTAAGCCATAACCACCAACTTCAGATGGACATCAGAGATGTAATGCCATCGGTTGATGCCTATGCAGTACACACCAGTGCCACAGAAATTGCTAATTAATAATAAAACTACTTTCTTGTCCTTTCTCAGACTCCATTTCACCAGCAGTGGAGGACCATTCCACTCGCTCACAGTCTGTCAGATCTGGAGCTATATAAATGTACACACTGATTACGATTACTACTTCTAAGATTACAGTAATGGCGCTATAGAAGTCCCCAGATTAGATTAGAGTACGGTACCTCTCGGTGAGCTGATCTTCTTTGGCCTGTCCTTTGGACTTGGCCCCCTGCAGAGCTGGATTTTCTGGATTCCAAGTAAACCAGCCTGTTGCTGATTTCCAGGTCGTTTTCCACAGCCACTTGGTGTACGAGCGCTTCCACCTGGTCCTGTGGGGTCGAAAAGGTCATCGCCCCTTTGAGGGCATCATCCAGCATCTATAAACATAATATCAGGTAACGTAAGCATAAATTTACACAGTACCTTCAAAAGACTTCCAATTAACTAAATCTGTCATTCATATAATTCCCATAATCATAATTATTCAAACAATTACTTGCCTAATTCTTCATTAGTCATGAACTTAATTCCCATGATTCACTTAATCGTTCAGCTAATCACATCAACTATAAATTTTATTCACTTAATCCCCAAGATCGACTTACTGATCATTTAATTCATAATTAACTTAATGCCAATAATTCACTTAATCACTTAATTTGATTATGGTTCGGTTTTGGTTGACATCAATTGGTGGAATCCCTGTGCATTAAAAAACTGGTGCTATAGAAGTTTATAATTGAAAATAACAATCATTTAGCTAACTAGAAAATGAATGCACCATAACTTCGGGTCAAGCAATGTAATGTAATTTTGTAATTTAATTTGTAAAGTAATTAGTAGTAAGATGGGAGTGTAATATCGTATGATCCTTACTCCTTGTCCAAGTCTTCAAACTGTTGCTCAGACTTCTCCATCACCTACTATACCTAAAGACCAACAGCAAGAAAACAAAACCAAGTAAAACAGCTTCACTGAAGAAGCCCACAGATCATGATTTTGTTTACGATTATGATCCTTGTGAGGTATACCACTGAGAAAAGAAGCTGCATAAATTTTCAGTACTCTTGATTGCTAGTGCAAGCCAGACACACACACTTTACTAACAACAATGGATGTACAATGGCAGTATGAGAAACTAACAAGGAAATATTCAAGACAACAGTTTACAATTCAAAATTTAATGTACAGTTTGAGATAATCCTACATGTAATAGAAGACATTTTTTATTGTACAGTGCAATCATTTGTAATTGTGGATTTAACTGCAATAAATTAGAAAATGGAAAAGTATCCAACCTGCTCGAGATCCATGGACACCAATTGTCCAAAGCTTTGTGATGCCCTTCATTTTCTTGGCAACCTTAAAGAAAAAGTAGTTTTCGTATTTATTCACTCATTCGTTCTGGAAATTCATATAGCACCTCTTCAAGAGACCTACTCAGAGGCGGTTCCAGCCAAGGCTAAAGAGGGAGGACTTGAGGAGTCAGAAGAAAGCAGGCGGCTTTTTCCAGGGGAAGCAGCGTAAGGAGATCAGAAGCCCGTTCCAGGTACATGGGTCAACAACTGAGAAGGCTCTGCATTGTCTCACTGCAGAGCAGGCCCAGTCGCAGAGCTCTGCGAGAGCCCGGGGGTGCACCAAAGAGGGCGGGGACCCAGTGGGACCTGGGGAACAAGTAATAACACAGTTAGTGTGACTAGTAAGAAAAAATGATAGCCAGTGTAACGGTTTGCCAACTAGTCAAAAGGAAACAGAGAGACACTGGAGAAGAATAGCATGGTCGACAGAGTCGAATGCCGAGCTAACTTCAAAGAGAGCTAGAAGCGTAATCTGACCAGTAACAATAATTATAAGTAATAATAATTATCTCCAAAATACCTATATTTACACCTTGAAACAGATTGCAAAGTAATAGGTCTGTTAAACACAATGACAGTGACTCAAAACCTTTGACCCCAATATGGCATCCTAAATTAAAATATAACTGACTTTAACTCACGTCCTTCATAGTCAAGGCAGACTGAACTTTGGCCGAAACTGCATCCATGTGATGCGCATAAGTATAAAGTTGAGTCTCTCGTTCTTGCGGACGGCATACTCGGCCTACGCTCTAGCGGTATCGACATTCTTCGATTGGATTACCTGAAATAATCAAATGTTCCTTATTATCAGTACTTCACACTGCAGACTCCACTGGACAACACTTCTGACATGACCAGCACTCGTGAATACGTTGGTACCCAGTGCTTAGCTTCTGAGTAGCACTTTAGATGTTTAGAGTTTATGATTACACCAAGTTTAATGAAAAAGTTATACCCTACTGCTTCACGCCGAAATAAGGGATATTCCTAGTTACTTCATGTTAAAATAAATGAAAATAAAAATACTTCAAATCAAAAATAATGTAAATATTTGTTAATTATTACTTTGCACGAAAAGTAATGGAAATATCCATATTTCTAAGATGACAAAGGAAATGAATGTTATTATCGATGTGCCTCATCCAAAATATCCTTCAACCTCTTGACACATACCTCCAACAATCAATTTGATAGAAATGTTTAACAGAAGAGTACCACTTATCAAACCTTACATTTATTTACCTAACCCAGTGCTTAGCAACTTCACATACCTAACCTTATCTTCACTTACCTAATCTTACCGTCACTTATCTAACCTTACCTTCACATACCTTGCCTTACCTTCACTTACCTAACCTTATCTTCACTTACCTAATCTTACTGTCACTTATCTAACCTTACCTTCACATACCTTGCCTTACCTTCACTTACCTAACCTTATCTTCACTTACCTAATCTTACTGTCACTTATCTAACCTTACCTTCACATACCTTGCCTTACCTTCACTTACCTAACCTTATCTTCACTTACCTAATCTTACTGTCACTTATCTAACCTTACCTTCACATACCTTGCCTCACCTTCACTTACCTAACCTTATCTTCACTTACCTAATCTTACTGTCACTTATCTAACCTTACCTTCACATACCTTGCCTTACCTTCACTTACCTAACCTTATCTTCACTTACCTAATCTTACTGTCACTTATCTAACCTTACCTTCACATACCTTGCCTTACCTTCACTTACCTAACCTTATCTTCACTTACCTAATCTTACTGTCACTTATCTAACCTTACCTTCACATACCTTGCCTTACCTTCACTTACCTAACCTTATCTTCACTTACCTAATCTTACTGTCACTTATCTAACCTTACCTTCACATACCTTGCCTTACCTTCACTTACCTAACCTTATCTTCACTTACCTAATCTTACTGTCACTTATCTAACCTTACCTTCACATACCTTGCCTTACCTTCACATAGCTAACCTTACCTTCCCTTACTTAACACAACCTCATGTCTTCATTTCTCTTTGAGCTGCACTTTCATTTTCAGTTTATATGCAGTTTCAATTTCCAACAACAGAGATTTCTTTCTGTTTACCTTTATCACTTTGCCTTCCAGGACCTTTTGATCCTTCGATCTCAGCCTTCTTTGCAAGTCGCTCCAATTTCAAACTAGCAACCTAGCAACACAATGAACACAGAAATAAACACAGCACCATAATATAATTAGATCACGATTAACTAACTTCAGGCATAACAAGTGCCTTCCTCTGAAATGTAAATGCAGGCTGCCTTGTTCGTTCCGGTGATAATCGATGATGATGATGATGATGATGATGATGATGATGATGATGATGATGATGATGATGGTTGTGTGGTGGCGCAGGAATAGAATCAGGATAGGATAGCTTGTTTTCTCTGCTGATCAGTGCGTCGTCTCATATCAATCTGTTGTACTTGTAAATGTTGACATGTTATCTTATTTAATAATTACCTTCCATTTAGTTTTATTTTAACACTTGGGTAAGAAACTAGAATTTGAACGTTTAGTTATTTGGATGTAAATCACCGTCACTAACCCGAACGCGATTATAAACCATAGGAAGATGACACTAAATGTTTATCAATCTATGCTGTCTATACCTAAGTAAGTAAGTAGACTATGTCACAAACCATCGACTTATATTATTATACTAATAAAGGTCGATGTCACAAACACGACGCCCACACATAATTCGTGAATATAGTCAATGTAACTTTCCAAAAGCTCACGATATAAAGTTGAGTTGTGACAAGCAGACCAGGTCAATTTCTTGTGATATATCAAATCAAATCCGTAAGAACGAGGTTTCTGAGTCAGTTTAAGTGGAAGGTCACATTTCAGAGTCCGAGGGAAAATTTAAGAAGGAGTAGGCCCTACGTAGGCCTAGACATTGTCATCGTAAACTCCAACTTGGTAAAGCGCTACTCTAGGCCTGGTTAAGTGAAGGGCACCAGCTTATTCCCGAGCTTTGGGGGTAAAACAAGATTTAGCCTAAGCGACAATTTACAAGACTGAAGTAATTGTAAATAGGCATAGTAGGCCTAATCGTGATCTCGAGATTTCTAAATTGTCCAATAAAAATATTGTGGCTAAAATGCATGAAACTTCAAGTCAAAATTCGATCAGCTGGAATTATATAAACTACAGGGTATACCAATAATGGCTCTTCATTTAAAAGCGAATAACTTTATTACAATCGGCCTTGCTATTTTCAGTCTTTCAGTTTCACTTCCTGCAAAAGTTCGTACCGAAAGACTGACCTTCAGATCTCACCTAATAAACTCAACTTTTCCTGGACTGTAGTCAGGGCTGTAGTGGTAAAACAAATTAGAGGTGAGTAAACGCTACAGTATTTTGTGAGTATACAGAGTACAGGCTACAGTATTTTGATATAAATAAATATAAATATTTTGTAAGGTGAGTAAATAGGCCTACTATACATGTACGGTCTGTAGAGGTGAGTACACGCTGTATACCCACGTATGCCCTCGACTACAGCCCTGACTGTAGTTTCTCCGTCGGATATGTTTCCGTGTCTTCTCGGACTCACTTGTTGGCTTTCGACCTGACTTAATATAGGGCCTAAAGGCGGTATAATAATTTGCCTTGAATTTGGCTTGCACCACGATTTTTCATAGTAGCGACATCTACTAGCATTATGTCGACATTGGCGCTGTAGAAGTTCTTAGATTAGTTTAGATCAGATCACTCATAGGCGTAAACTCTGGGGGGGGGGGGGTGGAGCCGGGGCACGTGCCCCCCAAATAATTGAGATAGACTGTACCTTCAATGCAACAAGTGTAGAAAAAATAGCCAAATCTCCCCTCCCTCTGTAGCGATCATATTATATATAATTGTGCTTTAGCGTTCGTGCCAGGAATTGAAGATAAACATTCACATCACATCTAATATACAATCCATTCAATGAACAACAATCGTTTCTTTAGATTTGATGCAATATATGTATATTAAAATAAGACAATTATTTCCATTTTACAAGCAAATAAACCTTATCTACTTAAAGCGGCGTATTTAACTTAAGGATTAGTTTTATTATATTCCTTATCTGAGCCGTCGTAGAGTAAATTGTCAGACCATCTCCATAGATCGCTGTGAGATCGTATCTTGCATTGTCCCAACCATGTCCATTTCTAGGATGTAGATAGGTAGATTTTCTTTGTAGTATCGAAGTGTTTGAATCGCATAAATCCCTTCAACTATCGTAGGCGATGACGATTCAGAAAATACTGTACGAAAGTCAGTTTATTCTACTTGACCTTTGGCAGTCAAACAGTAATCGTAACAGTTCGATCGTTTCTTAGAACTCAACTTCAATCGAAATAACTTACAGCAAAACGAGCGCTGCAAGTGTTACTTCTGTGGCTTACTGGTGAGCACACAGATTCGATTAATTATTCGTTATTTAACTAACGAATCTACATTCAATTCAAACATCAACCGTGAACAAATCACGACGGTCGCCATAACTGTTTCGTCCCTCATCGAACACTGCCCCACAACATTTCATTGGTTCACTTCTCCGGTCGCTATGGTAACGCATACGTGGTATCTCCTTCCACGTCATCATATCAACATCGGCTCAACGGCTGCTTATTTAAACTGGGTTTTATTTATATAGCACCGCTTTTCTTTTAGATAAACGCCGCTTACATTAGCTATCTTATACTAAACTTTAATTTAATTATTGAATTAAATAACAAGTCATTTGATAAGAAATAGTATTCGCTACACCCCAGTATTTTGGACAAGTTTACACCAGTGAGATCACTAGTTTAATTATGACCTAGCTCGAGCATTACGCCGACTACTCAATGACGTCATTTATACTTTATATCAAATTCGCAAAATCATGCTTAAAATAATGCCTACATGTATATACACAAAGACGCTGGTATTAATTTTTTTAATTGGTCTACTGTAAGATCAATGTAGGCCTAAGTCCATTTTCAGTCTGCAAGACAGGTTTCAAAATTTGGACCAACTTGCATTGGTCATTTTCAGATTGACTATAATTAGAATAATTATTATAGCGTGTTATAGGTGTAAATAAAAACGTCAAAGAATTTTAGTTTTTTGCTAGCAACTTTTCAGTTGCTTCAACCACAGTATAAATAGTTACACAGTACTACTCCCGGCCGATGCAGCAGTCAGGATGTGTGACCGACCGCCATTTTGAAACTGGGACGCTTACACGCCGATTCACCGGAATCCATCACATCCAATATTTTTAAACGTTACAACAACATTGAGGACTAGCCTACACGCCGATACACCGGAATCCATCACATAAAATATTTTTAAACGTCACAACAACATCGAGGACTTCATTAAAATTAACAATATTATTTTTAACGTTTATGTCAGCTTGAATCTATAATTCAAAAGCCCACTTTCAAAATGGCGCCACCAGAAAAACTAGTCAACAGGCAGCAATGGAAGTTGACGTACTGTGTAATTATTTATACTGTGCTTCAACTGTAGCCTACGCTCGCGGTCATTAGGCCTATATCTTTCTAATCAATAATAAATAGGAATGCTTAAAATATGATATGTTAAAATAAAAATGCCTATTAATTTTATGTCGTTGTTTAAGAATATTATACTGACTTTATGTATTGCAAGCTCAACTAAGTGGATTTAGATTAAATTTGGACAAACCCTGCCTCATTAAACTAATGTCTGTAAATAGCAAACTGAGAATATACATGTATAAATTACGTCATTTGTTTCCTAAGGTTGCCTAGGGGACGTGATGGAAAACTCTCGTCCTGATAGGCCTATCGTTTTATCCAATCACGTTATAGCTGCTATCCAAGGAATACCATATAAGCTGCAGGAAATTCGAGTTGAGACCTAACGCTACCAGGGCGCATGGGCTACATTTCAATTAAATTATATTCTGTTTAAGGTTATAATTATAGTATAGGGGCCTAGGGCTATAGTCAGTTTACCCTAATCGATTTACATCATTTATTCGCAAAGCTCTGTTATTGTTATTATTGGAGCTTAATTTATTGGGTGCAGCGTGGAGAGGAGGTTCCGCAGACAGATAGTGTCTGAGGCCTATACTTAATCAACTGTAGCAGTTAATTAATTGTAGGAGCGTGAGATATAAGTTGCATGTGAATCAAAGTGTAAGGGTTCCTTTAAAGTTCCCTTCACGCATATGCAACACACTGGGACGCCCTCTGCGATGTCACCTTAGAGCAATTGATATGTCATTCCAATATCTTTATGACTGGGAATTTCTCCTTGTTTCTTTTCTTTGATCGTGTCTTCTTTTACATATACACTAAGAACCAATATTTGGGATTCATGCATATGCTGTGAGATAAATATATGTCGGGTTGATCCAGAGGTGTTTTAATATCGTCTGACCACCTCCGGCTCAAACCAAGGAAAACCCAGTTCTTCTGGTCTGCATAGAAAAAATGTGCATAAAAAAATTAAAATAGCCTTACTGATGATCAAGGACATTACCTAAATACTTAAGTGTTTCTTCGCATTGAAAATCATGTTGGGACTTTTCTAATAATTATAATAATCAAAAGATTTTATTTTATGAAATATTTTGCAAAATCCTTGCGCCCCCTCCGGACGCCCATGTTCATAATACGACGATTCTCATAGGCGTACCTTGTTGCAAAATGCAAGAAACTACCGGTACTTCGATCAAGCGTCAGACCGGTCAGTAGGCCTACTACGCCTACATCCTGCCTTCGAGTCGTTTCCATTCGTATTTCGTAATAACATATTATCTAATTGCTGTTGTGTCATTGACTGATGCGGTGTGGGCATTCCTGTTGTAGATGAGGACTATAAAAAATTCTTTATTACCACAAAATTTTCAAATTGATTAAATTATTTTATTAGCATTAAGCGTCTAATTAAAAATATATGAGTTTTGTTAGCCTTACATTTTTACCTTTCACGCTAAATTTATTCTGCAGAAATCTTACAAAGGCTTGGAATTTAGCATCACTCTTTGAGCTCTAATCAATTATGAGCGTGGCTTGCGTACAGGTAACGATCGAGTCAGTGTGTTATGGACGTATGGTGGAGGATGTCGCGCGTGCACAGTTACGAAGATGTTGAAAGTTGTCGGTGACTAAAGGTGATGGAGTTGACGGACGCTTGGTGAACGGTGTTGAGTGTGAGCTTCCAGTGTTTGTTAGATTCGAGTGTCTGAAGATACATGTTAAAACGACTGTGAAGTTCTAGCGTTGGATAAATTGTCGACTTAACAATGTCTTGAAACATTTTGCGACTGTGCGTCTTGTTTCATTTGTGCTATAAGCTTACGCCACAGAATTGGTTCATTGAGTTGGTTACCGATATCCGGACTGATCTTCTCGATATTGACCTGATTATACGGAATGGTTTTGGTGTGCCATCGACTGATGCTTTGTGTACTAGATACCGGCGCAATAGAAGTTATTAACTACAATTACAATATTATTGGTTGCAAGTGCGAGGCCCAATCGTGCGGCAGCTTCAGGGTAAGTCGCGTGACATAATTGAAAGTAAAAAGAATGGGAAACATATTTAATATTAAACTAAACACTGAATACCGTTCATTATTACACTGACTTTAATTATGTAAATTAGTTAGCCTTGAATAAAATAAACATTATGTATGGCTCCGTTTTCAGAATGAAGAATTACAATAAATGTAGGGCCTACGGCTTTAGCGTAAATAGTCCGATTAACTTATAAAAAGTCTAAAGACTACATTCAAATAAAAAGTTATCTAATAACAAAGTTAAAATCACTTGGAAATATATGATTGGTGATCGTCTTATGCGCTTCCGAACGATGTTGAAATTGTTAAATTGATGACATTGTAGCCTTTTGCTTTTATTTTAGCGCTCGTGAATAGGCTGGTGCCCTGCGTTTGGCCTTCGAGTGGCGCTTTAGAAGTTTGGAGATTACGATTACGATGACATTGTAGCCTTTATATGTCCGTTACATTGCTTCTTTAATCTTAAAAAATTTCCATATGAATTTGCTTAATGCAGAGCGTGAAGACAAGTGGTTCTAACTCTGCTTTACTCGATTAACCATATAACATAGAGTTTGTAACTAAATTCTCGCTCTTGTTTACGTTGATGAATTTCTTCGTCGTCAATCGTGAACCTCACTTTCTTGGAACGTGGTCCTCTGCCGCCTGTTCCTTGCTCAGCACTTCTGTTTGCAGATTTGTCGAAACGACTTCACCTGGATGCTCGGCGTTAGGCGACTTGGAAGTTTCCATTGGAACAGCGTAATCATCTCCTTGTGCAGTTAATATGATTGGATGAGAATCGGACCCACCTGAGGTGTTAACTGGCGAAGTAACTGCATGGCCCTTTGCATCTGGTATGGCATCTAATGGTTCAATCTTAATTGGATCAGTTGTATTGGCGCGTTTCTTATCGGGTTTTATGAATTCCAAAGAAGCGTAGACAATTCCTGGCTGTTGATTTTTTGCTCCATCTTCCGATTGGTCGAGTGTTGATGACAATTGAACCTCCGCGTAAGCACCTATAATCTCGTCTGATATCTTTGCCGGAGCGTTGGCATCTTCACTGACTGACTCATGGACAGGTGCGTTGGTTATCCTGCTATCTAATTCATCACGGCCATTGAACTCCGAGCGACCAGTTGCTCTGAAATTGTAAACCACAGCGGTCGCATATAGAAAGAGACATAGTACGATAAATAACTAATGAATGTAATCTAAAAAGCAGAGGCTATTTACTTAATTTAACAAGCTTCACAGATATAATATTTATATTTATGAATTTTGTGTTATAATTAGTCATTAGCTACAGCGCCAAACGTTTTCATAGACATTGGATAAAGTTAGTTTTAATTGTCTATAGCTGCATAAAGTCATTCAAGCACAATTGTTCAGCTCCGTCGATTTATACTTTACTCAATAATTAGAGAAATAACAATAGTAACGTGTTTCTCTGAGCTAGCCAATGGAGAATTTGTCTTTCTGTTCGGACTTCATTCGTCTTTGGATAAACTTGCGTTGCTATCGCCGTCTAACATCAGAAGGCGACTTCGTGAGGTACTCTGAAGGCCTTGTCTGTTTACAGTGCACCACAACATCATATACCTGAGTTATATCATGGGCACATTTTCTCACCAAATGTCTTTACGCTCTGTACATTCTTGAGCATGAAAGTGATTAGTTTCTATCGACTGATCTTACTTCACAGATCTTTTTCTGATTCTCGGCGCACAGACGATGCAGACGATGACGCAGATGATTATTAGTACCGGTATTCCAGTACCGATAATTACATACACTAAAATATGAAACGTTATACCGATTAGGCCTACATTCAACAAGTGCAAATCTTCAAATCTCTATCTAATCTATTAACACAAACAACTTAATATAGGCTACCTTTAGCAGGCAAATCTACAGAGAGGTTCTTCCTGATGAAAAACTTTAACACAGAAATCTGATTAACTTCATTGTTCTAGAAGGAGGTATTGTGTCGTCGCGCCTGGGTTCTACGGACTGATCACCTGGACATTGGCCTGAATTTGGCTTGGTTTTGGTGTTCCAGCGGTTGATGGCTTGTGCATTAGACACTAGCGCAGTGGAAGTTACTAATTACAATTACGAGCACCGTGATAGTTTTTTTAAAGTGAGTTGAAAAGTCGTGACTCATTTTACGGATGCGACTAGCCTTCTACCTTTATTCTATGTCAGTTATGCTGATTGTATCCTAAAGGTTTACTCATCTACATTTAGAGAAGACAGATGCTTACAAAGTAATAATTCGAATGTAGTAATGAGAAGTAGTAATTCGAATAGAATGAAAAGCCGGATTAGAAAACATTCTTTGATTTCAGTTTCCATATATAATTTGGACCTATTAAGGCAAATAAGACGAGACCAAGAAGTCAAAAATCAACTGAATCGTCTAGAAAGTGTCAGAAACACTTGACAACTAAAAACCTTACTTAAATAATCCGATATAGGCCCCTCTGATCCATTAGTTGTACTTTCTTTCGAAACAGCTGAAACAAAAGAGTTCGATACTCTTACGAAACATGAAGTGAGATTTCATCAGCAATTAGACAATATTAGTTACCAGGCTTTAATTACCAGCGCTGCTTTGGTAGCCAGGGCCTTGCGAGCAATGATTTCCGCTTCTCGAGAGTTTAGTTCAGGTCTATTGGGCGCCACACATGGTCAAGAAGGGTGGAATCGCACTTGGACACGGTGAACATATTATTGCACATGGTTATGAGAGGAACCCAGAATCGAGAAGGTTGCCTGCAAGCCATGGAAATGGCAAAGCTCCGGATAGGAGCACGCAACAGGTGATGATGAGGCTTTAACCAGGACGATGATAATTATTATTCTACAGAGGATAATTGATGAAGCTGGCTAACTTACAGGTAAAAGATTTAACTTCATGAGCAATTGAGAGTTGGAAAATTAAGTAGGCCTACTTATTTCTTTCCGACACAACTATCTGTAGTTCAATGCATCCAATTATCTTACATTTACCTTCGGATGCATCAATGGAAACATATGAAAAATGAAGTGAACCCATATCAGCAATTAGACAGTGCTTCCATGCTTTAACTGGAAGCTCTTCGAAAGGGACAAAGATTGACCAGGGCCTTGCGAGCAATGATTTCAGTCCCCAATGGCTTGGATGAGGTCTGTTGGACGCCATAACCACAAATACAGTAGAAAAGAACGGTGAAAGCTAATTTGCGCACATTGAACTTAGATGATCAACTGAAGCGGTTGTTAATAATTGTTAAAGCTGATTAACTTACAAGTAGACGACCCTACGTCACTCGGCGTAGTAACTCCGGACTTCTCAGTAGTCAAAGTAGGTGTCACGCCTTGAGCTAAAATAAATATGAGTAGCATGGCTAACCTTGATTAAATCGAAATAGGTCAAAGGTAAGCGAGAGTCCCGCGATGTACTGGTACCCATAGGCGTAATTTGTGGGGTACGAGGGGTACCGTACCCCTACTTTTGGACTGGGGTACCGTACCCCCACTTTTTGAACAATGTCAATCAATATTTAATTATTGTGCCTTCCCAGAGATTGTAGTCTCAGCCTTGCTTCATGTGTGCGAGAAATTGGTACCCCCCACTTTTAGACCAAAGTTACGCCTCTGCTAGTACCCATTACAAGAACCATCAGATTGTCTGCTCAAGAACCAAACCGTTCTCTATTCGCTCTTCATAGAGGATATGGGTGACATATTTATTTTTAAAATGAGAGTAGATTATAGAGTTAAATTCAAGTTATTTAACCCAGCTTATTTAGTTCAAACGAAAACGAGAGTCTCCCAATGTACTGGTCCCCTTGACCAGAACCATGAGATTGTCTGCTCAACAACCAAACACAAGAAAACGAAAATCCCCCATTCGTCCTTCATAGTAGGTTTTACGCAGCTTATTAGCTTTCTGACAAAAATTCAATAAACTCTAAATCGCGAGCCTTATCATTACGGAAGAACAAGAGAGAAAACACACCCTGAAAGAGACGAATTTATGTTTGCAATAAGCAAATTTTTTGAGCCATGAAACATTTAGTGTACGCAGTTATCAAAATTTTATCACATACAATGATCAGGCTATAATATTTTACGGACGGACGCAGTAGCTTTAAGCACACTGTCGTAGATAAAGTGTTAACTAGACCGATGATCAATTTAAAAGGGGACTACTTGTTAGAGCTGGTTAACTTACAAGTAAACGACTCTACTTCTGTCTGGATACTTCCACCGGACTTCTCAGTAGTCAACGAAGGTGTCACGCCTTGAGCTAAAATAAATATTAATAACATGGCTAACCTTGATTAAATCTAAATAGGTCAAACGTAGCGAGAGTACCGCCATATACTATCGCGGGACGCTCGTTTCTTGTGACCCCATGACCAGAGCCATGAGGTTGCCTACTCAAGAACCAAGCAGAAGAAAACGAACCTCTTAACTTCTTCATAGAGGATATGGGTGCTATATGTATTTTTAAACTGAGAGTAGATGTTAGAGTGAAATTTAACTCAGCTTATTTACTTTCTGATACAACTCAATAAACTCTAAGTCGCGAGACTTATCATTGCAGAAGAACATTCGAGCTCAAAGCGCCTATAAGAGACGAAATTACATTTGCAATAAGAAAATTTCTGAATCGTTAAACATTGAGTGTACGTAGTTATCAGATTTTTATAAGCGCAGTCTTAAACACATACAATGATGAGGCTATAATAATTAAAGGCAGTCTTAAAAACCAGTTGATATGCGTATGGATTAAACTTCAAGGGCAATTGAAAATTGGAAATTTTGGACATACCTCTTGGCACATGACTATCTTTAATTCATTGCATCTCCAATTACCTCACATTTGCCTTTGGATGCATCAATGGAAACATACGCAAAATGAAGTGAGCTAATTTCAGCAAATAGACACTGCTTAACTTCCAGGCTTTAAATGCAAGCGATTCGATGGTTATCAAGACCACGCCAGGGCCTTGCAAGCAATGATTTCCGACTTTCCGAGAGGTTGAACGAAGTCTGTTGCACGCCCTCGACACACATGGACAAGAAAGATGGAATCTGATCTGCGCACTCTGGACTTAGAATTTGCAAACGGCCGTGAGACGTGCCCGGAATGGAGACTGATGGCTGCCTGCCGTGGAAACGGCAATGCTTCAGAGAGAAGCGCGCCACTGATGATGGATAAGAACGTGGACAAGAATGATGACGAGGCTTTAACTAGACCGATGATCAATTGTAAAAGTGTTCAATTATTCTGAAAGGTATTTTGTTTAGCTTACAAGTAAACGACTGTCCTTCCTTCTGGTTTTTTTCATCGGACGTCCCAGTAGTCAACGCACCTAAAATAAATTGTAGTAACGTAGCCGAAGTTGATTAAATCTAAATAGGTCAACCGTAAAGATAAGTCCTGTCATGCGCTGTTCTCATGACCAGGACCATCTGCTCAAGAACGAAACAGAAGAAAATCAGCACCTACACTTCGTTCCTCGTACAAAATATGGGTGCACTATTTTTTCATAAAATGGGGATATATATTAGAGTGAAATTTAACTCAGCTTATATACTTTATATACTCAATAAACTCTGGGTGCCGAGACTTAACACTGCAGAAGAACAAGAGAACTCAAAGTGCCTTAAAGAGATAATTGCATTTTTTTTACAATAAGACAATTTATGAATAATTAAACATTGAGTGATACGTAGTCAGTGGCGTCTGAACCCCCGCCTGGATTGAGAGAATATACCCCCACACTGACCGGCTTATATATATATATATATATATATAATTATATATATATATACACACACACATATATATATATATATATATATACACACACATATATATAATATGTATATAATTATATATAGATACATATGAGGCTCAGAGGTCACTCAGAACTGTAAATTAATTTATTATGTACCTCACCATCATGCATGGTCGGCAACAAACCAGAGTTTATGCCCAGAACGTTATACACCGCCCCACTTCACGCAACAGTGGGAGATCGTTCTACCAACTTCCCGCCCTTTGGAACTGTATGTAGGCTAGCTATTAAAATTTTTTAATCAATAGCAATGTAAATATGTTATTAAGCAGAGTTGCTGATAATTGTATGTAGTGTTTAAGGCTGCATAGTCCCCCTCTCCATCTTGCAATCCATTTTCTCGATTTTCTACTGCTAATTATAAAATCAAGCAACACAATATGTAAGTCAAGGAGTTGAATAATAGTGCATATAAAAGTAGACACAAGCTATCGTTGTAAATTAGGTTATAGTTACATGCACCATAATATGATTAAAATCGTATACATGTATTCATCAAAATTATATTTAAAAAATGTCGGACCTAACTTGACGCGGTTAATGTTTGTCGTATCAACACATCAGATAGACAAATCAAATACATTAATATACTGCGGATATTTGATGAAGGCTGTGATTTCCCACATTGCGTTGATACACAATCTCGAAATAATATGATGTCCCATCATTTAGACATTTATCCGCTATTTTCCCCTTGAAAATTGTTCTAATTATGTGGGATAATGTTTGAAATAGCTGTATTTGATATTTCCCTCGCTCCAAAGTTCAGAAGTGTACACACAACCAAACGACAGAACATTGATGGCCTTCAGGAGCTGAGAATCATATATGTGCTGAGTAGGCCCTATACCTACAGAGCCATAGACTCAATGGAGGCTCGAACCCGTATTGTATGCGTTACAAGTCAAGCGCTCTAACCTATCAACAACCGTGCCCACCAATAACGGTTAAGTTTGCTTTAGTACCATGCAGGTGCGTCTACACCATAGAAACCTTGGAGCAAATGCTCCATCCAAGAAACATGGGGAAAGATCTACCAGTGTGTGTGCCACCATTTTAGGGGGAAGCAACGGGGAGGGGGAAGAAGAGGGGGAAAAGGGACGTTGCTCCAATGACTTAGGGGGGATAGACGCCTCTGGTACCATATAATTTATATCTCTGTATGTATGTGTATGTGTATATATATATATATATATATATATATATATATATATATATGCATGTATTTATGTATACGTCATACACACATACATTTAAGGTCTGCCTACAGTCATATCAATCAGTCAATCGATCAATCAATTTCGTTTATTCTTAAAAGCAAGCTGACAAAATCGCAACTTGTAACAGCTAATTATCATAAATAATAGTTCCTAAGTAGTTAGGAAATTGTGACTTCAGGCATTATAAATTGTAATATAATTTGAGGTAAGCCTAGAATAGGAATTATAGGTTCATTGTTCAGTATATGTTTTTAAATAATACTCGATATAAGAAATTTCTATCATCTTTAACGGGGAGGAGGAAACCATGCGGTTTTGGTCTTAGCTCATACCGAGAACGGGAGCAGTAGCTCACATCGTCTTAAGTACCATTATTGCCTACAGTACTGAGTCTTAGCTACATTCACAAAGTCAAATGATTAGCAGTCGGACTTGCGACTCATCCGAATGTCCTTTTCACCTCGAGACAATGCTCTTGAGGAACTTCTATAGCGGCGAGTAAATGAGTATGCTGCCTTTTTGGCATTTTATCCATAACGGAATAATCTGGCATTTAGTCTGCAGTAACCAAGGAAATGTTACGATTGCAGTGAATATAAAATCTGTCGCAATACACTCATAAAAAGTCAGAGAACAGATTAAACAAATTTACATCAGAAACAATAAGAAACAGTTCAGACATTAAATACGTTGATGCTATCTTGGGATTTTGTGAGGTAAGTAAAGGCGCTGTACGAAGTGTTTGTGATTCATAGTCGTAGGCCTACATAAAAGCTGGTTTGCATTACGAATGACAGGGAGTGTAGAGTTTAAAGAATTGCAAAGTTGCTTCGATTCATTCCACATCATAAGCGCATTGCTGCCTTTGAAATAGCAAATGATTTCGCCGCTAACATTCACACACGGTTGATTAGCGGGAATGCTGCTGCCAGGTATAGGAAATTCTGTGACTCCTGCAAACAAAGAAAGCGTTCAAATCAAGTAACGGCCTTTTGATACAGTAGGGCTAAGCCCTACTATCTTAGACATGCTATTAAATGTCTAAACTTTATTTACCAACCCCCGAGAACTTGCCGAGAAGGACATACAGATCCATAGCGGTGGGTGACCCAGCCACTGATAAAGCACAGCGTCACGCTGATTGAAGCATGAAAAGGAAAATGAGTTCACCTCGAGTTTTCTTGCCTTCGATACAGTCTCGTTAAAAAAGTAAGTATATATAATACAGAATTCACCCCCTCCTCTCTACAACAACATGCACGAAACATCTGCTAGTCGAAATGGGCTACTCACCAAAGGCTATTACCAACAGAACGTATATTCCTATTGACCGGTAGCACGGGATCGAATACATTCTGGCAGTCCAAACAATATCCACGTATACTGCAGTATTTCCAGTTAAAAGGACTGATTTGGAATACGCAGCAATGCAAGTGACCACTTGAGGGACTTATAGGCAAGCTCACAGCAACACGAACGGTTTTCATGAATATCCGGGTTTGCAATTGTTTGCGATTTCAGCAGCAATATGACCGAAGTTAATATTACCGTTATCACAGCTTATTATTTGCTTGGCATGAGTGATTAATTAATGTGCATAATAATTATTGCTATGCCACCGTTTAAAATGAGAACGCTGGTTTTCTCAGATCGTTTTCACCAATAGTACACTGCGTAACCTCCTCCATCCTTCACCAGCAGTCCTTAGGGTACTACTGACTCAGCCTACTGCATGTTCTTTCTAACTCAAGTCACGTTAGCTGGAGCCCTGCGCTTACGTTTAGAGTAGCGCTCTAAAAATTTAGAGTTTACGATTACGATCGTATTCTATTTCTCTTATCATCGAGAGATCTACCATTTAAGATCTTTTAGGCTCCCATGCTTTTGAGAGACCTACTGAAAATGTCAGACCTATACAAACAGCCTAATGTTTTATTATTAATTAGAAACTTCTATAACTGCATGTTATATCACATGACGTATCAATCGATGGCGTACCAATGCCAAGCCGTAACGATGTCAATGCCCAAAAGACCAGTCTGCCGAGGAAAAGAGACAGGCGGTGGTGTATAAGCCTGCTGAAAAGAGTTAAAGGGCGGCTGCAAAAGGCTTATATCGATTTATGTGAGTTACATCAGGCAATACGACAACATGATCTATTTTGACAAATTAATGTCTAGTGCCTATGCCTGATGTCGTCAACTTACGACGCACTTTATAATAACTCTACATATGTTTAAGCAATGTCCAACTTTCTACTATATGAATTGTGACCACACAGTAAAGAAATATAAGCCAAAGATATAACTTAATAAGCTAATGAATGCTGTTTGGCTATTTAATTGCAAAATGTTATTTTAAAAACTTAGCATTTAAGACATGAATTTGAAGTTTCTGACGTTGAGATTAATCGGTTACTGAAGCTGATGGAGTAGATCGCCTCTTAGTGCTCGTTGTTAACTGTACTTGTAAAATTCAATGGTCTGCACGTGCACGTTAAACCGACTTTGAAGACGTATCATTTGTATAAATCGTTGATTTAACAATGTGTATAAAGATTTCCGACTGTGGGCCTTGTTTGATTTGAGCTGCGCCACAGATTTGGTTGGTTAAGGCCTGATCTTCTGCATATTGCATATTTACGGCTTGGTTTTGGTGTACCATCGGATGATGCCTCGAACATTAAACACGGGCGCAATAGAAGATACTAATTACAATTACAATTGGTTGCTAGTACGAGGTCCATCGTGTGGCAGCTTCAGAGAATGTGGTGTGACAGCAATTAATGTAAAACAATGTGAAATAGAGAATAACATGACATTAAACAATAGACAGAATACCGTTTATTACACAAACTTTTATTATGCGAAAGAACACTCTGAATTATTTAGACTTGAATAAAATGAAAATAATGTAGCCTATGGCCCGGTTTTCAGACTGAAGAATTAAAATAAATGTAAGGCTTTAGCATATATAGTCCGATTAATTGATACACACAACTTTATAGACTTCATATGTAAATAAAAATTTTAAATAATAAATTTTAAGTCATTTTAAAATGCACGACGGTTATATTATGCACTTGCCATTGATGTAAAGTTATTAATTTCACCTAACTTTATGACGTTGTACGGTACAACTTGTACCCTATCGCTTTTTCTTTTTTATGTCTGTTAAATTGCTTCGTTAATCGTATAAAATTTCCATATAAATGTTCTTATACAGATTGTGGCGAAAACAGACGTGTCTCTACCTCTAGTGACGTAAGCTCCCCCAAGTTCTTCTCCTTTAATCTCTGACCCCACTTATGGGACCAATGTGGCGAACTCACGTGTTACTACGGTGGTGGTAATAATACTCCTCTCCTACTCTCTTCCTTGCATCCAACTTACCAGGGCCGAGTGACAAGGAAGGTAGGTTTCGCCAGGTGGAGTGATGATGATGATGTTCGTTAATGTCTGCTGGGTAAGGCCTTCGTGATATTCGCAGGACTTTCTTAAGGGCATCGATCGACACAAATAAACAAGATGGCGGCGACGAAGAAACAACTCAGTCTGTTTCGAATATTCTATTGGAAAGTTCCTTCTTAACAAGGTTCACCTCCACAGTTCAAGTACATCACTGTCTGAGGCCATAAAGAACACTGGCAACGCCATTTAGGCCCTACTGCTATTCAACTAATCAGTCAGCGATTACAGAAAACTAATGGTGAAATTCACCAACCTTGCGACATAGCGTACAATCGTAAATCAGAGTAACGTCCTTTCGATCGCAACAGAAAACACTTCGTAAGTTCACCAGGCAACGCCGAAATCTAACCTTAACTTACGCCTAACTGCTACACATGAGCTCACTAACTAGCGACGGTTCTCCCAGCAGTCAAAAAGCACAACTCTCTCCTTCCACTCCCAAGGTCCTCTTTATATAGGCCTCGGACCCCCTAGGTACCTGTGCGGTACCCTAGGACCTGTGTGGACCCATGGGACCTGTGTGGACCCCTAGGACCTGTGCGGTACATAGGTACCTGTGCGGACCCCTAGGACCTGTGCGGTACCTAGGTACCTCTGCGGTACCGCCCAGCCGCGCGCGCTTTCGCCGCAGGCCAATAAGCCAAATATATTTATGCACGGTAGATTGTATATCCATTACTAAATATATACGAGCATAGTTCATGCGCTTGCGAGTTCACCAACAGAAAGAGGGAATTTCCCTATTGAATTACGCTATATCCCTCAGCACTCAATAATCCGTAAAGCTTCACAGTACACACAAATGCTTAGTCTAGTCAGAAATGAAAGAACAACAAAACACAGGAGCGAAGCCCCAAAATTCGCGACATATTCCTCCCACTTCGATTTGAAGTGACCTCACTTCACGTAAAAGAGAACTACATAAGTGTGGAAAAGAAAACTACCGTATTCAACGGTGCGCACTGATTACGGCACGCTATTGCCAAAACATTCTGGGTAATTTGTATAGCGCATATCCCTATGGACACGAAACACTTAACTAACCAAAATACCTTTAACAACCTAGAGTCACAGCATAAAAATTGCCCTTGCAATTAATCAAACCTGTTCAAAATCTATCTGTTATTCACTTAATCCGTGAGAGATACACGCAATATTGTATCTTTCTACCATAAGACCTGAGTTTCTTTAACTCAATTGCGCTAAATTAATTCAAAATTAAAGATCACTCAAACCGAAGTGATGCTAGTTTCAACCAATCAGCTTAACCTTTAAAGCGTCAAATTATACTTCCCAAAACTGGTTTACCCTTAATGTGGTAATGTCCAACTTAACTACTATTTCTATTTGACCTCAAAAGTACAAAACATCGTCAACTCCCCACAGAACAACATTCTCAAATACCAATATTGGTCTCAGTGGAACAACAACAGGTGAAGAGAAATTCCCCCACTGGTATGGCCTCCAGATGGCTACACGGCGACCATCCGCCAACGAAGGTCTCAGAATATCTGAGGCCGACCAATTCAAAGACGAGAACTCAAAGTCTTCTAAGTCAAACAACGAAGATTGCTCATCGTAACCATTGTCCTCACAATTCAGAAATGGCGCTAGATCAATGGACTCTCTGCCATAGAAGAAGAGAGAGGATAGTTCAATGTCTTCTAAATCCTCAGGCAGGGGAGGTTGGCTTGACTCCCCTAAATTCATTTCGTTCCTCATGGTGATCACCTAACGAAAACCACAAAAGGTAATTATTTATTCCTCAGAGATTTACCAATTTATATAGCGCCTTACCCTACCATCACGTCACATGTCATGTCAACTAAACACCAGTCAATTCAACAACATTGCAACACAACAGAATCAACAATCAATAATGCACAGAAAAATGCACAGTGTCTCAGCTTCCGTCAACCCGCTGGCGACAAGAAAAACACAATTGCTTGCACTTGGTACACAAGCTCTGTTGATGAGTTTTCAGAGTCAAATGTCAACACCACTCAACGCTAGAAGTTCCAACTCTAGCGACAGGAAAGGACCGCACCGCTCATACGGTCCAACGCTACCCCGGTTACTGAAGGTAACGTGCAGGTCGACGAGTACTTCGCTTTGGTCGACCGGCGTCCGCTTCATCACTTCCTGGTGGCGCAGACGTATCTTCTTCACTTTCTTGTCCTTCTTCGCTACAGCACAATTTCAGTTTATCGACGTGAACAGTGAATGGTCGAGAATTGGCTGATTTTCGTATGACATAATTCACAGCTCCGCGTTGTTCTATCACGACAAACGGGCCCGTTTACATTCGGGTCCATTTCGGACTGCGTCCTTGACGGCGACGTGGCGCGAAGTAAAACACTTTATCGCCGGGCTTGGATTCGGCCGGGCAGACACGCAAATCGTACGTGTGTCGGCGGCGTTCCGCTGCGATTTTCAGTCGTTCGCGTACCTGTCGATACGCCGTTTCCATGCGTTCCTCTAGTTCTTGAATGTAAGTCACGTAGGTGGCGGCGTTGCTTTCGACATCCGGAGGACGACCATAGACGAGGTCGATGGGCGCACGGGTCTCCCGACCGAACAGGAGGAAATTCGGGCTGAAACCCGTCGCTTCGTGCAGCGACGCCCGGTAGGCGGCGAGGACATGGGGCAGAACTTCGTCCCAATCCCTTTTGATGGCTGCATATAATCTTCCCATCATCTTATTCAAAGTCTTGTGACCCCGCTTGATCATTACATTCACATTGGGGCGATAGCTGGAGATTCTCACCTTGTCGATCCCCAATAACCTACAGAGTTCCCGGAATAAATGCCCGTTGAAATTTGTTCCCTGGCCTATAAGAATCCGCAAAGGGGCCCCGCACCTTACAATTACGGTCTCAACTAAAGCACGGACCACCGATGTCGCTTCTTGATTAGCCCACAAGCGGCACTGCAGCGTTAGTACCGTCACAACAAACACCAGCAGAATTGGAAAGATATTTTCCTTAGACATTTTCTTCCCCTTCTGTCTCGCGGCTACCATGCTACGTAAATGAACGTCTACCCTATGCGGCAACCGCCGGCTTCTTACGCGTTGACGCATCGGGCGCGCATCTCCTGTATCTATCTTAGGCCTGGTCTCAGTTGTGCGTTCAAGGTCTCCCTCTGCCATCGAGAAATTATCTCGATACTCCTGCAGCAATTCCTTCAACTGCACCCGATAATCCGGACCTACTTCTGCCGGAAGATCCTCCATCAACGAATCCAAAGGAAATGTACCATCACCTTGCCTTACGCTCTTATGGCTAATGCCACTTGGTTCTATCTCTACTGGATGCAAGCCTCCTAACACCTGGTCTCGGGTCAATAGTATCGAATCTTCATTCGGGTTCACTACTCTTACCTGTGTGGTGTCTGCTCGATCACCAACTAATACGCGGGCAAGGTGAACACCGGGCTGAATCTCTGTGGCCTCAGTCATCCATGCTGACGCTTTAGGAGTAAAACTCCCATACTGCGTCTTAACAGGCACGTCAAGCTGACATTTAGGGGATACCTCAACTTCCTCGGCGACGATCACGCGCCGACACCATGCCGATCCGTTACCTTTCACTAAAGAAACACGCCGACGACCGACAAACAAGATCCCCATACCAAAACCTAAACGACATCGATGTTCCCGCAACCAGTCCATACCCAGGATAGGTTCAGCTATTTGATCGGACACCAGGAAGGAAGTTAGAATCCCAAAACCCGAGTAGACCTTAATCGGAATTTTTACCTCCCCAAGAACCCGTATATCAGACCCATTAGCAGCCATCAAAAAGCGATTGCACGGACGTAAGTCTAACCCCTCAACAGTAGAAAGCGGAACCAGGCTTACTTCAGATCCTGTGTCTAGGAGGCAGGTCTGTGGTCGTCCGTTGATCATACCTCGAATGTAGATGGCGTTACTACTTGCACGATTCGGAAGTCTGGGCCGTGCAGTGTGATTGGTGACGACTTCTTCCTCGACATCGGTCGGCTCGGTTCCGACCGTCGTCGTTGTCGATCGTTGGCGATTGGAAGGCCGGCGGGCTTGGCGACAGTTCCGAGCCATGTGACCCGGTCGGCCGCAGTTGTAGCAGGTCATCGCCCGCCTCGAAGTCTCCCGGTTGTCGTCCGAAGGCCGAGCGTCTCGCCCGGTCGCGCCAGTAGTCACAGCTTGGCTCCGCAACTCCCGGAGTTGTCGATCAATTCGGTCTTCTAACTCTCGTTGCCATCTCCGTTGTTCCTCGCGTTGCACCGCGAGAAACCGTTCGATCTGCTTCTCCATCTGGGCGTTGACGTCGGTCTCCTGTGTTCCTCGCACTCTATTCGGCTGTCTTCTCCGGTCGTCCGCATCCGTCGATCTCTGGTAGGCCTCGAGACGAAGCGCCGTCCGGTAGGTTTCGTCCAAGGTCTTCGGCTCTCGATCTCGCACTTTAAGCGAAAGCTCCCGGTCCCGCATGGCTTCCAAGAAGGAGTCTCTGGCGATGATCTGCGTCGTCTCATTGGAGGGAACCGGATACGCGAGGACCACCAGTCGGCGAATATCATGGAGAAGGTCGCTGAGACTTTCATTGGAACGTTGACGGCGGTAGTAGAGTTGAGCCCGGAAGGTCTCGGCTTGGCCTTCCGTACCATACCGCTGTCTCAACCTTTCGACAAGTTCATCGTACGTCACATCTTGGCGAGCACCGAAGTCCCAGAGGAGCTGAGTAGCGGCTTTCTCTAGCGCACATCGTAGAAAGTCGACTTTGTCCGAGGCCGTCCACTTGTTATGCCTCGCACATACCTCGAATTGTGCCAGGAACGACTCCAGTGATCCGGTCCCGTCGAATTTTCCAGGCTTCATTTGCATCGGTCTGGTTCTCAGCATGCCACCGACGCCATCCATTAATTTCTGTATCGCCGACGATTCATCCTTCTCTCGGCTGTCCAACTGCATCGGTTCTGACCCGTCGAAGCCGGTCGGCTCCAGGGGGCGGCTCCGGTCGGAAAGTTCCTCTGTTGCCCGTCGTCTCCTGGTAGGCGTTGAAATACCCGGCGACTGCCTACCAGCTTCAAAGCGCGTGAATTGAATTTCTTCGTCCTCCATCAGCTTTCGTCGTTGCACAGTTCAACTGTCGATCGATGTCCCTGAAACACTTCTTGGTCACTTGTAAAATCACCCCACGATCTGGTACCAATGTGGCGAAAACAGACGTGTCTCTACCTCTAGTGACGTAAGCTCCCCCAAGTTCTTCTCCTTTAATCTCTGACCCCACTTATGGGACCAATGTGGCGAACTCACGTGTTACTACGGTGGTGGTAATAATACTCCTCTCCTACTCTCTTCCTTGCATCCAACTTACCAGGGCCGAGTGACAAGGAAGGTAGGTTTCGCCAGGTGGAGTGATGATGATGATGTTCGTTAATGTCTGCTGGGTAAGGCCTTCGTGATATTCGCAGGACCTTCTTAAGGGCATCGATCGACACAAATAAACAAGATGGCGGCGACGAAGAAACAACTCAGTCTGTTTCGAATATTCTATTGGAAAGTTCCTTCTTAACAAGGTTCACCTCCACAGTTCAAGTACATCACTGTCTGAGGCCATAAAGAACACTGGCAACGCCATTTAGGCCCTACTGCTATTCAACTAATCAGTCAGCGATTACAGAAAACTAATGGTGAAATTCACCAACCTTGCGACATAGCGTACAATCGTAAATCAGAGTAACGTCCTTTCGATCGCAACAGAAAACACTTCGTAAGTTCACCAGGCAACGCCGAAATCTAACCTTAACTTACGCCTAACTGCTACACATGAGCTCACTAACTAGCGACGGTTCTCCCAGCAGTCAAAAAGCACAACTCTCTCCTTCCACTCCCAAGGTCCTCTTTATATAGGCCTCGGACCCCCTAGGTACCTGTGCGGTACCCTAGGACCTGTGTGGACCCATGGGACCTGTGTGGACCCCTAGGACCTGTGCGGTACATAGGTACCTGTGCGGACCCCTAGGACCTGTGCGGTACCTAGGTACCTCTGCGGTACCGCCCAGCCGCGCGCGCTTTCGCCGCAGGCCAATAAGCCAAATATATTTATGCACGGTAGATTGTATATCCATTACTAAATATATACGAGCATAGTTCATGCGCTTGCGAGTTCACTCAGTGCACCAACAGAAAGAGGGAATTTCCCTATTGAATTACGCTATATCCCTCAGCACTCAATAATCCGTAAAGCTTCACAATACACACAAATGCTTAGTCTAGTCAGAAATGAAAGAACAACAAAACACAGGAGCGAAGCCCCAAAATTCGCGACAAGATCATGAAGACAAGTTGTCCTAAGACTGCTCTACTTGCTTGTAAACAAATTCTATCTATTGTTAAAGTTTAGGAGTTTCTTTGCCGTCAGCCTTGAACCTCGCTTTGCTCCATCGTGGTCCTCTGCCACCTGTTCTTCACCCAACATTTCTGTTTACAGATTTGAGTAAACGACTACACCTGGATGATTTGCAGTAGACGACTTGGAAGTTTTCGATGGAAAAGCGTAAACATCTCCTTGTGCAGTAATTTTGACTGGATGAGAAACGGACCCACCTGAGATGTTACCTGGCGAAGTAGCTGCATGATCCATTGCGTCTGGTATGGCATATATACGTATGTGTCCCAATGGACCAACCATAGTTGGAGCAGTTGTAATTTTAATATCTAGTTTTTGACAACAAGGTCCAGTTTGATTTTGGAGAATCTCCGCTGGTTAACCATAGCAAAAATGTATTGACTGTTGCATCTAGGTCTTAATGCTAATGCGTAACGCCGTAATAATTGTCTCTATCTTATGTTAAGTAGTCGCATGTCGCGATCTCATCCATTCCTATCTGAAGATTTCTTCACGTTTGCGTACGTTCCACTGTTCCGCCGATCCCAACAATCACATTCCATCAAATCAGTGTACTACTACAACTGGGCCTACTACTACTTGAAAACCGTTCCATGAGATAGGGAGCGCCACCTTACGAGTTTCTCTGGATATGGTGCTATATAGTTTTCGATTGTAATCAGAAATTGAAAATTGCTGCTTATCGAGGAAGCAATAATATAGTGGTTAATGTGCTAAACTGGCAATCGAGAGGATGAGGGTTCAAATCCCCGCCAGGCAGACGTCTGCTTAGAGATTTCTCCTCCACACGCACCTGCTAATGAGCACACTGGCCGTACACTGTTAGAGGGAAGATATGGCGGCGAGGAGGAGGGCTAGCCAGGCTACCAGCCCTCACTTGCTATAGGCTAATAGAAATGAAGTCGCTAACGCTTCATACGCAATTCTGCCATTCGGGAAAGCGTTACACGTAGCTTATCCTCTTTGCAAAACCAGTAGGATTGGTAGGCCTATACATTAAACTGCCACGAGCAATATTCAGATGGTACTTTGTCACTTATTCAAACACTCATGAATGTTTATAATACGACGATTCTCGGGCGTTAATTCCTGCTCAATGCATCAAACTACTTTGATCAAGCATCAGCCCGGTTAGCACCACATACTGCCTTCGAGTCTGCGACTGTCATGGACTGTACATTGTCATGGACTGTACATTGTCATGGACTATACTCAGTTTGTTAGAATCTAGATACTAATACATAATCTATGTTGTGACGTCAGATCATCTACACACTAGAGATCGGCCATTGCATATCGATATGGACACTCGGACATGATAGTAGTAATTACACGTTTGCACTTAAAAGAACTTTCCAAGTTGATAAATAATAAAAGTGTTTAATTATAAACCTTACGAGCTTTACATAGAGTCGTAAACATAACAGCGACTGTGCGTCTTGTTTGATTTGCGATACGCCGCAGATTGGGTTGGTTACGGATATCCAGACTGATCTTCTCGAAATTGACCTGATTACGAATTGGTTCCGGTGTACCATGGACTGATGCTTCGTTCATTAGATACCGGCGCAATAGAAGTTATTAACTGCAATTGTTGTTAGTGCGAGGCCCTATCGTCGACAGCTTCAGAGTGACATATTGAAAGCAAATAGAATGAGAAACATAGTTCATATTAAACTACACATAGGATAAGGTTCATTACACTGAATTTAATTAAGTAAATTATTTAGCCTTGAATAAAATAAACATTATGTATGGCTCGGTTATCAGACTGAAAAATTACGACAAATGTAAGGCTTAAGCGTATAATTTATAATCCGATTCATTGATAGAAAATCTAAAGACTACATTCAAATTAATTGTTATCCAATAATAAAGTTAAAATCACTTGAAAATATATGATTGGTAATCGACTTAATATGCGTTTCCGAACGATGTTGAAAATGTTAAATTGATGACATTGTAGTACTTTTCTTTTTCTTTTATGTCCGTGAAATTGCTTCGTTAAACGTACAAAAATTTCCGTATAAATGTGCTTATGCAGAGCGTGAAGACAATTAAGTTATTCTAAGGCTGCTTTACTCGATTAACCATATAACATAGAGCCTGTAAACAAATTCTCTCTACTGTCTACGTTGATGAATTTCTTTTCCGTCAATCGTGAACCTCACTTTGTTGAACGTGCCCCTCTGCTGCCTGTTCTTTGCCCAGCACTTCTGTTTGCAGATTTGTCGAAACGACTTCACCTGTATGCTCGGCGTTAGGCGACTTGGAAGTTTCCATTGGAACAGCGTTATCATCTCCTTGTGCAGTTAATATGATTGGATGAGGATCGGACCCACCTGAGGTGTTACCTGGCGAAGTAGCTGCATGGCCCTTTGCATCTGGTATGGCATCTATGTCTCCCAATGGTTCAATCTTAGTTGGTTCAGTTGTATGGGCGCGTTTCTGATCTGGTTCCAGGTAGGCAGGATCTCCTTTGAATTCCAGAGAAGCGCAGACGATTCCCGGTTGTTGATTTTTTGCTCCATCTTCCGATTGGTCGAGTGCTGGTGACAATGTAACCTCCGCGTAAACACCTGGAATCTCGTCTGATGTCTTTGCTGGAGCGTTGACGGTTTCATTGACTGACGCATAAGCAGGGGCGTTGGTTATCCTGGTATCTAATTCATCACGGTCCTTCTGTGCAGAACTGCCAATGAACTCCGAGCGACCACTTTGTCTGAAATTGTAAACCACAACGGTCGTATACAGATAGCGACATACAATAGATAACTAATGACTGAAAACTAAAAAACAGAGGCTATTTATTTAACAAGCTTCCCAAATATAATTATATTTATGAATTTTTTCCAATTAGTAATTAGCTACAGCCCTAAACGTTTTCATAGACATTGATGGATAAAGTTAATTTTTAATTGTCTAAAGCTGCATAAGACGGTGACTGGACTTTGAGCAAGTCATTCGAGCACAATAATATTATTGTTCAGCTACATCGATTATACTTTACTCAATAATCACAGAAATAAGAATAATGACGTGTTTCTCTGAACCAGCCAATTGAGAATTTGTCTTTCTGTTCGGGATTCATTCGCCTTTAATTGGATAAACTTGCGTTGCTATCGCCTTCTGCCATCACTTAGTCTGGCAGAAGACGACTTCGAGAGGTAGGTCTACTCTGAAGGCCTCGTTTCTTTTCAATACACTACAGTATCATGTATCTGAATTATACCATGCGCACATTTTGATCACCAAATGTCTTACTATCTATATATTCTGGAGAAAATAGTGATTAGTTTCTTGCGACTGATCTTACTTCACAGATCTTCTTCTGGTTCTCAGAGCGAAGACGATGCAGACGATGATGCAGGTGATTATTAGTATTCCAGTACCGATAATTGCATACACTAAAATATGAAAACGTTATACCGATTACATTCAACAAGTGCAAATCTTCAAATCTCTATCTAATCTATTAACAGCAACAACTTAATATTCCCTTAACTGTAGGCCTAATATGGAGAATCTACAGAGAAGTTCTTACTGATGAAACACTTTAAGACAGAAATCTGATTAACTTCATTGTTCTAGAAGGAGGTATTGTGTCGTCGCGACTGGGTCCTACGGACTGATCACCTGGATATTGACCTGAATTTGGCTTGGTTTTGGTGTTCCAGCGGTTGATGGCTTGTGCATTAGACACCAGCGCAGTGGAAGTTACTAATTACAATTACAATTACGAGCACCGTGATAGTTTTTTTAAAGTGAGTTGAAAAGTCGTGACTCATTTTACGGATGCGACTAGCCTTCTACCTTTATTCTATGTCAGTTATGCTGATTGTATCCTAAAGGTTTACTCATCTACCTTTAGAGAAGACAGATGCTTACAAAGTAATAATTCGAATGTAGTAATGAGAAGTAGTAATTCGAATAGAATGAAAAGCCGGATTAGAAAACATTATTTGATTTCAGTTTCCATATATAATTTGGACCTATTAAGGCAATAACACTAGACCAAGAAGTCAAATATCAACTGAATCGTCACGAAAGTGTCAGAAACGCTTGAAAACTAAACACCTTACTTAAATAATTCGATATAGGCCCCTGTGATCCATTAGTTGTACTTTCTTTCGAAACAGCTGAAACAAAAGAGTTCGATACTCTTACGAAACATGAAGTGAGATTTCATCAGCAATTAGACAATATTATCTATCAGGCTTCAATTACCAACGCTGCTTTGGTAACTAAGATCAAGCCAGGGCCTTGTGAGCAATGATTTCAGCTACTCGGATAGTTTAGTTGAGGTCTATTGAACGCCGTCGCCAAACATGGTCAAGAACGGTGGATCTCACCTGGACACGCTGAACTTAGCTTTGCACGCGGTCCTGAGAAGAACCCAGAATCGAGAAGGCTGGCTGCATGCCATGGAAATGGCAAAGCTCCAGAGAGTAGCACGCGACACATGATGATGAGGCTTTAACCGGGAAGATTATTAATTATTCCAAAAGTGGTTGATTGATAAAGTTGGCTAACCTAGAGTGAACGAGTTAACTTCGTGGGAGACTGAGAATTGGAATACTAAGTACTTATTTCTTTGGCAAACAACTGTCTTTAATTCATTGCATCCAACGCATCCAACGCATCCAACTAAGCTGACATTAAATATTTGGCTCCTGCATATCAGTGGAACCATATGCAAAATGAAGTGAGCTTATGTCAACAATTAGACACTGCTTAACTGCCAGGCTTTACTGCAAAAACTTCGAAAGCGACCAAGACCACGACAGAGTATTGCGAGCAATGATTTAGCCCCCTAGAGGATGGATGAGGTCTATTGGGCGCCCGTGCCACAAATAAACCAGAACGGTGATAGCTAACCTGAGCACATTCAACTTAGATTTGCACACTGCCTCGAGACCAGGGCTGTAGTCGAGGGTATACGCGGGTATACAGCGTATACTTACCTCTAGAGAAATTTGACAGCGTATACTCAGCGCTCGAGACGAGGGTATACGCGGGTATACAGCGTATACTTACCTCTGAGGATGAAATTTTGAGAAAAAGAGAGGTTTTTCAAGGTTTTTAGGGCGAATGACTAAAAAAAAAAAAAAAAAAAAAAAAAAAAAGGTCATCAACTTTTTCAGAGACGAAATCGTATAAAGTCTGAAAATTTTCAGAGAATTGGTCAAAAGTCTGAAATTTTTCCTAAAAAAAGGTCTTTAAATTTTTTTTTAAGCCGCTGGTCACCGGTAGCGTATACTCACCTCAAATTTTACCACTACAGCCCTGCTCGAGACAAGCCCAAAATAGAGACTGCTGGATAAACATCGGTGAGAATCGCGCCACATACGATGATGAGGCTTTATCAATTTAAGGACAAAATGCATTGGTTTTCCAGTCGCTTTAATTAAGCACCTTCTCGTCGAGAAAGTGTTAACTGGCCGATTATCAATTTAAGCGCGGCGTTTAATTGTTAAAGCTGCTTAACTTACATGTAAACGACTCTACTGTCTGGATATTTCCATCGGACATCTCAGTAGTCAAACTAGGTGTCACGTCATGAGCTGAAATAAATATTAGAAACATGGCTAACCTTGATTAAATCTAAACTGATCAAGCGTAGGCCTACACGAGAGTCCCGCGATGCACTGATACCCATGACTAAAACCACCAGATTGCGTGTTCAAGAACCAAACAGAAGAAAATGAATGTCGTCCATTCTTTCTCTATCAAGGATATGAGTGCTATATTTATTTTTAAATGATGGCAGATGTAAGAGCTAAATGTGACTAAGCTTATCTACTTTCTGTTAGAATTCAATAAACTCTAAGTCGCGATCGCGAGACCCATCATTGCGGAAGAACAGGAGAGCTCACAGTTCCTGAAAGAGACGAAATTACATTTGCAATGTGAACTTTATTACTCATTAAACATCGAGTGTTCGTAGTTATCAGAATTTTATCAAGTGCGATCTCAATTGCAGTCTCAAACAGAGCAACTGATATTTGTATGGATTTAACTTCATGGGAAAATTAAGTACTTATTTATTTGGCACACAACTGTTTTTCTTTCATTGCATCCAACTATGTTACATTTGCCTTCGAAGCATCAATGGAAACATATGCAAAATGAAGTGAGCTTATGTCAGCACCTAGACACTGCTTAACTGCCAGGCTTTACTGCAAACGATTCGAGAGCGACAAAGACCACGACAGAGTCTTGCGAGCAACGATTTAGCCCCCGATAGGTTGGATGAGGTCTTTTGGACGCCTTCGCCACAGACAAGAACGTTGATAGCTAAACTGAACTTAGTTGATGAATTTAAGCGGTAGTTAATTGTTAAAGCTGGTCAACTTACAAGTACGCGACCCATCGTTTCTCTGCATATTTTTTCCAAAATTCTCAGTTGTCAAAGTAGGTGTCACGTCTTGAGCTAAAATAAATATCAGGTGCAAAACCTGATTAAATCTAAATAGGTCTTAATGTAAATAATAATAATAATAATGATCTTCGTTTAATATCTTCAAACTGACAATAACGCAGTATGATTACAAATCAGTATGAACGGATGATCACAGGTTATTACAGGAGTCGAATTTAACTGTACACGGCAGCCATGCAAGGCGCCCATCACGTCCTACATCTCATTTTAACAACGCGCCATCTCGCGAATGAAAGGCTGAGTGGACCTAAATTTGGGAGGGTAGCGGGAAGCGATCCCGCTACCTCTTGCTCTTCACGCCAGTGATGTTACCACTACTCTATGGACCCCCCCATACAAATGAGAGTCCCGCGATGTACTGGCACCCAGATCCTTGAGATTGCCTGTTCAAAAGCCAAACAGGAGAAAATGAACGCCCTTGAGTCATTAAACATTGAGTGTATGCAGTTAATCAGATTTTCACCAAGCGCAATCTCAAATGCTGCCTCAAACAGGGGAGCTGATAACTGTATGGATTTAACATCATGGGCACAGAGAATTGGAAAATTAAGTACTTATTTCTTTGGAACACAACAGTTCTTGAATTCATTACAAGTAAACAACTCAACTTATGTCTGAATATTTTCACTGGACGTCTCAGTGGTCAACGTAGGTGTCACGCCCTGAGCTAAAAATAAATATTAGTAATATGGCCATTGGCCAACCTAGATTAAATCTAAATATGTCAAACGAAAACGAGATTCTCGCAATGTACTGGTCGCCATAACCAGAACCACGAGATTGTCTGCTCAAGAATCAAATACAAGAAAACGAACATCCCCATTCGTCCTTCATAGAGGTTTGACTCAGCTTATTTACTTTCTGATAAATTTTAAAAACCTTTATTGCGAGACATTTAATTGCAGAAGGAAAAGAGAGTTCACAATGCCTGAAAGAGACTTAATTACATTTGCGATAAGAAATATTTAGACATGAAACTTTGGGTGAGCGTTGTTTTTATCAGATTTTTATCAAGCGCAATTTCAAATGCTATCCGTATGGATTTAGCGTCATGGGCAACTGAGAATTGAAAAGTTAAGTACATATTCTATGGCACACACCTGTCTTTAATTCGTTGCATCCAATTACCTTACATTTGCCTTCGGATGCATCAATGGAAACATATGCAAAATGAAGTGAGCAAATTTCAGCAATTAGACACTGCTTAACTTCCAGGCTTTCGTTACCAAGACCACGACAGGGCCTTGAAAACAATGATTTCCGGCTTTCCGCGAGGTTGAATGAGGTCTGTGGGACGCCTTCAACATACATGGACAAGAAAGCTGACCTGCGCACTTTGGACTTAGATTTGCAAACGGGCGTGAGACGAACCCGGAATGGAGACGGCCGTCTGCCTGCCGTGGAAACGGCAATGCTCCAGAGAGGAGCACGTCACAGATGATGGATAAGAACGTGGACAAGAATGATGACGATGCTTTAATTAGGCCGATGATCAATTGTGAAAGTGTTTAGTCGTGAAAGATTTTGTTTAGCTTACAAGAAAACGACTCTACTGTTGTCTGGATATTTTCAACGGACGGTTTTGTAGTCATCACAGATGTCACGTCATCACCTGCAATGAATAGTAGTAATGCAGCCGAAGTTTGATTCAATCTAAATAGGTCAAACCGTAAAGGGCATTCCTGCGATGCACTGTTCTCATGCTCAAGAAGAAAATCAGCGCCTCCAATTCCTTCCTCATAGAGAACATGGGTGAACTATCTAATTCACAAGATGAGGATCTGTATTTGAGTGAAATTTAACTCAGCATATACACTTCTGATGAAACTCAATGAGCCCTCAGTCGCGAGACTCGACACTGCAGAAGAACAACAGAACTCAATGTAAGAAGATATTGCATTTTATTTCTTATTTATGCATTTTATTTTTTATTTATGCATGAGTCACTAAACTTTGAGTAATGCGTAGGCCTAGTCAGTGGGTTCTAAGCCCCTCCTGGAATGGGAGAACAACCCCCCCCACTCTGGCCGGCTTATACATTATAAGCGACTCAGAAGTAATTCAATACTGTACATTAATTTATTATATAAATCAGCGTCATGCATGGTCAGCAACAAATCCAGTGTATGTCCAGAACTTTAATTCCCCCACTTCTGGCAACAATGGGAGATCGTTCTCTCAAATCCCATTGGTAGACGCCACTGTACGTACACTTAGTTATCAGATTTTTAATCAAGAGCATTCTAAATGTAGTTAGCCAGAGTTGATATTTAGCTGATATTTTTTATATAGATAACTTTACAGGAAGCTGAAATATGCAAGGTTAAGTACTCAATACTTACCTCCTTGGCACACTACTCCCCTTTTTTCTGCCGGACCAACTGCCCTCCATTTGCCATCGGATGCAACGATAGAAATATATTCACCAATCGTTGAAAATGCATTGCTGTCCCAGTTGGTGTATTTAATCTCATCGTTGGAGTCCGCTGAGTACATTACAAATTGAGAACAAATTATATAAGGAACTAGAATTAACTGAAATGAGACAAGAGAATTGAATGACAGAAAATCTGGTAACAGTGATCACTGACGAAACTTCCAATAAGGTGATGTAATTATTGGAGTATACGCCCGACTTCTGTGAAGGAATTCTCGTTCTCCTACAGGGTTATGAAGTGTCTGCTAGCTGGGTTTGTTGCATTTTTAAATATCTGCTTTGGATACCGTATCGTAATGTTAAAGTAGGTAGCAAGTTTCGGTTAAATTCTTGGAACTAGCTTTCAATATGGCGCAGTACTGTAACAATGGTGTTAGGCTTAAGCCATGCCTATCCATTGCAATATGTCTCAGAATAAAATTATTATGCTTGAACGCACCGTAATCAGTCTGAATCCAACGCCAAGATTTCTTCCTCAATCCAATCCAATATCTCTGATTTATTGTCAACTGCTCTTTGAGATGTCCATGTACATCGTCGCCTATGACTGCCAAATCTCCGCCAGTCATGAGGCACTGATTTCTTGCATCATACCACGTTCCCTTGTCGTTACTAACTCTCAAGCAACTGTCATTCACGATTAAGTCGCTAGTGGAGCTGCAATGGGCACCTGCAAAAACCATTTAGAAATGCTAGAGTGATTATATAGTATAGATATCCTATGCAACTAAACTCAACCATAGTCCAGTGCAGTGAGACTAAATCAGCTTGTACACTTAAAAGCAATTCATTTAATAGAAAAGGCAGTACAGTGAAATCCATTTTCTCAGTTTCCTGTCGTATTCTAGCAAGCATGAAAGAGAATCGAGCTGCTAACATTCCACAATATACTTAATAAAACTCTGAGCCGACGGTGTTCAATAAATCAATTATAGAATAGAATTTTCTTAAATTGATCCAATTGAGAACCGCTTTTACACATTCTCACATCTCAGCCCTGCACAATTGGTAGCGACCAAACATATATAAATAGTGCCACAACATAGACAGTTTCATTTGCCAAGATATCAACACAGCGTCCTAGTTAAGAATGTTTTCCTCATGAGACTGTCAGCTGAAGGAATGGCTCGGTCATGGACTCGGGGTCGGAGTGCATATCCGGTGATCTTTACAGGCGGAGCAGACTGTGCAGGACATGCCCTTCATTACCCAGCACTGCCAAGAAAATGCGGTTGACGGCCAGGCTACACAGCTGCTGGACGGAGAGTCATCGGGAAGGTATCCGCTTCTTATCAAGCGCCTAAGGATTGCTTCCAGTCTCTCGCGCTCACCTTATTGATCTGGTACCCTGGAAATCGGACTTGGACATCTTTCTGACTACTCTCTGGAAACCCCCTTTGATTTGGTTTGGCCTCCTGGAAATCGGACTTGGACCTCTTTTGGACCACTATCTGGAAACTGATCTCGTACCCTGGAAATCGGACTTGGACCTCTTTTGGACTACTCTCTGGAAACCCCCTCTGATCTGACGTAGCGCTCGTGAATAGGCTGGTGTCCTGCGCTTGGCCTTCGAGTGGCGCTTTAGAAGTTTGGAGATTACGATTACGATTACCTTGGGTTGTGAATCCCACCATACCGGGGAGGCGTAGTGCAACCTTGACAGCGCCGTGGCTTTGACTACGTCAAACATACTTGGCTCTCTCAGACCATGGGCCGAGAGGGTTTGAAATGTAAAGGACGATTGACGGGTCGGGCATACATGTGATCTATATGGATTCTAAAGTTAACGTCTTTCGTGAAGGCAACACCCAGAATTGTCATACTTGCGAAAAGGTAATAATCCAGTTAAATATGTTATCATGTATAGGTATATTTGCTAGAATGCAAATTTTGCTACTTAAAATGTAAGAAACTATAATGACATACCATTATATTTACAGATGTAGGGCAGTTCGCTAGAAGCAGCTAGTGCAGTGAAAATAAGGTCTGTGTTTATGGCTGCATAGTCTTTTTCTCCAACTTGCAATTCATTATGCTGATTTTCTACTAAGTAATAATAAATCGAACAACACAATATGTAAGATGGTTGAATAATACAGCATACAGGGCCCAAAAGTAGTCGCAAGCTATCGTCGTTAACTGACTAATAATTAGCACATTATGATTAAAATCGGATAAATGTATGTATCAAATTACCATAAACTGTCTGACCTAACTTGAAGCTGTTGATGTTTCTCGTATCAGATAAAATAAATTCAACACAACAGATAGACTAATCAAATAGAGCCTACATTAATGTAGGCCTATAATGCGAATATTAATTTTGATGAAGGCTGTGAATTCCCACACTGCGTTGATACACAAACTCGAAATAGTGTGAAGTCCTATGATTTCCAAATTTATCCGCAATTTATCACTGATAAAATTTCTAATTATCTGGGCTTGTTGGATCTAGCTGTATTTGATATCGTCGTCCTTCAAAAGTTCAGAAGTGCACACACAACCAAGCGACGGAACATCGATGGCCTTGAGCAGCTGAGCGTGAAATCATTTGCTCAGTATACCTAATCAGTGGAGGATCTAACCCGTACTCTAAGCTTTACAAGTCAATCAGCAACCGTGCACACCAATGACGGTGAAATTGTTTTAGTACCGTATGTGTGTACTGTGTATATATGTATGTGTGTCTGTATGTTTATGTATACATCCACCATGAGGCCAATGCATCGCAGGACTTTCCTTTACGGTTGACCTATTTAACTTCTAAAGCGGCGCGTAAATGAGTGTGCTTCGCTTTTGGCTTTTATCCCTAACTGAATAGTCTGCAGTAACCCAGAAAATGTATTGGGAATAGAAAACCTGTGGCAATATGCAGTACACTCGTGAAAAGTAAAAACGGATTAATTAAATTTCTATCAGAAACGACAAAAAATAGTTAAGATATTAAATACGTTGACGCTATATTGGGATTTTGTGAGGTCACCTGTATAACACAATACAATACAACTGTATTTTGGTACCGGTACTGCTTTCCTCCAAAGTTCAGAAGTTGATGGCGCTGGGGTGCTACCCAGTGGTTTGAGGTAGGTTCGAACCTTCGATCATCCGGTTACAAGCCACACGAACTATACCGCTACATCACTGCATCCCCCTATGTAAAGGCACTATATTGGGTACCTTCATCCATAAGCCTACACACAAGTACAAGAACAAGCTACGTTTTTGTCTGAATGCCGTGCCCGAAATCAAAATATAAGAAGGACGAACCTTGAACAGACTCTTTCAGTGAATCTCCATTTACCCATGTCCAGTAACTGTGTGTAAAGTTTTTGCCTGCTGTCCATGCGTTAGAATTGTCTCCATGTGATTCTAGGTAACCTGCTACAGCATCTTGATCGTTTTCATTACGGATGATCGGCATTGTTGAGTTGAAAGAATGACACAGTTGCCTCGCTTCATTCCATTTCACAGGCACCTCACTGCCTTTGAAGTAGCAAATGATTTCACCGCTTACATTCACACACTTTCTATTATCGGGAATGCTGTTTCCAGGTAAGGGAAATTCTGTGATTCCTACAATCAAAGAAAGCTAGCTAATCAAAAAACGGTTTAATAATACTAGCTTAAACATGTAATTAAACAACTAAACGAAATTTAGCATCCCTAGCGAAAAGAACACCCTGATCTAGATCAAATGTATGATCCAACCACCTATAGCGCACATCGCTATATTATCTAAATGAATGAAAAATAAAAATGAGTTCACCTCGAGTTTTGTTGCCTTCCACGCAATCTCGAAAAATATTAAATATATTAAAGAGAAGGCATTCCATCCTATCTGCAACACCATGCACATAACATCTGTTAGCAGAAATGGATTACTCACCCAAAGCTATTACCAACAGAACATGTATTCCTATTGATCGGTAGTACGAAATCCAAGACATTCTGGCAGTCGAAATTCAGCTATAATGGTAATTAAAAAAATCCACCTACTGCAATATTTCCATTTAGGAGGCCTTATTTGAAATATGCAGTAATACAAGTGACCACCAAAGGGACCTACATGTATGACATGCAGGCTCACATGCAGCACAAACGGTTTTCATGAATATCCGGGTTTGCACTGGTTTGCGATTTCAGCAGCACTATGACTGGAAGTTAATACTACGGTTCTCACAGTTTATTGTTTGCTTAGCATGAGTATTCAATAAAATTTATATGAACAATAATTAGCACTATTTCATCGTTTAAAATTAGAACGCTGGTTTTCTTAGATCGTTTTCAACAACAAACAAAGTATCCTACTCCTCCTTGCTTATCGAGCAGTCCTTCTTCACATGCTTTTTAAAGAGGCTGCTAGTAAATATTTCAGACTCATGCAGACAGCCGAATGTATTATAATTAATTAGAAACCTCTATAGCGACAGTGTATATCACATGAGGCAGCAACCGATGGCGTACTATGCCCAACAGTAACGATGTAAAATCTCAGAACTTCAGTCGTCCGAAGCATAGACGGGTGGATGTCTGTTAAAAAATGTTAAAGGCTGGCTGCATAAGGCTTATATCGAGGTATTCATTAAGTAATATGGCAGAATGGCCTGTTGTGACAAAATTCTTCTTATACCTGATGACCCTAAATTTACGACGCACTTTGTAACTAAAATTCCACATACTGTATGTTTAAGCAATGTCCAACTTTCTATTTATGAAAATGCGACCATAACAATCATGTTAAAAATATGAAACAAAGGTATAACTTAATAACCTAATGAATGTTCTTTGGCTCAGCTTATTGCTATTGACGCCCTTCCAGAATTAATAAGTGTACACATCTATGCGACAGACCACCGATAGCGTTGAGTAGTTGAGCGTCAAGGAATTGGTCAACAACCTAGAGTGATTTGCCTCAAAACATGTGTCCTGTCATTGGAATACTCCTGTTTTTGCACCACTCTTTTGCACCACAGTGGACTGAGCCACTGATCTCAACTCTGTTGAGGAGTATCTGCATAGTGCTTACAAACAAGTGCGTCATAGTTACAATTTGACCATTCACGTTGTTGAATGTTAGCCAGCAGTGTTTGTTAGATTCTAGGCCTATTGTTTGATTTGAGCTACACCACAGAATGGGTTGGCTACAGACTGATTTTCTGGGTAATGATCTCAGTACAACTTGGTTTTGGTGCGCCAACGGTTGATATCTCGTGTACCAGATACCCGCGTAATAGAAGTTACTAATTACAATCACAATTAATTATAAGCCCGATCGTGTGGCAGCTTCATAGGGCATCGGGTGACATGAACTGAGAAAACGGAACGGGAAACAAAAATATGACATTACACTTTAGATAAAATACCATTTATTACACTAACTTCAATTTCATGAAAGAGTAGGCCTACTATGAATTATTTAGACTTGATTAAACAGTACTGAAAATCATGTCTGCCTGGGTTTTCAGACTGAAGAATTAAAATAAATGTAAGGCTTTAGCATATCTAATCCGATTAATTGATACACACAACTTTATAGACTACATATGTAAGTAAAAATTGATAAATAATAAATTTCAAGTCATTTTAAAATGCACGACGGTTATATTATGCACTTCCAATTGATGTCAAGGTATTAATTTCACCTAAGTCAATGACGTTGTACCCTATCGCTTTTTTTATGTCTGTAAATTGCTTCGTTAATCGTAGAAAATTTCCATATAATGTTCATATACAGTGCGTGAAGACAAGTTGTTCTAAGACTGCTTTACTTGCTTGTAAACAAATGCTATCTATTGTTAGAGTTTATTTGCCGTCAGTCTTGAACCTCGCTTTGCTGCATCGTGGTCCTCTGCCACCTGTTCTTCGCCCAACATTTCTGTTTACAGATTTGCGTAAACGACTTCACTTGGATGTTTTGCAGTAGGCGACTTGAAAGTTTTCGATGGAAGAGCGTAAACATCTCCTTGTGCAATAATATTGACTGGATGAAAACGGATCCACCTGAGATGTTACCTGGCGAAGTAGCTGCATGACCCATTGCGTCTGGTATGTGTCCCAATGGACCAATCTTAGTTGGAGCAGTTTTAGTTTTAATATCTAGTTTTTGACAACAAGGTCCAGTTTCATTTTGGAGAATCTGCGCTGGCTAACCATGGCAAAAATGCATTGAGTGTTGCATCTAGGTATTAATGCTAATGCGTAACGCCGTAGGCTATTAATTGTCTCGGAGGATGCGCTCTATCTTATGTTAAGTAGTCGCATGTCGCGATCTCATCCATTCCTATCTGAAGATTTTTTCACGTTTGCGTACGTTCCATTGTTCCGCCGATCCCAACAATCACATTCCATCAAATCAGTGTACTACTACAACTAGGCCTGCTACTACTTGAAAACCATTCCATGAGATCGGGAGCGCCACCTTACGAGTTTCTCTGGATATGGTGCTATATAATCTTCGATTGTAATCAGAAATTGAAAATTGCTGCTTATCGAGGAAGCAATAATATAGTGGTTAATGTGCTAAACTGGCAATCGAGAGGATGAAGGTTCAAATCCCCGCCAAGCACACATCTGCATAGAGATTTCACTTCCACACGCACCTGCTAATGAGCACACTGACCGTACACTGTTAGAGGGAAGATAAGGCGGCGAGGAAGAGGGCTAGCCAGGCTACGAGGACTCACTTGCCTAGGCTAATAGAAATGAAGTCGCTAACGCTTCATACGCAAGGCTGCCATTCGGGAAAGCGTTACACGTAGCTTATCTTCTTTGCAAAACTAGTAGGATTGGTAGGCCTATACATTAAACTGCCACGAGCAATATTCAGATGGTACTTTGTCACTTATTCTCACACTCATGAATGTTTATAAATTATAATACGACGAATTTCAGGCGTTCATTCTTGCTCAACGCATCAAACTACTTTGATCAAGCATCAGCCCGGTTAGCACCACATACTGCCTTCAAGTCTGCGACTGTGCGTCTTGTTTGATTTGCGATACGCCGCAGATTGGGTTGGTTACGGATATCTGGACTGATCTTCTCGATATTGACCTGATTACGAATTGGTTCCGGTGTACCATGGACTGATGCTTTGTTCATTAGATACCGGCACAATAGAAGTTATTAACTGCAACTGTTGTTAGTGCGAGGCCCGATCGTCGACAGCTTCAGAGTGACATATTGAAAGCAAATAGAATGAGAAACATAGTCCATATTAAACTACACATAGGATAAGGTTCATTACACTGAATTTAATTAAGTAAATTATTTAGCCTTGAATAAAATGAACATTATGTATGGCTCGGTTATCAGACTGAAAAATTACAACAAATGTAAGGCTGTAGCGTATATCATCCGATTAATTGATAGAAAATCTAAAGACTACATTCAAATAAATTGTTATCTAATAATGAAGTTAAAATCACTTGAAAATATATGATTGGTAATCGACTCATGCGTTTCCGAACGATGTTGAAAATGTTAAATTGATGACATTGTAGTCTTTTTCTTTTTCGTTTATGTCCGTTAAATTGCTTCGTCAAACGTACCAAAATTTCCGTATAGATATGCTTATGCTGCCAATAGGTAGCGAACACGAACAGATGGCAAACATACTAGAAAGTGAAGTGAAATCAGCCATCAGGAACCTGAAGCACAAGAAAGCACCGGGAGAAGACAACATAACAGCAGAGATGATGCAGGCTGGAGAGCAGAGCACAATAGAGATGATGCATAAATTGTGTAACAAAATCTATGACAGCAAAGAGTGCCCCAAGGACTGGGGTAAAGCAGTAATAGTACCATTACACAAAAAGGGAGACAGAATAGAATGTAGCAACTATCGAGCTATAAGTCTAACAAGCATAGCAGGGAAGGTATACACCAAAATCTTACAACAGCGTCTAAAAAGATACGTGGAAGAGGCAATGAGTGAGGAGCAGGCAGGTTTTAGGAACGGAAGAGGCACAATGGACCAGATATTTGTAATCAGACAGCTCTCGGAAAAACACATAGAGCGGAATAAAACACTGTACAATAATTTCATAGACTACAAACAGGCATTTGACAGTGTGTGGCAGGAGGGACTGTGGAGAGCAATGAGACACTGCGGAATACCGGAAGAGCTCGTACTGTTAATAGAAGACCTGTACAGCAAGTCTGTAAGTGCAGTGCGAGTAGACGGTGAATTAACACAATGGTTTAAAATCAAGGTAGGAGTGAGACAAGGATGCGGAATGTCATCAGATTTATTTAACCTACTACTGGAGATGGTGATGAGACTTGCAAAGGGACGAAAGGAAGTAGGCATAAACATCAACGGACGAATAACAGACAATCTACGATTTGCTGATGATGTCGATTTAATAGCCAACATAAGCAAGAATCTACAGGAGCTTACAGATCGAGTAGACAGCAGCAGCAAGAGATTGGGACTTAGAATAAACGTAGAAAAAACAAAAACCATGACAATTGGAAAACAGCACGAAGAGATAAATATAAAGATAGGAGACACAACATTAGAACAAGTCACGAAATTCGTATACCTAGGAGGAACGATAACGGAAGATGGCAAGTGCACAGAGGACATCAAAAGAAGATGTGGATTGGCCTGCGCAGCATTCGGAGGATTGAACAAAATGTGGAAGGCAAAAAACATCTCCATCGGAACCAAGATGAAACTATACTATGCCTTGGTGGAACCAGTGTTGCTATACGGATCAGAATGTTGGTGCTTGAAGAAAGAAGATGAAAGAAGACTATTGGTAACAGAGATGAGTTGGCTGAGGAGAATTAGAAGGGAAAGAATCAGAAATACAACAACAAGAAAAGAGTTGGGCGCAGAGGTAACGGTAGTAGAAAAGATACAAAAAAGAAGACTCAGGTGGTTTGGCCATGTAGAAAGGATGGATAACAACAGATTACCAGTCGCAGCCCTACATAGGCAGATTGAGGGAGAAAGAAGTAGAGGGAGACCAAGAAAAACGTGGATGGACAATGTCAAGGAAGAATTGAAGAGCAAAGGCACGGACTTAACCATGGTGCGCGAAACTGTCAGAGACAGAACACTATGGAGAAACTTCATAAGAGCCTCATCGTCGGGAAACTGATGGAAGAGAAGAAAGAAGAAAAGAAGAAAGAAGAATGCTTATGCAGAGCGTGAAGACAATTAAGTTGTTCTAAGGCTACTTTACTCGATTAACCATATAACATAGAGCTTGTAAACAAATTCTCTCTACTACTGTTTACGTTGATGAATTTCTTTGCCGTCAATCGTGAACCTCACTTTGTTGAACGTGTTTCTCTGCTGCCTGTTCTGTGCCCAGCATTTCTGTTTGCAGATTTGTCGACACGACTTCACCTGGATGCTCGGCGGTAGGCGACTTGAACGTTTCCATTGGAACAGCGTAATCATCTCCTTGCGCAGTTGTCATGATTGGATGAGAATCGGAACCACCTAAGGTGTTACCTGGAGAAGTAGCTGCATGGCTCTTTGCGTCTGGTAGGCTTATGGCATCGATGTCTCCCAATGGTTCAATCTTAGTTGGATCAGTGGTACTGGCGCGTTTCTTGTCTGGTTCCAGGTAGGCAGGGTCTTCTTTGAATTCAACAGAAGTGTGGACGATTTCTGGTTGTTGATTTGTTGCTTCATCTGCCGATTGGTCGAGTGCTGACAATGGAACCTCCGCGTAAGCACCTCGAATCTCCTCTGATATCATTGCCGTACCGTTGGCAGGTTCATTGACAGATGTATCGACAGGTGCGATGGTTATCCTGGTATCTAATTCATCACCATCATTATGTGCAGAACTGTCACTGAACTCCGAACGACCACTTTCTCTGAAATTGTAAACCACAACGGTCGCATACAGAATGAGACATACGATAAAATAACCAATGACTGAAAACTAAAAAGCAGAGGCTATTAATTTAATTTATCAAGCTTCTCAATTATATATTTATGAATTTTGGTTAATTAGCCATTAACTATTGACCAAACGTCTTGATAGATATTGGATAAAGTTAATTTTAATTGTCTATAGCTAGGTGACCGCTCGTATTGTCAAGCGCAATGTGCTTTTTCTAACCTCCATTGAGACGGTTACTGAACATTGAGCAAGTCATTCAAGCACAATTGTTCAGCTCCGTGGATTTATGCTTTGCAATTAGATAGTAACACTCAACAATTACACACATAACAGTCAATGCTGAATTTTTCTTTCTGTTCGGGCAGTTCGGGTATCATTCACCGTCGGATAAACATGCCGTTGCTATCGCCGTCTACCATCACTAAACCTGGCAGAAGGCGACTTCGAGAGGTACTCAGATCGCCTTGTCTGTTTCCAGCACACCACAACATCATATACCTGAGTTAAATGCACACTTTCTCACCAAATGTCTTACGCTTGGTAAATTCTTGAGCATATATAATTAGTTTCTAGCGAGTGATCTTACTTCACAGATCTTTTTCTGGTTGCCCGATCGTAGGCGATGCAGATGATGAGACAGGTGATTATTAGTATTCCAGTACCGATAATTGCAAACACTAAAATATGAAAACGTTATACCGATTATATTTAACAGCTGAACGTCTTCCAAACTCTATCTAATCTATTAACACTAACAACTTAATATAACCTTTGGCTGTAATAGGGCGAATCTACACTGCAGAGAGAGACCCATGTGGCTCTTTCTGATGAAAAACTTGAACACAGATATCTGATTATCTGCATTGGTCTATTAGGGTGTAGCCTATTGTGTCGTCGCGCCTGGGACCTACGGACTGATCATCTGGACATTGACCTGATTACGGCTTGGTTTTCGTGTGCCATTGGTCGATGCCTTGTGCATTAGACACCGGCGCAGTGGAAGTTACCAATTACAATTACAATTACGAGGACACTAACAGTTTTAAAAAGTAAGTTCAAAAGTCGTAACTCATTTTACGAATGCGACTCTTTCGGCTGTTAGTGGCCCGGTGTTTGGTGTTCAAATGTCTGTACAGTAATTGGCTTGTGGCAGAGACAATTCATCGCAGACTGCATTCAGAATCAATATATAGGTTCTTTGGTTTATATGATGAGAAAGAAACACTTTCAATTAAATTTTATGAGGCGCAATTATCTGACGTAAAAGCTTTCAACCCACGGTGCACAGATAAATATGACTCAAGGATTTACTCCGGATGGCGGGGAACTCCGCCACTGTTCGTACTCTGACAGTGCCAGTCCCATGTCTGGATAAAGGAGGAGGAGGAGGGCGACGCTAATCATCTTTGTTATGACAAAGCGTAATTAAACTGAAATTACTACTCCAGATGGCGACGCAATGAATATCTAGGGGCAGCTCCGAACTTCCAGACTCTACACTGCAAGACGAATGCTCAACAAAGCATTGACGAATCACACAAGCTATTTTTGTCTTTCGTCTATGTCTCTTAAGCTGCTTGTATCGTAGAGGTTTATTCATCTACCCTTAGGGAAGACAGATGTTAAAAGATGCTTATGGTAAAGTTGTACTCTGAATGTAGTATTATGAAGTAGTAATACGAATAGAAAGAAAAGCCTGATTAGAAAACATTCTTTGATTTCAGTTTCCATGTACAATTTGTACCTATCAAGGCAAATAACACTAGATTAAGAAGTCTAATATCAACTAAATCGTCTATAAAGTATCAGAAGACAAAAATCTTACTTAGATTCTGCGATATAAGCCTTCGTGATTCACGAGTTATACTTTCTTTTGAAACAGCTGAAACAGAAGTGTTCGATACACATACGAAAAACAAGTGAGCTTTCATCAGCAATTAGGGCCTATACAATAGGCCCTAATATATTGTTATCTACCAGGCTTTAATTACCAGCGCTGCTACGGTTATTAAGATAAAGCCAGGGCCTTGCGAACAATGATATCCGCTTCTCCGAGAGTTTAGTTGAGGTCTTTTGAATGCCGTTGCCACTCGTAGTCAAGGGCGATGGAATCTCAACTGGACACGCTGAACTGAGTTTTGCACACGGTCCTGACAGGATTCCAGAATCGAGAAGGCTGGCTGCACGCCATGAAAATGGCTAAGCTCCAGAGAGTAGCACGCGACAGATGATGATGAGGCTTTAACCAGGAAGATGATCAAATTATTATTCTAAAAGTGGCTAATTGATAAACTTGGTTAACCTAGGCCTACAGGTAAACGAATTAACTTCATGAGCAACTGAGAATTGGAAAATTAAGTAATTATTTCTTTGGAACAAGACTATATTTAGTACATTGCATCCAACTATACCTTACATTTTTATTTCGGAAGCATCAATGGAAACATGCAAAATGAGAGACAAGAACGGTGAAAACTAACGCGCACGTTGAAATTAGATTAAGCTTATCAATTTAGTGGTGGTTAGGCCTAACTGTAAAAGCTGTTTAACTTACAAGTCTGCATAGTTTCTCCGGAATTCTGAGTAGTCACGCCTTGTGCTAAAATAAATATCAGTAGCATTTCTAAATTTGATTAAATAGAATTAGGTCAAATGCAAACGAGAGTCCCGCGATGTATTGGTACCGATCAGATTGCGTGCCTAAGAACGAAACTGAAGAAACTAGACGTTCTCTATTCGTTCTTCATAGAGGATAAGGTTGATATATTTATTTTTAAAATGAGAGTAGATGTTAGAGTTAGATTTAACTAGGCTTATTTATTTTCTGATAAAATTGAATAAAATATAAGTCGCGAGATTTATAATTGCAGTAGAAGAAGAGAGCTCACAGTTCCTAAAATAAGACGAAATTACATTTGCAATAAGACATTTTTTGAGTCATTAAACGTTGAGTGCATATAGTTAATCAGATTTATATCAAGAGCAATTTTAAATGCTGTATTGAACAGAGCAACTGGATTTAACTTCATTAACAACTGAGAATTAGAAAATTAAGTACTTATACCTGTGGCAGAGAACTGTCTTTAATTCATTGCATCCAACTACTTTTCATTTGCCTTCGGATGCATCAATGTAAACAAAATTCTAACGCAAAATGAATTTGTCTAATATCACGCTGACTAAATGCCAAGCTTTAACTGCAAGCACTTTGAATGTAACCAAGACCACACCAGGACCTTGCGAACAATGATATATCCGGCCTCCGATAGGTTGGGTGAGGTCTGTTGGACGCCATCGTCACAAATAGACGGGGACGGTGAAAGCAAACCTGCGCACATTGCACTCAGATTTGCACACGTCCTCGAGATAAGCCCAGAATAAAAACTGTCGACTAAACTTCGGAGAGAAACACGGGTTATACGATATAAGGCTTTAACAATTTTTAAGGACGAGATGCATCGGTGCATTGGTTTCCCAGTCGCTTTTAGCACACTCTCGTCGATAAATTGTTATAGCCGATGATCAATTTAAAATGTGGCTAATTGATAAAGTCCGTTAACTTACAAGTAAGCGACTTTGCTTCTGTCTGGATATTTCCCCCTGGCTTCTCAGTAGTCAACGCAGGTGTCACGCCTTGAGCTAAAATAAATATTAGTAACATGGCCAACGTTTATTAAATCTAAATAGGTCAAACGTAAACGAGAGTCCCGCGATCTACTGGTCCCCATGACCAGAACCATAAACAGAAGAAATGAACGTCCCCTATTCGTTCTTCATAGTGGATATGGGTGCTACATTTATTTTAAAAGTAAAAGTAGATGTTAGAGTGAAATTTAATTCAGGTTATTTATTTTCTGATAAAATTGAATAAACCATAAGTCGCAAGACTTTACATTGCAAAAGAACAATGAATGATCAATTTAAGCGGTGGTTCATTGTTAAAGCTGGTTAACTTACAAGTAAACGACACTACTTCTGTTTGGATATTTCCACCGGGCTTCTCTGTAGTCAGCGTAGGTGTCACGCCTTCAGCTAAAATAAATATTAGTAACTTGGCCAACTTAGATTAAATCTAAATAGGTCAAATGGAAGCTGGAGTCTCGCGAAGTACTGGTCCCCATGACCTGAACCATGAGATTGCCTACTCAAGAACCAAACGGAGGAAAATGAAAGTCCATTAGGTCTTCATAAAGGATTTTGGTCTATACTTACTTTTAAAGTGACAGTAGATGTTAGAATTAAGTCGCAAGACTTATAATTGCAGACGAAGAAGAAAGCTCACAGTGCCTGAAGGAGAATAAATTAGGCCGATGATCAATTTAAGTGATGGTTACTTGATAAAGCTGGTTAACTTACATGTTAACAAGTCTACTTCTGTCTGGATATTTTCACCGGACTTCTCAGTAGTCAACTTAGGTGTCACGTCTTCAGCTAAAATAAATATTAGCAACATGTCCTAGATTTAAATCTTAAGTAAGTCAAACGGAAACGATAGTCTCGCGATGTACTGGGGCCCATGACCAGAACCATGAGATTGCCTGCCCAAGTATACCAAACACGAGAAAAGGAAACTCCTTCATTCGTCCTTCACAGAGGTTTAACTCAGGTTATTTACTTTCTGATATAATTAAATAAACTCTAAGTCGTGAGATTTTTCATTGCAGAAGATAATGAAAGCTCACAGTGCCTGAAAGAGACTTAATTACATTTGCAAAAAGAAAATCTTTGAGACATTGGATGAGTGTAGTTTTCTTTATCTCATTTTTATCAAGCGCAATTTATTTTTTTAAATATTTAATCTGCACGGATTTAGCTTCTCGGGCAACTGAGAATTGGAAAGTTAAGTTCTTACTTCTATGGCACACAACTGTCTTTAATAATTGCATCCAACTACCTTACATCTGGCTTCGGGTGCTTCAATGGAAACATACGCAAAACGAAGTGAGCTGATATCAGCAATTAGAAACTGCTATGCTTTAACTACAAGCGCTTCGAAAGTGACCAAGAACCCACACCAGGGCCTTGCGAGCAATGATTTCCGGCCCCAAAAAGGTTGGATAAGGTCCGTTGGATGCACTTACTACAAATAGACAAGAACGGTGAAAGCTAATTAACCTGCTCAAATTAAACTTAGATTTGCAAAAGGCCTAGGGATAAGTCCGGAATAGAGACTGCTGGCTAAAGGTCAGAGAGAAGCATAACACATACCATGATGAGTCTTTACAATTTAAGGACGCGATGCATTAGATTCCCAGTTAAGTTTAGTGTGTTAACTAAGCCGATGATCAATTTAAATGGTGATTAATTGTTAAAGCTGGTTAACTTACAAGAAAGCAACTCTACTTCTGTCTGGATACTTTCACCGGACTTCTCAGTGGTAAATGTAGGTGTCGCGCCCTGAGCTAAAATACATATTAGAAACATATCCAATATAGATTAAATCTAAATAGGTCAAACGTAAACGAGAGTCCCGCTATTAATTCATTCTCATGACCAGAACCATGAGATTGCCTGATCAAGATCCAAAGAAAGAAAATGAACGTCCCCTACTCGTTCTTCATTAAGGATATGGGTGCTACATTTATTTTTAAAATGAGAGTAGATGTTAGAGTTAAATTTTACTCTGCTTATTTCTTTTCTGATAAAACTGAATAAACTTTAGGTCGCAAGATTTTACATTGCAGGAAAACAAGAGAGCTCACAGTGCCTGAAAGAGACGAAATTACATTTGCAATAAGAACATTTTTGAGTCGTTACCATTTGCGTGTACGTAGTTATCAGAATTTTATCAAACGCAATCTCAAATGCAGTCTTAAACAGAGCAGTTGATACATGCATGGATTTATCCTCATGGCAACTCAGAATTGGAAAATTAGTTAATATTCCTTTGGCACACAACTGCATTCAACAATCTAACATTTGCCTTCGGCTGCATCAGTCGAAAAATGCGCAAAATGAAGTGAGCTTATATCAGCTGTCTCACACAGCTTAACCGCAAGGCATTCACGTGCAAACACATCGAAAGAGACCAAGACTATGCCAGGGCCTTGAGAGCAATGATTTCCGCCTCTCCCACCCGAGAGGATGGATGAGTTCTGTTGGACGACCTAGCGACAAATAGACAAGGACGGCGAAAGCTAACCTGCGATCATTGAACTTAGTTTTGCACACGCCCTTGAGACAAACCCAGAATAGAAACTGCTGGCTAAACGTCGGAGAAAAACACGCCACATATAGCCTATGATGATACGGCTTTAACATTTTAAGAACGAGACGCATTGGTTTCCCAGTTGCTTTTAGCTCACTCTCGTCGATAAAGACTTAACTAGGCCGATGATCAGTTTAAGAGGTGGTTAATATTGTTAAAGCTCGTTAACTTACAAGTAAACGACTCTCCATCTGTCTGGATATTTTCACTGGACTTCTCAGTAGTCAACACAGGTGTCACGCCTTGAGCTAAAATAAATATTAGTAACGAGGTCAACGTTGATTGGTTCTTGAGCAGATTGCCTGCTCAAGAACCAAACAGAAGAAAATGAATGTCCCCCATTCGTTCTTCATATAGGATCTGATGCTATATTTATTTTTAAAATGAGAGTTGTTGTTAGAGTTAAATTTAACTCAGCTTATTCACCTGATGATAAAAAAATCAATAAACTCTAGGTCGCGAGATTTATCTTTGCAGAAGAACATGAAAGCTAAAGGTGCATGAAAGAGACTTTCATGCACCTTTAACGTCTCTTGGAAAGAGACGAAACTTCATTTGCAATAAGAAAATATTTGAGTAATTGAACATTGAGTTACTTAGTTATCAGAGTTTTACCAAGCGCAATCTCAAATGCAGTCTTAAACGACCTCTGTTATAAATATTATGTATATATTTAACTTAATGGGCACCAAGATTGATTGCAACGTGGTAAAGTTTGACAGCTGGAAATTCTATAATATCCAATACAGAATATAGACGGTCGGCTACCTGACGTGGAAATGTAAACGCTCCAGAGTGGCGCGCGACAGATGATGACGAGGCCTTAGCTAGGCAGATGATCATTGATTAATTGTAAAGTGGTTAATAATTATGTTGGTTTACTTACAAGTAAACGACTCTACGTCTTTCTGGCTGTTTTCACCGGACTTCTCAATAGTCAACGTAGGCCTATTTGTCAAGTCTTGAGCTAAAGTAAATATTAGCAAGGTGGCCAAACTTGGAAAATTTGGTAAATAGGTCAAATATAAACGAGAGTCCGCATTATACTGTTCCCCATAACCAGAACGATAAGATCCCTGCTCAAGAACCAAATGAAGAAAATGAACGTCTTCCTTTTGTTCTTCATAGAGGATATATGGTTGCTATATATAGGCCTATTGTTTAAATGATTGTAGAGTCAAATTTAACTCAGCTTATTTACTTCCTGATAAAATTCAATAACCTGTAAGTCGCAATACTTATCATTGCCCAAGAACAACAGAGCTAAACGTGCCCGAAAAAGACGATGTTAAATATGCAATAAGAAAATCTTTGAGTCATTAAACATTGAGCGTAGCCTACGCAGTTATCAGTTATCAGCTCTATCAAATGCAGACTTAAACAGAACAGCTGATACATGTATACATTTGACTTCATGGGCATTGAAATTGATTGTAACCGGCTGCGGTTTGACAGCTGGAGATTTTAATAAACGGATATACAATAATTGAGTAGGCAAACATAAAAGAGACGGCCGGCTGCCTGCAGTGCAAACGTCAAAGCTCCAGAAAGAGCAAGCGATAGATGATGATAAGGCTTCAACTATGTCGAGGATCAATTGTTAAAGTGGTTAATAGACCCTGCGTTGGTAAACTTACAAGTAAACGACTCTACGTTTTTCTGGCTGTTTTCATCGGACTTCTCAGTAGTCAGCGTAGGTGTCACGCCTTGAGCTAAAATAGATATTAGTAACGTTACCAAACTTGATTAAATCTATATAGGTCAAACGTAAACGAGAGTCCCGCATTGTACTGGTCCCCATGACCAGAACGATGGGGGGATTGCCTGCTCGAGAACCAAACAGAAGAAAATGAACGTCTTCCTTCCGTTCTTCATAGAGAATATGGGTGCTATCTACTCTAATTTTTTAAATGAGAGCAGATGTTAGAATTTAATTTAACTCAGCTAATTTAGTTTCTGATAGAATTTTATGAACTCTAAGTCGCAAGACATCATTGCAGAAGAACGCGAGATGTCATAGTTCCTGAAAGATACGAAATTTCTTTTGCAAAAAAATACATTCAAGTCGTTAAACATTGAGTGTACGTAGCTATCAAATTTTTATCAAGCACAATCTGAAATTCAGTCCTAAACAGAACAACTGATATAGCCTATGTATGGATTTAACTTCATGGGCAAACTGAGATTTGGAAAATTAAGTTCTTATTTCTTTGGCACGCAACTGTCTTTAATTCATTGCACCCAACTACCTTACATTTACCTTCGGTTGCATCAGTGGAAAGATATGGAAAATGAACTGAGCTAATGATCATAATTAAAAGGTGGTTAATTTTTAAAGATCTGATGGTCTGGAGAAGGAAATCTGATGGTCTGGAGAAGGAAATGATGCTGGCGTGCGGTGAGGGGAGGAGAAGACGGAGTCGCCCAAGGAGGAGATGGATGGATGAGATACAAGATGTAACTGGCATGAATTTGGCGGAATTAAGGGACTTGTCATCGAATAGGAAACAATGGAGTGTGTTCACCAGGACGATCGCTAGAGCTCCACGAGCTGACAGCACAAGGTGACAAGGTGAATTTTTAAAGTTGATAAACTTACAAGTAAACGACTCTACTTCTGTCTGGATGTTTTCAACGGACGTTTCTGTAGTCAACGCAGATGTCACGCCTTGAGCTAAATAAATGTTGGTAACATGGCTAAACTTGATCAAATCTAAATAGGTCAAACGTAAGAAAAGTCCTGCGATACACTGGCCTCATGACGAAGACCCACCTGGTCAAGAACAATTAGAAGAAAATCAACGCCTCCACTTCGTTCTTCGTAGAAAATATGGGTGCACTATCTGTTTCATATAATGAGGATATAATTATATTAGAGTGAAATTTAACTCAGCATATATACTTTCTGAAACTCGATAAACTCTTGGTCCCGAAACTTACCACTGCAGAAGACAAAGAGAACTCAAAGTGCCTTAAAGAGACGAAATTGCATTGTTTTCAATAAGAAAATTTATGAGTAATTAAACATTGAGTGATAAATAGTCAATGGCGTCTAAGCCTCCCCCCAGATGGAATGAGAGAACAAACCCCCTTTATCTGACCGACTTATTAATAAGAGGCTCAGAAGTCACTCAGTACTGTACATTAATTAATTATATAAATCCGCATCATGCATGGTCAGCAAGGAATCCAGTTTATGTCCAGATCATTAATTCCCCACTTCTGTCAACCATGGGAGATCATTCTCTCAACCCCAATCCCCCCCCATTGGTAGACGCCAATGTATGTTGAAGTAGTTATCCGAGTTTTAATCAAGAGCATTCTAAATGTAGTCAGTCAGAGTTGATATTTAGCTGATAGCTGTATGCAGATAACTTTACAGGAAACTGAAAATTGGAAGTTTAAGTACTTAATACTTACCTCTTTGGCACACGACTTCCCTTTTTTCTGCGGGACCAACTGCCTTCCATTTGCCATCAGATGCATCGATGGAAATATATTCACCGATCGTTGGAAATGCATTGCTGTTCCAGTTGGTGTATTTAATCTCGTCATTGAAGTCCGCTGAGTACATTACAAATTGAGAAAAAATTATATAAATATATGAGTGAATTAAAAGTAATGTAAAATCCTATAAAAGATTACGAAAATACATATTTCACGGCACACTCTACACAGGTAAAGGGATTTCATCGGCAGCCCATCAGGGTCCAGGATGATCCCGCTGAATGAGGTGCTCCTATCAGCATGCCAAATGAGACAGCAAAGGAACTAGAATGAACGGAAATCAGACAAGAGAATCGAATGACAGAAAATCTGGTAAGAGTGATCACAGACGAAACTTCCAATAAGGTGATATTATTGGAGTTTACGCCCGACTTCTGTGAAGGGACTCTCGTTCTCCTACAGAATTATAAAGGGTCTGCTACCTGGGTTTGTTGCATATTTTAAATAACTGTTGTGGATACAGTTTCATAACGTTAAAGTAGGCAGCAATTTTCGATTAAATTCGTGGAACTAGTTTTCATAATGGCGCAGCACTGTAACAATACTTGTAGGTTTAACCCATGCCTATCCATTGCAATAGATCTCAAAATAAAATTATTATGCTTGAACAAACCAATATCATTTCGAATCCAACGCCAAGATTTCTTCCTCAATCCAATCCAAAAGCTCTCATTTAATGTCGAATGCTCTTTCAGATGTCCATGTACATCGTCGCTTATGACTGCCAAATCTCCTCCAGTCATCAGGCACTGATTTCTTGCATCATACCACGTTCGATTGTCGTTGCTAAGTCTGAGACAGCTGTCAGTCACGTTTATGTCGCCAGAGGAGCTGCAATAAGCACCTGCAAAATCCATTTAGAAATGCTATAGTGATTACGTAGTACAACTAAACCATTGTCCAGTGCAGTGAGACTAAATCAGTTTCTGCACTTTGAAGCAATTCATTTGATGGAAAAGGCAGTACAAGGAGACCCTTTTTCTCAGTTTCTTGTCGTTTTCTAGCAAGGAAGAAACCGAATCGAGCTGCTAACATTCCACAATATACTTAATAAAACTCTGAGCCGACGCTGTTAAATAAATCAATTATCGAATAGAATATTCTTCAATTGATCCAATTGAGAACCGCTTTTTGGTGTACATAAACATATAAACACATTCTCACATTCTCAGCCCTGCACAATTGGTAGCGACCAAACATATATAAATAGTGCCACAACATAGACAGTTTCATGTGCCAAGTTATCAATACAGCATCCTAGTTAAGATTGTTTTCCTCATGAGACTGTCAGACGAAGGAATGGCTCGGTCATGGACTCGGGATCGGAGTGGATATCCGGTTATCTTTACAGGCGGAGCAGACTGTGCAGAACACACCCTTCATTACCCAGCACTGCCAAGAAAATGCGGTTGACGGCCAGGCTACACAGCTGCTGGATGGACGGAGAGTCATTAGGGAGGTATCCGCTTCTTATCAAGCGCCTAATTGCTCCAAGTCTCTCGCGTCAGCCCGGTTTATGAACTCTCACCATACCGGGGAGGCGTAGAACAAATATTGGCTTTGATTACGTCATAGGCCTACATACTTGGCCCTCTGAGACCATGGGCCGATAAGATTCGAAATGCAAAGGACGACTGACGGGTCTTGGCACATGATTCATGTGATCTATATGGGTTCTAAAGTTAAGGTCTTTCATGAACACAACACCCAGAATTGTCATATTGGCGACCCTCGGGAGCCGCTGCACCTCGGCTGTTGTTGCGTCGATTTCCAAACCCGCCCTCGGTCTTCATATTAGCATTTCTGAGGATTAATTAAAGATTACACCTGGACGCCCATTGAGTTATGGGGTCCATTTCGATAGATACCGTTGCACTATTTGACATAGATACTAAGAGATAACAGTAGTCAGCATATTCTAGAAGAAAGTTGTGAGGATGCACTTGTCTAAGGCCATAAATGGTTGTGATGAAATTGGGTGGCCCCAGGCTTGAGCCTTTAATATTGCGCATTGAGTTATGTGGTCCATTTCGTTAGGTACTGTTGAACTATTTGACAAAGATACTAAGAGATAACAGTAGTCAACATATTCTAGAAGAAAGTTGTGAGGATGCACTGGTCTTAGGTCGTAAATGGTTGTGATGAAATTGGTTGGCACAGGCTTGAGCCTTTAGCATTGCTAACGTTGATTTCAATGAGTATGGATATCTTAACCTGAAATTTGGTGTAGTGACTTTATTGGTCTGAAATGGTAATAATCCACATAACTATATAATGTATAGGTTTTTTGCAACAATGTAAAATTTGCTACTTAAAATGTAAAAGAAACTGTAATAACTTACCCTGATATTTACAGATGTAGGGTAATTCGCTAGAAGCAGCTAGTGCAGTGAAATTAAACTCTGTGTTTAAAGCAGCAAAGTCTTCTCCATCGTGTACTCCATTTTCTTGATTTTCTACTGCCAATTATAATAAATCAAGCAACACAATATTTAGGCCAAGGGTTGAATAATACAGCATATTAAGTGGTAACAAACTGTCGCTGTAAACTGAGTAATTATTAGCATAATAATGATTAAAATCGTATAACTGTAGGCCCCTGTGCATCAAATTTAAAAAAAATGTCGGACCTAATTTGACGCTGTTAATGTTTGTCGTATCAGATATTCAAATGAACTCAACGCAACAGATAGACCAATCAAAAACATTGCGGATATTTGATTTCCCTCACTGGGCTGATAGAGAAACTTGAAATAATGTGATGTTCTATGAGTTACAAATGTATCCGCTATTTATCAGAGATAAAATTTCTAATTATCCGGCTTGTTGAGTCTAGCTGTATTTGACATTGCCCTGCCTCCAAAGTTCAGAGGCGCACACGTCAGCAAAACGACAATATTTGTGCGTCAATCATTTGCTCAGTGTACACTCGTAATGGTAATCGTAATCTCCAAACTTCTAAAGCGCCACTCGAAGGCCAAGCGCAGGACACCAGCCTATTCACGAGCGCTACGTCAGATCAAAGGGCGTTTCCAGAGAGTAGTCCAAAAGAGGTCCAAGTCCGATTTCAGGAGGCCAAACCAAATCAAAGGGGGTTTCCAGAGAGTAGTCCACAAGAGGTCCAAGTCCGATTTCCAGGGTACCAGATCAGGAGGTTTCCAGAGGGTGGTCAAAAAGAGGTCCAAGTCCGATTTCAGGAGGCCAAACCAAATCAAAGGGGGTTTCCAGAGAGTAGTCCAAAAGAGGTCCAAGTCCGATTTCCAGGGTACCAGATCAGGAGAGGCAGAGCAGCTGTACCTAGTACCTACAGAGTGAGAGCCTCAGCGGAGGCTCGAACCCGTTGCTACGTGCTACACGTTAACCAATCAGCAACCGTGCCCACCAATGACGATAAAGTTCATTTTAGTACCGTATGAGTGACTATATGTATGAGTGTGTATGTGTGTCTATAGACATACATACATGTACATGCATTTCAGCTCAGCCCACAGTCACATGGAGGACCAGTAGCTCACTTCGTCTTAATTAATAGTATTGCGAACTGAGTTTTAATTACATTCACAATGTCAAATGATTTGTAGCCGGTCTTGCGCCTCGTTCGAATGACCTTTTGACCTCAAGACGAGTTCTTGAGGAACTTCTATAGCGGCGCGAAAATGAGTGTGCTTCCTTTTGGGGATTTTATCCCTACCCGAATCATCTGGCACTTAGTCTGCAGTAACCAAGGAAATGCTTCAACAGAAGTGTATAGAAAATCTGTACACACTACACTCATGAAAACTAAAAAAACATACATGTTAAGTTTCCGAACTGCACGATATCAAAATAAAAAAAGGACGAACCTTGAACAGACTCTTTCAGTGCTTCTCCATTTATCCATGTCCATTCACTGTAAACAAAGGTTTTCCCTGCTGTCCATGCGGCAGAATTGCTCATAAGTGACTTTAGATAACCTGCTACAGCATCTTGATCGTTTTTATTACGAATGACTGGGAGTGTAGAGTCTAAGGAACTGCACAGTTGATTCGATTCATTCCAATTCAGAAGCTTCTCGTTGACTTTGAAATAGCAAGTGACTTCACCGTTAACAGTCACACACGTCTCATTAGCGGAAATACTGCTCCCAGGTAAAGGAAATTCTGTGATTCCTGCAAAGAAAGAAATCTGGCAAATCAAGCAACGGTTTAATAAAACTAGCCTAGACATGCTATTAAATGCTTAAGCGAAATTTAACATCCCCGGGGAGAGGTACACGCAGATCCATATCAGGTGTATGATCCACCAACTGATAAGGCACAACGTTACAATAATTTTTAATCGACATGTAAATGCTGAGAAAGGAAAATTTGTTCACCTCGAGTTTTGTTGCCTTCGATGCATTCTCGATAAAAATTAAATACAGTATAGAGAAAACATTCCCTCCTATCTGCAACATCACGCACAAAACATCTGCTAGTAGATGAGTTGTAAACAAGGACTACTCACCCAAGGCTATTACCAGCAGAACATGTATTCCTATTGACTGGTAGTACGGAATCGAAAACATTCTAACAGTCCAAAGCTATATTCAGTTATAATAGTCCAAACAGTGTCCACCTACTGCAGCATTTTCATTTTAAAAGGCTTTAGGCTACTTTGAATAGCCAATAATACAATTGGCCACATAGTTAAGAGACTTAGGCCTATAGCAAGCAAGCTCACATGCAACACAAACGGTTTTCATGGATATCCGGGTTTGCACTTGTTTGCGATTCCCGCAGCAGTCTGACGGAAAGTTAATACAATTGTTATACCAGCTATTATGTGTTTGATCAATGCGCTTAATAATTTTCGTAGTACCACCATGTGAAATAAGAAGGCAAACCAGCATTCTTATTTCATGGGATGGAGGCGGAAACGCAGTATGCTGTTGTTGAAAACGGTCTAGGCAAACCAGCATACTTCGTTTCCGCCTCCATTGTTCTCGAGTAGTCCTTCTCCACACATGCTAGGCTACTGCTGAGTCTACTGTTCTTTGTAACTCATATCGAGTCACAATAGCTGGTGCTCTGCGCTTAGCTTAAGAGTAGGCCTAGCGCTTTAGAAATTTGAAGATTACGATTACGACTACATTCTGTTCTTATCGAAAGACACCATACTCACAGCGCTTTTGAGAGGCTGCTGGTAAAATTTTTCAGTCCTATACACACGGCCTAATGTATTAATATTAATTAGAAACTTCGATAGCGGCTGTGTATATCACATTGGACATCAATCGATGGCGTACTATGCCAGACATTAGTGATGTCAATGGCCAGAAGGTCAGTCTGCCGACACAAAGAGACAGGCTGCGGTGGATGAGCCTGCTGAAAAGAGTTAAAGGTCGGCTGCATAAGGCTTTCATCGATGTGTATAAGGTTCATTCATTCATTCTTTCATTCATAACGGACATTCATATAGCGCTTCTTCAAGGAGAACTACTCAGAGGTGCTCCCAACTCCAGCCCGGCTGAATACAGCTGTCTTAAGGTGAGAAAAGAACGTGGAAGAGAAGATTATGGGGAGCAAACGGAGCGCTAGGGGAAGGCTATTCCAGGTTTGAAGGCCCACCACCGAGAAAAAGCGATACTGCCTGGTAGAGGTAGGGGCAAAAGGAACAAAGACCAAAACCCTGCTCAGACGAGCGAAGGGATGGAAGGTTCATTAAGTAATTTATCAGAATGACCTGTTCTGATAAAATACTGTCTATACTGATGTCCCTAAGTATACGACGCACTTTGTAACAATAATTCTACGTACCGTATGTACTCTCTACTTCATTAAAATGTGACCATAAAGTTTTACAAATATTTAAATCAAATATATGACTTATATAATTATATAGGCCTAAGCTAATGACTTTTCTTTGGTTAAGCTTATTGATATTGCTGTCCTTCCATAGTTCGTAAGTGCATCCATCTATACGACGGATCATCGATAGCGTTGAGTAGTTGAACGTCAAGGAATTGGTCAACTACCTAGAGTGATTGCCTCAAAACATGTGTCCTGTCATTGGAATACTCCTGCTTTTGCACCACTCTTTTGCACCACAGTGGACTGAGCCATGATCTCAACGCTGTTGAGGAGTAGGGACTATCTGTATTATAGAGGACTTACAAACAAGTGTGGCATCGTTACATTTTTGCCATTCACACTAAATTTTATCTACATAAATCTTACAAAGTTTCCAATTTTATTCTTTTTATTTTAATTTGTAAGTCAATTACGAGCGTGTATTGCCTGCAGGCGACGGGTAAGTGTTGGCAGTGGATGAGAGTAATCGGTGACTGGAGGTGAAGGAGTAAATAGGCGTTTAGTCCACGTTGTTGAATGTCAGCTAGCTGTGTTTGTTAGATTAGATTGTCTGATTTGCGCTACACCACATAATGGGTTGGTTATAAATTGAATTTCTGGATAATGATTTCAGTACAGCTTGTTTTGGTGCGGCAACGGTTGATATCACGTGTACTAGATACCGGCGCAATAGAAATTACTAATTACAATCACTCTTTGGTATTATTAGTGCGAGGGTCTATCGTGTGGCAGCTTAGTAGAAACTCGTGTGACATCAACTCAGATAAAAGAATGGGAAACAGAGTTAATAAAATTATGATATTAAACTATGGATACAATACCATTATTACACAGACTTCAATTCCATGAAAGAGCACAGTGAATTATTGAGACATGAATAAAATGAAAATCATGCATGCCTTGGTTTTCAAACTGAAGATTTAAAATAAATATAAGGCTTTAGCATGCTATATATCATATGATCCGATTAAGAGATAAAAGAATGGGAAACAGAGTTAATATTAAGCTATAGATACAACACCATTTATTACACTGACTTCAATTCCGTGAGAGAGCACAGTGAATTATTTAGACCTGAATAAAATGAAAATCATGTATCCCTCGGTTTTCAAACGGAAGAAAATTAAAATAAATATAAGGCTTGAGCATGCTGTATATCATATAATCCGATCAAGTTAAACAAATCCCTATAGACTACGTACGGCATACATGTAAGAAAACATTGTTAAATAATAAATTGAAACTCAATTGAAAATACACGACACCTGAGTTTCCTTATGCACTTCCAATTGATGTTCAACTTATTAATTTCACCTAAGTTAATGACGTTGTACCCTATCGCGTTTTCTTTTATATGTCAGTTAAATTGCTTCGTTAATCGTAAAAAAATTCCATATAAATGTTCTTATACATATCCTGAAGAAAAGTTGTTCTAAGGCTACGGTACTTTACTTGCTTAACCCTAATCATTCCGGCATAACAAACAACTTAAACGTACCGGATGGGGTCGTAAATGTTTATTGCTGTAAGATTAACATGTTTGTCATTTGATAGTCAGAAGCTGTTCTCAGAACAAAAGCATTTTGTGAATGCATAAAATTGCATGCAAATGACATAGTTTTAATTTTTCAAGCACCACTGTTCTCTTTAAACATGGAAAGAAATTTGACAAATTCTTAAAATTATTGAAAAAATATTTAACGGTTATAATTTTATAACAACAATCAACCGGGGATCACAAAATATCTCACTCGGTATTAGGGTTAACCATAATTATAACATAGAGCTTGTAAACAAATTCTCCCTGTTGTTAAAGTTAAGGAGTTTCTTTGCCGTCAGTCTTGAACCTCAGTTTTCTTCATCCTGGTCCTCTGCCGCCTGTTCTTTGCCCAGGATTTCTGTTTACAGATTTGCGTAAACGACTTCACCTGGACGCTTTGCAGTAGACGACTTGGAAGTTTTCGATGAAAGAGCGTAAACATCTCCTTGTGCAGTAATTTTGACTGGATGAGAAACGGACCCACCTGTGGTGTTGCCTGGCAAAGTAGCTGCATGACCCATTGCGTCTGGTATGGTGGCATATATGTGTCCCAATGGACCAACCTTAGTTGGAGCAGTTGTATGGACGCGATTCATATCGGGGTCCTGGTTGACGGGTAGTTTGTGGCATTCTAAGGAAGCGTAGGAGATTCCAGCTTGAGGGTTTGTTGCTCCATCTTCCGATTGGTTGAGAGTTGACATTGGAATTAATTTAACGTAAGCACCTCGGACATCGTCTGATCTCTTTACTGGAGCGTTGGCAGGTTCATTGACTGTCGATACGACGGGTGGGTTGGTAATCCTGCTATCTAATTCCTCACGATTATTCTGTGTGGAACTGTTATGGAACCCAAAGTGCGCAGTTTCTCTAAATGTGTAAACATCAACGGTCGTATATATAGAATGAGACATACGATAAATAACTAAAGACTGCAAACTAAAAAGCAGAGGCTATTTATTTAGCAAGGTTCCAAAAATATATATATGAATTTTGTCTAATTAGTCACAAGCTACTGCGCCAAACGTTTGCTTAGACATTAGGTAAAGTAAACTTTAATTGTCTATAATTAGGTAAGAGCTCGTCGTGTAAGGCAGAATGTGCATTTTCTACCCTTCGCAGAGACGGTTACTGAACCTTGAGCAAGTTCTTCAAGCACAATTGTTGCTCTCCTTCGATTTATGCTTTGCAATTAGAGAGTGATACTTAATAATTACACACATAACACGTACGGGGTAATGAAGAATGTTTCTTCCTGTTCGGGCATCATTCGGCTTGGAATAAACTTGCGGGTGCTATAGATGTCTACCATCACTTAATCTGAGAGAAGGCGACTTCGAGAGGTACTCAGGCCGCCTTATCTGTTTGCCAATTAGGCCCAAAAAATACAAAATAGTATACGTGAGTCATGTCACCTGCTCATTTTCTTACCAAAGATCTTATACTCTTTACATTGATGAGAATATAACGATTAGTTTGTAGCGACTGATCTTACTTCACGGGTCTTTTTCTGGTTTTCAGCGCCAAGACGATGATGACGATAATGCAGATGATTATTACTATTCCAGCAGCGACAGCTACAAACACTAAAATATGAAAACGTCAAGCAGATCAGATTCAACAGCTGCACGTCTTCAATTCTCTATCTAATCTATTACCACTACAAATTAATATAACATAATATAACATATAATAGGGCCTATAATATAATATAATATAATATAATATAATATAATATAATATAATATAATACAATATAATAATAATTATAATATAATATAATATAATATAATATAATATAATGTAATGTAATATAATATTATATAATATAATATAATATAATATTATATAATATAATAAATTATAATCTATATAATAAAGCGAGAATTCTGTGTGTGTGTGTGTGTGTGTCCCTCTGTCTGTCTGTTTGACCGGGCTTAACTTCTACAATTTTGCACCTTTTCACTCCAAACCTTCACTGCTGCGTCGGCCTCGGCTTCGGACACCCAGTGGAGGGGTTCGCGCCCCCCGTTTTCACCGCTACCATGGTGAAAAACGGCAAAAACATCGCCCCAAGCGATAGGAAAATTACCGTCCCTCCACTGACATTAGCCTTACTGCATTGGATGCAGTCCCTGCAGTGACATTAGGATTACTGCATTGGATGCATGCACGTGTAACAAGCATCGAAGAGAAATTTATTGTTGGCAAGTAAATTTGGGGGTGCTGGTGGGGGGGTGGGAGGGGGTGGGGGGAGGTCGTGGGGGGGAGGCGGGTGGGGGGAGGGGGTGGAGGTGGATGGTGGGGGGTGGTGGTGGGGGGTGGTGGTCGTGGGGCTGGTGGGTAGGGGTGGTGGGTGGGGGGGGGGTTGGAGGGAGGTCGTGGGTAGGGGTGGTGGGTGGGGGGTGGGGGGAGGTCGTGGGTGGGAGAGGCGGGTGGGGGTGGTGGGTGGGGGAGGGGCTGGTTGGTGGGGGGTGGTGGTGGGGTGGATGGTGGGTGGGGGAGGGGGTGGTGGCTGGGGGGTGGTGGTGGGGTGGATGGTGAGGGGTGGTGTGGGTGGTGGTGGTGGGGGTGGTGGGAGGGGGTGGTGGGCGGGGGTGGTGGGCGGGGGTGGTGGGAGGTCGTGGGGGGAGGCGGGTGGGGGGAGGGGGTGGGGGTGGATGGTGGGGGGTGGTGGTGGGGGGTGGTGGTCGTGGGGCTGGTGGGTAGGGGTGGTGGGTGGGGGTGTTGGGGGGAGGTCGTGGGTAGGGGTGGTGGGTGGGGGGTGGGGGGAGGTCGTGGGTGGGGGAGGCGGGTGGGGGTGGTGGGTGGGGGAGGGGGTGGTGGGTGGGGGGTGGTCGTGGGGTGGATGGTGGGTGGGGGAGGGGGTGGTGGCTGGGGGGTGGTGGTGGGGTGGATGGTGGGGGGTGGTGGGGGTGGTGGTGGTGGGGGTGGTGGGGGTGGTGGTGGTGGGGGTGGTGGTGGTGGTGGTGGTGGTGGTGGGGGTGGTGGGTGTGCAGGGATTGAAACTTATAACCCCGGGCAACGCCGGGTAATCCAGCTAGTATAATATAATATAATATAATATAATATAATATAATATAATATAATATAATATAATATAATATAATATAATATAATGTAATATAATATAATATAATATAATATAATATAATATAATATAATATAATATAATACAATATAATAATAATTATGATATAATATAATATAATATAATATAATATAATATAATATAATATAATATAATATAATGTAATGTAATATAATACTATATAATATAATATAATATTATATAATATAATATAATATAATATAATATAATATAATATAATATAATATAATATAATATAATATAATATAATATAATATAATGTAATATAATATAATATAATATAATATAATATAATATAATATAACATAATATAATATAAAATAATATAATATTACTTTACGCTGAATCTAAACAGCGGGACCACGTGATGCTTACTGAAAAATAACCTTTACACAGAAATCTGATATGCTGTATTGTTCTATAAGGATGTATTGTGACGTGGCGCTTGGGTGAAACACCTGTATGAGCCCTGTGACAGGTTAAGAAAGTGAGTTCAAAAGTCCAATTCATTTTACGGATGCGACTTTCTCGGCTGCTGTTTGTCCTGTGTTGTGTGTTCAAATGTCTGTGCATCAATTGGCCCATGCCAGGGACAATTCATCGTAGACTTTGCAATCAGATTCAATAGGTTCTTTGGTTTATATATAACGACAAAGGAACATTTTCACTTGAAAATTACGAGGCGCAACTATTTCACAAGGAAGCATTTCCTACGGCGCTAGATAAACACGAGGCAAGTGTTCGTTCAAGGTGGTCACACATTGCGCAATTTTGATCTACATATTAAGAAAAGAAGGAATAGACTAAGAAGTCAAATACCAACCGAATAGAAAGTATCAGAAACAATTGAAAACTAACTGCTTACATAAACTCTTCGATATAGAACCTGGTGATTCATAAGTTGCACTTTCTTTCGAAAAAGCTGAAACAGAAGAATTCGAGAAGCTTACACATTCGCAAAATAAAGAGAGCTTTCATCAGCAACTAGACCATGCTTTGTTACGAAACTTTATGAATCATTAAGTGATACGTAATCATCAGATATTTGTCAAGCGCAATCTCAAATGTAGCCTTACACTGAGCAGCTGATATATTTATGTATTTGACTTTATAGACATCTGAAAGTTGGAAATTTATGCACTTGCCTCTTTGGCACACGACTGTTTTTAATTCATTGCATCCAACTGTCTTCCATTTGCCATCGGATGTACCAATTGAAATGCATTCACCGTCTCTTGAAATTCCATAGTTGTCCCAATTGGTGTATTTGATTTCATCACTGGAGTTCGCTAGGCTCATAAGAAGTTCATAACAACTTATATGCAACGTCACATCGTAGAAATGATAATTAAAACATATTTTGCAGGCTACACACTACTCTGGGTAAATGAACACACTCGGCAGCCCTTACGGCACCAGGATTTCCCACTGAATTATCAGCATGCCAATAACTGAGACGGCAATAGAACGAGAATAAACTGAAATCAGACCTAAAAACTTAAACGCAAAAACCTCGAGGCAGTTAACACCAGCAAAACGTTTAATACGGTGATGGTATACTGGAGTTGAATATTGTGCTCTATAAAAACACTTTAGTTCTCCTACAGTGTTATAAAGTGTATAGTTTTTGGCATATTTTAAATAACTGTTGTGGCAACTGCTTCAACATATTAAACTCAATAACAAGTTTGGATTGAGTTCGTTCAGCTAGTTTTCATTATGGTGCTGCACTGTAGTAAAGGTTGTAACTTGAACCTTTGCCTATCCATTTCAATAGGTTCCAACATAGGCCTAATATTATTATGTCTGAACAAACCATTATCATTTCGAATCCAACGCCAAGATTTCTTCCTCAATCCAATCCAATAGCTCTGGTTTAATGTCAACTTCTCTTTCAGATGTCCACGTACAGCGTTGTCTATGACTGCCAAGTCTCCGCCAGTCATGATGCACTGATTTCTTGCATCATACCACGTTCGATTGTCGTTAATCACTCTGAGACAGCTGTCAATCACGACCATGTCGCTAGGGGAGTTGCAATAAGCACCTGCAACAGCATTCATAAATGCATAATGACGATTTAGCACATATATCCTAAGAAAATCCAACAAGTGCCCTAAATCAGTTTGTTCACTTTAGAGGAATTCATGTTATTGAAAGAAAAAACAGTACAGGGAAATACATTTTCTCAGTTTCTTGTCTTGTTCTTTCAAGAATGCTCCAGACTCGAGCTGCTAACATGTCACAATATGTTTAATAGCTTTCATAGCATTGAGTAAAACTGAGAGCCAACTTGTTCAATTAGTCAGTTTATACTTAAAATGCAGAACAATTAGTAATTACATACTCTCATATTGGCAGATATAGGGCTTCTCGTTAGAAGTAGCTAGTGGAGTGAATCGAAACTCTGTATCTAGCGCTGCATGGATTTTTTCTCCAAATTGTTCTCCCTTTCCTTGAAGTTGTAGTGAATAATAAAAGATCAAACAACACAATATGTAGTCTATCGCTGTAGAGTGAGTAATAATTAGCATAGGGTTAAGTCGTACACATGTATGTTGGCCTATCAAATTACAGACAACCGTCAAATGACGTGGTTCATGTTCGTCCAATCTCATAGAATGAATTCGACACATCAGATGGACCACTGAAATACATTATTGCATTGCGGATATTTAGACAGTGACACTCGAAATAACGTGATGTCCTGTGATATATACAGATGTATTCGCTGTTGGCCACTATCTACGTTTCTCCTGAACGTTTGCGTTACACAAATTTTGATTATCATGAAACTTATAAATTACAATACAATACAGTTTAAATGTATTTGATAATGCCCTCCTTCCAAAGTTCAGAAGTACACACACAACCAAACGGCAAAATCGGTGGCGTTGAGCAGTTGTGCGTCAGTCATTTTCTCAGTGATCTACACCTATATAGTGATAGCCTCAGTGGAGGCTCGAACCCGTACTCCATGAGTTACAAGTCAAGAGCTCTAACCAATCAGTAACCGTGCCCACCAATAACGGTGAAGTTTGTTTTGATACCGTATGTATGTATGTTCTTTATGTATGTATGTATGTATGTATGTATGTATGTATGAATGTGTGCATACATGCATGTATGTATTTATACATACATACACATACATTTTAAGTTCTGCCTACAGTCATATGGAGTACCAGTGGCTCACATCGTGTTAAGCTTACTGAGTTAGTGCTTACTGAGTCTTAAGTCATGTGGAGGGAAAGCGAAGCAGAGGGAGACAAGCAAAGACATGGATGGACAATATAAAGGAAGACCTGAAAGCACAGAACATGGAGATGAAGGATGCTGTTGAAAAAATCAGGGACAGAGCTGTTTGGAGACGTCACGTTGAGGCCTCATCGTCGGCGTACGCCTGACGGAAGAGAGAGAGAGAGAGTCTTAATTACATTCAGAATGTTGACAATCTATGCACTGGTGCAAGACAATCAATGTATGCATTACGGATCCTGACTACTCATGGACTACTTGGCCCCTCAATGTACGATGTGGTGACAGCTACTACAGTGGCGAGGATGACGTACGCTGCGTCCGCTTGGTGGGGTTATGTGGGGCAGAGGGGACGTGAGAGACTACAGGCAATATTTAGGAGACTGATTAAAGCTGGTTATCTTCCTGTGGACTACCCTAGATTCGAACAATTGATCCGTACTGCTGATTCTAAACTTTTCACGACCGTCCTTACATGTCCTACACATGTGCTTCATGTGCCATTACCTCCTGTTAAGCATACGGGTTATACTTTGCGACCCCGTGTTCATAATCGGGTTCTCCCTACTGCTGACAGTCTAGCTCGTAAATCTTTCATAATTAGGATGATTTTCACCGGAATATAGGCCTTAGTACTTTAATCTGGACGTGATATACATGTGTAAACCAAAATGCGGTTAGCAGTTGGATTAATAAAGGATATACTTACTTACTTACTTACTTAAATCACTTGTAGTCGGACCTCATCAGAATGACCTTATGACTCGAGACGACGCTCTCGAGTAACCTCTATAGCGGCGCGTAAATGAGTGTACTACCATTTTGGCATTTTTACCCCAGATGAATAATCTGGCATTAGTCTGTAGCAACCAAAGAAATGTTTGAAGTGAATAGGAAACTGTAGCAATACACACTACGCTCATGAAAAGTCAAAGGAAGGATTAATTAAATTTCTATCAGAAACAATAAGAAATATTTCAGACATTAAATAGGGATAAGTTGATGCAATTTTGGGATTTTACGAGCTACGAAAAGGCACTATATTAAGTGGTCGTGATCCATAGGTCTATATATACAAGCACACATGCTTGTATATAGACCTATGGTTATGTTTCTGTGTGTATATCCTTTACTAAATAAAATATAACAAGTACGAACCTTGAACAGACTCATTCGGTGCTTCTCCATTTATCCATGTCCACTTACCGTATGTAAGGTTTTTGCCTGCTGTCCATGCGACATTATTCTTTATATGTGATTTTAAATAACCTGCTACAGCATCTTGATCGTTTTTATTACGAATAACAGGAAGTGTAGCGTTGAAGGAACTGCAAAGTTGGCTTGCATTTTTCCAATCCGAAAGATTCTCACTGCCTTTGAAGTAGCAAATAATTTCACCGTTTACATTCACACACATCTCATCAGCGCGAATGCTCTCTCCAGGTAAGGGAAATTCTGTTATTCCTGCAGCAAAAGAAAGCTGACAATTCAGGAAATGGTTTAATAATAATCCTAGCTTAGACAAGCTAATAAATGTCTAAGCGAAATTTAGCATCCCTAGGAAAAGGACACAGATCCATATCAGATGGTAGACCAACCACTGACAAGGCACAACGGTATTAGTTCGGAATGCATGAAAAAAAGAATTTTTTTCCATCTATGCAATCTCAATAAAAATTAAATATGCTACGCGGAAGCCATTTCCTTCTATCTGCAACATCACGCACAAAATATCTGCCAGCCGAAATTGACCACTCACCTAAGGCTATTACCAAGAGAACGTGCATTCCCATTGACGGTATCGAAAACATGTTAGCAGTTGACAGCCATATTCAGCTATAATAGTCCAAACAATATCCACCTACTGTAGTATTTCCATTTAAAAGGCCTTATTTTGAATTTGCAGTAATACAAATGACCACTAATTGGACTTATAACATGCAGGCCCACATGCAACGCAAACGCATTTCATGAATATACGGGTTTGCACTTGTTTGCGATTTCAGCATCAGTGTGACCGAAAGTTAATACTGCCGTTATCCAAGCTTATTATATGCTTAGCATCAGGGTTTAATAAATTTGCATAATAGTTAGCATTACACCACCGTTTAAAATTAGAACGGTGGTTTTCTTAGATCGTTTTCAACAACGGCACACTGCGCATTCTCCTCTATCCGTCTCGAGCAGTCCTTCTCCACACATGCTAGGCTACTCCTGAGTCTACTGTTCCTTCTACATGTAACTCATCTTGACTTAAACCTGCTGGTGCCCTGCGCTTAGCTTTAGAGTAGCTCTTTAGAAATTTGGAGTTTACGAATACGATTACAATCTGTCTTCATCGAGAGGCACAACCAGTCGAGGGTATGCGCGGGTATACAGCGTGTACTTACCTCTAGAGACTTACCTCACAAAATATTTATATTAAAATACTGTAGCGTATACTCACAAAATACTGTAGCGTAGACTCACCTCTAATTTGTTTCGGAAAACTAACCGGTAGCGTGTACTCACCTCTAATTTTACCACTACAGCCCTGGGCACAACCTTTAAGAACTTTTAGGCTCCTATGTGTTTGGGCCACTGCTATTCGTACTTTTTATTGATGACACAGACGATGGGATTTTATCTAAAATTTCTAAGTTTGCAGATGAGACACAACTATGTAGAGCAGTGGATGATGAAGAAGAAGCGGAAATGCTGCGGGAAGATTTAAGAAGAATGTTCAGGTGGTCGCAGGACAGGCAAATGGTCTTTAATTTGGAAAAGTGCTCCGCGATGCATATGGGGAAGTGAAACAACGAGTTTTCGTATGAAATGGGAGGTAAGGTATTGAAAGTGAGTGACGAAGAAAGGGACTTGGAAGTGATTATGCACAAGAGTGCAAAACCTTCAAGGCAAAGTGCTGAAGCCTCAAAAAATCTAACTCAACCTTAGGTATGATAAGGAGGACAATGCTAAACCGTAAATATGTCAATGAATAGAAGGTTAGTCTGCCTAGGCAAAGAGATAAGCTGTGGTGGATAAGCCTGCTGAAACTTGAAAACATTTAAAGGACGGATGCAAAAGGCTTGTATAATACCACAGCATGATCTGTTTTGACAAATAACTATCTATGCCTGATGTCGTTAATTTACGCCGCACTTTGTAACTCTACATATGTTTAGGCAATGTCCAACTTTCTACTATATGAACTGTGACCATAAAATTAAAAAACTATGAGCCAAACATATAACTTAATAACCTGTTTGGCAATATAATTATTAAAATCTTATTTTGGAAACTTAGCGTCTAAGTCATGAATCTGAAGTTTCTGACGTTGAGAATAATCGTTGACTGTGCTCGTCGTTGAATGTGAGTTAGCGGTGTTCCTTAGATTGAAGTGTCTGTACATGCTGTTAAAACGACAATATTAGACAAATCGTTGATTTTACAAAGTCTTGAAAAATTTGCTACTCTGCATCTCGTTTGATTAGCGCTACGCCACAGATTGGGTTGGTTAAGGACTGTTCTTCGCGATTTTTGACCTCACAACGGCTTGGTTTTGGTGTCTCATCAGTTGATGCCTTGATGCACCGTCGCAAAAAAGTTACTAATTACAATTACAATTGGTTGTTAGTGCGAGGCTCCATCGTGTGGCAGCTCAGAGAAAGTCGTTGACGTCAATTAATATAAAAGAATTGGAAACAGATTTAATACGATATTAAACTATACATAGAATACCGTTTATTACATAAACTTCAATAATGCAAACGAGCACTATGAATTATTGAGACTTGAATAAAATTAAAATTATGTATGTCTGGTTTTTGAAACAGAAGAATAAATGTAAGGCTCTAGCATTTATAATCCGATTATTTGATACACACATTTCTATAGACTTTAATATTATATGTAAGTAAACATGTTAAATAAAACTTTGAAGATCATGTTAAAATGCTCGGCGGTTGAGTTATGTTATAAATTATATTCAAGTTATGAATTTCACCTAAGTTGATGACAGTAAACACTGTCGCTTTTTCTTTAACATGTCCGCTAAATTGCTTCGTTGATCGTAGAAATTTTCCGTTTAAATTTGATTATACAGAGTGTAAAAACAACTTGTTCTAAGGCTGCTATACTTGATTAACCATATAACAAAGAGTTTGTAAATCTATTATTTCCTTTGTTAAAGTTTATGAGTTCCTTTTGCGTCAGTCTTGAACTTCACTTTGATCGTGTTCCTCTGTCGCCTGTTGTTTATCCAATAATTCGGTTTGAAGACTAGTGTAGACGGCTTCACATGGAGTGTTCGCAGTAGGCGATTTGGACGTTTTCAATAGAGGAACGTAGATATCTCCTTGTGGAGTGACTTTGACAGGGGTAGAAGCTGAATCATTACCTGGAGAGGTGACTGCATGACCCTGTACATCAGGGATAGCATATATGTCTCCCAATGGACCAATCTTAGTTGGAGCTGTTGCATGGGCGCGTTTCTTATCGGGTTCCAGGCAGCTGAGATCCTCTTTGAATTCTTGAACTTCACTTTGATCGTGTTCCTCTGTCGCCTGTTGTTTATCCAATAATTCGGTTTGAAGACTAGTGTAGACGGGTTCACCTGGAGTGTTCGCAGTAGTCGACTTCGACGTTTTCACTAGAAGATCGTAGATGTCTCCTTGTGGAGTGACGTTGACAGGGGGAGAAGCTGAATCATTACCTGGAGAGGTGACTGCATGACCCTGTACATCAGGCATAGCATATATGTCTCCCAATGGACCGATCTTAGTTGGAGCTGTTGCATGGGCGGGTTTCTTATCGGGTTTCAGGTAAGTGGGATCTTCGTTGAATTCCAAAGAAGAGTAGACGATTCCAGGCTGTTGGTTTGTTTCTCCATCTTCCGATTGGTCGAGTGTTGATGACAATGGAATTTCCGCGTAAACACCTCGACTATCGTCTTTTCTCTGTACTGGAAGGTTTCCAGGTTCAATGATGGACGCATAGACCGGTGCGTTGGTTATCATGCTATCTAACTCCTCACGATTATTCTGCGAAGAACTGTTGTTGGGTTTAGATTGACTAATTTCTCTGAAATTTTAAACAATAGTAGAAACAAAAAGTGCAAGACAGTAACTAACTAAGGACTTCGAGTTGGAAAAGCCGAGTCTATAATTTTACTAAACGTCATAAAAATAAAACTCCATTTTTTGTCTTAGTTTTAGATACACACTAAAAGTTTCCAGACATCTTGGTTAAGTGTAACCTTATTTGCTTGTAACAACTTGAGCGCCTACTTTGTAGCCTAACGTGGAGAGTGCTGGTCTAACCTCCATTGAGTGCTGTTTCTAGATGCTGGAAATGTCATTCATAGGCCATCGATGACGCTTTGTTGTTATATGACACTGGCTGATAATAACACGACTAACAATAATAATGAGAGTTTGCAGGAGTCTGCCAATGGAGACTTCTCTGTGAGTTCGGGCATTACTCGTCTTTGGATAAACTGCAGTTTCTAGTGCAACTCGAACATCACTTAGTCTGGCAGAAGGCGACTTCGAGAGGTACTGTGAAGCCCGTGTTTAACTGCAGTACACTACATAATGGCGATGTTATATCATAGGTTCACTTACACGTCAAAGGTCTCATGATCTGTACATTTTTGTATCACAAGGACTAGTTTGTAGCAACTGATCTTACTTCACGGACTCTTTCTTGGTTCTCAAAGCGAAGACGATGATGACGATGATGCAGATAATGAATACTATCCCGGCACCGACAACTCCGAACACTAATAATAATTATGACAAACAGACTGATGATGAAATTACAAGACAATTACCGATCTATATCTGATCTTAAACAATAATAACTTAGTGCAATATGAGGCAGTAGCCTAATGAAGCCAAAACCAGTCCGTGCCAACTCTGCCAGGTAGTGCCAATCTCAAGCCTGTGGTGGTGGGGGTGGTGGTGGTGGGGGTGGTGGGTGTGCAGGGATTGAAACTTATAACCCCGGGCAACGCCGGGTAATCCAGCTAGTATAATATAATATAATATAATATAATATAATATAATATAATATAATATAATATAATATAATATAATATAATGTAATATAATATAATATAATATAATATAATATAATATAATATAATATAATAATATATAATATAATACAATATAATAATAATTATGATATAATATAATATAATATAATATAATATAATATAATATAATATAATATAATATAATATAATATAATGTAATGTAATATAATACTATATAATATAATATAATATTATATAATATAATATAATATAATATAATATAATATAATATAATATAATATAATATAATATAATATAATATAATATAATATAATATAATATAATATAATGTAATATAATATAATATAATATAATATAATATAATATAATATAACATAATATAATATAAAATAATATAATATTACTTTACGCTGAATCTAAACAGCGGGACCACGTGATGCTTACTGAAAAATAACCTTTACACAGAAATCTGATATGCTGTATTGTTCTATAAGGATGTATTGTGACGTGGCGCTTGGGTGAAACACCTGTATGAGCCCTGTGACAGGTTAAGAAAGTGAGTTCAAAAGTCCAATTCATTTTACGGATGCGACTTTCTCGGCTGCTGTTTGTCCTGTGTTGTGTGTTCAAATGTCTGTGCATCAATTGGCCCATGCCAGGGACAATTCATCGTAGACTTTGCAATCAGATTCAATAGGTTCTTTGGTTTATATATAACGACAAAGGAACATTTTCACTTGAAAATTACGAGGCGCAACTATTTCACAAGGAAGCATTTCCTACGGCGCTAGATAAACACGAGGCAAGTGTTCGTTCAAGGTGGTCACACATTGCGCAATTTTGATCTACATATTAAGAAAAGAAGGAATAGACTAAGAAGTCAAATACCAACCGAATAGAAAGTATCAGAAACAATTGAAAACTAACTGCTTACATAAACTCTTCGATATAGAACCTGGTGATTCATAAGTTGCACTTTCTTTCGAAAAAGCTGAAACAGAAGAATTCGAGAAGCTTACACATTCGCAAAATAAAGAGAGCTTTCATCAGCAACTAGACCATGCTTTGTTACGAAACTTTATGAATCATTAAGTGATACGTAATCATCAGATATTTGTCAAGCGCAATCTCAAATGTAGCCTTACACTGAGCAGCTGATATATTTATGTATTTGACTTTATAGACATCTGAAAGTTGGAAATTTATGCACTTGCCTCTTTGGCACACGACTGTTTTTAATTCATTGCATCCAACTGTCTTCCATTTGCCATCGGATGTACCAATTGAAATGAATTCACCGTCTCTTGAAATTCCATAGTTGTCCCAATTGGTGTATTTGATTTCATCACTGGAGTTCGCTAGGCTCATAAGAAGTTCATAACAACTTATATGCAACGTCACATCGTAGAAATGATAATTAAAACATATTTTGCAGGCTACACACTACTCTGGGTAAATGAACACACTCGGCAGCCCTTACGGCACCAGGATTTCCCACTGAATTATCAGCATGCCAATAACTGAGACGGCAATAGAACGAGAATAAACTGAAATCAGACCTAAAAACTTAAACGCAAAAACCTCGAGGCAGTTAACACCAGCAAAACGTTTAATACGGTGATGGTATACTGGAGTTGAATATTGTGCTCTATAAAAACACTTTAGTTCTCCTACAGTGTTATAAAGTGTATAGTTTTTGGCATATTTTAAATAACTGTTGTGGCAACTGCTTCAACATATTAAACTCAATAACAAGTTTGGATTGAGTTCGTTCAGCTAGTTTTCATTATGGTGCTGCACTGTAGTAAAGGTTGTAACTTGAACCTTTGCCTATCCATTTCAATAGGTTCCAACATAGGCCTAATATTATTATGTCTGAACAAACCATTATCATTTCGAATCCAACGCCAAGATTTCTTCCTCAATCCAATCCAATAGCTCTGGTTTAATGTCAACTTCTCTTTCAGATGTCCACGTACAGCGTTGTCTATGACTGCCAAGTCTCCGCCAGTCATGATGCACTGATTTCTTGCATCATACCACGTTCGATTGTCGTTAATCACTCTGAGACAGCTGTCAATCACGACCATGTCGCTAGGGGAGTTGCAATAAGCACCTGCAACAGCATTCATAAATGCATAATGACGATTTAGCACATATATCCTAAGAAAATCCAACAAGTGCCCTAAATCAGTTTGTTCACTTTAGAGGAATTCATGTTATTGAAAGAAAAAACAGTACAGGGAAATACATTTTCTCAGTTTCTTGTCTTGTTCTTTCAAGAATGCTCCAGACTCGAGCTGCTAACATGTCACAATATGTTTAATAGCTTTCATAGCATTGAGTAAAACTGAGAGCCAACTTGTTCAATTAGTCAGTTTATACTTAAAATGCAGAACAATTAGTAATTACATACTCTCATATTGGCAGATATAGGGCTTCTCGTTAGAAGTAGCTAGTGGAGTGAATCGAAACTCTGTATCTAGCGCTGCATGGATTTTTTCTCCAAATTGTTCTCCCTTTCCTTGAAGTTGTAGTGAATAATAAAAGATCAAACAACACAATATGTAGTCTATCGTTGTAGAGTGAGTAATAATTAGCATAGGGTTAAGTCGTACACATGTATGTTGACCTATCAAATTACAGACAACCGTCAAATGACGTGGTTCATGTTCGTCCAATCTCATAGAATGAATTCGACACATCAGATGGACCACTGAAATACATTATTGCATTGCGGATATTTAGACAGTGACACTCGAAATAACGTGATGTCCTGTGATATATACAGATGTATTCGCTGTTGGCCACTATCTACGTTTCTCCTGAACGTTTGCGTTACACAAATTTTGATTATCATGAAACTTATAAATTACAATACAATACAGTTTAAATGTATTTGATAATGCCCTCCTTCCAAAGTTCAGAAGTACACACACAACCAAACGGCAAAATCGGTGGCGTTGAGCAGTTGTGCGTCAGTCATTTTCTCAGTGATCTACACCTATATAGTGATAGCCTCAGTGGAGGCTCGAACCCGTACTCCATGAGTTACAAGTCAAGAGCTCTAACCAATCAGAGTAGTAGAGAGTGTACCATTCTAGAACATTTGACCTAATCCTAGGTTACCGTTTCATTTTTGAACCTACCTTAAGTTGCAAAATGTCTAAATATGCACAAACCTAAACCCTAAGTCAAATACTGGCCCATAGGTCACCAAAATATTACAAATCCGTCACATTTCATGCACAAACCTAAACCCTAAGTCAAATACTGGCCTATAGGTCACCAAAATATTACAAATCCGTCACATTTCATGCACAAACCTAAACCCTAAGTCAAATACTGGCCTATAGGTCACCAAAATATTACAAATCCGTCACATTTCATGCACAAACCTAAACCCTAGGTCAGTAGAGTATATAACCAGGTTCATAATGTCATCAAGTTATCGTTATCGACCCAAGAATTGAACGAGTCTGGATATCCTAACCATTTAACGAGTGATTTCTTCCCGCGTTTTCTAATCACTTTTTCGATCCTAAATATTTCTTGAGTCGTCTTCTGTAGCTCCTGTTCATAGAATGAGCCCGGTATCTCCTCACCATTAGAATCGGTAATCTTATAAGTTGGAGGATCCGTGTATTGAACCTGGGATACTATAAAAACCTCCTCCGTCCATCTGGGGGTATATCCTTTCGAAAAGATATTTTTCTTCTTAGTTATCCTGACTTTATCTCCGATCGAGAATCTAGGCGCAATAGGCTGTGAGACCTCTTCACCGTACAAATTCATAAATACAGTCTTTTCATTCGTTTTCATACTAGCCTTAGCGGGAGTCATTTTGATGGAAGAATGTCTTGTATTGTTGTAATTACTAACCATTCCATCTAAAACGTCTATATATCTTCTCGTTGAATTAGCTGTAAAGTACTTAAACATTTTATCTTTCATCGTCCTGTTCCACCTCTCGACTACGCAAGATTTTTCTTCATTCTCCGTAGAGTATAACTCAACCAAATTCTTTACGTCTTTGTTATAAAACTCTTTCCCCTTATCTACCCATAATTTAACAGGCTTTCGTCCGCTCTCGAGTATCTTCATGAAGCCGCTTGCTGTAGATTTCCCACTCTTATCATTCAATGGCACGATCCATCCGTACTTAGAAAAGACATCTATGACGGTTAACAGGTATTTCACACCATCATTTTCTTTAGCGAATGCCTGCATATCAACTAAATCAGCCGCCCATATCTCATCTATCTCGCTAACGTACACTTTTCTCTTTCTAAAATGCCTTACTACGGGTTTATGTAGTTCATCCGCGAGCTCGTCGGTCCATTTAGGATCGGGTTGTAATTTTAAGCTTTTTTAAACCTAACCCGAGACTTACTTTAGTAGATAATATAGGTTTCACTATGGCCCTCTCTATACGTTCCCGCAAGCTAGGGGTAGGAATATTATTCAAATCATTAATCATCGTTCTATCAGCAACATGCCTAGAAGCCGTATCAGTGTGTCGATCGTAAGCCAAATCATGATGGTAAGCCGCATTATCTACTCTGTTGATGGGGTTACTCCAATCTTTAGGAGTGCCATCGGGATTCAGTCTCAAATCCAACCTAGTCCCAGGTCCTGTAAACTGATGGCCTGGAAGATGCATCTCACCAGGATATTTAGCCCAAGGTAACTTTATCTTACTAGTGGCAGCATTCAACGAACCGACTACATCTCCGCCTTTCGTAGCAGCTCCTTTAACGAATTGAGTTTTTGTTTTCCCGCATACAACGCATACACCTCGTTGCATGGATCTCCCATTCTTAGCCACGGCATCTTGTATATCCTTAGTTTCGGTCTGTCTTTTACACTTTACGCAATACATTTCAGTTTTAATATAGAAGTTTTATATATTTAAAATGGAAGTGAAAGACTTAACGTGGAACGATTTACCATCGAAAAGATTAAATATCAACCTATTACCTAAAAGTATAAGGGGTGTAATAGTAGGAAAGTCGGGTTGTGGTAAGACGACGTTATTGTTAAACTTACTTTTGAGACCCGGATGGCTCGACTATAACAATTTACAAGTATTCGGAAAATCTCTATTTCAACCGGAGTACAAAATTCTAAAGAAGGCATTCGAGGAAAAACTACCTAAAGAAACGATCATCGGACTGTTTAACATTCGAGATGAGGTAATGAGACGCGATGTTTCTCCAGCGTGCGTTGTTGAAGAGTTAGCGAAAGAGTTAAGAGACAAGTCGGATATCGAATGCAGGTTTTACGAATCATCGGAAGATGTGCCCGATCCGAGAGAGCTGAGCCGTGAAAAGAAGAATTTGATGATTTTTGACGATTTACAGTTAGAAAAGCAGAACAAATGCGAAACGTATTATATCAGAGGCAGACATAGTAACGTCGACTGTTTGTACCTCGCGCAGAACTATTTTAAATTGCCTAGACAGACTATCAGAGAGAATGCAAACTTTTTTTGCTTATTTCCCCAAGACGGGAAGAATGTTTCTCATATCTATAACGATCACGTAAGTACGGACATGCCTAAAGAGGAATTCATAAACCTATGCGAAGAGACGTGGAAACAACCGCATCAATTCCTAGTTATCGACTTATCGAGCGAAAAGAGCAGCGGTAAATACCGGCGTGGATTGGATGAATTTTACATCCCCAATTCTGAATTAAAATAATATAATATACTAGTAAAAATGGAAGAACTCCTCGTGAAGATACAGGTGAACACGGCACAGACTGCGACTAACACGAATCCGAAATCGTCGTTTTACATTTTAGTGGGCAACGAAAAGGACAGAACCGCACGAATTATAACGAAAAACAATCCGGTAATCGAACTAGATAAAACCAAAAAGTACGAAATGGCTCTAGTCGATTTGTATACTTACTACGTGTTTCCTAACATAGACGTGACCAACAACAACTTCCGGTATTCGCCGGACAGTGGCGCGACGTGGTTTGACGTAGATATCCCGGAAGGGTCCCATGAACTCGCGGATATAAACGACTATGTGAAGAAAATTATGAAAGAGAACGGTCATTACGATGCCGCAAACGAAGAATATTGCATTACGTTAGAAGCAAACACTAATACGTTGAAGGCGGTGTTAAACATTGCGCCGAATTATAGGGTTGATTTCACACCAGACAACTCGATCAGAACGGTCCTAGGTTTCACTCCCGGGACATATATGGAGGGTTATTTCGAATCGGAGAACATCGTGAACATAATGAACATAGACAGCTTTCGAGTAACTAGCGATATAATCGGGGGTTCGTACTCGAATGGATCGACGACGAATGTGATCTATTCGTTTTTTCCTACCGTTGGACCCGGTTATAAGATCATCCAAATCCCAGCTAATTTAATTTATCTCCCCGTTACGATGAATACGATTTCATCGATGGAAACGAGACTTACCGACCAAAATGGAAAACTGATTAACATTAGAGGGGAAGCGAAGTCGATTAAGTTTCATATTAGAGAAGTGTGAAGACTATTAAAACTTTATCTTAGTTATATATAAAATGACTCGATACACAGACGTACGCGTTAATATTTCAGAAGGACAAAAAGACAAGATTAAACGAGCGCTCGAAGCGGGAATCGATGGCGTCAGTATTAGACTATCTCACGATGATCTGGAGGGAGACCACGTTTTAGCTTTTACGAAAGCGCAAATTAAGAAAGCGGCGAAAGCTTACCAAGACGGAAAGGGTATGACGATCAAAATGAGTAAAACGCAATTAATATATAACGCTAAAGTCGAAGGAGGATTCATCGGAGCTATATTACCATTTCTAGCTACTGCTGGAAAATATCTTCTTTCTAGCGTACTACCTAGTTTTGCACAAGGCGCTTTAAGCGGATTAGGTTCCGCAGCTACTTCGAAAATTATCGATAAAATAAGCGGATCGGGAGTATTGTACATTAACAAAGGCGGCCTGGCTTGTAAAGTAAGACCGGATGGAAATGGGTTGTATCTGTCTCCGTGGTCGAAAGGTAGTTCGGTGGGATCGGGATTGTATATGAAAACGGGTAGCGGGTTGTATATGAAAACGGGTAGCGGGCTTTTACTAGGTCCTAATTCGCCATTCCAAAATATTCCGATTCTCGGTATGTTGCTTTAAAAATAATCCTCGTATAAATAAAATGTCGGGATTCAACAGGCCTATCCATAAATTTATAACGAGACCCACTCGTCGGATCGAAGTTAGAACCCAACCGAAAGAGGTACGCTGGACGTTAAAAAAAGTAACGCATACACCCAGCAGACAACTGGGTGGACTAAGATGGGAGATTTTTGCGCAACAACTGATAACGATTCAACCTAGAGAAACAGCTACAGTGGCGCTAGGACTAGGAGTTCGAATGACAAAAGGATCGTGTCTTGTTTCGCTCAGACAGGAAATCGAAGCGAGTCTACGAGATGGAGTCGTTATCGGGCAAGTAGAAGACATAGAAATTACTATTCAAAACGACACGGATTCGGTAGTTAATATAATCGAAGGCGATTCGTTATGTTTCGTTAATTACCTAAAATAATCGCAGTTTAAAAAATTATATCGCGTTATTATAAAAAGAATGGAGATCCCACTGAAAATCGATGGAAGCGCCCACGTTTACCGACTTTCGAAAATCACTGAAATTCAACAAGAGATCGACCGGGAACTCAAAAAAAGAGAGACTCTAGGTAAAAAGTATCGTAAAGGCGTTAGGTTTATCAACGTAGTAGACGGTATATCGACTCTAGTCGCGTTAGGCTCAACCGCTTCGGCAATCACGGTTCTGTCTACGGTAGTCGCGGCACCTATTGCGTTGGCTCTACAAGCACTAGCGGTTGGAGCGGGTGTTTCCAGCGTGATCGGGCGTGTGATCAACAGAAAGCTCACGCCAAAGGCGGAGAAGCATGAAAATATTAAAACATTGGCTGAAGCGAGACTCAACGCCATCAGTGACTGTATCTCGAAAGCTTTGGAAGACGGTAATATTTCAGACGAGGAATACTCGTTAATTCTAAACGAACGCGTGAAATTTAACGAAATGAAAGAAGAAATCAGAAAATCAGTCCAACAAGAAACTATAGCCGAGTCGTTGAAGGACGCGTTTGGGAAATCGATGAAAAACGAAGAACGTTAAACATAGAACGTAAAACATAAACGTAGAACGTAGAACATAAACGTAGAACGTAGAACATAAACGTAAAACATAAAACATAAAACGTAGAAAATCACGTTCATCCCATATCAATGTTTTAACGCGCGTTCCAAAAACGTGTTAAAACATTATACCGCCTATTTAAAAACAATGTCATTTCTAAAGATTAACGATCCCACCAAAAGAGACTTTATCGTCGAAGAGTTTCTGAAGACTAAGAAAAACATTCAACGAGATTATTTATCGGAGAAACTAGGCGATATAGGATTGCAGCGAGATTTGGTAAAGTTGTACAAGCCGATCGTCGACTCGCAATCGACCATTTCGAAAGAACAAAACGCTTTGTTATCGACTATTAAGGAAAACTCAGCAGCCGCTCTAAAAGCGCTTCCCGCGTCGTCGTTAAAAGCCATACAGCTTCACAGTATCCCTCGATAGAGGCTTACGAGGATCCTGTAGAAGACGTTAGAATGTTAGAATTAGCAGACCTGGCAACGAAATACCTAAGTCAATACACCTCTAAAGCCAAGTCTACCGATACGACGTTCGGTCTAAATTCTAAAGACGGGAAATTTTATATCGGAGACACACGCGTATCGTTCCAGAACGATGATATAATAGTCGGAGAGAAGACTTATACAGGTACTCCAGGACTTTGGGAGCTAGTGACTATGGCTAAACCGAACAGTTCGATTTACGACGATAACGATATGTCCGATTACGTCGAGATTCTAGACGCGACGAATGCTATGAGACAACCTAACAATCCGAGTAAACCGAAATCGTCTAGAAGCTCTAAGTATCGAAACATCATTAAACCGATATGGGAACTGAAGTCTGGAAAACAGACGCCGAAGACGGGTAAAGGAGTCGTCGTAATTCCGCAAGATCAGAATGCTTTAGTAGAAATGTTGAGTCTACATCTCGCTAGCTACGGCGCTGGTAATACGGGAGTGAGAAACGAGATCGTTGGTATATGCGATGAACTATTAAGACAAAACGTTATCGGCAAAGAACAGTATAAAAACTTAATGTTGCGATTATAAAACATGCTCGTCATCGCTAATAGAAGAATTAAGAGAAAACACGTTATAGGAGGAGCGGGAATAATGGATACTATTACGGGAGTTTTCAAGAAGCTCTTCACTTCGGATGTCGCTAACCGAGTCGCATCATCCACCCTTAGCGTGGGTAAAGACGCCGCGAGAGAGTTGGCTAAAAAGGCGCTAGAAGTTGGGAAGAATACCGCCGTAGAAGCTGGTAAGCGAGTGATGGAAAAAGCTGCCGCTAAACTTTTAGCATCGTCGGTTCTAGCGCCTCACGTAGTCGAAAACCAAAAGGTTGAAACGATACCAGCGCTTACGCGAGAGAATGCGGCTATCTTAGCACGGCTAATCGATAACGATGCAGGAACTACTGATATTAATAAGATACTAGCCGGTGATGGACTTAAAAAGCCTTCTTCGAATGCCGTGTCCATTCGAGATCTCGTGCGTAGTCTCAACAACAACAAAAACGGAGCTGGATTGAAACTCGCGTGAGTTTAAATAAATAATCTTTAGTAATTAAAATGCAATCGAATATTCTAAACATTACAGCACCCTCAGAGGTCGACGAAGGAATCGAAAAATACGAATGGCACGAATACGAACCAGCAGCGAGAACTACTTTTAACACGCCCGGGGAGATTCGCATAAATATCGAAACTCAAGATCTATTTTGCCATCCCGCCGAATCTTACCTGCTATTCGAAGGTAGGTTGGTTAAAAGAGTTGCAGGGGCGGCGTACGCTAATGGTGACGCTGTGGCCCTCTCAAATAATGGACTCTTGTATCTTTTCAGTCAAATCGCGTATTCCCTATCGAATCAAGATATCGAAACGGTATTTCACCCCGGACAAGCAACTACGATGCTGGGTTTGCTTAAATATCCGGACGACTTCGCTAAAGCGCAAGGTCTTAATCAATTATGGTGCAAAGATACCGCAGCAACCGCGGTTATAGCGGATAACGCGGGTTTCGCGACTCGTCAAGGGTATCTTATTCAAAAACCAACGGCTAAGGGAACGTTTAGTTTCGTCGTGCCCCTTAAACATATTTTCGGATTCTGCGAAGATTACGATAAAATAGTGTACGGTTTTAAGCACACGCTAACGATGGTTCGAAAATCGGACGACGACGCTATTTTTAGACTCGCTGCCGCGGATGCAGGAAAAGTCGACGTCGTGAAAATCTCGTGGTTTATGCCGCACGTTACTCCGGCGGATATGGAGAAGATGCAATTGTACAAAACTATCGAATCGAAAGCATCGGTGCCCGTTGCATATCGAGCGCGTCAATGCGACACTATAACGGTTCCTCAATCGACTACTTTTAGTTGGCGTCTTAGCGTTAAGACGGCTCCTGAAAAACCTAGGTGGATAGTCGTCGGATTTCAAACCGATCGAAGCGACGGCAACCAAGAACATAACCCCTCGATTTTCGATCATTGCAACCTCAAAAACATGTACGTGATGATGAATCAAGAGAGATATCCGGCGGTCGACTACGACCTATCGTTTCCCAACCAGAAATTTTCGAGAGCTTATAGAGACGCGGCGTCGTTCAGCGAAAAGTTCTACGGAATGGATCCGTTGATTACGCAAAGCAACATCACTCCAGCCGATTACAAAGATCTATATCCGCTCATAGTTTTCGATGTTAGTAAACAGTCGGAAAGACTGAAATCGTCGGTCGTCGATATCCAAATCAAAGCTACTTTCAACGCTCAGGTTCCAGCTGATACCCAAGGTTACGCGGTTATAATTTCGGATAAGTTGCTAAACTTCCAGTCAGATGGACAGAAGATGAGCGTAGTGTACTAATCATCTGTATGAAAACAGTCTGTGTTTAAAGAAAATCTTGTAATATATAAAATGAAACTGACAGAATTGCAAAAGTTAGCGAAGGAGAATAAGATTAGTAGGTATTCTTTTCTCAACAAACCAAAACTAGCGGCGTTGCTGATCGAGAAAGGAGTGCTTACACAGGAGGAGTTGGATAAACAACCGCCGAAAGTGACGAGTAAGGATGAAAAAGAAAGGTTGAAACGTATAAGAACGCATCCTAAACGCGTACAAATTTTGGATAAGGAAACGGACGCGATCGTTTTATACCCGTCGATGTATAAGGCCGCGAAAGCGTTTAACCAAAGCGCGGGTTTAATAGCGATGTTTAACGGGAAAGTATATAAAAACAGATACGAAATTACGGTTTTCTATGTAAACGAAAACACCGAAGACATCTTCTGAATAATGCAACTTACAGATACCTATCGCTTGTACTCGAACGATAGGTATCTCCGGTTAAAATTTCTTTTATATCACTAAGGTCGCAAGAATGCCGCTGAAAAGTCTCTAGCTATTATGTTTACAGCGATGGATGAATAAACTAATATCTCGAGGTAATCGGTACCGGTTAGAAAAACTATAGTACTACCGGTTGAATTGTTATGCGCAATTCCCGTACCCCCTCCACCCGCAATTTGCGTATGCGGCACCCCGTTTTTATACAGGAAGACGTTACCATAAGAGGTATTACTCGCGCTACAAAATTCTATGAACGTCGTAACGATATAGTATCCGGCTTTACCAGGAGTGAAACTAGTCGGTCCTGTACCGTTATCACTACTATCGGTATTGAATCTTACTCTATCGAAAGAAACTCTTGTGTGAGTTTTAGCGACTATGGCTTGGTGAGTTATAGTGTAAACGCTAAAGGCGGGTCCGACTGCGGTCGTATCAACATATTTTTTGGTCGCTGCATCGCCATCACCGCTAGGATCGCGTAGGCCCGTAATGTAGGCGCCATGCATAAAGATGGGCTTATACACATGTATGTTAGAAGGAGGAGTGCCATCCGTCGACTTAACCATCTCTAAGATGGGTTCATCATTTATTCTAAAACGAAATCCATCCGTCGATTGCGATATAATTGGTTGGCTTAATCGACCTTCTATTTTATTCGTTGTATTTCCTAAAAATATAATAAAAGCTTTATTTCCAGCCAAATCCTTACATCCCATCCTCCGCGTAAGATCCCTGCCGACGCTTAAGAGTAGGTCGCCAGTCATAGTATCGCCGGTTTTTGACACTTTTGGATTATCGTTGGACGGTAAATCAGCGCGATTCGTTAACAAAATCTAGGGCCTCATCCATTCCCGCTTCCGAAATGTTCGTCGTAGGTAAACCTTTAATGCTGTGACCGCTCATATTTAGATTTCCAGTCGCCGGGTTTGCCCCATCCATTCGAAGGAAACTAGCATTTACTTGACTAAGAGTAACACCACCAGCAATTATTCTTTGCGTAGATCCTGAATCTGTATGTCCAAATTTATCTACTGGCATTTTATATTTACAATAATTTTTTAATGTAAGTCGTTTATGACTTCTTGAAACTCACATCCGTCGTTGCACGTTTTCTTCAGTACATACAAACACAAATGACCGCAAAACACTTCATTACCAAGCTGTATTCGTTCGCTGTTATAAAACACTGGGCGCTGTAAATACTTTAACAGTTCCGTAGGAGGAGGAAGACCGTAACTATCGAAATATATTTTCTCCTTACCGTTCTTTGAAAAGCTTACCCAGTGCGTCCCAACCCCATTAGAATCGTCTAAGTTCATTATCCCACATTCGTTCCGTCTAGGTTTCTTCGTCAACTCGTCTCGTAGGAAAACACCTCTAAAGTTCTTGATATTTAGTTTCTTCGCAGCATCCAATAATTCAAAATTCGTTAACGGATGATTTGGAAGAACTACGCCTTCGACATCGATTTGTTTAACGCTCATTTTATATTAGAGAATAATGACCATATGCTAAAGTATGGACACCGTCTTGCTGAATCACTCGTTTATCATCGTCGGCTGAGAGAGCCACCTTGTTGACTTCTTCGGTGTAGATTTCGTGAAGGTGGGATCGAATGACATTCATCTTTCTCGATTGTTCTCGTTTGGTGAACAAGCAGTCTCTGTAATCTTCGTGAGTGATAGATTTCTTAACGACGTTCTTCTTAACACCTTTACATTTCTTATGGTCTACTCCAGCCATCTTGTACGAATACAACTTCGACCTTAAACCTACGAACTCTTCGATCTGTTTTCCGCCCGCTTCATCTTTAAACATACCAATAACCTTTTTATTGATATCAATTTCTATACCCGATGGATGGTCCTTAGGATAGTCGCTAGTGTCAAACCTACTTCTAATGTCAGGAGCTATATCGGCATAGAAGTCTTCGGTCTTAATTTCATAAGCTAGAGAATCCGTATCCGTAAAAAGTAACTTTGCTCTATCTTCGTACTTTTTCTTGATGTAATTATAGTGGAAATCGTACATGATCGTCTTACTCAAGTCTAAAATACACATACCGAGATATATAGGCTTGTTGTAATATAGTTTCGTACGTTTCATATGAATGGCGATTAGGTTTTCATCAAAAATAGTTCGAGTGTCGTAGCTCGTTTTCGCCGCTAGTTTTATAGCTTGCTTCTCGCTGGAAACTAGTTTTATGTCTACTCGAGATTCTATATTTTCACACGTCTTCCCAAACACACTATTATTCATTAGCTTGAAAAAGTCTTTCTCGAAATCGTTGGTGGCTCTAGTCCTCAGGCTGGTATTTAGATCGATATATTTTTTCAGCCAGGCGCTTTCTTCAAACTTAATTCCGCGATGAATTTTGGTTATCTTCAAGCCTAGGCTTTCGTACAGCTTTAGATTTTCATAATGGACTATGTACTTTACTTTATCGTTCAGGTTTGGAATGAGTTTAGGCACAGTTGAAGATTCGGGTGTAATATTCTCAGGGGCGAGAGGATAGTCGTTGTGAAGATCATGCAAATCTCTATGATATTCCAGGTCCACTTCTAATATACTCGGCGTCGATCTCCAGTCGTTTAGCTCATCATTACCCATCCACTTGAACCCGTGAGTTGGTAGGTTCTTACACATAGCCCATCCGTACAAATTGTTAGCGTCTAAATAGGTTATAAATGATGAAGGCTTGCCGTCATCAAACGAGGGCATGTACTTATTGTTTCCCTGCCCATAACGATGTGAAATTGTGCTAACACCGCCTCTTATCCCGTGTTTAACCATTAGTATCATATCGTAATCGCTCAACAACTCCAACTCTACTCCAGTCAACTTTAATGCGGCGTCCCAAGCAAGACCTGGAGAAGTATAATACCAAGCGGGGTCTAGACCATAGTTCTCGCAGCACACGTCTCTAAAATTCTCAAACACGTCGGCGAGCAGGAGAACATCGGACAGGTTATATAAATCGTGATATTCTCTAAACGTTTTAAATCCGAATTCATTCCATACCACCCGTGCATGGTTGTAGTCTTCATCGCTAATATCTGAGTCGTTAAGTCTCGAATAGAATGCCGACTTCGGTGGTAGTTCTGTTTCGTTCAGACGATCGATGGAATCAACGTGATCGTAAGGATACGCTCCTTTTCGAAGCAAGAGATCGAGCTGATTACCAGAGTAGTGCTTGCTTATATTTTTACACTGGTCTTTGCTTAGGTTCCTCGATAAAGCGTCGAGACTCGAAGCCATAAATCGAAAACTATCGATGAAACGTAATTCCCGTTTAACCTCTACTTCCTTATCGTCTCTACCCACAAACTTATCAACTACAACTTCTCTGCTAAATGAGATGTACTTTTCTTCGTTGCAAGGAATGCAGTTAATCTTTTCGTTATCATCGCCTCGTAATTTCTTTACGAATAAATGACTGTCGTATCCAGATAAATTATGTAACAGTACTGGGAAAAACTTAGGGACTCTATAGTGTAGATTACAAAGTTTATGAGCGGCCCCTCTATATTTTCCAGTTAAATGACAGTGGTCTCGAACTCGATCATCGCCTAGTTCGCCTTCGCAAATGTGACAAACAGTAGCCGAGTCGTATAGCTCCTTGTCTTCCTTCCCGAATATCAGGTCTTTTGGAAATTTAAATCGCTTGTAAATATCTTTTATATCGTCTATAAGAGTGTCTATAAATATCTGCGCTACATCATCGCCTTCGTTCTTCGCTGTGAACATTACGGGGGCTTTCGAATATAAGTCATCGTCGAAACATTTTATGTAATAACAGAAAGAACTTGGAACGTGTTTTTGGTATTTGTTGGTATAGGATGTGTTGGGATCTGGTTGACAAGTGTCTATAGGTTTAATAAAACTTTCGAAATCGGCATACACTACGAAGGGGACCCTCATCTTTCTATAATAATTTTTGAAACTCAACATAGTTCCAGGTTCTGGAAGTTCTATCTTTTGCGCCTCGTGTTGGGAACAGTACTCGGTGTGTTTGTGTAGAGAATCTTTTCTACTGAATCCTGTTAAGCATCTTTTACAATAGTGCATCGAATTTACAGATTTTTCCGTTCGTGATGCCATCAATCTATTAAAGTTCTTGATCCAACAATAATGCTTCTTTTCTCCGTCGGAAATAAGCAGTAGATCTACACAGATATCGCTTTCATGCTTCGATATATATAATGGATATACGTCCTTTTCATAGCCGAATACGTTAACGCTAACGTTATTATGACGCTCAAACTTATTTATTACGTTAGCGTCGGCAGCGACTGGGAATTCAATACCATTCCAATCGAGTTTCATAGATTGTTCTTTTAAATCTTTCGTGATTCTATGCGGATTGTCTTCCGTTGGATTCAGCGCTCTAGTAACACACCACTTGAAACATTCGTCGTCGTCGTCGTTTTTCAGGTTAATAATAGCCTTTTTATTGGCTAAATACTCGGGAAGCGGAATATAAGAACTACCTTTCAGCGGTTTATAAACAACGGTGTTGATTTCTAATTTCTGAACCGCTCTGAGTCTCCAGTTACTACCACGCATCTGGAAGGTAGCCATCGACTCAATAATTTTATCTTTCGCGGTGTTATAAATTTCATTTACATCGGTGGAGTCTAGAATCACCTCAGTCCTTGAAACGAATGGAAAATCTTTGGAATCTACTTCTCCAGTCTTCATGTCAACGCGCTCCATTGTGCAGGTAAGGACAAAGTTGGTCTTTGTCTGACGATTTTTTAATAACAAGTCGACCACCTGTGCTCGAACGGTGTTAAGAAAAGATGTGGCATCGATACCCTTAGCCCCCTCTACCGCGTATTGTTTCGTGAAGCCTTTGATGGCCGAAGCCGTTTGATGAATTTCAAACTTTGGTTTATTAATTAGTTTCCTAAAATATGAAGTAATTTTTGTTTGCATTACCCCAAAATTCTCCTTTACGACTTTCATTGGTTGCTTAGGTATGTTCCTTTCGATCACCTTAGCACATGTATCAATCGCTGACATAGTTTTGTTGTAAACTTTTCGTGCTGTTGAGGTTGGCGCGGGTGCTTGCGTTGGGATTGGTGCGGGTGCTTGCGTTGGGGTCTCGTTAGCTTCAATTTTAGCGATCAACTCCGCTTTCCGCAGTCTCGTATATAAAACCAAGCCGCTCTGCTTGGCGCTTTTTCTTAATTCGATAACAGTTTTCTTCGAGTGCTCCATTTTATTATAGGATATGTAATTCTTTAAACCCCTTTTATAACGACCTCTAATTTCATTGTTGAGTTATGAACCAGGTTATTGGGTGGTTGTTCCATTATGAACCTGGTTATATACTCTACTGACCTAGGGTTTAGGTTTGTGCATGAAATGTGACGGATTTGTAATATTTTGGTGACCTATAGGCCAGTATTTGACTTAGGGTTTAGGTTTGTGCATGAAATGTGACGGATTTGTAATATTTTGGTGACCTATAGGCCAGTATTTGACTTAGGGTTTAGGTTTGTGCATGAAATGTGACGGATTTGTAACATTTTGGTGACCTATAGGCCAGTATTTGACTTAGGGTTTAGGTTTGTGCATGAAATGTGACGGATTTGTAATATTTTGGTGACCTATAGGCCAGTATTTGACTTAGGGTTTAGGTTTGTGCATGAAATGTGACGGATTTGTAATATTTTGGTGACCTATAGGCCAGTATTTGACTTAGGGTTTAGGTTTGTGCATGAAATGTGACGGATTTGTAATATTTTGGTGACCTATAGGCCAGTATTTGACTTAGGGTTTAGGTTTGTGCATATTTAGACATTTTGCAACTTAAGGTAGGTTCAAAAATGAAACGGTAACCTAGGATTAGGTCAAATGTTCTAGAATGGTACACTCTCTACTACTAATCAGTAACCGTGCCCACCAATAACGGTGAAGTTTGTTTTGATACCGTATGTATGTATGTTCTTTATGTATGTATGTATGTATGTATGTATGTATGTATGTATGTATGAATGTGTGCATACATGCATGTATGTATTTATACATACATACACATACATTTTAAGTTCTGCCTACAGTCATATGGAGTACCAGTGGCTCACATCGTGTTAAGCTTACTGAGTTAGTGCTTACTGAGTCTTAAGTCATGTGGAGGGAAAGCGAAGCAGAGGGAGACAAGCAAAGACATGGATGGACAATATAAAGGAAGACCTGAAAGCACAGAACATGGAGATGAAGGATGCTGTTGAAAAAATCAGGGACAGAGCTGTTTGGAGACGTCACGTTGAGGCCTCATCGTCGGCGTACGCCTGACGGAAGAGAGAGAGAGAGAGTCTTAATTACATTCAGAATGTTGACAATCTATGCACTGGTGCAAGACAATCAATGTATGCATTACGGATCCTGACTACTCATGGACTACTTGGCCCCTCAATGTACGATGTGGTGACAGCTACTACAGTGGCGAGGATGACGTACGCTGCGTCCGCTTGGTGGGGTTATGTGGGGCAGAGGGGACGTGAGAGACTACAGGCAATATTTAGGAGACTGATTAAAGCTGGTTATCTTCCTGTGGACTACCCTAGATTCGAACAATTGATCCGTACTGCTGATTCTAAACTTTTCACGACCGTCCTTACATGTCCTACACATGTGCTTCATGTGCCATTACCTCCTGTTAAGCATACGGGTTATACTTTGCGACCCCGTGTTCATAATCGGGTTCTCCCTACTGCTGACAGTCTAGCTCGTAAATCTTTCATAATTAGGATGATTTTCACCGGAATATAGGCCTTAGTACTTTAATCTGGACGTGATATACATGTGTAAACCAAAATGCGGTTAGCAGTTGGATTAATAAAGGATATACTTACTTACTTACTTACTTAAATCACTTGTAGTCGGACCTCATCAGAATGACCTTATGACTCGAGACGACGCTCTCGAGTAACCTCTATAGCGGCGCGTAAATGAGTGTACTACCATTTTGGCATTTTTACCCCAGATGAATAATCTGGCATTAGTCTGTAGCAACCAAAGAAATGTTTGAAGTGAATAGGAAACTGTAGCAATACACACTACGCTCATGAAAAGTCAAAGGAAGGATTAATTAAATTTCTATCAGAAACAATAAGAAATATTTCAGACATTAAATAGGGATAAGTTGATGCAATTTTGGGATTTTACGAGCTACGAAAAGGCACTATATTAAGTGGTCGTGATCCATAGGTCTATATATACAAGCACACATGCTTGTATATAGACCTATGGTTATGTTTCTGTGTGTATATCCTTTACTAAATAAAATATAACAAGTACGAACCTTGAACAGACTCATTCGGTGCTTCTCCATTTATCCATGTCCACTTACCGTATGTAAGGTTTTTGCCTGCTGTCCATGCGACATTATTCTTTATATGTGATTTTAAATAACCTGCTACAGCATCTTGATCGTTTTTATTACGAATAACAGGAAGTGTAGCGTTGAAGGAACTGCAAAGTTGGCTTGCATTTTTCCAATCCGAAAGATTCTCACTGCCTTTGAAGTAGCAAATAATTTCACCGTTTACATTCACACACATCTCATCAGCGCGAATGCTCTCTCCAGGTAAGGGAAATTCTGTTATTCCTGCAGCAAAAGAAAGCTGACAATTCAGGAAATGGTTTAATAATAATCCTAGCTTAGACAAGCTAATAAATGTCTAAGCGAAATTTAGCATCCCTAGGAAAAGGACACAGATCCATATCAGATGGTAGACCAACCACTGACAAGGCACAACGGTATTAGTTCGGAATGCATGAAAAAAAGAATTTTTTTCCATCTATGCAATCTCAATAAAAATTAAATATGCTACGCGGAAGCCATTTCCTTCTATCTGCAACATCACGCACAAAATATCTGCCAGCCGAAATTGACCACTCACCTAAGGCTATTACCAAGAGAACGTGCATTCCCATTGACGGTATCGAAAACATGTTAGCAGTTGACAGCCATATTCAGCTATAATAGTCCAAACAATATCCACCTACTGTAGTATTTCCATTTAAAAGGCCTTATTTTGAATTTGCAGTAATACAAATGACCACTAATTGGACTTATAACATGCAGGCCCACATGCAACGCAAACGCATTTCATGAATATACGGGTTTGCACTTGTTTGCGATTTCAGCATCAGTGTGACCGAAAGTTAATACTGCCGTTATCCAAGCTTATTATATGCTTAGCATCAGGGTTTAATAAATTTGCATAATAGTTAGCATTACACCACCGTTTAAAATTAGAACGGTGGTTTTCTTAGATCGTTTTCAACAACGGCACACTGCGCATTCTCCTCTATCCGTCTCGAGCAGTCCTTCTCCACACATGCTAGGCTACTCCTGAGTCTACTGTTCCTTCTACATGTAACTCATCTTGACTTAAACCTGCTGGTGCCCTGCGCTTAGCTTTAGAGTAGCTCTTTAGAAATTTGGAGTTTACGAATACGATTACAATCTGTCTTCATCGAGAGGCACAACCAGTCGAGGGTATGCGCGGGTATACAGCGTGTACTTACCTCTAGAGACTTACCTCACAAAATATTTATATTAAAATACTGTAGCGTATACTCACAAAATACTGTAGCGTAGACTCACCTCTAATTTGTTTCGGAAAACTAACCGGTAGCGTGTACTCACCTCTAATTTTACCACTACAGCCCTGGGCACAACCTTTAAGAACTTTTAGGCTCCTATGTGTTTGGGCCACTGCTATTCGTACTTTTTATTGATGACACAGACGATGGGATTTTATCTAAAATTTCTAAGTTTGCAGATGAGACACAACTATGTAGAGCAGTGGATGATGAAGAAGAAGCGGAAATGCTGCGGGAAGATTTAAGAAGAATGTTCAGGTGGTCGCAGGACAGGCAAATGGTCTTTAATTTGGAAAAGTGCTCCGCGATGCATATGGGGAAGTGAAACAACGAGTTTTCGTATGAAATGGGAGTGAGTGACGAAGAAAGGGACTTGGAAGTGATTATGCACAAGAGTGCAAAACCTTCAAGGCAAAGTGCTGAAGCCTCAAAAAATCTAACTCAACCTTAGGTATGATAAGGAGGACAATGCTAAACCGTAAATATGTCAATGAATAGAAGGTTAGTCTGCCTAGGCAAAGAGATAAGCTGTGGTGGATAAGCCTGCTGAAACTTGAAAACATTTAAAGGACGTATGCAAAAGGCTTGTGTAATAACACAGCATGATCTGTTTTGCCAAATAACTATCTATGCCTGATGTCGTTAATTTACGCCGCACTTTGTAACTCTACATATGTTTAGGCAATGTCCAACTTTCTACTATATGAACTGTGACCATAAAATTAAAAAACTATGAGCCAAACATATAACTTAATAACCTGTTTGGCAATATAATTATTAAAATCTTATTTTGGAAACTTAGCGTCTAAGTCATGAATCTGAAGTTTCTGACGTTGAGAATAATCGTTGACTGTGCTCGTCGTTGAATGTGAGTTAGCGGTGTTCCTTAGATTGAAGTGTCTGTACATGCTGTTAAAACGACAATATTAGACAAATCGTTGATTTTACAAAGTCTTGAAAAATTTGCTACTCTGCATCTCGTTTCATTGGCGCTACGCCACAGATTGGGTTGGTTAAGGACTGTTCTTCGCGATTTTTGACCTCACAACGGCTTGGTTTTGGTGTCTCATCAGTTGATGCCTTGATGCACCGTCGCAAAAAAGTTACTAATTACAATTACAATTGGTTGTTAGTGCGAGGCTCCATCGTGTGGCAGCTCAGAGAAAGTCGTTGACGTCAATTAATATAAAAGAATTGGAAACAGATTTAATACGATATTAAACTATACATAGAATACCGTTTATTACATAAACTTCAATAATGCAAACGAGCACTATGAATTATTGAGACTTGAATAAAATTAAAATTATGTATGTCTGGTTTTTGAAACAGAAGAATAAATGTAAGGCTCTAGCATTTATAATCCGATTATTTGATACACACATTTCTATAGACTTTAATATTATATGTAAGTAAACATGTTAAATAAAACTTTGAAGATCATGTTAAAATGCTCGGCGGTTGAGTTATGTTATAAATTATATTCAAGTTATGAATTTCACCTAAGTTGATGACAGTAAACACTGTCGCTTTTTCTTTAACATGTCCGCTAAATTGCTTCGTTGATCGTAGAAATTTTCCGTTTAAATTTGATTATACAGAGTGTAAAAACAACTTGTTCTAAGGCTGCTATACTTGATTAACCATATAACAAAGAGTTTGTAAATCTATTATTTCCTTTGTTAAAGTTTATGAGTTCCTTTTGCGTCAGTCTTGAACTTCACTTTGATCGTGTTCCTCTGTCGCCTGTTGTTTATCCAATAATTCGGTTTGAAGACTAGTGTAGACGGCTTCACATGGAGTGTTCGCAGTAGGCGATTTGGACGTTTTCAATAGAGGAACGTAGATATCTCCTTGTGGAGTGACTTTGACAGGGGTAGAAGCTGAATCATTACCTGGAGAGGTGACTGCATGACCCTGTACATCAGGGATAGCATATATGTCTCCCAATGGACCAATCTTAGTTGGAGCTGTTGCATGGGCGCGTTTCTTATCGGGTTCCAGGCAGCTGAGATCCTCTTTGAATTCTTGAACTTCACTTTGATCGTGTTCCTATGTTGTTTATCCAATAATTCGGTTTGAAGACTAGTGTAGACGGGTTCACCTGGAGTGTTCGCAGTAGTCGACTTCGACGTTTTCACTAGAAGATCGTAGATGTCTCCTTGTGGAGTGACGTTGACAGGGGGAGAAGCTGAATCATTACCTGGAGAGGTGACTGCATGACCCTGTACATCAGGCATAGCATATATGTCTCCCAATGGACCGATCTTAGTTGGAGCTATTGCATGGGCGGGTTTCTTATCGGGTTTCAGGTAAGTGGGATCTTCGTTGAATTCCAAAGAAGAGTAGACGATTCCAGGCTGTTGGTTTGTTTCTCCATCTTCCGATTGGTCGAGTGTTGATGACAATGGAATTTCCGCGTAAACACCTCGACTATCGTCTTTTCTCTGTACTGGAAGGTTTCCAGGTTCAATGATGGACGCATAGACCGGTGCGTTGGTTATCATGCTATCTAACTCCTCACGATTATTCTGCGAAGAACTGTTGTTGGGTTTAGATTGACTAATTTCTCTGAAATTTTAAACAATAGTAGAAACAAAAAGTGCAAGACAGTAACTAACTAAGGACTTCGAGTTGGAAAAGCCGAGTCTATAATTTTACTAAACGTCATAAAAATAAAACTCCATTTTTTGTCTTAGTTTTAGATACACACTAAAAGTTTCCAGACATCTTGGTTAAGTGTAACCTTATTTGCTTGTAACAACTTGAGCGCCTACTTTGTAGCCTACCGTGGAGAGTGCTGGTCTAACCTCCATTGAGTGCTGTTTCTAGATGCTGGAAATGTCATTCATAGGCCATCGATGACGCTTTGTTGTTATATGACACTGGCTGATAATAACACGACTAACAATAATAATGAGAGTTTGCAGGAGTCTGCCAATGGAGACTTCTCTGTGAGTTCGGGCATTACTCGTCTTTGGATAAACTGCAGTTTCTAGTGCAACTCGAACATCACTTAGTCTGGCAGAAGGCGACTTCGAGAGGTACTGTGAAGCCCGTGTTTAACTGCAGTACACTACATAATGGCGATGTTATATCATAGGTTCACTTACACGTCAAAGGTCTCATGATCTGTACATTTTTGTATCACAAGGACTAGTTTGTAGCAACTGATCTTACTTCACAGACTCTTTCTTGGTTCTCAAAGCGAAGACGATGAAGATGATGATGCAGATAATGATTACTATCCCGGCACCGACAACTCCGAACACTAATAATAATTATGACAAAGAGACTGATGATGAAATTACAAGACAATTACCGATCTATATCTGATCTTAAACAATAATAACTTAGTGTAATATGATGCAGTAGCCTAATGAAGCCAAAACCAGTCCGTGTCAACTCGGCCAGGTAGTGCCAATCTCAAGCCTGGAAAAAGGAGGTGGGCGAAGGCAACGGCCCTGATGACCACATTATGTTGTTAACCTCTTTACACTACGAAGATATCGGGTTCTTTTTAGGCTCCTCTAATTCGACTATGACAGACGCTATATCAATCTCAATTTCGTTGTTACGTTCAATCGCTGCTGAAGAAAAGCTTTCTCTTATCGACGTCAACAGCCACCACTGATGCCGTATGACGTCGCTAAACTCTTCGATCCAATCGCTATATTATGCAAAAATTAATTCCTCTCTGCCTATATGATTAGATTACAAAAATCGAGACCTAGTCCATTCTCAGATATATCACAAATAAAGATGTATTGACGGCAACGAACGCGTTTGCAGCAAGAGGTCATTTAACAATGAATGCAACAAACAACAAACACACTTCTAAGCAGTCCTTTTTCTGGAAAAAAAGGTTCCGGAACGGAACAATAGGTTCCGGAACGCTATAATTATGGGCGGGCTAAAATTCCGAGAAAAACGGGATTGGGGGTTGGGAGGGGTCTCCATAAACACTGAAAACAGTTCAAAACACTTAAATTAAATTAAAATGATTAAATAATTGTTTTTATTATTAAAATAAATAAATTATTTTCTACTATCTGAAAAGAAGGTGCCGGAACGCCGTTCCGTCGCGTTCCGGCTGAAAAAAAGCACTGCTTCTAAGACACCTTTTTTGCTGAATTACGACACTATATTCGCAATAATTATCTGACGCCAATCATCTTCGATATGACGGCGTCGTAAAATAAACCTATTAGTCAGTTAACTCCATATCAAGGGAGTCGCGCTGAGTCGTCGTCTGGGCGGCCGGCCGGTTGGTCGTGCCGTACCGAGGCTGGCTGGCGAGAAAGACCGACACAAGAAACAACACCGAAGGCTCGAAAAAACATTGAGAACGACAACAACGTCCATAGAAAACCAAAAACAATAAGAACAGAGTAAAAGAGAACGAGAAAAAGACAGAAGAGCTTAATTCGGAGTGACGCTCGACCGACGAAGGGAACCGGTTGGCAGAGGTCTCTGTCGAAGGAAGAATGTCCGGGAAAACAGTGTAATTTCGAACCAGTCGAATACCGCTGGCCGGAAGGGGCAGCTCTGACGAAGGCTCGAAGCCACATGGAGAACAATAAGAACGTCCAGACGAAACTGAGAACAACAACAGAGAAAGGGGAAACGAGAAAAAAAACGGAAGAGGGAGACAGAAAACGCAGCTGAAGTCGGAGTGGCGCTCGACCGACGGAGGAAACCGGCTGGCAGAGGTTTCTGGCGAAGGAAGAACTAGGCACTCTTCCGGGAAAACAGTGCAATTCTGAACCAGCCGACGACGTCTGGCCGGAAGGGACAACTCTGATGAAGGCGCGAAAATAACATCGAGAACAAAAAGAACATCCAGACGAAATAGAAAACAAGTACAATACAAACAGAAGTGAACAAAATCTTCCGTCGAAAAAGACGGCAAGGACCTATGATGTCGTTAAGCTGCTACTCACTATATCAGCGTCAATCATCTTCGACATGTCGGCTAAGCTAAATAAACGTAATAAAACTTCATATCTTTCTTGTCGAAATAATTCAATGTACATAACCGACGTCATATAAAGCAGGGGCCGCAATCCCGGAGGGCCGATGGGGACAAGACACTCCCACCTTTTACAGTATTCAGTTGTCCCCCCTAGAATTTGTAAGAAACACCAAAACAGTCAAAAAATTTTTGTTTCGAAAATAATTTTCTGACCTCTTTTGTACCAGATCAGTTCAAAACTCTCTTTTGACCAGATAAGTTCACCTGTCAAACAAGATCGCCGCCTCTGATTCAAAGTGAAATATTGCTAGTTATCCAAAGGTGAGATCAAAAAGACAAATTCCGTTAACAGAGGAATCACTTAATTTATTACAACGGGTTTCAAGACGGCATTCCAACAATCACACGTTTCATCAGTGTTCCTAACTTTCTGAACTTGGACTTCCACTTGTTATATCTGGACAACACCCTCTAAGACGACGCAGCCCTCGCGAATAAGCAGTTGTCCTTTTAAACAACGGTGTGTAAATCTCAAGTTTGTACCACTCCATAAGCGCAGCTCTATGTTAAAAATGTTTCACATGAAACACAAAAATTCCACAAAATATTAGCACTTTGAATGTAAGTAATTTGCACAAAAGTTCATTCTAGAGGTTCAACGTGATGTGAAATAAAGAGAAAAAAGGAAAAAGCATGCATGCACGTGCATTGTTGCAATGGTCTCATCTCTTTCCCAGGCGAAACTAGTTTTTCTTTGACTGGCTTTTCTTTAAGGTGAGGTCGTTAAGCAACGAATACTGGTATATTATCTGTTTAGTAGCCCTAAAAGCGGTTATTTCTATAAACTACAAACTCCAAAAACTTATCACAATACACGTCTCATATACATTATTAGTTGTATTATTTTGTCATGTAAAAATAAATACTAATGCAATGTAGATTTCTGCTTCTATGCTGTTTTCGATTTCAGTTTCCAGATGCAATTTGAATCCATTAAGACAAATAAGACTAGGCCAAGAAGTCAAATACCAACAGAATCTTCTACATGTAGTTAGTATCAAATGCACTTGTAAACTAAACGCTTACCTAAACTCTGCGGCATAGAACCTTGTGATCCATTACCTGTAGTTTCTTTCGAAGAAGCTGAAACAGAAGAGCTCGATACTCATATGCAACATGAAGTGAGCTTTCATCAGCAATCAGACAATGCATAGCTCCTAGGCTTTAAATGCCAGCGCTGTTATGGTTACCGAGAGCAAGCGAGCAATGAATTCCGGGCCCCGAGAGTCTGACGAGGACTGTTAAACGCCCTCGCCATACATGGACAAGAACTGTGAAAGCTAGCCTGTGCACACTGGACTTAGATTTGGAGGCAGCCTGGAGACGAGCCAAAATATTGAGACGGATAGCTAAGCGTCAGAGAGCAGAAAGCCACATTTCATGATGAGGCTCTAACAATTTTAACGACGAGCTGTATTGGTTTCCCGGTCGCTTTTAGTAAACACTCGTCTTTAAAGTGTTTACTAGGTCGGTTAATTGTTAGGGTTGGTTAACTTACAAGTAAATGATTCTACTTTTGTCTGGATGTTTTCATCTGACGTTTCTGTAGTCAACACAGATGTCACTGCTTGCCCTAAAATAAATATTCTCAACATGGCCATACTTGATTAATCTAAATTGGTCACCGTAAAGAGAAGTCCTAGTATCCATGACCGAAACCATGAGATTGCCAGCTCAAGAACCAAACAGAAGGAAATGAGCGCCTGCCCCTTCGTTACTCATAGAATATATGAGTGCTATAACACTGCTATATTTAGGTTAAAATCGGGAGCAAATATTAGAATGAAATTTAGCTCAGCTTATATACTTCCTGATGAAACTCACTAAACTCCATAGGTCGCGAGATTCAACACTGCAGCAGAACAAGATAGCTCATGGTGGCTGAAAGGGGCGAAATTACATTTGCAATTAGAAAATTTATGAATCATTAAACATTGAGTGATACGTAGTTATCAGCTATTTGTCAAGCGCAATCTCCAATACACTTATAACTGATATAGGTATGTATCTGACTTTATAGGCATCTGCAATTTGGAAATTTATGCACTTACCTCTTTGGCACACGACTGTCTTTAAATCATTGCATCCAACTGTCTTCCATTTGCCATCGGATGTACCAATTGAAATGCATTCACCGTCTCTTGAAATTCCATAGTTGTCCCAATTGGTGTATTTAATCTCATCAACGAATTTCGCTAAGCACATAAGAAGTGGAGAACAACTTATATGTAACGTAACATCGTAAAAAAACATGAAAAAAACATATTTTGCAGGCTACACACTACTCTGGGTAAATGAACACACTCGGCAGCCTATACGACACCAGGATCATCCCATTAAATTATAGAGCGAGAATTAACTGAAATCAGACCTAAAAAGCTAAATACAAAAAAAATCTCCTAGCAGTGAGCACAAGCAAAACTTTCAATAAGGTGATATAATTGGAGTTTACGATAGTGCTCTATAAAAACACTTTAGTTCTCCTACAGTGTGATAAAGTGTATGCTACTAGTTTTTTTGCCTATTTTAAATAACTGTTGTGGATCCTGCTTCAAAATATTAAAAATTTTGGATTGAGTTCGTATAACTAGTTTTCATTATGGTGTTGCACTGTATCAAAGATTGTAACTTCAACCTCTGCAATAGGTTCCCAAAAAATTATTATTTTTGAACAAACCATTATCATTCCTAATCCAACGCCAAGATTTCTTCCTCAATCCAATCCAATGGCTGTGTTTTAATGTCAACTGCTCTTTGAGATGTCCATGTACATCGTCGCCTATGACTGACAAATCTCCGCCAGTCATGAGGCACTGATTTCTTGCATCATACCACGTTCGATTGTCGTTAATCACTCTGAGACATTTATCAGTCATGTTTATGTCGCTAGATGAGCTGCAATAAGCACCTGCAATAGCATTCAGAAATGCTATAGTGACTTTGGAGTACATAATTTTATATCCAAAGAAACTAAAAGCAACAAGTGCACAGTGCAAGAGATTAAATTAGTTTTTATACTTTAAAGGAAATCAAGTTCTGGAAAAAACAGTACAGGGAAATACATTTTCTCAGTTACTTGTCTTATTCTTTCAAGAATGCACCAGACTCGAGCTGCTAGCATGTCACAATATATTTAATAGCTTTCATAGCATGGAGTATAATTGAGAGCCAACTGTTCAATAAGTCAGTTTATAAATAAGAAAACAAATTAGTAATCACATACCTTCATATTGACAGATATACGGCATCTTGGTATAAATAGCTGATGCAGTGAATCTAAAATCTGTATCTAACGCTGCATAGATATTTTCTCCAAATTGTTCTCCTTTACCTGGCAGTTGTACTGTGTAATAAAAAATCAAACAACGCAGTATGTAGGCTATCGTTGTAGACTGAGTTAATTTAGGTCCACTCAGCCTATCATTCGAGAGATGGCGCGTTGTTAAAATGAGATGTTGGACGTGATGGGCGCCTTGCATGGCTGACGTGTACAGTTAAATTCGACTGCTGTAATAACTTGTGATCATCCGTTCATACTGATTTGTAATCATACTAAGTTATTGTCAGTTTGAAGATATTAAACGAAGATTATTATTATATTTTGCATAATGGTTCAATCGTACAGATGTATGTATAGGCGTATCAAATTACAGAAAACCGTCAAATGACCTAACTTAATGTGGTTCATGTTCGTCCTATCCATAGGCGTAGCAACATTGAGGCAAGAGGAGGCGGCATTTGCCTCCTCTTGATTTTATAGATTTAAAAATTTAGAGTTGGATGTTGCCTCCTCTTGAACGGAAGAAATCTCCCAAAAAAGGTCATCAAATGTTTTGGTGAAGAAATTCCCAAAAAAGGTCATCAAATTTTCCGTTGAAGAAATCTCCAAAAAGGTCATGAAATTTGCTGTTGAAGAAATTCCCAAAAAAGCTCAACAAATGTTTTGGTGGAGAAATTGCCTCCTCTTGAATTGAAGTCTGGCTACGCTCCTGGTCCTATCCCATAGAATAAATTGGACACATCAGAAGTACCAATCAAATACATTTACGTATTGCGAATATTTAGACAGAGAAACTCGAAATAATGTGATGTTCTGTGATTCACAAATGTATCCGCTATTTGCCAGTAGTCATCCAAGCACTGGCGGCGATCTTGTTTGACAGGTGGGGAGGACACTTTGAACTGATTTGGTAAAAAAAAGAGTTTTGAACTGATCTAGTCAAAAAAGATTTTTAGAAGGTTTTGTTGACCTTTTCTGGCGTTTCTTCATAATTTGGGGACACTCTATAGCGTATACACTCCACTCTCAAAGGTGGGGAGTCTTGTCCCCCTCGACCCCTTCGGGATCGTCGCCCATGCATCCATGCTTGTTAAATCTAGCTTTCTCATGAGCGTTTCCGTTGCACACATTTGTATTACCATGAAAGTTAAAATCACAATACAATTCAAATGTATTTGATATAGCCCTTGAGAAGTGCACACACAACCATACGACAGAATATTCGTTGGCGTTGGGCAGTTGTTCGCCAGTCATTTTCTCAGTAATCAATACTTACAGTGGAGGCTCGAACCCGTTCTCCACGAGTTACAAGTCAAACGCTCTAACCAATCAGCAACCGTGCCCACCAATAACGGTGAAGTTCGTTTTGGTACCCTTATGTGTGTCCATTTGTATGTGTGTATGTATGTGTGCATATACATACACATACACTTGAGGTCTGCCTACAGTCATATGGGGAACCAGTAACTCAAATCGTGTTAAGTTGCATTAGTACCACTGAACCATCACGTGCTTATCGAGTCTTAATTACATTCAGAATGTCAAATGATTTGTAGTCGGACCTCATCAGAATGCCAAAATGACTCGAGCCGACGCTCTTGAGGAACCTCTATAACGGCGCGTTAATTAGTGTGCTACCATGTTGGCATTTGTACCCCAGATGAATAGTCTGGAATTTAGTCTGCAGCAACTAAGGAAAGGTTTTGGGGAATAGAAAACCTGCATAGGATTAATTAAATTTCTATCAGAAACAATAAGAAACATCTAAGAAGTTAGATAAGTTGATGCAATCTTCGGATTGTACGTTAAGGCGCTACATTAAGTGTTCGTGATCCATAGGTCTACATACAAGCACACAATCATGCAGGTTATGTTTCTGTTTGTATGGCCTGTACGAAATCAAAATGTAACAAGTACGAACCATGAAGTGACTCTTTCAGTGGTTCTTTATTTACCCATGTCCAGTTACTGTATGTAAAGTTTTTGCCTGCTGTCCATGCGACAGAAGTGTCTGTTTGTGATCTTAGATAACCTGCTACAGCATCTTGATCGTTTATGTTACGAATGACAGGAAGTGTAGCCTTAAAGGAACCGCAAAGTTGGCTTGCATTATTCCAATCCAAAAGCTTCTCACTGCCTTTGAAGTAGCAAATTATTTCACCGCTTACATTCACACACGTTTCATCAGCGGAACTACTGTTTCCAGGTGAAGGAAATTCTGTGATCCCTGCAAACAAAGAAATCTGACAAATCAAGAAACGGTTTAATAATAGTACTAGCATAATAATTGCCTGAGCGAAATTTAGCATACCAATAGCGAGAAGGTCACAGATCCCCATCAGATGGTAGACCCAAGGGAATTAACTCGAAATGCATGAAAAAATGTTCTTGCCTTCCATATAATCTGCATATAATTAAATATAGTATACAGAAGGCATTTCCTCCATCTGCAACATTACGCACAAAACATCTGCTAGCCGAAATTGACTACTCACCTAAGGCTATTACCAAGAGAACGTGTATTCCTATTGACGGGATCGAAAACATGTTAGCAGTTCAAAGCTATACTCAGCTATAATAGTCCAAACAATATCCACCTACTGTAGTTTTTCCATTTAAGAGGCCTTATTTGAAATATGCAGTAATACAAGTGACCACTAAATGATGTCCCAGCTGGCACGCAGGCTCACATGCAACGCAAACGGTTTTCATGAATATACGGGTTTGCACTTGTTTGCGCTTTCAGCATCAGTGTGACCGAAAGTTAATACTACCGTTTTCAAATCCTAACATATGCTTAGCATCAGGGTTTAAGTAAATTTGCATAATAATTAGCATTATACCATCTTTTAAATTAGAACGCTGGTTTTCTTAGATCGTTTTCAACAACAGCCCACTGCGTATCTTCTCCTTCCGTCTCGAGCAGGACTTCTCCACACATGCTTGGCTACTACTTCTAACTCACCTTGAAATCGACCAGATGGTGCCCTGGGCTTAGCTTTAGAGTGGCGCTTTAGAAATGTGAAGTTTACGATTACAATTACAATCTGTCTTTATTGAGAGGCACATCCGTTAAGATCTTTTAGGCTCCTATTATTATGCTCACAGCTCTTTTGGGAGTCTGCTAGTAAACATTTTCAGACTCATACACTAATCAACCGGTATTATTAATTAGAAACTTTTATAACGCCAGTGCGTACCATTTGAGGCATCAACAGATAGTGTGCCAATGCTAACCCGTAAATATGTCAATGCCCAGAAGGTTAGTCTGCCGAGGCAAAGAGACAGACTGTGGTGGATAAGCCTGCTGAAAAGAGTTAAAGGGCGGCTGTATAAGGCTTGTATCGAGTTATCAGGTTCATTTAAGGCAATACGACAGCATGAACTGTTTTAATTACTGTATATACCTGATATCGTTAATTTATGTCGCACTTTGTAATTATATATGTTTAAGCAATGTCCAACTTTTTACTATATGAACTGTGACCATGAAATTAAAAACTATGTGCCAAACATATAATTTAGTAAGCTTGTGAATGTTGTTGAGCTACTTAATTATAAAAATGTAATTTTGAAAACTTAACCTCTAAGTCATGAATCTGAAGTTTCTGACGTTGAGAGTATCCCTAATCGTTGACTGTTCTCGTCGTTGAATGTGAGTTAGCTGTGGTTCTTAGGTTCAAGTGTCTGTACGTGCTGTTAAAACGACTTTGAAGTCGCATCATTGGACAAATCGTTGATTTTACAATGTCTTGAAAAATTTGCGACTCTGCATCTTGTTTGATTTGCGCTACGCCACAGATTGGGTTGGTTAAAGACTCATCTTCTCGATTTTGACCTGACTACGGCTTTGTTTTGGTGTCCCATCAGTTGATGCCTTGAACATTATACTTCGTCGCAATAATAGTTACTAATTACAATTACAATTGGTTGTTAGTGCGAGGCTCCATCGTGTGGCATCTCAGAGAAAGTCGTGTGACATCAATTAATATAAAAGAATTGGAAACTGATTTAATACGATATTAAACTATGCATAGAATACCGTTTATTACATAAACTTCAATTATGCAAAAGAACACCATTAATTATTGAGACTTGAATAAAATTAAAATTATGTATGTATTGGTTTTCAAACAGAAGAATAAATTTTATATATAAGGCGCTAGCATATGTTATCCGATTAGGCCTAATTGATACACACATCTGTATAGACTTTAATATTAAATGTAAGTAAACTTTGTTAAATAATAAATTGAAAATCTGGTTAAAATACACGACGGTTGAGTTATGTTAAGCACTTCCAAACGATGTTCAAGTTATTAATTTCACCTAAGTTGACAAGAGTAAACACTATCGCTGTTTCTTTTATGTCGTCTAAATTGCTTCGTTGATCGTAGAAATTTCCGTATAAATTTGATTATACAGAGTGCAAAGACAACTTGTTCTAATGCTGCTATACCTGATTAACCATATAACAAAGAGTTTGTCAATCTATTATTTCTCTTGTTAAAGTTTATGAGTTCCTTTGCGTCAGTCTTGAACTTCACTTTGAATCGTGTTCCTCTGACACCTGTTGTTTGTCCAGTATTTTAGTCTGAAGATTAGTGTAGACGGCTTCATCTGGAGTGTTCGCAGTAGGCGAATTGGACGTATTCACTGGATGAGCGTAGGTATCTCCTTGTGGAGTGACTTTGACAGGAGGAGAAGCTGAATCATTACATGGAGAGGTAGCTGCATGACCCTGTACATCTGGCATGGCATATATGTTGTCTCCCAATGGACCAATCTTAGTTGGAGCTGTTGCATGGTCGGGTTTCTTATCGGGTTTCAGGTAAGTGGGATCTTCGTTGAATGCCACGGAAGCGTAGACGATTCCAGACTGTTGGTTTGTTGCTCCATCTTCCGATTGGTCGAGTGTTGATAGTGAAACATCCACGTAAACACCTTGAATATCGGCTGATCTCTGTACTGGAGGGTTTGCATGTCCAATCATGGACGCATAGACCGGTGCGTTGGTTATTCTGCTATCTAATTCTTCACGATTATCCTGCGGAGAGCTATTGTTCATCTTAGATTCTCTGAAATTGTAAACAGTACTAGTAACAAATAGTACAAGACAGTAACTAACTAAGGTCTTCAAGTTGGAAACGCCGAGTCTATAATTTTACGAAACGTCATAAAAATAAAATTTCGTTTTTTGTCTTAGTTTTAGACACATACCAAAAGTCTCCAGACATGTTGGTTAAGTGTTACCTTATTTGCCTGTAACAGCATGAGAGCCTACTTTGTACCGTGGAGAGTGCTGGTCTAACATCCTTTGTTACTGTTTCTAGATGCTCAGAAAGTCCTTCACGTGCTATCGATTGACGTTTTGTCGTTAGGCAGCGGAAGGTGATAATAAGATGAATATCAATAATAATTTATGACTGTTTGCAATAGTCTGCCAATGAAGACTTTTCCTGCATTTCGGGCTAAGCTGGATAAACCTGCAGCTGCTAGCGCAGCTGGAATATCACTTAGTCTGGCAGAAGGAGACTTCCAGAGGTACTTAGAGGACGTGTCTAATTGCAATATACTACATAGTAAAATGTCGATGTTGATTTATAGATTCACTTACTCGTCAAAGGTCTTATGATCTTTGCATTTTTGTAAATCACATGAACTAGTTTGTAGCAACTGGTCTTACTTCATGGACTCTTTCTTGGTTCTCAAAGCGAAGACGATGATGACGATGATGCAGATCATGATTACTATTCCGGCACCGACAGCTCCAAACACTAGCAATATGACAAAAAATTTCACAACTCTGAAGTTACGCCAATCATATGGTGCGTCTACCAATCTATATCTGATCTGTTAACAATAATAACTTAACCCTTTGAACCCTAATTGCCTCGATAGCGGCCAGACGATATCCGATAATGACCCGAATGACCTCTATAACGGCCTCACGCTACTTTAATGCATGTATGTATGTATGTATGTATGTATGTATGTACGTATGTATGTATGTATGTATGTATGTAGGCCTATGTATGTATGTATGTATGTCTATGTTTTCTGAACGTCGAAAATTACTCAGGAACCCAAGGTCAGGGTTTTTTACATAAGGAACCCAGGGTTCAAAGGGTTAAGTAATACGCTGCAGTAGCCTAATCAAGTCAAACCTTTAACTCCATATCAAGGGTAGTCTCGCTGAGTCGTCGACTGGGCGACCGGCTAGTTGGTCGCGCCGTGCCGAAGCTGGCTGGCTGGCGAGAAAGACCGACACAAGAAGCTACACCGAAGGAACGACACAACATTGAGAATGACAACAACGTCCATAGGAAACCAAGAACAACAAGAACAGAGTAAAAGAGAACGAGAAAAAGACAGAACAGGAAGACGAAGGCCGCGGCTGAAGTTTGAGTGTCATTAAAAAATAAATACTAATGAATTGTGGATTTCTGCTTCGACACCTTTAAGTGATGGTGTCTAAGATTTCAGTTTCCAGATGCAGTTTGAATCCATTAAGGCAAATAAGATTAGACCAATAAGTTAAATACCAATCGTATCATCTAGAAATTATCAGAAACACTTGAAAACTAAATGCTCACATGGACTCCGCGGCATAGAACCTTGTGATCCATAAGTTGTACTTTCTTTCGAAACAGCTGAAACAGTAGAGTTCGATACACATACGCAAAATGAAGTGAGCTTTCATCACCAGTCAGACAATACTTAACTCCCAGGATTTAACTGCCAGCGCTGCTATGGTTACCAAGACCAAGCGAGCAATGATTTCCGGACCCCGAGAGTCTGATGAAGACTGTTAGACGCCCTCGCCATCCATGGACAAGAGCTGTGAAAGCTAATCTGCGGACATCGGGCTTACGTGTAGATTTGCACACAGCCTGGAGACGAGCCAGAAATATAGAGACGAATAGCTAACCCTCAGAGAGAAGCACGCCACATTTGGTGATGGGGCTCTAGAAATTTAATGACGAGCTGCATTGGTTTCCCGGTCGCTTTTAGAAAACACTCGTCGTTAAAGTATTAACTAGGCCGATGATCAATTTGAAAGGTGGTTGACTGTTTGAGTTGGTTAACTTACTAGTAAACGACTCTACTTCTGTCTGGATGTTTTCATCAGACGTCTTCGTAGTCATCGTTGATGTCAAAGCTTGAGCTAAAAAATATTAGTAGTTCGGCCAAACTTGATTAAAACTATTTAGATCAACCGAAAAGGGAAGTCTCGGAATGGACTGTATAACTATGAGCCTTGTATGAGTATAATAGTCGGTAAACTATTATAACGAGAGAGAGAGAGAGAGAGAGAGAGAGAGAGAGAGAGAGAGAGAGAGAGAGAGAGAGAGAGAGAGAGAGAGAGAGAGAGAGAGAGAGAGAGAGAGAGAGAGAGAGAGAGAGAGAGAATCAGGGGCACCAGCTTATTCTCGGGCGCTTTGTCAGGCAGTGTTGATATAAATAGTAATTGTATTGTAATTAGTAACTTGTATTGCGCCGGTGTGCAATGCGAAAGCACCAACCGATGGCACACCAAAATCAAGCCGTTACCAGGTTAATATATCCAGAAGATCAGTTCGTAGGTCTGTAATCAGTCTTGTTGTCAAGACCTTAAACCTCAAGACCAAGACCAAGACTTAGAACTATTATAACTATTATAATTGTTTCCCGGTCGCTTTTAGAAAACACTCGTCGTTAAAGTGTTAACTAGGCCGATGATCAATTTGAAAGGTGGTTGACTGTTTGAGTTGGTTAACTTACTAGTAAACGACTCTACTTCTGTCTGGATGTTTTCATCAGACATCTTCGTAGTCATCGTTGATGCCAAGGCTTCAGCTAAAAAAATATTAGTAGTTCGGCCAAATTTGATTAAAACTATTTAGATCAACCGAAAAGGAAAGTCTCGCGATAGACTGTTCTCCATGACCAGAACCACGAGATTGCCAGCTCAAGAACCAAACAAAAGTATTTGAGCGCCTCCCCTTCGTTCCTTATAGAGGATATGGGTGCTATATTTAGGTCAAATCTAGAGTAGGTTAGATACTAGAGTGAAATTTAACTCAGCTTATATATTTCCTGATGAAAACCAATAATGTTTAGGTCGCAAGTTTTAAGACTGCACAGAACAAGGGTGCTCGAAATTTCATCTGCAATAAGAAAATTTCTGAATCTTTAAACATTGAGTGTACGTAGTTACCAGGTATTTATCAAGCGCAATCTCAAATGTAATCTTACACTGAGCAGCTGATGTATTTGACTTTATCCTCTCTTACCTCTTTGGCACACTACTGTTTTTAATTCATTGCATCCAATTGCCTTCCATTTGCCATCGGATGCACCAATTGAAATGCATTCACCGTGCCTTGAAAATCCATTGATGTCCCAATTGGTGTATTTAATCTCATCATTGGATTCCTCTGAGCACATTACAAGCAGATAACAACTTACATGAATCGTAACATAGTAGAAAAGGTATTAAAACATATTTTTGCAGGGTACACAGCACGCGGGTTACGTGAATACACTCGGCAGCCCATACGGGACCAGGATAATCTCACTGAATAATCAGCTTTCCAATTGAGACGGCAATAGAATGAGAATAAACTTAAACCAGACTTCTAAGCAATTTAGCCGCAACAAAACCTGGTAGCAATGAACACAATAAAACTTTATCTTTGGAGTTTACGATTGTGCTCTATAAGAGAACTATATAGTTCGCTTAGGCCTACAGTGCTATAAAGTGTCTGTGACCAGACGTGTTGCATATTTTAAACAACTGCTGTGGACACAGTTTGGAAATATTAGAGTGCACACCAAGTTTGGATTAAGTTCGAATAAGTAGTTTTCATTATGACGCTGCACTGTAACAACCGCTGTAATTACTTCAATTATGTCAATTCTCTAAAATAAAGTAAGCGAAACATCGTTAGGCAAAATTATTATTTTTGAACAGACCATTATAATTCCGACTCCATTGCCAAAATTTCTTCCTCAATCCAATCCAGTATCGCTGTTTTAATTTAAACTCTTTATGAAATACTTGTGAATCGTTGTCGATGATTGCCAAATCTCCGCCAATCTTGAGGCACTGATTTCTTGCATCATACCACGTTCGATTGTCGCTAATGAATCTGAGACAGCTGTCAGTCACGTTTATGTCGCAATAAGCATCTAAAATATCGATTATGAAATGCTACAATGATTTATAGTACAGATATCCTAGGTGACTAAACAACTGATTCAGTTTCACTGCGCTGAACCATTGTTTGGTTTAGTTCCCTGGGATATTTGTACAAGCATTTCATATAATAGGCTACAATGAAATACAATCACTCACTTTCTTGTCTCTTCTGGCAAGGATGAACCAGAAACAAACTGTTAACATTTAATATACTTAATAAGTTTCAAACAGGTGGGTAAAACTGAGGGCGGACTTTGGCTAATAAACAATTTCTTCTTTCAAATGTAAAATCTCAGTATTAACATACCCTTAAATTGACAGATGTAGGGTAATTCGTTAGAAGCGGCTAGTGCAATGAATCCAGAATCTCTTTCAAACGCAGCGTAGTCTTCTGTTCCAGCTTGGTCTCCGTTTTCTTTAAGTTTTACTGCATAATTATAGTATAGTAAAAAAAAACAGAATATGTAAAACACAAGGCTGAATAACGCAGCATATAAAAAATAATCACAAGCTATCTCTTTAACTTATTTGGTACATGTCATGATCAAATCGTATACATGAATGTGTGCAATTAGACAAAAGTATCAGTATGGTCGAATTTGATGCGGTAAATGATTGTCGCTCAGATAAAATGAATTCTACGCTTCAAATAGACTAATGAAACATATTATTGTATTTCGGATATTCCTACGAATCGGCCTACTGCACATTCCCTACAGGTCTTTGATAGGCAAAACTGCAAATAATGTGATACTCTATGTCTCACATTTAATCCGTTATTAGCCACTGAAAAAATTTCTGGTCATCTGGGAATGTTCTATCTTGCTTACAGGTGAACTTTAGCGCTATACAAATTTTGATCAAAATGACAATTATTCGTCAGAATACAAAACAACTCTGTTTTGACATTGCCCGCATTCCTAAGCTCAGAAAGTACATACACATCAATCATATGACAGAACATCGATGGAGTTGAGCAGTTATGCATCAAGGACTTGGTCAACTACCTAGAGTTACTGCCTCAATGGAGTTTCGATCCAGCCCTCTCCACGTTGTAAGTCAAGCCTTTTAACCACACCCAACCAATGATTGAGTGCTTTGGTTTTAGAAGCATTGGGTTCAAGAGATTTGGCCGGACCACCAGGTCCAAAATCATTGTTGATTGAGCGATAACTAGAGTGAAAACGGATCGTGTTAAGCAACATCAGTGCTTGCTGAGACTTAATAACATTCGCCAGTGATTTGTGGTAGTGTTTAAGACTCATCCGAATGACCCTTTGACCTGAAGACCACGCTTTGAGAAACTTATACAGAGGCTTGTTAATGAGTGTGCTACTGTTTCTGCAATTTTATCCTTAAATGAATAATCTGGTATTTAATCTGCAGCAAGCCAGGGTATGTGTCGATCCAAATGGATAGAGAATCTGGAGCAAAACATCCTACAAACATGAAATGTGAAATAATAAATATTAAGTAAATTTCAGCAGAAACGATGAGAAAAAATTCAGACATTAAATACGTTGTCGAAATCTTGCGTTTTGTGACGTAGATAAAGGCGCATATTAAGTGTTCCTGATGCATAGATACATGCATACATACATGTAATGTTTCTGTCTCTATGCCTTGTAGGAAATCAAATATATAACAAGGAGGAAACCTTGAACAGACTCTTGCAGTGGTTCTCCATTTATCCATGTCAAGTTATTGTATGTAAACTTTTTTCCTGCTGTCCATACCATTTCGTTTTTCTCATATGAGTTTAGATAACCTGCTATAGCATCTTGATCGTTTTTACTACGAATGACAGAGAGCGTAGATTCAAAGGAATTGCAAAGTTGGTTTGCATTATTCCAATCCAGAAGCTCCTCACTGCCTCTGAAGTAGCAAATGATTTCACCGCTAATATTCGCACACGTCTCATTAGCGGGAATGCTGTTGCCAGGAAAAGGAAATTCTGTGATTCCTGTAAATAAAGTTGACAAATCAAGAATCTGATAAGGAATTTTTGCTCAGACATACTACTAAATGCCTAAAATAAATTTTAGAAAAGTATCACAGCGTTCTTTTCCCTCAAGTAGCCTATCTATTCAACGAGCACAAACTGTAGAAATGAAATTAGTATACTGGTTCAAATTATCGCAAAATTGAGTGGAAAGCCCGGGGGTTATAAACAGAGGAGCATGAAGAGGTGGATGGGGGACGGGTTGCACTGATAATGGAGGAACCGAGAAACTGCGGAACTCTGCGTTTCTTCTGGGTTTTGTTGTTTGCCATACAATCATTATCAAAATTAAATCCTATTATACAGAAGGCATTCCTATCAACATCGATAGACACAAGCCATCTGCTGATAAAAACTTGACTACTTACCAAAGGCTATTGCCAACAGAACATGTAATCCTATTGACCTGCAGTGTGGAATCGAAAACATTCTGGCAGTTGATAGTTTACTTTCAGCCAAATTACTCCATCAGTGCAACACAACAATACACGCAAATAATATCCACCTACTGAAATATCTTCGTTTCAAAGGCGTTATTTTGTATAAGCAGTCTTAAAGCGACCATTTGCAAGATTTTTGGAATACAGGCTTACTGGAGAAGGCAACATGTGGTTTGCATGAATAGGCCTATCCGGGTTTGTGGGGCTTATTTGATTGCACCAATAGGAGATCGAAACTTAATACTACCGTTGTGACAGCTTATCATTTGCTTTGCAAGATTGAAAACACGCAAAGCAATTAGTTATATATGTGACAGTTTAAAATTAGGACCCTGGTTTTCTACGTATGGTCTTCGCTACCTATAGAACAGTTTTTCTCGAAAATGCCGGGCTACAGTTTAGTCTGCGTTTGAAAGACTAGCAGATGTTCTGCAGTAGTATTAGTGGTGATAGTAGTAAAAGTAGTGGTAGCAGCAGCAGCAGTAGTAGTATGGCTTATTGCAGTTATCATTAGCATAATTATTTAGAATTTCCATAACGAAAGTGTCTAATGCCCGAGAGATCAACTGAGTGATGCGCCATTAACCCTAATCAGATCAATGCCCAGATTATCTATTCTGATGAGACAGAGACTCGGGTTACGGTGGATAAGTCAGGCGAAAAGATAAATAATCAGCTCCAAAAGGCAGCAGTCTATATAATATATCCAGATGTATGACTAGGCTCTGGAGAACATTTCGTTCGATCCATCGATCAATCAATCAATCGATCCATCCATCTATCCATCCATCCATAAATTCATCCATCCATCCATCCATCCATCCATCCATCCATCCATCCATCCATCCATCCATCCATCCATCCATCCATCCATCCATCCATCCATCCATCCATCCATCCATCCATCCATCCATCCATCCATCCATATATCTATCCATCCATCAATCCATCCATCAATCCATCCATCCATCCATCCATCCATCCATCCATCCATCCATCCATCCATCCATCCATCCATCCATCCATCCATCCATCAACCCACCCACTCAATCACCCATCCATCCATCCATCCATCCATCCATCCATCCATCCATCCATCCATCCATCCATCCATCCATCCATCCATCCATCCATCCATCCATCCATCCATCCATCCATCCATCCATCCATCCATCCATCCATCCATCCATCCATCCATCCATCCATCCATCCATCCATCCATCCATCCATCCATCCATCCATCCATCCATCCATCCATCCATCCATCCATCCATCCATCCATCCATCCATCCATCCATTGATGCATCGATCCATCCATACATCCATCCATCTATCCCTCCATTTATCGAAAAGCGCTACTCTAAAGCCAGTCGCTAATTTATTCAGAGTGGTGCGTTATATCACAATGGTTGTTCGGAGATCGCTGTCCATTGGAGGTCCGAGCCGGGTTGCCAGAGAGACCAGAGCGAAAAAGCAGAGCAGTTACTACGGAGGGTTTAGTGGAGGTAGAGCAGCTGTTATGGCGGGTTTCCATCTTTTAGATATTTACAAAACAATACTTTTAATGTGAAATCAAATGTACCACTGAAGTTACCAGAGTTTATTATAACAGCTATACACATTGAGACCAGATACAAAGCGACCGAGTATCACACAAACTATTTATTTCTTTATTCCAAGTCTCTTGCATTAGTTTTGTCTTAAAATTTACTCGCCTATCTCAGGGAACAAATTAGTACAAATGCCTATGGTATTACCAACAATGAGATAGTAAGTCGAATAAAATGATAAGCCCGATCCGTAACCGTTCTTGGAATTCAGCATCCGTGCGCAAGTTTGAAAATATAAGCTATACAAGACTAGTTCAAAACTCATCTGAATCATCTGGAAAGTTTCACAATCACTTGAAATTCAAATTCTTACATACATGTAGACTCCGCGGTAGAGAAACTTGCGATCCATTAGTTGTACTTTCTTCCGAGAAAGTTGAAACATAAAAGATTGATACGTATGCGAAAAATAAAGTGAGCTTACATCAGTAATTAAACACTGCTTAACTGACAGGCTTTACCTGCTAGCGCTTCGAAGGCTCCCAAGACCATTCCAGGGCTCTGTGAACAATTATTCCGAGCTCTCTTTGAGATTAGATGAGGCCTGTTGATCGCCCTCGCTACACTTGTCTTGCACGGCGGAAGCTGACCTGCCCACACTGGACTTAGATTTGCACACGGCCCTGAGACGAGCCCACTTAATTTCAAATTAAAGCGTTTCGTTGCAGCCTATAGATCAGAGGTGGGAAAACTACGGCCCGCGGGCCGGATCCGGCCCGCCAACACTTTTTATCCGGCCCCCACAATTCTTTAAAAAATTAAAAAAATTCAGACCGTGATAAATTTTCTTCGTTTTTCTCTAATGGCGATGCTCTCTGGCTTACTGTTCCGGTCTCGTCTTCAACAATAACTCTATGCATTAATTCTGCCGATATGCCCCCACTTCCCTACAGAGGTTTTGGCACATGATCTGTATACGCAGGAGTGAAATCCGTTCAAGTAAAGCTATTGTTGCTTTCAAAGCAGATGAAAGAACAAAACTACGGGCAGGGAAGGAAAAATATAGCATTCGGCTGTCAAGTTCGACAGAAGAGTTCTCCAGACGATTTGTGGATTTTTAAATCAATTATTGACACTGAATTTGCTGTGCTTACTATATCGTTCACATTTGACATTGACAATTAGCTCATATACGGAACTTCAGCTTATTAACCGACCCACAACGTGACATTGTTCTCAAAGAACAGCTCAAAGGATCAGACCTGATAACATTCTTTTCTTCTCTCAGTTAGGAAAAATTCTCAAATCTACAAATTTTGCTCTAAAAGTTTGTGTTATAGGCCTACACATCCACTTATATCTGTCAACAAAGATATTCAACTATGAAGATAAGTAAATCTAAGTACCGGTACAGCTCTCAGTTAAGTGATCTAAACTTGAACTCAAACTGTGAGTTGCAACCAGCGCAATCACTCCGAATTATGGGAAACTTGTTAATTAAATGCATGCATGTTCACAGTCGCATACTTCTCATTAGTAACAGCCAAAGTAAGTTTAATGTATTCTAAATAAGTAAACTTCTTTTCATGTTGGTCGTTGTTAAAAGTTAAAAATTTGTTATCCGGCCCTCCGAATTTTTTGGCGTTTGATGCGGCCCCATGTGCAAAAAGTTTGCCCACCCCTGCTATAGATGATAGGTAGCTAGCATCGTGTTAAGTAACATTATAGCCTACTGAGTCTTGGTTACATTCACACTGTCAAATGATTTGTCGTCGGGCTTCCATCTCATCCGAATGACCTACTGACATCCGGGCCACGCTACTGTGGTGCTTCTATAGAGCCGCGCAAATGAGTGTGCTACATTTTTGGCATTTGATCCCTAGCTGAATAATCTGGCATTTAGTCGGCAGCAACCAAGGAAATGTTTTGGGAATAGAAAATCGGTAGAAATACACGGTACACTCATGAAAAGTCAAAGTACAGATTAAATAAATTTCTATCAGAAACAATAAGACATAGTTCAGACATTAAGTACGTTGAAGCTATCTTGCGATTTTGTGAGGTATTTAAAGGCGCTATATTAAGTGTTCGTGATCCATAGGTCATCATACAAGCACACATGCATGTTATGTTTCTGCTTGTATGCCTTGTACGAAATCAAAATATAACAAGGAGGAACCTTGAACCAACGCTTTCAGTGGTTCTCCATTTACCCATGTCCAATAACTGTGTGCAAAGTTTATAATGCCTGCTGTCCATGCAGCAGAATTGTCCGTATATGATTCTAGGTAATCTGCTACAGCATCTTAATTAATCGTTTTTATTACGAATAACAGGGAGTGTCGAGCTAAAGGAACTGCAAAGCTGCCTCGCTTTATTCCATTCCATAGGCTTCTCACTGCCTTTGAAGTAGCAAATGCTTTCACCGCTAATATATCACACACTTTTCATTAGCTGGGATGCTGTTTCCAGCTGAAGGAAATTCTGTGATTCCTGCAGACAAAGAAACCGGGCAAATCAAGAAACCGCCTTATAATACAGTTGGCCCTACTATCTTAGACATGGTGTTAAATGTCTAAACGAAATTTAGCATCCCTAGGAGAAGGACACAGATCCACGTCAGGTGATATACACAATTACTGACAAGGCAAACGGTATTTAGTCGAAATGCATGCAAAAGGAAATAACAACCTCGAATTTTTTTGCCTTCCATGCAATCTCGATAAAAACTAAATATAGTATACAGTAGGCACTTCCTCCTATCTGCAACAACATGCACAAAACATCTGCTAGTATAAATGGACTACTCATCCATGGTTATTACCAACAGAACATGTATTCCTGTTGACCGGTAGTACGGGATGGAAAACATTATAGCAGTCGACAGCTACATGTATATTTTTTTATAGTCCAAACACCACTGCAGTATTTACATTTACAAGACATTACAAGACTTTTACAAGACTTTATTTTGAATAGGCAGTAATACATGTGATCACTTAAGGTACTTATAACATATGCAAGCTCACATGCAACACAAACGGTTTTCATGAATATCCGGGTTTGCACTAGTTTTCGAACTTTTCGATCTGCGCAGCAGCATGACCGAAAGTTAATACTACTATTGTCTTTCTCCAAACATACTAGGCTACTAGCCTACTGTTCCTGCTTACTCATGTCGAGTTACATTAGCTTGTGCCCTGTGCTTAGCTTTAGAGTAGCGCCTTATAATTTGGATTTTACGATGACGATTACTGTATCTTCTTATCAAGAGGCACACGACTTACGACTTCTTAGGCTCACATGCTCACAGCGCCTTCAAGAGGGTGTTAGTAAGCATTTTCAGACCAATACACAGAGCCTAATATATTTGTAAGGGTTGAAGGTTGGTGTAGCCGCTGTAGCGGATATGGTGAGAATAGAAAGCGGTTTGAAAGTCGATCGCGATGGGTTGAGTAGGTGGCGATATGCGGTATAATATATTCGTTTATTAGAATCAGGATGACACACCGCATCCTGGTACAATATCGGGTCGAATGAGCGGTATGAATGAGCGGTCGACCTCGGGAGCTTTTGTGTATACAGCGTATTTTGTGTATCGTATACGTATAGCTGCATATAGTACTCATCTAATGGTCTATCTCAATTCAGTCCCGAATCATAGTTCTACTAAGTTTCTGCGTGCTACTTGGCTATAATTAATTAGCGATTTACCCCTCGCGCGGACCTTTGCTAGAGGAGCAACCACGGAGAGAGATCGATCGCTCGCCTCAAATGGGAAGCTCTGGGACTCGCTATAATATAGCATGGGTCGCTTTTCGTTTGGAAATTGGTCTAGTGCCCACGGCCGGTTCGCCTGTCGACCGCCTTCCGACCGCTCGTTAGTATCACGGTAGTATTAACTTTTGTGGGGCGCCCCTACCCAGAATCGGATCAGCAGTTGAAGTAAGACACAATCAGGATGGTTATTCCATCAAACGTTTCATACAGAAACAGGAAGCGATCTCTATCTCTTTTTTCTAATGCTTAATAAGAGCTAGTTAGTTTATATACGCAATAACTGGCCGATGGTCTAATTACTGATAGAGGATAACGTCGACAGCACACCAAAGGCACTTGACATATTTGGTGAAACACATAGTGTAGTGTTAAGGGTTTCTGCCTTTCTGGAGTCCTGTATTGTATCTAGAAATTTATAAAGCGCCTATCGCAAATAACTATTCAGAGGCGCTCTCAGCACAGAAGCCTCAACTTCGGGGAAACAGAAATGCCTTTAGGGAACGCGAGACTGATGAGGAAAAGCCAGTCATTAGTTTAGCCAAGGGCAGAGGGGGAAGGTCATTCCAGATCGTGGGACCCACTTCAGCAAACACCCGGTGCTGGGCAAAGGCAGATTTAGCCCTGGGAACAAAAAGATCAAGCCGATTTACAAGGAGAAATGAGCGAGAAGAAGGATAGTCTGTATTTCTGTCTGTTTGTTTATCTGTCTGTATTTCTGTCTGTCTGTTTAGCTGTCTGTATTTCTGTCTGTCTCTTTATCTCCCTGTATTTCTGTATGTCTGTTTATCTGTCTGTATTTCTGTCTGTCTGTTTATCTGTCTGTATTTCTGTCTGTTTATCTGTCTGTATTTCTGTCTGTCTGTCTTGCTTTCTTTATATCTGTCTCTTGATGTTCCAAATGTTGGTGTACAAATCACACTACATTACACTACACATTATGCAACACTACATATTATTACTATTTAGAAACTTCTATGGCGACAGTGTATGTCACACGACCCATCAACCGATGGCGTACCAATGCCAAACCGTAATGATGTCAATGCCCAGAATGTCAGTCCGCCGAGGCAAAGAGACAGGCGGTGGTGGATAAGCCGGCTGAAATGAGTTGAAGGGCGGCTAAAAAGGTATATGAGGTTCATCAGGTAATATGACAACATGACCTGTTTTGGCAATTTACTGTCTTTCCGTATAAATATTCTTATACAGAGCGTGAAGGCAAGTTGTTCTAAGACTGCTTTACTTGGTTAACCACATAATATAAAGTTTAGAAACAAATTATCTCTCTTGCTAAAGTTTAGGAGTTTCTCTGCCGTCAGTCGGGAACTTCACTTTGTTTGATCGTGGTGCTCCGCCCTCCTGTTCTTTGTCCAAAACTTATGTTTGAATATTACTGTAGACGACTTCACCTGGAGTGTTCGCAGTAGACGACTTGGAAGGTTTCACTGGAAGAGCGTAGATAATATCTCCTTGTGGAGTGACTTTGACAGGAGGCGAGGCTGAATCATTACCTGGAGAGGTAACTGCATGACCATGTGCATCTGGCATGGCATATATATCCCCCAACGGACCAATCTTAGTTGCAGCAGTTGTATGGGCGCGTTTCTTATCGGGTTCCACGTAGGCTTGATCTTCTTTGAATTCCAAAGTGGTGTAGACGATTCCAGGCTGTTGATTTGTGGCTCCATCTTCCGATTGGAAGTGTGTTGCTAGTGGAATCTCGGCGTAAACACATTGAATATCGTCCGATTTCTTTACTGGAACGTTGGTAGGTTCGATGACTGACGCATAGACAGGTGCGTTGGTTATCCCGCTATTTAATTCCTCACGATCATTCTGTGGGGAATTGTCATTGAGCTTAGATTGAACAATTTCTCTGAAAGTATAAACATTAGTGATCACAAAAAGAACAAACAGTGATTAACTAAGGACTTCAAATTCGAAAAGTCGAGTAAAAATAAAATTCCAAATTTTTCCTTGGCTTTAGGTACTTGCTGAAAGTTTCCAGACATATTTGTTAAATGTAACCTTATTTTCTTGTAACTACATGAGCGCCCGCATTGTTCCATGTGGGGTCCGGTTCTAAGCTTCTTCAAAATCTGTACTGATTGTGGACGCTGATAAAGTCGTATGTATACATGTACAATTGCTGCGATATCGATAGACGGTTGTGGATAGACAGTGGCGCTTGATAACAAAATCAATAACAGCAATAATGAGTGTTTGCAGGAGTCTGCCAATGGAGACTGTTCCTGCAGTTCAGGCATCGATCGTATTTAGATAAAGTTGCAGCTGCTAACTCAACTTGAACATCACTTAGTCTAGCAGAAGGAGACGTCGAGAGGTACTTAGGTCTATAGGCCGGATCTAACTGCAATGCACTACATAGTAAAATGGCGATATTATGTCATAGGTTCACTTACTCGATATGTACATATTTGTATCACAAGGACTAGAGTCACTAGACTGTAGCAACTGATCTTACTTCACAGACTCTTTCTTGGTTCTCAGAGCGAAAGCGATGATGACGATGATGCAGCTAATTATTATTATTCCGGCACCGACAGCTCCAAACACTAACAGTATCACAAAAACTGTACAACCATAAAATTACAACACTGGTGCATATCCCAATCTATTATGATCTACTAACTATACATATAATTTGCTAGCTATGTGTGTCGATAAACGCTCTAACAGGCGCTCGAAATTGGCCCTGCCCACGACCATTGGGCACTACGGAAATAGACGCACACGCGCAAAGCCAGACAGACAGACGGACGTACGGTCAGACAGACAGACCTACGGGCTAACACACAGACAAACAGCGGTTACTAAGTCTATCTATGACTCCCTCCCTCTCTCCTCCCGCCTTACCTCTGTCCGTCTCTCCTGAGGGGAGGAAGAGCAAGGACGAGGGGAAGACTATAGCTGATGCAATCTAACACGGGCGCCCGAAATTCGCCCCGCTCACAAACTCTGGGTACTAACGAGAAAGATGTACAGACGCAAAGCCAGACAGACCCACGGACGGACGGTCAGACATACAGATGGATTGACACAGACAAACAACGGTTAGTAAGTCTGTCTATGCCTCCCTACCTCCCGCCCTACCTGTGTCCCTCCCTTCATCCATCCTTCACTCCCTCCCTCCATGCCTACCTCTCCCGTCATAATGACGGTCAAATCCACTAGTCACTATTAATTTAGTGCAGTCTTATGCAGTAATAGAGCGAACTAAGTGGTTATTTCTGAAAACTCAATGTAACACTTAGACCTGATAATTTGCATAGATCCTAAACTCTCGATAATGAGCAAAATGAGTTCAAAAAGTAATATTTTAGGCAAGGATGCTTGTTTCTGGCCTGTTCGTGGCCCTTCCGTTTTTACCTGGGCTAGCTGTTCAAATGTCTGATTCAATAAAGTTTAAGATAATCCAGCGTAGAGTACCGAAGAACAAATATGCTCTTTCATTTACGTGCAAACAACGCATATTCATTTCTGCAATATTTCTTAGACGCAATTATATCAAGCAACAGTCCTCAACGACGCTGCTAGACAAATGCGTGCTATTAAGTTACTCAACGTAGGAACACACTGGATATCTCGGAGGAGCACTGTAACTGCAGATTCTACACTGTAAGGTGAGTGCTCAGCAGGGCGGTAGCGTATCACATACTTTAATCTATGTCTCTTCTGCTAGTTTTAGCCTAAAATTCACTCACTAACTTCAGTGAACACATTAGACAGAAGCTTACGGTATGACCATATTACTATATTAGTAAATCGAATAAAACGATATTCCTGATTTGAAAACATTCCTTGAATTCAGATTCCAGATGCATTTCTCACTTGTTACGGCAAATAAGATTAGATCAAGAAGTTTACTGAGCCATATAGATAGTCTTAAAACACTTGAAATCCAAATGCTTACGAAGGCTCTGCGGTATAGAACTTGGTGATCCGCTAGTTGTAGGCCTACTTTTTTTCGAAACAACTGCAACAGAGAAATTCGATACATATACGAAGAATGAAGTGACTTAATTTCGCAATTAGACAAAGCGTCAATGCCAGGCTTTAATTAACTGGGCCCAAATTTGATCAATTTTAAAAGGTAGTTATATTATTACTTTAACTTACAAGTAAATGAATCTACTTTTGTCTGGATGGTTTCAACAAACGTCGCTGTAGTCGTCGCAGGAGATGTCACGCTTTGGAATAATAATTCGTAATATGTTTAAATATAGTTTAAATCTAAATAGATCAATTTTACAGGAAAAGTTCTGCATTGCTCTTGCACTACGTCCAGGATCATCGGAGTTTAGGCCCAACTGCCTACTGAAGAACCAAAGAAACAGGAAATTAGTGGCTTCAATTTTGTTTCTCGTAGGACATAATTATGGGTGCATCATGTATTTCGAAAAGTTAACATCAGAGTGATAAATTGAATAGCTCCCAAGTCGTGAGACTTAACGCATTTCATTGTGCCTGAATGGGACTGGTGGTATTTTCAGTAAGAAAATTTACAAGTCATTAGCATAAATCTGCAAGTTTTACGTAGTTATTGGATAAATAGCATTAGCAATTTAAATGTGATCTTAAACCGATCAGCCATTATATGTATGTATTAGACTTCATAGGCAATTGGAAATTGGTATTTTGAGGACTTACCTCTTTGGCACAAAACTGTATATAATTCATTGCATCCAGAGGCCTTCCATTTGCTCTCGGATGCATCAATGGAAATACATTCACCGTTCCTTGAAAATATACTGAAGTACCAATTGGTGTATTTAATCTCGTCACTGGATTCCGCTAGGCACAAACAGTTTAAAACAAATTATGCAATGTAAAATCTTAGAAAAGACAATGACCATATATTTTGCATGGTGTAGGCTAAAGGGAAAAACTATGGAAGGACAAATCAGTGAGTTTGGGAACGAAGACAAGAATTGTTAAAGCAATGATCCTACTAGTGGTGCTTTACGGATGCGAAACATGGACAAAAACCAAGGCATTGGAGAAGAAAATTGAGGCATGTGAAATGTGGATTTGGAGGAGGATGTTGAGGGTTTCTTGGACTGAGAAGAGAACTAACGAGGATATCCTGGAAGAAATAGGACACTGGAGAGGGAGTTTGACGCTGGGGCAGAGAGCGGCCAGGCAGAAGATGTCATACTTTGGACATGTGATGCGTGCAGATGGGCTGGAAAAGGAGATGATGTTGGCGTGTGGGGAGGGCAGGAGGAGGAGAGGACGTCCAAGGAGGAGATGGATGGAGGAGATACAAGAGGCAATGAAGATGAACATCTCGGAGCTGAGAGAGGCAACGAGAAATCGGAGCACATGGAGAAGGTTGACCATGACAGTCGCTAGGATTCAACGAATCGACAGCACAAGGTGACAAGGTAAGGCTAAAGGGTAACTGAAAACTATCGGCACACTCAAAATGGACCAAGATGCCTTTGAATTAAGTATATTGATTCAGACGGCAATTGAGCAAGAATAGATTGAAATCAGACCACAACAAACACTTACACTCAACAATGCCTAGAAGCACATCACAAGCAAAATTTCCAATATGGTGACATTATTTGAGTTTCCACCTGCGATCAACGTACCCTGGGATTGTTGCATATTTATTGCTTCGTAATATTAAGCGAATAAACAAATTTGATTTAAATTCCTACAACTAGTTTTCCGTAACTCGCTGCATTGTGTCAACAGTCGGACTTCACTCTATGCCGATTTGTTACAAGACAACTTTTTGACAAAATTATTGGACTTGAACAAACCATTATCATTCAGAATCCAACGCCAAGATTTCTTCCTCAGTCCAATCCAATATATTTGGTTTAAAGTCAACTTTTTCAGAAGTTTATATTCCTCCTGGCCTATGACTGCCAAATCTCCTTTAGTCATGAGGCACTGATTTCTTGCATCGTACCACCTTCGACTGTCATTAATCAATCTGAGACAGTTGTCAGTCACGATGATGCTGCCAGGGGAGTTGCAATAAACACCTAAAATATCCAATTAAAAATGCTACGGTGACAATGTAGTACAACTATGCTAAGCAACTAAACTTACCCATAGCCCATGGCAGTGAGACTGAATCAGTTTGTACTCTTTAAGCAATTCATTTGATAGAAAACGCAGTACAATGAAATCCATTTTCAAAGTTTCTTGTCTTATTCTTGAAAGGATATTCGAGAAAAAAAAGCGGCTAAAATTTCACTATTTACCTAATAAGTTTCAAACAAGTGATTAAAACTCAGATCGGGAGTTGTTCAATTAATCAATTTCTACTTAAAATATATAAATGAAATCTGTCATACCCTCATATTGACAAATGTAGGGTAATTCGTTAGAAGCAGGTGGTGCAGTGAATCTAAAATCTGGACCTAGCGCTGCATAATCTTTTTCTTCGTCTAGTGATTCGGTGTCATTAAGCTGTACTGCGTATGCTGTAGTAAAACAGAATATGTAGACAAAAGGCTAAATAAACCAGCATATAAAAGTATTCTCAAGTTATCGATTTAAACTAATTAGCACATGATTAAGTCGCATAAAGCATAATAATTTTTATTATGTGTAATAACAGAAAATCCTCATTGTGGCCGAACGCAGTTAATGTCTGGCGTATCAAATAAAATGAATTCAACACACCAGGAAGACTAATGAAATAAGCTTACACTAAATATTATGGTGATATAATTATAGACGAAACTGTACATTGTTAGACTAAAGGGCGTTAATAGACACTCAAAATAATGGGATGCCCTATGATTTCCCAAATTTATTTCCTATTGTTGTTCAACGCTATGGATGCTATCTGCTCTCTCTTCCCGCCCTCTTCGGTCTGCTGATCAGCATGATCTCATACTTCCCCGGACTAGGATCGCAATGGATCAACTTCATGCTTTTGCCATACTTGGACTTTCCTTCTGGAACAACCTCTCACCTTCAATTCGTAGTAAGATCTCTCGGTAGAGACCTCACGCTCTACTTGTCGCTGCCTGAAGACATTATTCCCTCGGTTGTGTCACGCTGGTAGCGCCTCTGAATAGACTATACTGTGAGCGGCATTATACAAATTCTCAGGTACGATACCATGCACTATTGATGAGTAACGAATATTCATTATCTAGGTTTTTATTGTATCTTCTATATCGCTGAACGTTTCCGTTACACAAATTTTGATTATAATATCAGTTATTCATTAAAAAATTATACAGCAGTTACTGTTACAGTAGACCTATGTGATATTACTCTCCTTCCAGAGTCCAGAAGTGCACACACGACGATGCGGCAGAACATTGTTAGCGCTGAGCAACTGTACGTCAAAAACTTGCTCAGCATACACACGGAGTGACGGCCTCAGTGGAGTCTCTTACCCGCACTCTCCGCGCTAGAAGTCAAGCGCTCTAACCAATCAGCAAACGTGCCCCACCAATAACTGTGATGCTTGTTTCGGAAAACACAGTCCTCAAGAGGTTTAGCAGGACCATCAAGTCCATAGTTCTATCGAGGATAAGAAGCCCACATCGAGCAAAATTCGTGTTAAGTAGCATTAATGCTGAGTATTAGTTAGCCTACATCAGCAAATGTCAAATGATTTAAAGTCGTGTTTGCGGCTCATCCGAATGACCTTTGACCACGTGACCACGCTTTGAGGAACTTTTATGGAAGCGCGTAAATGAGTGTGCTAACTTTTGGCAATTTACGCATAACTGAATAATCTGGCATTTTCTCTGCAGTAACCAAGGAAATATGTCGATTCAAGTCAAAAGAAAATCCGTAGCAGTACATACTACACTCGTGAAAAATGAGAGAACAGATCAAGTAAATTTTTAGCAGAAACGCTCACAACAGCTCAGACATTAAGTACGTTATCGCAATCTTGCGTTTTTGTGAAGTAGGTATAGGCGCTACTTCAAGTGTTCTTGATGCATAGATACATGCATAGGCCTACATACAAATTGTGTTTCTGTCTCTGTGCCTTATACGAAATAAAATATGTAATAAGGAGGAAACCTTGAACAGACTCTTTCAGTGGTTCTTCATTTATCCATGTCCAGTTACCGTATGTAATGCTTTCTCCTGCTGTCCATGCGACAGAATTGTTCATTAGTGATTTTAGATAACCTGCTACAGCATTTTGATCGTTTTTAGTACGAATGACAAGGAGTGTAGAGTTAAAGGAACTGCAAAGTCGCCTCGCTTCATTCCATACCACAGGCTTCTCACTGCCTTTGAAGTAGCAAATGATTTCATCGCTGGCATTCGCGCACGTTTCAATAGCGGGAATACTGTTTCCAGGTGAAGGAAATTCTGTTATTCCTGCGTTCAAACAAGTTGACAAACCAAGAAATTGTTTAAGAATTTTAGCTTAGAATTAGTATTAAATGCTTAGAAGAAATTTATTTAAAATACGTAAGTTCTTATCAAAGCGTTTTTTGCCTCAAGTATCTATTCAACGAGCAAAAGCTGTACAAATAATATTTGTATTCTGGTAAAGTTATCGCAAAATGTTTAATTTTTATAGAGCAAAATTAAGCATCATAGGCCAAGACCTAGCGCTGTTTTTCAAGTAATAAAATGCTGTAATTTGCATTGTATACAGTGTCCCTAGTGAGAAGAATACGAAGATCCAGTGGGAGATCATTACAGGTGAATGAGCCAACCACTGTAAGCACCGCGTTACATTCTCGAATTACATACATAATGAAAAACAAGTTCTCCTGGGTTTTCTAGCCTGCCATACAATCAATATAAGAAATAAATCATTTTATACAGAAGGCATTCCTACCTACATCGACGCACATTAGCCTTCTGTTGAAAAAAATTGGACTACTCACCGAAGGCTATTGCCAATAGAACATGTATTCTCATTGACCTGCAATACGGAGTCGAAAACATTCTGGGTGTCGGCAGGTTACTTTCAGCCAGAATTGTACATCAGTACATTACGACAATGCACGCAGATAATATCCACCTACTTAAATATATTCGTTAAAGACCTGCTTTGTGCAAGTAGTCTAACAAGTGACCACTTCCGAGGCTGAGAAACGTGTTGGCTTACTTGCAGTACATGTAGTTTGCATCAAAATCCGGTTTTGCATTTGATTGCGATGTGAGAATCAATATGACCGACAGATAATAGTACAGTTATCACTGCTCATTATTTGTTAGGCATGAGTGTAAATACGCACAACAATTAATGCAATGCGACCGCTTAAAATTTGAATCCTGTTTTTCCCAGATTGCTTTCAACAAGAGCACACTGTCCTAATAGTCTGCTACTGTTTAGCCTGCCATGCGTTTGAGATGCTACTAGATGTGCTGTAGTAGTATTAGTGGTGATTGTAGTGGTAGTAGCGTCAGCATCAGCAGCAGTAGTTGTTGTATTGCTTATTATAATTATCGTCGGCATGTTTATTTAGAAATTCCCATAACGAAAGTGTCTAATGCACGAAGGATCAACTGCATGACGCGCCAACCCAAAGCCCTATAATCAGGTCAATCTCAGATGATCAGTTCGCTGAGACAGAGACCTTGGTACGTGGATGAGTCAGCTGAAGAGATAGTCAGCAGAGAAAGGAAAAGTCTGTTAATCCAGATATACGAATAGGCCTACAGAACAATCGTCAAGTTACGTCTGCATCTAGGAAATTTCTTCTCTACGATTAAAACGAGCACACATTAAGCGAAACTAAATCATAAAGCATGTAAGCTGACCTTAAAGAATTGTATCAGGTATAGCGGCCAGACACATTCCTAAAGCTACGTCAACAATAGGAACTTTGCATGGAATTATTTTTAAGAAGAGAAATGATCTCTTAAGATAACTCGATAGGTAGCTATTTCTGTGAGTTTTTATTAACCTAATCTCTCATATGAGGGTACGTGGCCACTCCTTCCCACGCCATCCCTCTACCAATTATTTGTATTGATTACAGCTTATTTACCTGATTACGTTGTGTGCATTAGACACCGGCGCAACAGAAGTTACTAATTACGGTGTCACGACAAATAGTTCACGGAAAAATGGTTCACCGACAAATGGTTCACGACACATGGTTCAAGGACAAATGGTTCACGATCATCCAGCTTCTACTTTCAGTTATTTTTTCAACGATAATCCAGCTTCTAGTTTCAGTTATATATTCAAAATAATCCAGCTTCTAGTTTGAGCTACATTTTCATCGCTCATCCAGCTTCTAGCATGAGTTATATTTTCATCAATATTTAAACAGCCGGAAGATAGATGAAAATGTAGCTCAAACTAGATGCTGGATGACAGATGAAAATATAATACAGCTCAACGAGAAGCTGGATTATCGTTGAATATATAAGTGAAACTAGAAGCTGGATTTTCGATGAAAACAGCTCAAAATATAAGCTGGAAGATCGTGAACCTTTTGTCCGTGAACCATTTGTCCGTGAACCATTTGTCGGTGAACCATTTGTCGTGAACCATTTGTCTTGGAACCCTAATTACAGTTTTCCGTCTGAGTGTATATGGTGTGCGAATTGATTATGCCTATGTTCGGAAGAGGGCACAGGTAGATCCAAAATCTGTAAACAAATATCTGCCCTAGCAGAGACTTGAACCCAAGGCTGATGCATGACATTTCATCTAACCAGTGGACTATCGCTATTTTATTTATTTTTTTATTTTATTTATTTCGGATATTTCTATAGCGCCTCTCGAAGTCAACTACTACTCAGAGGCGCTCCCGACTACAGCATTGATACTGTGCCGGAATTTTCACGCCGAAGCGCCACGAGCAATTGCGAGTGAAGGACTTGCCCAAGGTCCGTACGCAGCGGCTAGAGTGGGATTCGAACCTGAAACCCTCCGGTCACAAGGCGCCGAACTTACCACTGAGCCACCACGCCCCACGCAATGGAGGGAGTTGATTCCATAGAGTAGGACCAATGCAAGAGAAGGCTCGAGTTTTGGCCATAGTAGTCCTAACTCGTGGCACAAAAAGATCGTGGCGATTAGGCGATCGTAAAGGACGAAGGGAAGTAGCTGAAACTGGCAAACGAACGAGGTCACAGAGGTACTTGGGTGCTAAGCCTGTATAAGACAGAAGGACAAAAGTGAGAACCTTCAGCTGAATCCGAGCAGTAAGGGGAAGCCAATGAAGATGATCGAACATGAAGAGGAAATATGAGCCCAGTGAGGAAGTCGGGTTATTAATCTGGCCGCAGCATTTAAAACAGTCTGGAGGGGGAAAGACGGACTTTTGGCAGACCAATCAAAAAAGAATTAGAGTAGTCAATTCTGAAGCAGATGAAAGCACGAATGATAGTGGTAAAAACGGAGGTGGAGACAGAGTGTCGGATTGCTCTAAGCCGTCTCAGGTGAAAGTAGGAAGAACGGGTAAGATTATCAATGTGTTCAGAGTGAGCAAACTCTGAAGGACAACATCAGGGACACTAGAGAGAAAAGTGAATGCCGGGAATATCTCAGCAAGAAGTGGGACGTCTAGTTTGAGGAGCTATTGACGAGTACCAAACCGTGTAAGCTGCGTCTTAGCTAATCGTCTGTCTCAGAGACAGACGATTAGAAGACAGCCAAAGGCGGAAATCGCGTGAGAGAGCATCAATGCGCCCAGTTAATGCATGCTGTGCAGAGGGAGTGCCATGAACGAGCGCTTGAGCGTCGTCTGCATAAAGATGGCCAGTTGATAAGTGCTTAGCATATATAGCGAATATAAAAATATTATCAAGTATAAAAATGTTCTTAAATAAGCAGGCAATGCTCAAAATAAGCGATAAATATAATATAGTATGCTGCTATAGATCACGACTTGATAACTTTGTGTTATATCGCATGTAAATGAGGCTTATTTATTAAACAAGAATGAATTAATCACCGAAGACCATCAGTAGAGTAAAATTCAGGCCCTTAGTTTTAAAACATTGGATTAAAGATACTGTGCTTATCTCTCGACAGCATTTAAGGAAATCTCAAAAACTGCACAGCAAAGCATTAACAGCAAATTTTAAATAGCACGGATATTTAATTTTTAAATGTTACTGTTTGCATTCAGTTGGAGTGAACGCCTCAGTAGCACACAAGCAGGATTTCAGTCAACCGGACAAGTGAGCTGTTCATGAATTCATAGGCCTACTCATCAATGCCTTGATACAAGGCTACTCCTAATTGTAGATTATTTAACGACAGTGAAATGCATTTCCCCTTATGCTATTTTCGGTCACGGCAGCCAGAGTTTCAAAAAATTAAAGATAATAAACATGATGAGAACTTTTGTTTAATTCCTGTTTCCTTCTAAGCTATAAGTCCCCTTTAAAAATCCGCTTATACGTCCCTGCATATCCGTATAGTTTATGTGTAACAATGTAGGAAGCTACGTAAACACGGTGCTGGATCTAGTAAGACATAAACCATGTACCAGTCAACAATAATCTAGTTTAAATATCTGTAAATATATTTAAATATTTGTAAATTTAGGTTAATACAGTACCGTTTAAGTAGCTTCTTAAAACGCTGCCTACGCTAGTTTAAATGTCAAGTTCATGAAAGTGAAAACATCACGAATAATTAGTGTCAAGATTAAAAAATATGACATTGTATATTATAATCATGTGTTATTTATTTAATTATTTTTTAAAGTTCATTTGAATGTGGACATCAATTTTCACGCCGACAGACTTCATAATCTGGTTCGACTTGGATTTCAGCGTAGATATTGTCTGGATTCGCCTGTCTTTGCATCGTCTCCAAATCTTGATAACGCATAATATTTGCAGTTGTCTCACGCTTCGGTGCGAGATGTGAACTCCTACTGTAAACAAGATGATGTATAAATATCTTCAGTATTCCGTTCTAAAGAGTTTAAAATTACCTTATTAGCAGGACGTTTTCTAATAAAAGTCTGGAAGTTTTTGTTAGATCCATATCGTGGCTTGATGATATTAAGATGCAATATGTTTCTTAGAAACAAGCATTGCATATCAGTATATTTACATTTTTTAAATAATTAAAATAATATCAAATTCAACAATCTAAGCTTTATGTTCATTAATTGCCAACTTAATAATGGTAACTAATTCTTAAAATGCACTTACCGCTTAACATACATTCGGACAACGAATGCAACGATGATATTCGAGAAGACAATGACACAGATACCCGCAATCATTGTAGAGATAACTGAAAAACCAAAAGACTGCTCAAGCAATAAACTTGAAAAAAATTAGGTAATCCGTTGCACGTTCACTGAAAAACTGTATAAAAGTTCATTATTTTATGTCAAATGAAAGGCAAGTATAAACTACAAAAATTCATATTTAAATTGCAATGATTCGAAATACGAATATATTAATAAGGTAAATCGAATGCTGGAGGTCATTGAGAAAGATGACGTGCAAAGTAATTATTTCATTCTGGATATTTGGACATCAAATTACTTACATGTTGGATAGTTAACTGAAAGAAATACCGGTTCGACAGATGCCGTAGAAAGACCTTCATAAAAAAAGTAAATCAATGTTCAAATATATATTAAAGACAAGTGCTTCCCATTTGAAACCTAGGCCAGTATATGTATCGGCTAATTACTGGGAATCGCTCACACTTTTGATCTACAAATCACCGTTGGAAAATGAATCTTCATTCAAATTAATAGCCAGACCTGTTTTAACAATGTTTTGAATCTTGTTAAAACTTTTAATAATTATGAGTGTTATTTACTAATTTCCAATCTTTTAAGACTGTTGCAGAGAAAGCGACATTTGCCGTTTATATTGAGACGCTTTTTCCAGATCTCTTTGATATCATGTTCCGATGCTTTTGAGGCCATGCGAATACCTAGTGTCGTGCGCACATGAAATGTGTCAACTGAATCTGAATTTCTTTTCGGAATCGTATCGTATCGTAATCGCAAACTTCAAATGTTTTGAAGTGCTACTCTAGAGCTACACGAAAAGCACCAACTTATTCACGAGCGCTGCGTCGTTTCAGAGGGGTTCCCCAGAGATCGATGTACCTTGGACATCCGAGTCAGGTTGATAGAGAGACCAAAGAGAAGAGGCACAACAGCTGTTACAGCGTGTTAATACCTTTTGGATATTTACAAAACAAGAGCTTAAACGCGAAAACTAATATACCACTGATATAATCAGAATTAACTTCAATACCTGTACACTATGAGAGAATAGATACAAAACTGTCATTTATTACACAAGCTAAGTTTATGTGTCTGTATTCTATATCTCATCTGCTAAATAAAGTGTTGTCCAAAAATTTGATCGATTCAGAGAACAAATTAATACAATTCCTACGATATTAGGCCTACTAACTATGAAATAGTAAGTAGAAAAAATGACAAGCTTGATCCGAAAACATTTTTTTGAAATTCAGACTCCATGTGTAATGTCTACACAGTGAGGCATTTAAGACTAGTTCAAATACCATCTGAAAGTTTCAGAAACACTTTAAATCCAAATACTTACATAAATTGTCCGGTACAGAACTTTGTGATCCGCCAACTGCATTACCTTCCGTAGCTAACACAGGAGAAGAGTTTGAAACACATATGCAGAATGAATTTAACTTATATAACAATGAAAGTATATGTAGCTGGCAAGCTTCAATTAACTAGGGCGATAATCAATTGTAGACGCTTGTTAACTTACAGGTAAACGAAAAAACTACTGTCTGAAAATTTGACCTGCCTGAGGATCCTATACTTATCACACAAAAGGCTCTCCGCTCAAAATTGAAATCAGATCTCTTTAAGAATTTCTATCAAAATTTATCCATTCCTCTGCCTTCCAAGCTCTTCTCGTCCTCAACGAAATACGCCAAAGCAGATACACTGCCTCTGGTAAGAATATTTGAGTCTTCTGGACGACCTCGCCACATATGGAAAAGAACTGTGGAAGCTGACCAGCGCACCCTGGACTTAGATTTGCCCACGGAACCCTGGACCCTGGACTTAGAGTTGCCCACGGAACCCTGGACTCGGATTTGCACACAGCACCATGGACTCAGATTTGCACATGGCACCCTGGATTCAGATTTGCATACGGCTCTGAGACGGCTACGTTTCGTGAAAACGGCAACGCTCCAGAAAGGAGCACGCGACGGATGATGATGAGGCTTTAACTAAGCCAATGATCAATTGCAAAAGTGGTTAATAATTTGGTTAACTTACACGTAAACGACTCTACTTTTTTCTTGATGTTTTCAACCGCAATCGTGGTAGATGCCATGCCTTGACCTAAATAAATATTGGTAATATGGCCTGATTAAATGTAAATAGGTCAAACGGACAAACGTAAACACAAGTCCTGCGACGTAGTGGCCGTCATGAATAGAACCAGGTGATTGCCAGCTCAAGAACCAAACAAAAGTAAATGAACGCCTCCCCTTCGTTAAGTAAGTAAGTAAATAGTTTCTTTATTAGACCGGTTGCTGAAGAGCCGCACTCCGGTGCTGAAGCATAAAAAGTCATATACAGAAGCAGTAAGAATACAGCATTCTTCCAATAAAAGTTTTCCTCATTATAGTCTAGAAGGTTCAGGGCCCTGTCGTTAGTGAGTGGTCGAAGAGAATAAGGAGTGGGTTTTCTAGGTGGTAGCTCGTATAAAACATGGCCTGGGTTTTTCAGAACTGCTGAGAAGAGACCATTATCAGCCTGCCGGCATAGCTTGTCAAAGGTGAGGATATATGAGTGCATTATTTATTTTATAAAATGAGACTAAATATTAGGGTGAAATTTAACACATCCTGTGTACTTTATGATAAAATTCAATGAACATTACGTTTGTAATAAGACAAATCATGAAATTGGACGTTTATGAGATTATTAACCTTTTTGGCACACAACTGCAAGGTTTTGATCGCATCCACGTGCCTTCCATTTGCCATTCGATGTACCCATCGAAATACATACGCCGTCCCTTGAAAATATATTGCTGTCCCAATTGGTGTATTTAATTTCGTCATTGGATTCCGCTGAGAACATTACACATTGAGAACAAATTACATCTAATGGAAAATCCTAGAAAAGATAATGAAAATGTATTTTTCATGGTACACACTACACAGGGTGACGGAATACAATCGCCAGCCCAAAGGAGACCAGAATTATTCTGCTGAATTAGGAGCTCCTATCAGCATGCCAATTGAGACGGGAATGGGAACGAGAATAAACTGATATCAGACAAAATAATTAAACGCAAGAAAATCTGGACGCAGTGATCACAGACGACACAACTTTCTAATAATGTGATATCATTGCAGTTTATTCATAATTATGCTCTATGAAAGCACTTCTGCTATAGTTTCTGTTACCGAGGTTTGTCACATATATTTTAGATACTTGTAGAGGATGCAGTTTCGCAATAATAAAGTAAATAAGAAGTTTGAATTAAGTTCGTACAGCTAGTTTGCATTATGGCGCTTCACTCTATCAACGGTTGTAACTTCAATAAACCTTTAGTCTATGTCAATTTGTATAATAACAAATAGATAAAACGTATTATTCTTGAACAGACCATTATCATTCCGAATCCAACGCCAAGATTTCTTCCTCAATCCAATCCAATATCTCTGGTCTAAAGTCAGCTTCTTCAGAAGTCTATAGTCATCATCTTCCATCACTGCCAAATCTCCGCCAGTCATGAGGCACTGATTTCTTGCACCATACCAGGATCGACGGTCGTTACTAAATCTGAGACAGTGGTCAGCCAAGATCATGTCGCTAGAGGAGCTGCAATAAGCACCTGAAATATCCATAAAAATATTATTTTAATTGTGTACTACAGATATCCTAAGCAACTAAACCCAACCTTTGTCCGGTGCTGTGAAACTAAATTAGTGTATCACCTAAAAGAATGCTTGCGAGAGAAACGTAGTACATTTTCTCAGCTTGTTGTCTTTTTCTGGCAAGGATGGACCAGAATCGAGCTGCCTGCTTTTCACAATATACTTAATAAATTTCAACCAAGTGAGAAAAACTGGGAGCGACGTTGTTCAAGAAATAAATGGCCACTTTAAATATAAAAACTCTGTATTAACAAACCTTCATATCGACAAATGTAAGACAATAGTCTTAAAGAAGATAGTGCAGTGAATTTAAAATTTATTTCTAGCGCTCCATAGACTTCCTCACTATGTTGTTCTCCAGTGTCTTGAAGTTGTGCTGCGTAATAAACAAAATTCAAGCATCACAATGTGTTCGACAAAGGTTCGACATTAAACTAAATAAAGCAGTCACCAGATATAACCATAATAATTATAATTAGCACAGGATTAAATCATCGTAAAATGTATGTATCTAATTGCATAAAACTTTCAAGGAACCTAACTTGACGCGGCAAATGTTTGTCGTCTGAGATGGAATGAATTCAATACACCGGAAAGACTAATGAAATACACTAAATGTTTTCGCGGATATTTAGACGAACGCTGTATAATCCCAGGGCCTCTACAGAGCGTTGATAGATTCATTTTTATTATTCCTATTATCTATCTAGTCTCATGTTCCTGGTTGCGGTTTGCCAACCAGTTTTGCATAATAAACGAATATACACACAACTCAAAATATGGCCATGCCCTTTAATTCATTAATTTATTTGCTATTGGTTACTGATAAATGTTCAAGTTCTCTTAGCTCATTGTTTCTGACTTATTGATGAACGTTTCCGCTAAACAAATTTTGATTCTAATTACAGTTTCTCATCACAATACCAGAATGTATTCTGATCGTTAAGTGCATTTTAAAAATTAGTTACCATTATAAAGTTGGCAAATAATGGACATAAAGCTTAGATTGTTGAATTTGACATGATTTTAATTATCTAAAAAATATAAATATACTGATATGCAATGCTTGTTTCTAAGAAACATATTGCATCTTAAAATCATCAAGCCACGATATGGATCTAATAACAAAAACTTCCAGGCTTTTATTAGAACACTTCCTGCTAATAAAGTAATTTTAAACTATGATTAGTTACTCTGATTAGTTACTCTGATTAGTTACCTTTAAGAGCGCGCTGTATCAAAGTTCAGTTGATTGATTGATTGATTGATGACTGTATTTCATACTGCCCTTCTCTCAAAGTTAAAAAATTCACACACACAACCATACAACAGAACGTAAATGGCGCTGAGCAGTTGAGCATCAAGAACTTCGTCCAATTGCCTGAGTGATAGCCTCAGTGGAGACTCGAACCTGTACTCTCCGCGTTACAAATCAAGCGCCCTAACCAATCAGCAACTGACCCACACCAATAACTGAGAAGTTTGTTTTGAAGAAACATCATGTTCGAGAGATTTGGCAGAACCACCAAGTCCACAATCATATGGACGACCAATGGCTAGTTGCTACATTGGGCTACTGTTCAAGCCTGCGTCGTGGAAAGCAACACTATAAGCCATACTGAGTCTTAGTTTACATTTACAAATGTCAAATCAGTTGTGGTCGTGTTTACATACATACATACATACATGCATGCAGACAAACATACACACATACATACAAACACACATACATACATACATAATTTAGCTTCAGTTACAGTACATACACAAACTAGCATCATACTAACATACATACGCATATGATTATTTTGGGTGTCTATATGCCTTGCGCGATATATAAACAATGTATTTAGAAGGAAACCTTGACCAGACTCTTTCAGTGGCGGTCCATTTATCCATGTCCATTCACGGTATGTAAAGTTTTTTCCTGCTGTCCATGCGGCTGAATTGCTCGTGCATGATTTTAGATAACCTGCTATAGCACCTTGATCGTTTGCATTACGAATGACAGGAAGCGTAGAGTTGAAGGAACTGCAAAGTTGCTTCGCTTCATTCCATTCCACTAGCTTCTCGCTGCCTTTGAAGTAGCAAATGTTTCCACCGCTTACAATCACACACGTTTCTTTAGCTGGAGTGCTGTTTCCAGGTAAAGGAAATTCTGTGATTCCTGCAAAAAAAAGACAGCTGACAACTACAGAAACTGTTTAAGAATGTTAGCTTAGCTTCAGTGCCTAAAAGACATTTTTTTTAAAATTCTTCAAAAGAGTTTTTGCCTCAAATATGTATATGTTCAACGAAGACGTGTAATACAAACGATATTCACGGATGCTGTACCAGTTTACTGTAGTTGTTATCGTACATTGTTATCGTAACTTCATACGCTAAGACCTAAGAAAGGAATAAACCACATTTAACGTTTTTCCTAGATAATAAAATGCCACGCAGGGTTCCGAGCGCGAGGGACACGCAGGTTCATTTCAGATGGATGACCGAGCCAGCGATAAGGCACTACTACGTAACATCGTCGAAATCAATGCATAAGAAAAAATCAAGTTCACCTCGGGTTCTTTTGCCTGCCATATAATCTCGATGAAAATTAAACAATAAACATAGCTTACAAAAGGCAATATACACAAAATATCTGCTAGTCGAAATTGGAATACTCACCGAAGGCTATTAGCCCTACCAATAGAACAGGTATTCCTATTGACTTGCGGGGATGGATCGAGAACATTCTGGCAGTCGTCAAGACATATTCAGCTAGAATAATCTAACAATAAGCGAAATATTTTTATTTCAAAGACCCTTTTTTACATGCAATTTTATTCAAGGAGCTTATAACATGCAGGCTTACTTGAACATCCGGGTTTGCATAACTGGGATTTGACTCATAGCTAATTGGCCTACTACAGTTATCACTGCTTATTATAGGCTACAATTGCTCAGCATGAGTGTAAACATGCATAATAATCAGAGGCGTAGCGACCGCCCTCCGTACTCTCCGACCGGAGGGGCCCCTTCCTGGAAGGGGGCCCCTAAAAGTGGCAAAAAATAACTGTGAACATAATATGAACCCTGTATATTGTATATTACCACATTCAAGTTTCCGCATTGTAAGGGGCCCCGTCGGAGGGGGCCACGTTCTTTGTTGCTACGGCTCTGATAATAATTAGCGCAGTCTTTCACCAACATGTTTAGGCCGCATTGACTCGACACGACTCACAAATCCGGTGCCCTCCGCGTAACTTTAGCTTTAGAGTAGCTCTTTAGAAAGTGGGAATTTACGATTACATTCTCTTGTTTTTGAGCAGCACCTCCTTTTAGAATCTTTATTCAGTCATGCTCACGTCGATTTTGAGACGTTATGCTGCATAAATTTTCAGACCGTACACGCAAACTAATTTAGTATCAAACAACATAATAACCGATATACGTCTGTCCCGTAACAAACACTATTGTGACGTCACTATACTGCAGCCTTGGCGACGGCTGTCTTGACGACGGCTATAGGCCCTATAATATGACGTCATATTATAACGGGGAAGTAAGCTTAATTGTTATCACTGCAATAATAATTGGTTTAGGCCTATATACCGTGATTTTTCACGGGTTACAGCTAGTTATTAATTAAAAACCATTGAGGCATCAACCGGTGAATTACCAAAACCAGTTTTGATCATCAGTTGGTGTTTTTCATGCGAATGGAGTGAACGCTTAAATAATTATGATAATGATAAATAATCTAGGCACACAAGCGGGACTTTAATCAACTGGGCGGTTGAGCTGTTGATAAGCCTATATTATACTAATCACGGCCTTGCTTCGAGGCTGCTCCTAATTGCAGATCATTTTAATGATCAGCATTTCCGCTTATGCTAGTTTTCGGTCACGGCAGCAAGTGTTTTGAGTAACTAAAGATAATGCACACGATGAGAAATTTCCTTTCCCTTCCTGTTTTCATTTAAGCTCTAATTCCACTTTCCAAACATCCGCTGATGCTTACTTGCCTGTCCTAAAAGCTATTACTCGCGAATGATGTCAGTAGAGTTTATGAGTAACAATGTAGGAAACTACACAAACACAGTGATGGATCCAGTAGGACCTAAACACTATCGCATACCAGTCAACAATTTCAAAGTAGAATAGTCATTTTCAGAGACATACACTTACACTAATTTATTATAATTAATTGTTGCTGTATTTGTTCAACGTCATTATTAAACTGGATTAACATTCTGTATCAGGGCAATCTGTAATTCTGTATGTCGTGCTAAGTTGAAATTATAACTACATCAGAAGCCTAGTATATCTTTTAAAAAGATCCAATACTCGCTTTAACGTAATTGCCACCCATCTCAGAATCTAACAGCAAAATGTTTCAACATTGTCTATGCATTACAATGTCAGACACTACACAAACATGGTACTTGAGCTAAGAAGGTCTAAAGCTTGTCATACAGCAGTCTAAGATTATCCAATAGTTACTTAGCCACCTGGATATTAATACAGTAGCCTACCTCTTAAATAGTTCACAAAAGCGCCGCTTTCGCAAGTCTAAATGATGGTATATTTTATTAAATGCAAAAGTTTCTTAAACAAGCAGGCAATGCTCAAAATAAGCGAAACATATAATAAAGTATGCTTTGCGATGGTAGGAACTTCGGTCATCAGTTTCAAAGATGACAGACGTTGTCATAAACTTCCTCGTAAACTGGCTGCAGAGGATCGAGTTCATCGTAGGTATTATCTGAACTCTCCAGGCTTCGACTCGTCTCCAATTCGTAATAGCATCTATTTGCTCTTGTCTCACGTGCATTCCTGTTGTAAACAGGTAATATTCTTTTTTTTATCATATTTTCTAGATTTCCAAAATCATCTCATAATCAGTAACCCTTCTAGTTAGAACCTTATTGCTTTTAGATACTCATCATAGGTTTAAGATGCAACAGCGGTTTTTGAGGTATTTAGAAGGTGCTAGGTGCTATATCAAGCGTCTTGATACATACATAGGCCTATATACATACATACATACATACTACATGCATACATACATACATACATACATACACACATACACACATACACACACACACATACACCCATACACCCATACACACATAAAAACATACACACATACACACATAAACACATACACACATACACACACACATACACACATAAACACATACACACATACACACATACACACATACACACATACCTGCACATACACCCATACACCCATACACACATAAACACATACACACATACACACATAAACACATACACACACATACACACATACACACACATACACACATACACCCATACACACATACACACATAAACACATACACACATACATACACATAAACACATACATACATACATGCATACATACATATATACATACATACGTATATACAGTGGCGTCACGAGGGGGATGCGGGGGGTGCGGACCGCACCGGGTGACACCCTCAGAGGGGGTGACACCCAACATGAGAAAATGATGAAATTTTTGCAAGATGAGGAATTCCTAAAAAGGTCATCAAATTTTGTGGGAGACGAATTCCTAAAAAAGGTCATCACATTTTTTTGAGGGTGACACCATGACTTACCGCACCGGGTGACACCAGCCCTAGTGACGCCACTGCATATATACATTAATGCATACATACATGCAAAAAATTTCCTCAATTGTGGCATTCCATATTTTAAACTTGGCCTCCTAATCCCAAAAGCCTCATGTATATGTTTTTGTGAATAACAAAATATAAGCCAATTAAACAGCCACAACTATATGCTGCTAAACTATATCTTGCCAAAATAATAATGACAAATAATATCAAAGTTCACTTACCGGTAAAAATACTTTCGGACCACCAACACAACAACGATATTCAAGATGACAACCACACAGACACCTCCAAGCGCAACAGAGATAACTGAAGATAACAAAGCAACATGGTCGGTTAAACTTGCGATACTCATAAACCAATTGCATTTGTAGGCTTAGCCTATAGGTCAACTTTAATAAAGATTCACTAAGATAGGTTAAAAACTATTGAGAGCAAATAGAAACTTAGAGCGCAAAGAAAGGTTTACTTCACATTCCAATTGCAATGATTCGAAATACAGTATATTCATCATGAAAACTTAATGACGAGGAAGATATGAATCGGTGTCACTTGAAATAGACGACGTCATTAAGAAAATTACAAGAGTTGTTATGCATTACCAGTTACATGATTAACAAAATACTCACAAGTAGCGTAGCTCACGAATTTAGAGTCTGGTTCAACAGGCTTAGGCAAACCAGCTTAAAAACAAGTAATGCAATGTTCAACAGATGTTAGAGGGTAGTGCTTTATAAATAAAAAAATTATAAGGTGTATGCTCAGTACTGTTATTCGCTTACACTGAAACTTAAGTTGCCATTTAACGATAATTCTTACTTTAAAATTTAATGATCAACCAACCTACTGCTTACAGTGTTTTAAATTTTGTTGAAACTTTTAATGATTATGAGTAACTTTTTGCAATATTCAAAGTGCTAAACCGGATGTAGCAACATGAGCCATTTACAACTTATAGTAAGACCTGTTCTTAGATATCTCAGATATCCATGTTCCGGCTCTTATGAGATTATTCGTATATCTAATCTGACAAACCCATGATATCAGTAAACGGAATCTGGACGAGTTTGGCTAATTTACCAAAGCTGGTAAGACAATAGACAATTGCATGTGCATAGACAATGGCTAACTGATGTAATCCTAGTCATAATGACATTTAACTTCACATACAGGTTAGCGCAAATAGCGCCTCTGATTAGTCTTGCTATTCGAGGGGCGCTATATATATGTCATATTACAATCACAATTGTGACATTGAAGAGTGAAAATATCAGAATTGAGTGTGATTTTGCGTAGATATCTTTAAGGGGCGCTATATAAATTCTTAGAATGAATGAATGAATAAAGGCTAGATCTATTATTGTTCATCTTGAATTGTCTTTCGGTCGGATTGCTCACCGATCCTTTAACATAATTATGAGGACCACGTTTCCGAGTACTAATGCGTGTAGTTAAAAGTTACTTACCCACCGTGACCTACTCATACCTCATTGATGTCGATGGTGTTGAATCTCGGCCAAGGGTTACGGTTCAAAAGAAAGGTTTCACTTAAAATACAGCAGAATTTGTGCGATATTCCTATATATAACGGCACAGAAGAGGTTTTAAAATCATATTAAATTCCAATATTTACTATGGGATTTTGATGAGGTTGTGTTGACGAAATCTTCTAGAACAGAAACAGTTAACATTTACTATTATTACAAAATATATGTACTAATTTCGGCAGTCTACAATTAATTTACGTAGTTTCAAAATCTTATCTGAAGTCGACTGTTTAGGATAATATATTATTTGATTGTAATTAGTATCTCCGTCAGTTGTGTTGTTTGGTTCTCTACCCAAAAGATCTTTTAAAAATTGTTTATCCACCGTAAGCTGTGTCTTATTGGAATGATCATAATGGCTGTTAACCTGATTACAGCTGGATGTTAACTCGCCATCGGTAGATACCTTAAGCATTAGACACCAGCGCTAGGGAATTTCATGATATTATTAATAATGAAGATGATGACGATGATGATTATGAAGATGCTGATAATAATGGTGATGACGACGCCGACGATGCTTTGCCTATGTGGATCCTTCAGTCTGGAACAGTCCTCCCCAGTTCCTCGTCCAGGAGCTTCTTGCCTCTCTCCTCATCAGTTCCGTAGACGCTTGAAAACATTTCTTTTTGCCGGTGCTGGCAGTGATGCGGGTCGAGAGCGCCACTGATTTGAGTGGTTTTATATAAATGTTCGGTTAAAATTACAATTACAGTGATGATACTTTGTCATTTTATAGGCTGCAGTAAAATTAGAAATATTATAATCTGAGTTCCAGGCAGTTTAGGCACACGAATCTACAGTTCCTTGTTCCTGATTCAACTCTGAAATGATATAAAGGCATTATAAAACTAATCTTGCCTCGTTTAATTAAAGTACAAAAGAATCGTTATCAATAGATGGTTGAGTAAGTAAGTAGGTACATTCTTTATTCTACCAATAATTGCTAACCGCACTTTGGTTTACATTCCACCATGAGCAGCAAAAGAATTGCTAATACTGACCTCTTTGACAAACGACTTTCAGTTTCTCTGTACATCCGATTGCCTTCCATTTGCCACTCGATACATCGATTGAAATACAATTCCCGGATAATGCGGTCCACTCGTCACAAAAATTGGTCCATTTGATTTCATCTTCCTCTCTTGCTGCCAAAATTAATAATCGCTTAGCTAAACTATTTAACTTTACTAACCATCTATTTTCTTCTTATCTATCTCGCCGCTTCAGTTCTAGGCATCACCTACCGCATTCACCTGACTGTTAACCTCTAGCACCACGCTGTCTGCACGGCTTGACCTCACCCGGATTCTGACCTGGCACCGGAACGGACCAAACAACATGGCTAATGCAGACTTGATTTGATATAGCGCCGGTGATAAGCTGGTCGCCTTCTCTGACGTAGCCTTTGATTGGCGCTGAGAAATTTCGGAAATTTACATTACTTTACATTACATTACCCTTGGATCTGGACCTGGATCGAACCTTTACCTGCTTACAGATTTCCTTTTTGAATGAGCTTCTGCTAATAAGGTGGTCCGACGCATAGAAACTTTAGAAAACTAACTGCACGTGATATAGTCATCCAGGTTTGTGGATGAAGATAACAGAAAATCAGCTGCAACATCCGTCGACAATAAATCGTCATTCAGCGAGATACTTTTGCTTAAAGGCATATACGACAAAATGGCATTCCTATCTGCCTTTGTACATTCGCTCAAATAAAATTGCACATGACAGGGTGCAGTTCTTTTCAGATGGTTGTAAACAAAATAACCTATTACAAACCTTGTTGATGCAAATTCCAACGCCAAGACGTTGTCCGCAATCCAACCCAATAATCACTGCGTTTAAAATTGTCCCGGAGAATGAATCGGTCGTCATGATCTAGTACTGCCAAATCTCCACCAGTCATAAGACACTGATTCCTTGCATCATACCATGATCGTTCGTCAGCGCTGTACCTGATGCATCCGTTCTTAAAAGTAAATGCATCGCTGAACTGGTTGCATAAGGATCCTAAACCGTTCAAACTTTGTAACATCAATCAAGCAGTCAATCAATCAATTTAGTTTATTTTCAAAAGCAAGGTGACAAAATCGCAACTTGTAACAGAGTACAAATAATTATCATAAATAACAGTACACAAGTAGCTAGGAAATTATGACTATAGGCAATATTATATAATTTGAGGTAATGATGATGTATGTAATGGATATTAATAAAAAAAACGTCTTTCAAAAGATAGAAAATTGCTTAAGGATTACTGTCAAAGCAATCCTAGTGAAGTCATCAATTCTTTAGCGTACATGAAGTTTTCTTAGCTGCTACAGAAAGGTTCATTTTGGCATTTTATCCTTTATTGCACCCTTATGTTTTGATACAATTACAGTGTAACGCAATATAACTTTTGTAGCGCCTTTATTGCATAGACGATGTACCTGTCAGATCTAAATTGAGTTTCTCTCATGCATTTTCGAAGTTATTTTATCCTTTAAAAAGATTTTCAACCTATTTATAAACGATGATGCAATAATCTTTCCTCTTGGTAGGCTATTTCTTTAAAATTCATTAACGTACACAAGAGGTGAAGAATCTCTCACCTGAATATTGACAAGCGTAGTGGTAAGACTGACGCGAGTTTACCAGGTCTCCAATAAGTAAACCGTCTGGAAATGGTGTAGCTCGAGCAAACGCCAGTTGATGCATTTCATATTTACCCGGTAGGAATAGGCCATCTTAAAATTAAGATCAACATACCCTTCTAATATAAACATACGCAACCATAACAAAACATCTATGTATAATATTTCTTGTAATGGTTCGTGATCATACACATGGCCAGGTCCTTGTAGGGGTGCTTCGCCCAGGCACACGTGAGAGAACTCTAGTAATGCTGGTTTCAACCCAATCAATTCGCCTCGTGGAGAACTGCTCTTCCTCCCCTGCCTATGTCAATGTGACAAAGTAGAGCACTCTGTCTTGAATCCACCATTCTTTTACATTCTGCTTGCGAACGTACATACCAAAGTGCGACCGTACGTTACTTACTGGAATAACGTACGCCTACCGTACGTACGTTAACGAAAAGAATAATGGACGCATCCGGGGCGTACCGTACGCGTGCGTGAAATATGTAATAGAAGTTGCAGAATGAACAAACTACATTTATGGAAGATACTGAACAGATGAGTGATGTACACGAGTGAACAAAATTCATAATTATTGCTAGACTGACGGACAAAGACAGGCAAGCTCTAGGCTAGTATCAACACCCGCAAGATGATAGTTACAAATTAAAAATAATTAATAATAGTAAGTCTTATCTACATGTAGGTTTTCAGGATGACTTGTTAAAAGCAGCGCTTGCAAATTATATTTTTAATTGAGTTCCACACTAATTTCGTAACACTGAATTTCTGCAGAGTAGGCCTACGTATCTTGAATCCTACTGACCGTCAGAGTACTATAACATTTTTATTATAAAACGATAAAGACTATAATGTTGTGTAGATTTATAATTTTCCAAATGAGCAAATGTATCGACATTCAGGAAAATTAAATCTGAGAAACCAGTTTTACCTCGACCCGAGTATTGTCGTCCATCGACCCATGTCCAATCGTCGTATGTAAAGTTTCTCCCCGATGTCCACACATCAGACCCGGACATATGTACATTGAGAAACTTGGCGAAAGCATTTTGTTCATCTCTGTTGCGAATAACAGGTAGAGTCGAGTTTCTGGAGTTGCACAGTTGCCAAGCCGTGTCCCAATCCACCTCAAAGTCCCAGGGTTTAAAATAGCAGATGTTTTGGTCGTTGACTCTGACACATATCTCTTCGGATGATGTGGAATGGTTCAGAAGTGCGAAACCTGTATAGAAATACACCCTAAGCCATGCGAAGAAACGTTCAAGACTTCAAAATAGCAGATAATTTCTACCCTTGATATTCACGCATGTTCCTTCGGGTGGCCAAGTTTTGCTAATTAATAAGGGCGAAATCTGAAGATGTATACGATAGAAACCTTCAAGACAGGCGTTGGATATGATGCAACGATATACTTTAATAATAGATCAGTAAAATAGTTTAAAAACTAATTTATCTGGATCATCAAATTGCTGATGCCCTAAACAATGTGGACCTCCTTCATTGAGGTTGAACGATTTTGAGAAATCATCAGTTAACAGAAATTCGGTCCAGTTATAGGTTGTATGGTAAGCCTAATAAAACAACGACTTTAGTCGGGATCTTTTTCAAAGAAGAATAACTACTCACCGAAGATTAGAAGCAGTTGAAAATATAAGCCCTTAAATTTACAATTTCGGATTCTCGACATTGTGCTTGTCTCTTTGCCGCCTTCAAATAAGTTTCAAATATGAGAGGCGAAAAACAGGCACATCGAATTATTAATTGCACGAACGTCCTCCTTTAGCGGCAACTGTTGGTATTCCACGGTTTTTTGATACCGTAGAGTAGGCCTAAGTGATTCGATGATTATGATAATTATAGTCGAAGCATAAAATCAGCTTGGAGGCTCCACTGTTCTCACATGCTCATGTCAGCTGGTTTGAACCGAGGCCTGTGAATAAGCTCTTGCATGATATTAAATTTTTGTGCGCTGTGTGAACTCGACAGGTCAACAAGAACTCATCTTATGCATCGCCCGGGTGCAACGCTGAGCAATTTTAATTGCAAGGCACAAGGTTATCTGAAGCCGTCACGCACCTATTTGTGTATTATTAAACTGACTAGTAACTTCTATCGCGTCGATGTCCAATGCACAAGGTATCAACCGATGGCGAGCCAGAATCCAAGGCGCAATATCGAGTCAATATCCAAAGGATCAGTCATCAAGACATAGTTTTACTGTATTTATGAAGGGCCGCCATCAAATGACTAATCGTCGATGTACGGCGCTGAACAATAAGTATGAAGGACCTGTGCGATGTCTCTACCGTTACAGTGGAGGCTCCGCCTGACAAGGCGAGCACTCAAATTAATTAGCTACGTGTTATATGTGTGTATGTTTGTCACATGTTTTGTGTTTGTTACATTTTTATAGTTGTGTGCTTGCATATACTTGTGTGATGCTTGTATTTTTCTGCCACCCGTTGATTGCGCTAATGCCCAACAGCCCGTCCTCTGTATCAAATAGTAAAGTTTCTGGCAGAGCTGTACATCTTCGCAGTCTATTACAAATTTGCTGTGCACAACAGCCCATCCTACATTCAATCCCCAAAGGCTGACACTAGTTTAAGGACCTGAAATTGTATCATGAGACAGAGTCGAGATCCTGGCTATGAGAACTTTACCTGCGTAGATAACAGGCGATCTTTGGTCAGTTTATTACATTTTAAATCTCCGAAGATCTCAGTTGTCTTCGCTATCTTTGAGAAATAACCATTATCTGTCAAATGATCACATCGCGGTGTCTCACGATTATGCCAGCGAGGTCGAAGAGAGTACCCGGAAGATCGTATCGGAGGAAGCAAGTCATGGAGGACATGCTCTGGGTCCCGAAGGATTGCAGCAAAGAGAGTATCGTCCGCCTTAGAACACAAGTCAAATGTTGGGCGGAGGGGTATCGATAATTTTGGTTATGCTTATTATTTTGCTTATTATGAATTCACACGACTTGCTATGATTTAATCGCAAGTTGCAATTTCTGGCCCATTCAGCTATGTGGGCAAGTTCAGGCCTAGAACTATTTTGTTTGATGGCGGATTGGTGTTATTGGGTTGATACTTGTGTGACCATTTTCTTGAAGTGCAGACATATATATGTGCAGTGCACGTTAACTTACAACACATAATACATACATGTATGTTTCTTATAAAATATTAGGCCCTATATATAATTATTATTGTGTTGCGGTACATGGTGTAACTGTACTGTACGCATATTTAATCAGGCCAATTTTAAACTGGACGGACCTTATTTCTGACTTCATTAGTCCGACGTAAGATCATTTTGCCATAATTTGTGAACCACTATTTCCGGTGCAACCAGAGAAAGATTCGTCGTCAAGCAATGAACAAAGACGAAACCCACAGTAATACGAGAGCTGACATATCGCAATTATGCCACTCAAACACCATGAATTGACATTACACATTGAAAATGTTCCTTGAAAACCAGCTATTAATAAGCAAACATGTATCACGGATGACAGCAAGAAAATAAACCAGCGGTTTCTTAAGTCATCGTGATTAGCGAACACTGTCTGGTTATAAATGCTTAGATACAATACAATACAATACAAGACACAGCGACAAGAATTCACATTTCAGTATGATACACTTGTTATTGTAGGATTACATTGTTCATTTAAGCAAATGACACACTATTGTGTTACTGACTGTTAACGCTGTCACCTTCAGAAGTTCAATTAAATAAGTAAGTAAGTAAGCCATTTATTGACAGATCATCAACACATTATATCACAATAACAGCATTCAGTACAAAACTTAAAAAAACTTCCACTTAATGATGCAAAAGTCAAAAGGTCAATCTAAAATTGTCATGTGGTCCGCTGAGTCGAGACTGACCTTTTCTGGATAATGGTTGGCAGTAGTAGCAATGCAAACAATAAATGTACTTTATAAGTTCATAAGACAGAATACTGAGCTATCGCATGTTATGTTTTGAATTTTAGAATTTGAAAATTCTAACGATTGCCTACGCTTTTCATGCTACGTATTTCCATGGAATTTGCATTAAGAGTAACATATAAAATTAACTTAATTAGGAATACTGCAGACATACGAGGTTCAGTAAAAGCAGTATATTGGAACACATGTTTATAGTTAGTAAATATAACGTCGAACTATTCACAGATGTCAATAAGCACAGAAACAATGTGTATAAATGGGCTTCAGTACATTTCAGTGTGAGCGGCCATCTGGGCCGACCTCGTCGTGTTCTGGTAGCAGTTGGATTTCTGTGTCGCAAGAGTAATCGTTTGAATTCTCCTGTCTCTGAGGCGTCCGAAAAATCCGATAGCCAACATTCGACTGTGTTCCAGTACTCGAAGAGGACTTAGCTTTCCTATTCCGAAAAGCATCATCATAAACAGCACTAGTAATCGAACGATTTCTATATCGAAACTGCACAGGACAATCTATGAACCATGTCACATCTGCACTTGATTTGCGTCGTTTCAATATCAGATTTTTGCGACCTGAATAGCAGTCTGTGTAATCAAAGATTCTTGATACTAACTTGATACTACTTGATAATTCTTTGCATGTATTCAAACGTTCTAATTTACTTGTATGTAAGACACTCAGTCATGTGTTGCAGTTATCTTGCAAGCTTATTAATGCAAGGTACCCCTCTTGACATCCTCTCTGACACGAAGAAGCGCTCGTGTATAAGTCGGTGCCCTGCGCTTAAGTCTTAAACAGCGGTTCAGAAATTCCGAGATTATGATTACGATTAGGTCTATTAGCGATAAATATAAAAAGATACTTGCATATAACGTCTGACAATGACTGCAACAATGACAGTTGAGACAAGGACAAGAAAAATTGCGACAACAAGTATGGAGATGTCTGAAAATAAATAAACAAAACCAACAGATTATTGATTTGAACAACCTACTTTCGGCGAAATAAAATATTTTTGATAAAATTTAGGTATGAAGTACCAGAATGTACTAGCTTTCATTTACTAGAGTAATTAGACGATTCATTAAATCAGTTTCCTGTGAAAGGTTTGGTTCTCGATGTTCAGAAGAAACGACTGAAACTCATCCACAATAGCAGCAAACTCATATGTAGGCCTATCAATGTACGTAACAAACAGTTAAAAAGTATCTTTTAGTAACCTGTTGAAAGCGCTACGTCCTAATCTAATGACTTATATGGCGCCGTTATCAAGATGAATACACATCGAGGTCACTTCAAGCTAGGTCGTTGTCGAAATCAAACACAACGAAAGAAGCCAGGTCCATTTTTATCCGATAAGTAAGACCAACGAGTAACTTCAACTCAGGCTATGGAGGGTGAGCAATATCAATCCGATGCTTACATGGCTGCATAGCTTATTAAGGCAGCAGCATCCTGAATTATACAGAGAAAGCATGCTGAGTTTCATCACACGAGTGCGTATGTTCAATGGAACAATGCTATAAGAGAAAGAGAGAAAGAGCATGAGAAAGTGCGATTTACCTCGAATTGATGTACGTAAGCGAGGCGCTTGAAGAACCCCATTACAACTGCACTCTCAAGTAATGAAACACAAATGAAACTAAAAATAAAGGATGATTAGCATGTAGCCTGTGAGAAAACAGTCTGATATAAATCAAACAAACGTGACCAAAGAGCACCAGATCATAAAATTCCTATGTGCTTTTACTTACAGCTAAAAGTCATTGGAACTTGTGTACTTGACGTTTTGTTATCACTCGAATCTTCTGCTGAGCTAAAATTTCCAGATAATTGGATAAATATTCATTTCTAAAACTAAACGTTAACACTTTTAATTCACGTATATAGTTTTCTGCTTTTGAAATAAAGTCGATCCACTTTAAAACCAATTAAATCCTGTCTCATGCATAGATCAATATCCAGTACATAAAAATATTATAGTCTGCACGGTTTGAGTTGTTTTCAAGACACATCCTTTAGCACGTAGACAAATGTGAGGCCGAAGATAACGGAAATGAATCCGATAAGTATGTAGACCCAAAAACAAGCAGTCAGTTTCAGATGCTAAAAGACGGACATCCGTATGTCACCGGGTCGGAGGAGGACGGCATTCTTCAGAGCCGACAATAATATTGATCGTAAAGCATCAGGGCAGTAGAACAGTCAACACCAAAGCACGAACTCTATTTGCCTTTCGGAAATAGAGTTTGACACTGTGATAACCTGACACCCATTGACTGGGCGATGTTTACCCGTTGAAACCTCGATAACAAACCTCCGAACATCGTTCAAATCAGCGGTTAAAGACAGGAATGCCTCCAAAACGCTTAAAACGTCACATTAGAAGCCCGATAGAACGATAATTACTCAGAAAAAAGCTACAACGATCTAATGCTTACATGGCTGTGTAATTTTTTAAACAGCTGCATCCTAAATTATACAATTATGCATTCTCAAGAAAAGCAAATGACATTAAAAACAAATGATGACTAGCGCGTAGCCAATAAGAACCATGGAGAAAAAATGTGGATGTAAGGTAACCAGACGTGGCTAAACAGCGCCAGATCATTAAATTGCTAAATGTTTAAACTTACAGCTAAACGTTATTGGAACTTGTGCATCTGACGTTTTGCTATCATCCGGTTCTTCTGCTGCCATCACTGCTAAAATTTCCGGAAAATTGGAGAAATATTCATTTCCTAACCTTAAGGTTTACAATTTTAATTCAAGTCTATAGTTTTCAACTATTGAAATAACTCGGTCTTCTTAAAAAGCAACAAAATCATGTCTCATGCATAGGTGAATATATAAAATTGACTGGGCGATGTTCAAGAGAAATCCTATAGTACGTAAACAAGTGTGAGGTCGAAGATATCAGAAATGAATGTAATAAGTAGGCCTATACGGCCCAAAACAAATTATTCAGTTTCAGATGCCAGAAGACGCTGAATCGAGGCATCCGTTTATCACCTGGAACGGCAGTCTTCAGAGCCGACAATTGTTCGTAAAGCGTTACCGCAGTAGAACGGTCAGCACCGAAACATAGACTCTATTTGCCTTAAGAAATAAAGTGACACTGTGATAACCTGGGCGATTCCATGTTAACCCGTTGAGACCTCAATAATAAACGTCCAAATAACTCAGAAACAAAGGTGAAAAACAGAAATAAGTCCACGAACGCATGCTAAATCACAGTAGAAGTACGAATGAGCAACAACTATCGAGAAAAAAAATAACATCTGAGCAACTAATTGATTAAAAGTGACACGCTACAGAAACATGCAGCACAAGCGTGTGTAGTCTTTCTATAAAGTGAAACACAGAGGATGGGTCTACGGGAAGACGAGACATTCAGTAGATTTAAGATAATAAAAGCCTTAATGGCATATGGCGTGAAAAATGAGCCATTTTCAACATTAAATGGTGTCTTTCTACGACTAAATAATTTAATTTTACATTAACTAACGTCATTATTCAATCATTCATTCATTCGTAGATTTATATAGCGCCACTTCAAGGGAACTACTCAGAGGCGCTAACAGTTGTAGCCCACCAACGTTTTTATTAACTGCAGCAAAGAAGACTGGTAATGCTGACCTCTTTGACAAACGACTTTCAGTTTTTCTGAGCATCCGCTTGCCTTCCATTTTCCATTCGATGCATTGATTGAAACACAATCACCGGTTAATGGATCCCAATCGTCAGCCCAGTTCGTGTATTTAACGTCATCTTCTTCACTTGCTACCAAAATAAATACTGGTAACCGAAAAGTCTCAACTATTTAGTCTTATTGTTAGGTGTTGTAGTATATCTTTGTTACAGTGGACTGACTTTTCTGAGTACTGAATTGACTGGGACTTTTGTGTTGCGCGAAGCATTAGAGTCACAGTTGCTAACTTATAGAAGTTGCTAACTACAATTAAATTTTAAATATCAACAAACTTCCACTTTCTTCGAATCTATATCATCGTTCTAGTTCTAAAAACCGCCCCACCATTTTCATCGGACAATCTGTATCGTCGATTATTGAATTTAGACCTGGAAACGAACCCTACGTTATGGATTTTTCTTTTGGCCAAGCTTCTGCAAATGAGGTGGTTCCTAAAAACATTAAAGGTTAACTGTATGGGATTCGATTCTCTTGGATTATGGAGAAAGACAACAGAACAGTTAGCGACAACATTCGTTGACAATATTCTCAGCTTCTACGAGATTCTGTTGTTTTGAATAAAGATCACTAACAATCATGTCTTTCTTTAATTGTGCATTTTTAACGACGATTGCTGTGAGGTAAAATTAAAATTGCAGGTAATCGATTGCAGCTCGTTTCAGATGGTTGTTAATAAAGTAATTTGTTACTAACCATTTTTATTCAAATTCCAGCGCCAAGAAACTTGTCGGTATCCAATCCAATTATCAATCTGCACGCGGGGACGTCGACCGGCGAATTCATCAGCAATGTATAGTACCGCCAAATCTCCACCAGTCATAAGACATTGATTCCTCGCCTCATACCATGTTCGTCTGTCGTCATTGTATCTGATACATCCCTTAGTTACGCTAAATGTATCGTTGAAGTAGTCGCACAAGGATCCTAAGCCATGTAAAATTTGTTACAATTGACTGATGTCAGCAGTGCATGGAAATAAAACGAATGTGCTTCGGTTGACAACACGCTTGCTCTCGGATTTAAAATCAAACTAATCGGAGTAAAATGGCCAAATCTATAGCATTGTCTATGAGAAAGTTTCTCTTGCAAGAAATGTTTATGTTTGAAAGACCTTGATATTTATCATTGACCTGCGTCTATTAGTGGTGACTTTTCCTCATATCTCTTTCTCTTTCACAGTTCGAGACCTTGGATTAACTTTGGATCAAGAGCTGAATTTCTCACAGCATATTAATTTGGTCACTCGTAAGCTTAGTTGTTACTATCAGTTACGCCAACTCCGAGTTGTCTCACGTTCTCTCTCTCACAATGCTACTGTGGCTCTTGTGCATGCTTTCGTCACCAGTAGACTTGATCTCTGCTGTTCGGTACTTGTAGGCCTGCCTCTTATGATAATTGGGCCTTGATAGGGTTCTCCGCTCGGCGGCTCGCCTGATTGGCCACACCTTCCTAAACATGCTCCTGTCTTTGCCTTTATGCGTGATGCTCTTCGCTGGCTCCCTGTTTCTCAGTGCATCGCATCTCCTATCGGGTTGCTGCACTTGTCTGGCGGTGCCTTCTAGGCTGTGCTCCATCCTACCTGTCTGATCTTTGTCGGCCTGTCTCTGAACTTGCAGCTCGGCGAACTCTCCGCTCTTCGGCAAGGTGGGGGGGGCTTTTGGTTCCTCGTGCATGCACTGCTATTAGACAGTGTCGGGCCTTTTCGGTTGTAGGGCCCTCCATCTGGAATGGCCTACCTTTAACCTGCGCTTGCTGCCACTGCTAAACTCGCCTGCTTATTGTAAGTCCCTCAAATCTCATTTCTTTAGCTGTGGATGAGCTGGGAGTGCCTCTGAGTAGGTATGAGGTATCTTGAAGAGGCGCTATATCAAATCCTCAGAATGAACGAATGAATGAATGAATTTATATTTTAAATATATGAAGCTGTTCGTCCCTATTTAGCATATGTTAAACCTATTTATGAAGAATTATACATTTATGTGTTAGTCTGCTATATTGCTTAAGCATTCATTAGTCGCTTGGCTCAGATACTGCGCACGAAGTGAATATTCTCTCACCTGAATATTGACAAATGTAGGGGTAACGATAACGTGGGTTTTCTTCGGTAATGGGATGTTCACCGATTTCAATAGCAGGTTGATGATCCGATGTATTTACATCACGCATATAAATTAGGTATAAATCGTCTTAAAAATAAAGTGGATAAACGTCATTTATGATCACATACACAACCGAATTACCACAAAGTAATAATATTAAACTATCATCACCATCATCACCATCATCAGTTCCCGAAGCCAGCCATTTGGTGGCGATGGTTACGAAAAAAAAGATCTTTAGTGGCAAGTCTGTTGCCCCACCCCCCAGTGTTAGTCCAAGTGATGTTATGTCCTCATTTATATTATCTTCCTATGTGATAATAAATAAATATATATATATACAGCTCTTGCTTCAGTGCAGGATCGCTTGTAGGGCCAAGACTCGCTGATCTGCTTCGTCAAGGCATGAATAAGCCCAGGTCGTGTCGGCTTCAACCCATCGATAACCAGTGTGTAATCTAGACGTCTTTGGGGGACTTCCCCCCAGGATTGAAGTTTTCCCCCCAGTGGTCCGCAATATTCAATTCAATTCAATTCAATTCAATAAATCTTTATTGTCGTTAATGACAGCGATTTACAGGATCAAGTATTGCGTATATAGCTAGTAAATATATTACTTCTTAGAGTACTAAGAATGCAGTTACGCAAGTTCAACTTATGAAACCAACAACAGAATATTTTGCATATGTACGTCAAAAACCAAAACTGAGAATATATTTTGCTTATACGTTAAACCAAAACTAAGAAGCAGTACATATACTGCCACTAGCGACAAAGGGAAACTCCAAAGGGACGTGAGTCCCACTAACGGAGACACCCAACTGGACGAATACTACACCAGAAAGATGACAGGCCTAGGCTCTCCTAATCACACAAAGAAAACACACAAAAACTTAAAAAGGAGAGCAACTTAATGAAACGAAAATCTTAACTATCCTTAATTACACGGGTCAGTCCCCAGCGTGGCGTCTGCAAGCTCTCCTTGACCTGAAACATTGGATATCTTAATACTATTCTAAATATAAAGAGGATACCCTAGGATATAAAGAGATTCATCTCAGGATACAAGAAATTGTCGTAAGCTTTTTTTAAATTCATATTTGCTTTTAGAGGATTGAATTTCAGGAGGTATTGAATTCCAGATGCGCGGACCAGCAGATTTAATACTGAACAATCTAGTGTTCGTGCGCGCATTGACTGGGCGAAATAGCGAGGCACTTCTTGTATAATGCTCATGCAATGTAGAGGCGCGTGCAAAGTATCCAGCGAATGAAGCAGGAAGTAAGTTATGTATATACATGTAGAACAGAACCCCAACTTGGAAGATTCTAACCTGTTTTAACTCCAGGAGATTAAGGTCCTGGAATATAGGTAACGAGTGAGTCCTATTTGAGGCCCTAGCAATTAATCTAATCGCCTTTTTCTGCAATACAAGTAATTTTTGAAGGCGTGAGTCATAGTTAGAGGCCCATATAAGGTTACAGTAACTTAGATATGGAAGGATCAATGAATAGTACAAGCTTAATCTAATATCCTTAGGAAGTATTTGAGCCACTCTAGAGACAATTCCAATGTTCTTTGCAACTTTTAAGGCAATATAATTGATATGAGGTTTCCAGGTAAGATGCTGGTCAATAATAACACCAAGAAATTTAGTGGATTCTACTTTTGCAATGGGATCGCCGTTAAATGATATAGTACCTACTGTCGGGTTAATTTTTCGGTGGGATTTAAAAACAATAAAATTTGTTTTGTCAACATTGAGGGTTAATTTATTTACAGAGAACCAATCATGAATTTTAGTCAGTTCGTTGTTAACTATTTCAATAAGGGATGCCCAAGAACTACTGGTACAGAAAATATTCGTGTCATCCGCGAATAGAATTAAATATAGTGAAGATGAGACTTTAGCCAGGTCATTAATGTACAATAAAAAGAGGAGCGGTCCTAAATTAGATCCCTGCGGTACTCCGGAGGTGATTCGACCGGGAGCTGATAGTGATCCGTTGCAGCTGACCCTTTGCGTGCGACCCTCTAAATAATTTTTGAACCATTTAAGTGGAGTTCCCCTTATTCCGTAGTTGTTTAATTTTTTTATCAATATATTATGATCGACAGTGTCGAATGCTTTTGCCAAATCCACAAAAATTCCCACCGAGTAGTCATTGTTGTCTATTGCATTCGAAATTTTATCTTCCATCTCTAGCAAAGCCATGAATGTAGAATGGCCTGATTGAAATCCATGTTGCGATGGATGTATCAAATTTGCATTAGTTATATAGGAATTGAGTCTGTTATACATAATCTTTTCCAAGAATTTGGCAAAGAACGGCAAAATCGAGATAGGCCTATAATTAGCAAGTTCATGCTTGTCTCCTTTCTTAAATACCGGTATAACTTTAGCCTCTTTAAGTAGGTCAGGTACAACCCCATTTGCTAAAGAACAATTTATGATTGCTGCTATAGGATGGGCAACCAGCGGTAAATGGGATAAAGCCAGGTATGGGTCTATATCATCCAATCCTTTAGTGTGGGTTCTTTTTATACCCTTCCCAACACTTATTATCTCCTCGGGCGAAGTTAATATCATTCCCATATTGTAAGGTAGAGACGTTTTTGGGGGGAAAATACCCCCAGGATACATGTTATGAGGAGTAATATATAAGTAAAAATGGGATGAATGACTAAAAAAAGGTCATCAAGGTTTTTGATGATGAAATAGCCGAAAAATTTTGTTAGCTAAAATTGTCCAAAACAGGTCGCCGATAAAATTTTCCCAAAGAGGTCGCCCTTGTTGGTCCCCCTCCCCCCGAGAAACCTAGTTTCCCCCCTCAGAACAGGGGGACTAGATTAAACACTGATCGTTAACTTCGTTTCGTAGAAGTTATCTTAATCTCTTCAGTATTAATCAAAAGGAAAAAACGTGCACTTTGCGCCACGAATCTTTATCTCTGTAAAAGCTTTCCTGAAAACAAGTAGGCCTATACTGTACCTTCCAACTCGGCTCAGTATACGGTCAGTTCTTAACTGAGGTTAGGCGCATCCAATCAGATCTTTGCGTAGTAATAGCCTATACCCTCAAAATACGCTATTGAAGAGCTCATATGCATGAGACCACATATAGGTCTACAGTAGACACGTCTGTATCACAGGAAAAGTCTCTTATCTTTTTAAAAATTCATTATCCACTGCGTCTCTGTTTTAAATATAGAATAGAATAGCCGCTCTTACAAAATAAATTTAATTCAAACTCAAGACTAAATTCGTAACATTTTTTTCTGGTTCACGCCCTTACCTTTAGTGGCCATGAAAGGCGATGACAAGTTTCATTTAGGACAGTGAATACGATAACGCTGAGTAAATTTAGAATCTAGGGCACAGGAAGAAATAAAAATTGTGGTAAGTGTTTTGACGCGTAGAAAAAACCAATGAAGGAATACAGTTTTACCTTCCCCGGAAATCTGTCTTCCATCCAACCACGTCCAACCGTCGTATCTGTGGATTTTCCCGGATGTCCATCCAATTGAGCCGACCATATTATAGAAATTGAGAATCTTTTCAAAAGCATCTTGTTCATTTCTGTTATGAATCACTGGCAATGTCGAGTTTCTCGAATTGCACAGTTGCCAAGCCGTGTCCCAATCCGATATAAAATCCCAGGCTTTAAAATAGCAGATGTTTTGACCATTGGCTCTGACACATGTCTCTTCGGAAGACGAGGAAACGTTCAGAAGTGCGATATCTTTAAACAAATACAAAACTTGCATGAAAATCCTTCAAACAGATTTTGTATTATAATGTAACTTATGCGGCAACGACAGGTCGGCAGATAGTTAAGTTTTAATTCAACAATTTTGATAACTTAATAATTTAAATGCATGCTTTTAGTCTAAGTTAATATTAAAAATAACAGGAATTATATATAGGCCTAGTTTGACATAAATCTCAAATAAGCTTAAACAATTATCACGAATTAATTATAAATCCTAATCATAATCGTAATAATTCTAAAGCGCCATTGGCAGGCCAACGAGCTACGTCAAACCAGAGGGGGTTTCCAGACGAGTAGTCCAAAGGTAGTGTGAGTCCAGTTTCAAGGGGGTCAGACTGAGAGAGGAGGAAGAGCAGCTGTTAAGCTGGGTATTGTTTAGAGCGAAAAGAATTGGAAGGTGAAGGATTAGATGAGTCAGGGTAGGAGTACTTGAAAGAGTCAGAGTTCACTGTTGAGTGAAAAGCCCTGGGTTGATGGATAGAGGAACATGAAGAGGAGGAGGAGGAGGAGGAGGAGGAGGAGGAGGAGGAAGAGAAGGAGGAAGAGGAGGAGGAGGACGAAGAGGAGGAGGACGAAGAGGAGGAGGACGAAGTGGAGGAGGAGGAGGAACATGAGGAGGAGGAGGAGGAGGAGGAGGAGGAGGAGGAGGAGGAGGAGGAGGAGGAGGAGGAGGAGGAGGAGGAGGATAGAAGACGTGCTCAAATGAAGATGATTATTCAGGCAAACTGCAAACTGAACATTCATTACGATTTAGCATAAATCTTGTCCCGTTACGCAAGTGCCATAATAACATATATTTATTATGTAGAGTATGATGGCGCTCAGCAGTAATCCGTGCTTACTCACACTGAACAATAACGAATAGGCCTACTTACCGAAGACTATGGCCAGTACAAAGTCCAATCCTTTAGATTCACGTCTTCGGATCGGAGGCATTGCTATGATCTTTCGATTGCCTTTAACGAATATAGGGCGAATTTTAAGTTTCACGGATGTTTCTATTTCAGCAGCTACATGTACTGGTTTGTATTCAGCTGGTGCTTCTTATGTATACGAGTAGAGTAAAAGGCCTCGACAATTATGATAATTAGTAGAATTACATAACAGATTCCAATCAGCTAGGAAAGTCAACCGTTCTCCCACGCTCGCGTCAGCTGATTTTCACCGAAGCCCGTGAGTAGGCCTAAGCTGTTGCAGGCTGTTTTTTGGTGTTTTCTGAACCCAACAAATCAACACGGACTACCTAGGATGTCTCATTTGGTGGTAGGCTACACGTGCACCACTCAGCAGTTTTTTTCTCATGCATAGACGGCGCTGAGGAATTACGCATGAAGGTCAAGGTCCTTACGTAAGCTAGCAGCCAACTCGGAGGAGAATCCGCGTGTCAAGGCGAAGGCTAAAACTAATTTTTGTCTAGATCCAGATGTTGTTTTGCTCGATGCATGTTTTTTATGTGTCGTTTTTTATGGATGGTTGAGTGTACGTGTCCTGGTGTGTGTTCGTAAACTTGTATTTAACTACCATCCATCGGCAGTGTGCTAATGCCAGGCAACCCGACCACTTATCAAACTGTAAACGGGCTATTTATCTTCTCAACCTATTCATGGGCGTCCGGAAAGGAGGTCAAGGGGGTATTCCACCCTGAGTTTGAGCATATTTTATTTTAAAAATAAAATCTTTTGATTGTTATGATTATTACAACAGTCCAAAAACTATGTTCAATGCTAAAAAACACTTAATTATTTAGGTAAGTCCTTGACCATTATTTTTTCTGTGTTCTATACAAAAACGTCATTTTGCTCCCCCTTTAAAAATGTTGCCCCTACAAAAATGTTGCCCCATTATGCAAAAATTGTGACCCCCTAAAATAATTCCTACGGACGCCTATGAAGCTATTACACATTTGCTGCGCAAAACAACCCATCCTACATTGTTGGTCCCGCGCCTCTGTACTACAATGAGGTCAGTCACATAGTGCCTTCTCGTGCATTTCTCCAGAATCAGTCTACCATTAAACATACGAACTGTTTCACCACAGAGAACTCATGATCCATTTTCAAGCCATCTTAAGACGAATCTGTTTAGATCTTTTAGGTCGCCATGCTAAGCGCCCTTGTGAGCTCCTTAAACGGCGCTTTTCAAAGAGCTAGATACATACACTGGCCTACATAAATTCAATCAGTGAAGGCAAGGGTTACGAGCAAAGAACCTAAAATAGTCTTATAACACAAAGTCAAGATTCTAATTGAAAATTATGGCAGTCAGAAGTTCAGAACGATAACCATGTGAATAAAACAAAACGCATTTCCAGTTTGTTGCATTGCACATTTCCGACGACGGGCCGGAAAGTTATCTTACATTGTCTGAGGTTATTTTAAAAGAGCCTCGCAATTAATTGAACATGTACATTAACTGCGCATTTAAACCACGTTGCTATTAAACACGTATTCCAAACGAAACATGTACGACATATATCTGTAACACATGCTTACCTAATCTGCTCACAATGCACTGCTTCGCTAACCAAATGTTGGCATTGATGTGAAAGTTCACTGGATAACCAGAAGCTCAAAAATAAGTAAACATTTCTAAAAACTGTTATACATAAAAGATGCGAGAATGTTGTGACAAGTGATTAGGCCTATAATTTTCATCAATTTTCGCGTCGACGGACTTCTTCATAACATGGTTGCAGTTGGAGTCCAGTGTAGATAGAGTCTGGTTTTGCTTGCTTTTGAATTGTCTCTAAGTCCTGATATCTCATATTTTCTGTTGTCTCACTGCTCGACGCGACATGTACACTTCTACTGTAAACAAGAAGCATTGAAACGTGTAAGCGTAATTTTTCAAAATTATTTTATCACAATTAAACTTTCTAATTACAATCAGAGAGTTTATTAGATTAGTTTCGTACCTTGATACAATAATTAGTGTATACATTATATATATTTTTGTATTATAAAATACAAGAAAAAGCTCAAGAAAAAGCCAAATGCAACAACATGTGAAGACCACCGAACTATAAGCCTCCTCACCCATGCATCCAAGATTCTACTAAGAGTTATCACGAAGAGACTGCAAGCCAAGGCAGAAACAGATGACTGCTTGGGGGAGGATCAATTTGGTTTTAGAAAGGGAAGAGGAACAAGAGATGCAATTGCAGCGGTGAGGATACTAGCGGAAAGAAGCCTCCAGCATGGCCAGGACGTCTATGTGTGTTTCGTCGACTATGAGAAGGCTTTCGATAGGGTGGATTGGAGGAAATTAATGCATGCATTACGAAGAATAGGGGTGGATTGGAAAGAGCGAAGACTTATTGGAAACCTGTACATGGGACAGAAAGTAAAAATAAGAATAGATGGTGAATACTCAGAGCCAGGAAGAATAGGCAGAGGAGTGAGGCAAGGATGCCCGCTCTCTCCAATACTCTTCAACATCTACATCGAAGAGCTTGTACGGGAGGCGATGGAAGAAATGAACGAGGGAATAAAGGTTGGGGGTAGGTTGGTGAAAGCGCTGAGATTTGCGGATGATCAGGCAATGTTAGCAAGAAGCCAAAAAGGACTGCAGAGAATGATGGATCGCCTGAATATGATCTCAACAGAATTCGAAATGAAAATAAATACCAAGAAGACAAAGGTCATGAGGATAAGCAAAAGAGAAGAAAAAGAAGTTAGAATAACCGTAAATGGAGTGGTCATCGAACAAGTTGAGAGATTCTGTTACCTAGGAAGTATGGTCACGAGGGATGTGAAGTGCCATGCGGAGATAAAAAGAAGAATAGCCATGGGAAAAGATGCATTCTATAAAAGAAAGGAGCTCTTGAGAGGAAAATTAAATAGGAATCTGAAGAAGCGAATGGTTAAGACGCTGGTATGGAGTGTGGTTCTATACGGATCTGAAACGTGGACTATAAGAGGGGAGGACATCAAAAGGATAGAAGCCTTCGAAATGTGGATATGGCGTAGAATGGAGAGAATCAGCTGGACAGAGCACAAGACAAATGACGAAGTACTGCAAATGGTGGGAGAGGAGAGATCCATGATGAGGACAATCAGAGAGCGTCAAAGAAGATGGATTGGCCATATAATGAGAGGAAATTCCCTGCTACGAGATATCATCGAGGGTAGAATGGAAGGGAAAAAGACAAGAGGAAGACCAAGAAAAATGTTCCTAGACTGGGCAATAAAGAGGGACGGCTACAGACAGATGAAAGCGGAAGCTCAACATCGAGAGGAATGGCGCCGTTGGACATACGAACCTGCCTAAGGACAGAGAACCAAAGAAGAAGAAGAAGATTATAAAATAGCAGCTGGGTCAAACAAACTAAGCTATATGCTTTTTCTTGCCAAAATAATAATGTTAACTAATGTTAACAGGAGGAGACTGGAGGCGGCACATCACAGATGGTTAAGAAGAATTCTTCATATATCATGGCGTGGCAAAGTAACCAACAAGACCGTAAGAGAAAACCAGGACTAGAGACCATGGAAAACATCATCAGAATGAGAAGATTGAGATGGATGGGGCATGTCTTCCGCATGGACGACGGCAGGAGAGCATAGCAAGTAATGAACTGGGACCCTGGAGGGAAAAAGAGAAGCGGAAGGCCGAGAAAGAACTGGCCGGAGACAATCAGAGACGACCTGAGATATCTGGAGCTGACGTGGGAGGAGGCGGAGAGGCTGGCAGTGGACAGAGGAGAGTGGAGGAGATGCGTCGCCCGATGTGTAGACCTGCACGGGAAGGACTAAGGTCTAGGGTAATGTTAAAATTGACTTACCTTAAAACATACTTTCGGACAGCAATGGCAATGATGATATTGGAGATGATAATCACAGATGTGCCTATCATAACCACGGACATAACTGCAAATAACATAGCAGCAGTTAAACAACAAAGTTTAGGAAACATTTGATATTAATAAACCAGATTCACTTGCATAGGTTTACTGCGTAAAAGGTTCACTTAGAGAAAAATGAAAAACGAGCAGAAAGCTCAAAGTGCACCTGTAGGTTTAAAAGGTATAACTTGATCAAGGATATTTCAATTGCATTGATTCCAAAAACTTGGTTATTTCAGCACCAAAAGAAGAATGGAAAGGCAAATACACAAATAAAGGTCGGTTGAATTTATTTATCATAATTTATGTCAGTATTAGGAATTAAAGAATTATTGATAATAATGCCACAAGAGGATTATCAGAATTATTGAGGATCAATATAATTAATAATAATACTGTCATTAAGATGATTAAGAGAATAATTAATGCATCATAAATTGATGAATATTAAAATACTCACACGTTGCATAGCTTACTGATTGAGATTCTCGCTCAAGAGAAATGGACAAGAGACCTTCACCTGTCAATTTAAAAAATACCATTCACATTATATGTTAGGCAGCGATTCGTTAATGAAACTTATGCCTTTGGGTATAATTGGAATTTACTGATTTTTCTTATCTGCAGAATTAATTCTAATTGCTATAAAAGTAGATATTTTTTTGCGATGTTGAATTGACATTGAATCGGGTTGGTGATGACATTGCCAGGGGCGTAACTTTGGTCTAAAAAGTGGGGGGTACCAATTTCTTTTCCACTTAAGTTTTTCGCATGGAGACCATCTCTAGGAAGGCACAATAATAAAATATTGATTGGCATTGTTTAAAAAGTGGGGGGTACGGTACCCCAAGTACAAAAAGTGGAGGGTACGGGTACCCCTCGTACCCTCCACAAATTACGCCTATGGACATTGCCTTCCTTCTGCGTCCGCGGATCTCATCCCAGTGAAGCCTTGTGACCCTAAAGAAACGCTTGCCTGGTTGTTGGATACTAGTTGTTTTCATGTACACACTCTCGCCAAAATAATCTCGCAGAGTTCTGTATCTTACCCACCGTGACCTACCTGTCTCTTACGGCAAAATGTCGACAGTTTCTGTAGTGGACCTTGCTTATGGGGTGCGTTTAAGAAGAAAGGTTTCACTTAAGAAGCAGCTGAATTTGAGTGGCGATGGTCTGCAATAACGACGCAATAGTAGTTCAAACAATTTAATTGATTAAAAATTTAATATAATATCTTATCGTTTTCACTTACACGTGTTGAATTTTAATGAGGTTCTGTTAACGAAATCTTGAAGAAAAGAAACATTTACATTTTAACAGACAATCAATCATTTATTTTGAAAACCAATAAATAATTTACACACTGTGAAGTCTTATTTTAGGTTGACTGGTTATATGCTTACAACTCTCGTTGTTATTTTGATTTTAAGTGGACTTTTTTATCCCCATTGTCATTTACTAGACATAATTATGATTTGAAGTATAAATATTTTTTCAGATATAAGCTTCTTCGTTGCTGATTCAACTCTGAACTGTTGTAAATAAAGCATGAAACTAATCGCATTATTGAATTTTAATTCAGCGTATTGCCTTCACGATTATTCATACTGTGATATTAAAAACTCAATCTACATACTAGAATCTAGATAGTCATTAAATTTAAAAAATTTAAACGCCTCAGTTCCTAGAAGTGAAAAGAGCCGTACTGCACATTACGACATCTAAGCAAATGTAGTTCCATTTTCTACCAATAGTAGCAAAGAAACAGGTAATGCTGACCTCTTTGACAAACGACCTTCAGTTTTCTTGAGCATTCGACTGCCTTCCATTTACCATTCGATGCATTGATTGAAACACAATCACCGGTCAATGGATTCCAATCATCAGACCAGTTCGTATATCTAATTTCGTCTTCTTCACTGGCTGCCAAAATCAATAATAGAGAAGTATAAACTCTTCTTATGTAGCCCACAAGGCAATGATTTTCTTCGTATCTGTCTAACCGCTTCGGCTCTAAAGACCACACAACTTAGCCGCCCGACTGTTTCATCATTATTAATTTGTAACTTCTATCGCGTCAACATCAAATGAACAAGGTGTCAACCGGTGACGCCATTATCTACCTGGTTGACCCATAGATCTCTCGAATCGATGTCGATTCTTACCAAACCTGTTGACTTTCTTTTTGGGGGCAATTGAGCTCCCGTGAATTGAATTGTTCCATACCATACAAACACCAACTCTATAAAATGTTTTTGTTATGGTTTGTGGATAAATATAAATCAGTTACATCATCCGACGGCAATGAGTCGCGATTCTTCACGATGTTTCCGCTAAAGAGAAATATGAGTGATTGACAATCTTATCTCTTTATTTACTTTTGAAAATTACAACTTCAGTTAGCTGAACTGCTATGATCTGCAATTAAATTTAAAAAAATTAAATGATCTTCCCTCTAAATTTCGCAAATTCTCAGCTGTCCCACCATTACCGCCGCTCACCCACCTTTTTCGGCTTCAGGCTCATCTACTTTCACCACTCAATAGCAACCGAACTCGGATCTTCCCGTTACATCTCTTGGCAACCCATCTAAAAATACTCAGCGTTCGAGCGGAGCTTTAGAGCACTTAAGTTTACAATTACGATTAAAATGAAACTGCACGTAACCGGATGCTGTTTTCTTTCAAGGTGATTCTTAACAGAATAATTCAAAACAAACCATATTTATTCAAATTCCATCGCCAAGAAGTTTTCCTCAGTCCAATCCAAGAATATCGAAAATGTTTGGAAATCCTTCGGTCAGAGACATTCACTACTGCCAAATCTCCACCAGTCATAAGACACTGATTCCTTGCATCATACCACGATCGTTCGTCATCACTGTACCTGATGCATCCACTCGTAACGTTTAATGTGCCATTGAAGTGGTCGCACATGGCTCCTACAACGTTCAAAATTTATTTAAACTGAATGAAGTCAGTATAGTGACAAAACGAATGTCTTCCTATGAAAGAAATTTCTTACGAATTTAATGTGAAAGACATCAGAGCGACTGCAAAATTCGTCAAGTTGGATATATTAGAATTGTTCGTTTGACGTAGTAGATTCGCTAGATTATCTTCCTCATATCTTTCTCAGTTGGATCCGCATTTAGTTTTTCTCCTTGACAACCTTATTTTTATCGTTTACCGAAAACATGAACTCACAGAAAGCAGATTTTTGATCCATAAATGATACCAATAAATGGGGTGAATAAATGGTCACAGTTAAACGAAAGCGATTATTGCCTTTTCTCTGCGTGTATATGTTTAGTTAAAGCTAATAACTTCAGCCTCTTTATTTGCAGACACCAGTTGTTTATCCTAAAATCGACTTTCTCACGATATTTAACCTCATTTCCTCAGTGTGTTATCCTTCTAACGAAATATTCTTGTTCCCCATATTCTCTCCACCGAAAATGTCATTTCGGTAAAGCAAGGGCGTACAGTAGTTCTAAAACCTTTTGACATGGATTATGACTCTATGCATTCTTCTGCTAATGCTTACAAATTCACTAGACGAATTGATGCGATTGGCTACAAGAACGCACGACTGGTGAATAATCTCTCACTTGAATACTGACAGATGTAGTGGAGAGGATAGTGTGGCTTTTCCACGTCTCGAACACGTAAATCGTAATCAAGAACAGGTTGATATCTTTCAGAACGTCTCGATAAGAAATCAGCATCTTAAAAATAAGTTGAATTAGCATTCATTTATGCAATCATAGTCAATGAAGGAATGTAATCATACGTTGATGTAACTACAGGTGCGTATAAGAGCAAACACAATCGATGGGGCGCAGCTATATATAATATATATATATATTTATTTATTTACTTATAGAATACCAGTGACTGTAGCATTGTAGAAAATCTCCGGTGTGAATCTTATCCCTATCGTGAATCTCAGCGCATTGAGAAGATTCCCTCTTGAAAAACAACAGATCTATACGATAATATTGATCAAATTAAAAATTTGCCACTTAAGAAACGAAACGATTCTATAGCAAATGTTTGGACGTGTAGAAACATTAAATCTACGAAACCAGTTTTACCTCGACCCGAATAACGTCGTCCATCCACCCATGTCCAATCGTCGTACGTAAAGTTTCTCCCGGATGTCCATACAACAGAGCCGGTCGCATGTTCAGTAAGAAACTTGGCGAAAACGTCTTGTTCAATTCTGTTACGACTAACGGGCAGTGTCGAGTTTCTGGAATTGCAAAGTTGCCAGGCGGAGTCCCAGTCGATCTCTGCTTCACCGCTATTCATGTAACAGACGGTGTGATTCTTCACAGTCACGCACGTCTCTTCGTATGAGGAAGTGATGTTGATTATGGCGAACTCTTACGATACATACAGTAAAAGAAAATCATTAAGACATGTGCAGTGTGTAAATTATACTAACAATTTGCATATGTTTTAAACTAAATGAAGTTAAACAGCAATGTCATGCTTAATTAATTATTTACAAAGATTACTTTGTAAAGAAATACAACCTTCGAGAAAAGTTATTCATGAATGTATCAATTTAAAACAAAACATAATGAGACCGTTTTCATTTACATTAGATTTGTGCCCTCTATGAAAACTAAACAAGGCCACACAACCCAACCGATGATAAATTAGGCGCTAAATTTACCCAGAATCAATATTATTATCTGGAATACCTAAACCCTACACAACAGTTAGGCTACTGTAGACCTCCGATATTCAGTCTAACACAGTCTTGACATTCAACATCGAACGTAGGCTACATTTCATCCCCTTATGGGTAGTGCTGTAATAACCTTATACTGCATGTAGAGCCCTGCGCCGACGTCAAAGTGTCGGCGGCGGCGCGCCGGTCATTTTGGGTCGGCGGCGGCGGCGCGCCGACCAACAAAAATCGGCGGCGGCGGCGCCGACGAAATGTCGGCGGCGGCGGCGGGGCGGCGCGGCGTGCCCTAGTCAGAAGCATGAGTCACTATGAGAGTTGAACAGCCGTTGGTCCTGTGACCAGTCAAGAGGGCTAAGTTCTCTAAAGCCACTCCATCACACTGAATCTCAATTACACACTGAGAGACAGTTGCCTTACAATTATGAACATCCTTAATTACACTGCACATCTGCAAAGGTATTGGCAAATTTTAAGCAGATGAAGCAACATGCATTTGCATATTGCATGAATACACTTGCATCATGCATGTACACTGATACAGTATAGGCCTACACAGCAAGTCACATGGCAGATACCGGATAACAGCATACTCTCAGTGAGAGAGGCTGCTGTCAAGTCAGGAGGTGATATGTAAATATATAAGTTTTCCTATGGTAATACAATGGCCGAGTGGCCTCAACCCCGTTAATTTTTCAATGAATTTACCCGGTGGTCTGCTGCCCGTTTCAATTGGTGCCATGCCATTTAAGGTCTCCATATATAGACCATTGTTTGAAAAATTCTTGATACTATACTAAGTCAAAATCTGTCTCAAACTGATACTGTTTACTTTAATAGATTCCAGCCAAAAGTATTAATCAATTAGGCTATACCTTCCGTTCTGCAGGAATTAATTAAATGGCATAGGCCTAACTTGATATTAATAGCGCTTATAAACTCCTCTAACCTTACAACATTAAGCCAAAATTTTACACCATTATAATAAGACCACGGACATCAAAGACAACAATCAATAAGTTATAGAAGCTATTCAACATGAAGCTGCAAAACAAAAGTGAACACGAATTGGTGATATCATACACTCATAGCATTGACGACACCAATTCGTGTTGCCGATCAAGTTTCGCAAAGAAACCCAGATAAATAAAATGAAGTAAGTACAAGATGTCCAATTCCATTTCGCACCAAGGCAACAATTTATCGCAATATCATGCAAAACATGAAAAATCCAACAATAAAAATTAAGCATATCAAACTGACATCGGCGGCGCGCCGACAGATTGTCGGCGGCGGCGGCGGCGCGCCGACAAACAAAAATCGGCGGCGGCGGCGCCCATAAAATGTCGGCGGCGGCGGCGCGGCGCGGCCGGCGGCATTTTCGCCGATCCAAGACCAGTACAGCAATATCCCATATTTGCTGTACTGGTAAATGTTAAAAAATAATACAATAATAATCGTTCATCCAACTTCTAGTTTCATGTATATGTTCAACGATCATCCAGCTTCTAGTGTGAACTATATTTTCATCAACCATCCAACTTCTAGTTTGTTTTAGTATTAAATGTTTTCATCGCTCATCCACGGCAGCAATATCGGCACTAAAATTATTTATTTTCATCGATCATCCAACTTCTAGTTTCAGTTTTATTATTTAATGTGTTCACCGATCATCCAGCTTCCAGTATGAGTAATATTTTCATCAATGGTCCAACTTCTAGTTTGAGTTTAAATTTTCATCGGTCATGCTATTTCAATAATTCCGACGCCAAACTACAAGTTTTTCGCTGTACTGGTCTTGGATCGGCGAAAATGCCGGCCGGCGCAGGGCTCTAACTGCATGTAAGATAAGAAGACGTTCATTTGTCGAAGAACAATTTTTACTCACCGAAGACTATGAGCATCACGAAATTCAATCCCTTAGTTCTACATCGTTGGTTTGAAGACATTGTTCTTATCTGATGACTGCCGTTAAAGGAGGTTTCTCAAATAACAGAAGCGAACAGACAGTACCCGAAATTCCAGTTACGCGGACGATTACTGTTGGATTCAGTGATTTGTTTGGCTTACGATGTGGTAAACGTGTCACTAGGCTGATACAGTTTTCACGTATTTTACATCCGGCTTTCAAGTAATTAGGCCATCGGGCTGTTCTTACGTACCCAGGACAGCTGATTGCATCGGGGCGTAGCATTAGCCTAACTGCACAGTATTTAATAATAGTTAAATGGGTTTTCCATTGATTCTGTTAGTAGGGCACCGTCGCTAATGTTTCTAGTTATTGGAGAGAATTAGCCTAAACGCTGTCAAATTTACTTGACACTCCCATCTTCCTTCTAATCTGTAGGCCCTAATTCATCTTGGTGTTTGTGTTTTTCTAAGTTTGCGTGTGTGTATCTGCTTCCGTGTAATTTTGTTTGTTTGTGTGCTTGCTTTGTGTTTGTGTGTTTGTGTGAATGTTCGTCTTTTTGTTGCAGTACTTGTGTACCTATAAAGCGCCTCGATCCTCGAGACAAGGCAGCAAACGATAGCCAGAGCAACTGTGCGTGAAATTAAGGACTTGCTCAAGGTCCTTACACAGAAACCGCCTAAGAAGAAAAAAGAGCAGTCCCTTAAGCTAGCCCTCAGGCAGCCATGGGTATTGGTAAAAAACGAAGCAATAGCATCGGATTCGTTCCCTACATGGCTTTGTAATATGTTGAAAAATCCTCTTCCACACGGAGATTCGCCGCGCTAGATAGGCGATCTAGATTGGTAAAGGAGCTATACATGGTACTCTCAAAAATCCATAGCCTGCTCATGCCTGGCATGTCTGATTCTCCTGAGGGCTTTTGCTAGTTCAAGTACTAGACACCAAACCGTAAAAACTGCCAATGCAATCATGGCGTCGTACAGGTAGCCAGGTAAATGAGTATTGAAACTATTTGTTCTTGAACTTGGATGACTCGTCCACCGAATTCTCAGGTCTACTCCGGTCCGTCTTGCGAGAACAAAAACCATTTGCCAAAAGCCTGCCATCCACCGACTTCCGTCAGTGAGACAAGGCAAAGGGTCAGCCCACATTACGTTGCATCAATCTTCTTGTCCAAACTACTTGCCTAGCGTGGCGAACAGAAGCTATTGGCTTTTCCAGGTTCAGTGGAGAGCTACCCATCAAATGCGAAGAATCACCTGTGCATTCTGTCGAAAAAGATAAGCGTGGACTCTTCGTTGATGCCTCATACGGAGGGCCTCGTACATAGGTCAGTATTTTACTCTAGATGTCATTAAACCGTCACGTGCTCCACATTTAAGCAATCAGTCAACAAAGCTAGAGGCAAAGAAACCACGTACACGAATATGCGCCTATACCATCAACAACGCGCCATGTTTAAGCGCAGCTTCCAAACACCCGCTTAAACTTAATTGCCTGTTCTAATAGCTATTTCTCCCAAAAGATGGCCTTTTATTACATGTGGTAAAGTGAAATAAACTACACAATGTCGGTGCTGGATTAATAAAACCTCAGCCCTGTCATATACCAGACTACTATTATCAAGTATCACGGTTATTTAAGAATGTGTAACAGAGGACAGTACGTACTACTTTACTACTTAATCATTACATTAAGGCCCTAACATTTGTAATCTTAATATTAACGATCGTCAGAAAAGTTTACCACTATGTGAACAGTACTAAAAGAGTAATAAAGACGACATGCTTTGGGAAAGCATGAACTGTAGCTAAGTTCATTCGGATGCGGTCATCAATTTCTACGTTAATAGACTTCTTCGTAATCTGATTGCAGCTGTAGTTCAGTGTATGTACGTTCTGGAATCGCCTGTCTTCGAATCGCATCCAAATCCTCATATTCCCTATTTTCTGCTGTCTCTCTGCTCGATGCGACATGTGAACTCCTACAGTAAGTAAGGGTATACAAACTTCTTCATCATCACATTTTCAAAAACGAGACTGGGGTGAGTAAACTGTGTGAAAGATTGTTAGTGTAGTGTTGGCAATAATGCTAATCTAAGGTTAGGGAGTTGCAACGACGTTTCCATAAAAATTATCTTCTCCAAATTGCCTATCCAGCATTGTCGGAATTGGAATTGTGCTTGCAATTGCAAATTCATAGAGTGTCACTCTAAGGCAGACCATCTGCGGCGCTCAATCATAGGCTATTTCTTTGTTATGCCTGACCGATCCTCTGGGCATTGACCTGAATACGGTTTGGTTTTGGTGTGCCATCGGTTGATGCCTTTTACAATAGAAATCGTCGTTATATAGAAGTTGCTGATTAATGATGACAATGTTCTTAATCTTGGTCGTGTTAGTGTTCAGACAAACCTTTTGCGTTTGCAGGTGAAAACGGCCACGACTATGATGATGAGGAGGATCGCTGTGACTATGATTCCTGCTGCGATGCCGAAGACTATGATCACTTAGGTCACAAATTGCAAATAAACAAATTAATTAACTTGAAATTATTATTGCACTAAATCATTGCATTTAAGTGTATTTCTCAAATGAGTTGGCGCAAAATAAGTTCTTCGAGCGTTTCCAGCACGAAATCCTTGATAAGTAGGCGAGTTTCTTTTGAAGTCAAATGCATTGGCGTTAAACCGTAGTAAGAGTCAAAATAAATATAACTGACTTCAATTTCGCTTGAAGTGACCTTCGATTGCATCAATGAATTGAAACGGCGCTATAAAACTAATTGAAAATCTTTTCTGAGAAGTTCTGAAAATGCGCTAAACTAAGTGTCCACATAGGCCTACACTCATTCATGCATACATACATACATACATACATACATACATACATACATACATACATACACACATACATACACACACATACATACATACATACATACATACATACATACACACATACATACATACATACATACAAACACGCATACATACATACATACATACATACATACATACATACATACATACATACATACATACATACATACATACATACATACAAACACGCATACATGCATACATACATACATACATACATACATACATACATACATACATACATACAAACACGCATACATACATACATACATACATACATACATACACACATACATACATACATACATACACACATACATACATACATACATACATACATACATACATACATACATTCATGCATGCATACATACATACATACATACATACATACATACATACATACATACATACATACATACATACATACATACATACATACAAACACGCATACATACATACATACATACATACATACATACATACACACATACATACATACATACATACAGACATACATACATACATACATACATACATACATACAATCATACATACATACATACATACATACATACATACATACATACAAACACGCATACATACACACATACATGCGTACTTACATACATACATACATGCATGCATACTTACACACATACATGCATACGTAAGTAAGTACGTATGTACATACACGCATGCATGCGGACGTACGTACGGACTGGGTAATTTTCTTTCCTCTTGCTCAACCCCAAACTCTGACATTTTGCTATTTTTAAAATTATCCTATCTTAATTTCTCTTAATCTGCTTATCCAATTTAAAGCACCACTCATCTGATTGTCTTTCAATCTACCTGACATTTGGATCTAGACTTGGAATCGAATGTGACCGTCCCTGCCTCAGATTTTGTTTTTGGCTGAGTGCCTGCGAATGGGCTGGTTCCAACGACTGATCTCTCTTTGCGTCTGTCAATATCTTGATATTACGATTACCTTAGTAAAGAGAGAAAATTACTATAGGAGTTATGGTACAGTACGGTGGCTTAAAAGGTTCAATGTCAGCATGGATTAGTTGATGCAAATTTCATGACTACATCCAATAAATTAACTACACGAATTTAATAAATATTATTCAATTTATTTTATATAAATTATTCAATTTAGTTACTAAGGATTAATGGATATGAGGTTTTCTTACGCGTAACTGCTCTTGGGTCTTCTGACGCGGTTTCAGTTGACGCAGCAGGTGACGTCGTTTCTACAGCGACTAGTAATTAAATTATTGGGGAAAAATAATTAGAAGATTACAATTACAAGATTTCGTATAGGCCTATCTAATAAACGTTTTATTATTATGTCTCTTATTACATATTTTTCATATATTAATTAATGCATGTACCAAATTATCGCTAAATGAATAACCATATGCAGACATGAATACATAAATTGTTTGTTCGCAGTTGAAAATCTGTCTAATTGTTCGTTCATCATGAATCTGAGAGAGGAACGCCTTTTAAAGTTGTTTTAAGGCGCTATGCGAAAAATTATTTTATCCTACCGTCATATATGACCGACAAACAACCTAGAATCGAGTAAAAACTGGAACCTTAGTTAGCTATCTCGACACTTAACCTAGCGCCTTTAATATCTAACAAAATCACTGTGCAACGTTCATCTAGAACAAACTGTTCACTAGTAAGAATATAATGCTTAGACAACTAAAAAAAACTGGCAGTCTCCCGCAAACTTGTATATTCCAACCGACGTAGCCTCATTCAGCTGACAACTGAGCTATGTTCAAAACTTTAATTTCAATGAATTACGAAATCCTTCTTAACGCTTTAACGTCGAGTTTCATTGCTATTCCAGTCGCATTTAGTACACTCTCATCGTTAAAGTGCTAAATGATTCCATCTAGGTTCAACTGAGCTTACTAAAATGTATCAAATCCAGTTAAATATGCAGGAGAACTGTAAACCTTGAAAACAAGTTCTTAATAGAAGTCTAATAGAAATTAACTTTACTTACCATTCATTGTAATTAGAAGAAATCCCCGACGAGACGTCAAGCTATACACAGATCGAGTCACCAGATTATTCTCTCTCGAGGTAAATATATATGGCATTATCCGAGCCTATCTGAGACGAAACTCTTTATCAGCCTCTAATTAAATATTACCGATTTCAGACTTTAAATTAAACAATATTTCAGTCATAATACGAAGAAAAGATATACTAATCATAAACATAGTAGCTTAAGTTCATGTTTGTTCAAACTGTTGCCTGCGTCGTGTAGTCCAGCTATGGCAAACTGAAACAAGAAATCTAGATTGTAAAACCGCAACATCCTGGACACATCAAGGTCACGACCATATCCGTGTATTTTTGTGCACACATAGATGTATATATGTGTGATGCATTGTACATATAAATGAATATAATGTAAAGATTAGGCCTATATGTGTATATTATGTAATCAGTCTAAATATATAGGCCATAGTATCTTGACATACCATAGACTGCTTAGAAAATATATACATGTAGCTATAGTGTCAGTTTCGAAACTATATGATATGGACACAGGATTCTCAGTTAGAACCATATTTACCCGGCGACGTATTAACAGCCGGGTTGCAACTTTCACTAGGGATCAGCCAATATGTAGTCTTTAGCTTAATTATATCCAAGTAATGTGAAAGTTCACAGCGATGTTGGCGCAGTTACACTTGCAAACACTACAACGTGGTCCTGTTCTCAAATCACTTTATTGGCTAAAGGGCCCTGTATCTCTTACCTACAACGTCCTTCAAACCTCTCAACCCTCATACATTCGCCAGCTGTTCATCATCCATCCGCCCAGGTCAACTCGCTCGTCATATCTATCTCCCTCCCGACCTCCAGTCTAATCCTGTATGAAATTCTGCATACGCTTCTTAGTCTATGCTGTACCAGCTCTTTCGAATGAAATCCAAAAGATCCCCGCCATTATGCTCATCCTCATTTCGCGCCTGTTAATTTCACCTATCCTCCACTTGCACTCTCCTCCGCTGGTTTCCACTCACGACTGAAAACCGAACTCTTCAAGCTATCCTATCCTGATTCCGTCCCGCACTACCACACGACCACCACAATCACCGATTACAACCGTGCCATCATGCTGTCTCCGGATTCTGACATGTCACCGGAACGGACAAAACAACCTGGCTAATGCGGACTTGATTTGAAATAGCGCCGTTGAATAAGCCGCTCGCCCTGACTTGGCTTTGTGTGGCGCTGAGAAATTTCGAAGATTTACATTTACAAGCGTCAGCCCACTTTGCGATGCATCAATCTTCTTGTCCAAACTGCTTTCACCTAAATTCGCATATCGTGGCGAACAGAGTAGTGGTATGCAGGTATACCCTTACCCGCGGGTTACCCGTACTCGACCCGTACCCGAGGATCGGATAGGGGTCGGGTAAGCATTTCACGGGTCGGTTCGGGTACGGGTATACCAGGTTTTACCCGTTCCAACGTAAGGTTTTGGGGTTACAATGTCACCGTTGCATGTATAAGTGAGTCTTGCAGCGTCAAATACTTACGTAGGGGGAAGGAGGACACAGTCGATCATTTTTTAATTTTTTTACAGTTACAAGTGGTTTTCAAAACCTACATATATTTTTTAAAGCTCAGTCTGTAGTATAATCATTCCTCCACTTTATAAAACGTATTTATGATAATTCTGATGCAGGGTATTTTGGATATTATCATTTTCGTTGTTAGTCCAAAAGTGATCAACTGTGTACTACCATAGTACACAGTTGATCACATGACAGTACACAGTTGAACAACATCAGAAGTGCATTAGAAAAGTTTTAGAATACTCTAAACTGGTAATAAACATAGTTAATAAACTTAAATGAAAGGCCTAGGCTATTAAGACCTTCAGAATGTCATTAGGTTTCTTAAGGTAAATGTTCATAATCAATTGCTTTAAAAATAAAACTGTATTTAAAAAATATTAAGATAAGATTGAAAGTACATTTATTAAGATAATGCAGCTACTCGGTTATTGTCATTTTTCACAGTTTTCGCAAATTTAGCATTCATCTTCAACTGTTCACGCAACATGTGCCCAGTTTTGGCAGGTTTTAGTCATTGTATGGAGTCTTTGCCTTCTTTCCTACCAGTGTCCAGTGGTTCACAGCACACCAAACATGGCCACTCACTTTTGGCCTTGGCTATTGAACTACCTCCACTTTGATGCTCTTCCAATTTTACCATTGGCTAATGATTTGTCTGCGTGTTTGTCTGCTTACACATGACCTATCCTCAGTTGGCGTCATGTCCAATTTTCTTTTCCTAGCAGGGCATTTTCTCTCACTTCGTGCCCTTAGTTCATTCTCTAATGCATCTATTACTGTGGTGTGGCTGTTAGTATTCGAGTCATGGCTCTCTTTCGAGTGCCTTTGGTTGCCTTGCTGGCAGCTGCTTTAGGGAACTGGCGAACCTGTTCAGGTGTTGCAATGGAACTCGGTGGTGTAGTACACAGTCGATCAGTGATCGACTGTGTACTACACCACCGAGTTCCATTGCAACAAGTGATCGACTGTGTACTACCGTGCATTGATCGACTGTGTACTACACAATGCGATGTTCATCCAAAGACACATAGTGATAAACCCGTGGCGCGTTTTATTTTTATCACTTATCTATTAAATACCCAATGAAATTATGTTTACAAAACATATACACGTAAATACCTAAGTTATACATACCTTGTGTAAAATTCGGCCATGCCATTAGGCAAAAAATTACTTCAAAGAACCAAAAACATAAAAATGTAAAAATTTCAGTTTATGTCTGCAATAAACAACCTAAACGACGTTGCAGGATGAAACGACACATAGTCAGTCTTGCTGACCTATTTTTTATGTCCCCATGTAAAGTATATTGTAAATTAAGTGATGTGATCGACTGTGTACGACGATCGACTGTGTCCTCCTTCCCCCTACTATAGGATAACAGGCACGTCCTAATTTTAAATACCATATGCCTGTGTTCAACGCCTGTCCATGCATGCGGCTTTGTGAACTTGGCATTATAAATAGATGTTCAAATTACAGTTACACAGTGGTTTGTTTCCATTAGCACAGTCGCAAAGCTTTTACATATCTTTACTTTTACTGGCAAGAAGAAGGTGAGAGGTCGCTGACGCTTAGGCCAGTGATTCACTGGACAAGCCTGGCAGTCCTGCTGTCTTGTTTTCCTTACAACAAGTTGATGCAGTCCTAGCTAGATATTACAGATCTTAAGATATATCTAGCTAGGACTGCATCAACTTGTTGTAAGGAAAACAAGACAGCAGGACTGCCAGGCTTGTCCAGTGAATCACTGGCCTAAGATCTGTAATCCCTTTACCTCTGATAAATTTGTAAACTACAATATTATTATTATTATTATTATTCCGGATATTTCTATAGCGCCTCTCGAAGTCTACTACTACTCAGAGGCGCTCCCGGCTACAGCATTTGATACTGTGCCGGAATTTTCACGCCGAAGTGCCACGAGCAATTGCGAGTGATGGACTAGCCCAAGGTCCGTACGCAGCGGCTAGAGTGGGATTCGAACCTGCAACCCTCCGGTCACAAGGTGCCGAACTTACCACTGAGCCACCACGCCCCATCGGCGGTATTTTGTTGCAAACAGCCGTGTTATGCTTGGCAGCCTTGAACGTGTCGAATCACATCTACCAGATGGAAATTCTGAAATTCTGAAATTCGGACAAGTCATCGGCTGTTGACTTGGGTTTGGCGGGACAGACCATGCAGGCTGGGCAGGACTGGCGTGGCCATAGCCAAGGACTCCAATATTATAAACCTCTATACCAGGGTTCGTGCTGTGGCCAACGGAGTATTAAGCTGGTTGCTTATTTAAAGTTTTTACTGATATGACAACATAATTATTATAACTGTAATCAACACTATGATCATCAACCTATTGTTATTACTACTGCATACTAAGTTTATGCCTATTGGCGAGGATGAGACTGAGATAATGGAAAGGCGTACTAGTAACGCGGAGAATACGGTACGGGTACGGGTATACCCGCGGGTATGGGTCGGTTGGGGTACTAATTTTGAATACGGGTCGGGTAGCGTACGGATAACGGTCCTGACTTGCGTGTGCGGGTGGGGTAGCAAAAATGCTCAACCTGCAGACGTCTAGTACAGAGGCTTTCGGCCTCTCCCTTCGCCCTTTCCGAGTCCAGTGTTGATCTACCTAGCATATACCTCAGTCCGCCCAGAAAAGACAAAGAGATCGCCTTCCGTTCGTCAAAGAGAATTCGTGAACAGTGCTAAAATAAACTAATAAAGATGACACGCTACGGTAGAGCATGAATTATAGTTAATCAATCAATCAACTGAGCATTTATATAGCACCCCTTCAATGAAACAATACGAGTCTAGGATTACTAAATACTGTGGCTATTTAACCATGTGCAAAGATAAAACAGTACAATTTATTCATCATATTAAAGCGCTAGCTATCATAGCCTAAATGATAAAGTTCATCAAAGCAAAAAGTTTTCCAATACGTGAACAGTGCTAAAATAAAGTAATAACGATGACATGCCACGGAGAGCATGAACTGTAGTTAATCAATCAATCAATCAATCAATCAATCAATCAATCAATCAATCAATCAATCAATCAATCAATCAATCAATCAATCAATCAATCAATCAATCAACTGAGCATTTATATAGCGCCCCTTTAAGGGAACTTTTTAGTGGCGCTCCCAGCCCAACCTCGGCGAAAGAGAACAGTCTTTCGAACAAGAAAGAAAGCGGTGAACGAGTATCGAAGAAGAGACCGCAGCTCAGGAGTTAAGCTCAGTTAGGTTCTGTTGAATGTCGTTATCAACTTCCACGCCGGGAGACTTCTTCATAATCTGGTTGCAGTTGCAGTGCAGTGTAGATGCAGTCGGGATTCAACTGCCTTCGCGTTGTCTCCAAATCCTGATAACCTCTATTCGCTGTTGTCTCACTGCTAGTTGCAACATGAGCATTCCTACTGTAAACAAGGATATGTCAAATTCATCATCGTCACTTTTTCAAACCAATTAAACTGTTTATTGACAACAAACTGTATTTAAAATTGGGCAGATTTCTTTTGATCAGTAACTTGTTTTGACGAAATCAGGATACAATAAGTTTCCTTTATTCAAGCCTTCCATAACAGTGTGCATATATGTATAATCATACAGAACTCAATTCAGACAATCTTTCTGTCCATTTTTACCAAAGTAATATTGATATATACAAGTAATGTGCACTTACTGGTAAATGTAGTTTCGGGTAACCAATGAAACGATGATATTTGAGATGACAATCACACAGATACCCACAATCACTACAGAGATGACTGAAAACGACAAAGCACCAGATAAGAAGCAAAGTCGGTGAATCTTAAGATAACCACAAACCAGTTTCCCTTGTGTATGTTATTGTATAAAAGCTTCACTGTGATATATTAAATGAAAAGCAAGCAGAAAACTCAGTGTGAAGAACAATAATATCCTAATTTGAATGATACCAAGCACCATACGGAAATATGAATTTAATTTACAAAGAGGTAGATTACATGTAAGTTGCATGATGTCATTAAGACTTACCAACATTTTTAATCTATTATGGATGAATGAATATCAAAATACTCACATGTAGGATAGCTAACTGAATCGCGCTCAACACAAGCCAAGGAAGGAGCTTCACAAAAACAAGTAAAACAATATTCAAACGTAGGGATTTTAACGATTATTAAATCGATTAACTGTACAAATTTTGCTCGATTAATTTCGACTTATTTGATTAATTTTCCTACTTATTTTACGATCTCGACTAACCAATTTCCGAAGTGAACAATATGGCGAACAATGATAGTGTGAAACTTTTGAGTGGAAAATAAAGCGATCATTTTACATTTCAGATAAATGCTGATGGAAACATCGAAGATGGCGACAAAATTAATACATGTACCTGCTTATAAGCGGAATTCGCTCACGCACTCAACGTGCAAAGAACATTTATATACCAATTTGATTGATTCCATACACGATTCGGAAAAGATGAATTTAAATTTAGATAGGTAAATCAAATTGCATGATGTCATTAAGAGAATTAACTAAATTATTAATCTATGATGATGGAGCGAATATAAAATTACTCACATGTAGGATAGGTAACTGATTCCCGCTCAACAGACGTCAACAAAAGAGCTTCACAAAAAGAAGTTATCCAATATTCAACATATATTAATGATGCAACCTATCATATACATCTGCTTAAATAAGTGGTATTCGCTCACACGTTTCATCTGCGAATCACTGTTGAATTGTTTTGCTTTTGTTCACACTTTTTTTTATCACGAGTATCTTTTGCTAAACTCCGTAGTCTTTACTCTTACTCTTTAACCTGATACAGACTCTTTTGTGTACGTTGCATTATCCATGCTCCGGTACTTATAAAGTTATATAATACCCTGTCTCATAAATGCATGAAATACGTAAATGGAATGTGTAGTTTCTCGATAGTTACCAAACAAAAGCTATAGAAGGAAGACAGATCTTATAATCAAGATATCAGAATTGGTTATATAAGTAGTAAACTATTGAAACGCATACATTATTGTTATTTTTGTTATTAAACCAGAACACTTAGATTATTGCAGATGTTGGCACGCATTTGTTTCATATTGCTAATTTGCTTGTC